>CM072522.1:43079105-43144105 GCA_036898135.1 Oncomelania hupensis | reverse complement strand
CCCATAGCCTTGTGGCCGTAGGGGAGCGTGATGTAGGAGATCACACTTATCTTGGGCCAGCGTAATGAGGGTGATGCCCATCTCTCTCCCTCTCTGCTTTACCTTCCCCACCCTTAAGAGAGTAGGTACTCAGTCCCAGTTGAGTCAACTGGAGGCGTTGTTATTTGTCGCTTCACGTTTTTGCGGTCACCCATCAAAGTGCTAAACACACAGGATGGTGCTTAACTTGCGACACAGTAGCGAGTGCTCCAACCACTGCGCTATCCAACACCCCTATCATAATAATAATAATAATAATAATAATAATAATAATAATAATAATAATAATAATAATAATAATAATAATAATAATTCACGAATGTCCTCACTGGAATTCATTATATTAAAGTGAGTTTAAAATCATTTGTCCACCACCACCTACCCTCCCTCCCCCCCAAAAAAAAAAAAAAAAATCTGGATATATTAGATATATAGAATGGTGATCATGAAAGAGTTTATTGATCCACATTACTGGGGTAAAAGCGCGCAACTAGGCCTGCAAGCGGCTTCAGAAAATACGGTCCCTCCATAACCTCACCTCACGAGCCTGTATAACAAAGGACGCCCTCTACACAGTCAGTACGCGTCACCACGATAACAACGGGTCACAGAGCCAGTCACGTTGGAACAGCCCCAGCTTTCGAAGTCCTCCAACACACTCTGGTAACGTTGGGTCACACGCAAAGGTAAACTTCATGGGGTAAACTTCATGAGGTAACTTTCATGAGCTAAACTTCACGTGTGAATGCCTATATATAGAAATATTCTTATGGGAGATAAAGTCACCCATGAGCGCCTGCAGCAAGGTATTTTAAAGGGGAGATAAGTCCCCACTCTCTTCCAGTCCCAATACCAAGACAACCTGTTACGTTGAGACGCGCGCGATAGATCTGATCGTTTTAATTTGCAAAGCATGCAATAATAGAGTGTATTTACCTTTGATTTGATTTTTTGCGTTGTGGTTAGAAGTTTTGTATAACGTTGGTCAATATTATTTGAGAATTTTCTAGAGTTGGTTGTTTACTATCGATCGAAGTTTCGCGATGGGTGTAGTAACAGCTGAGAGATTCTTGTAGCCTAAATATGGTTATATGACGTAAGACAGTGATGACGAAGTTTTATTTGATTGGTTGTGGTGCGTCACGCTGGAGTGTTCTAAATTTTTCTTGAGTATAGACAGACTCTATATGTGCCGCACTTTTTCAAAGAGAGTTGAGTTGAAAGTTGAAAGCTGTAAAAAGAAAGTGGAAAAAAAGCGATTGTATGCATTTGTTGATGTTCGCTGAATAAAGTTGGAAAACTTCATACGACGACTTCTGCCTTGTTGTTGAGTGGACAGGTTGCGTGGATAAACGCATCCGAGTTACACTTATCAGGATTTCAGCATTGGGGCTGAATCAACTACTGATAAAAAACAACCACGAATGTAACACAACCTTTTTGATTGCTCGGACACAAAGTTTAGATTCAATTTCGGAAAAATATTAGAGACACGCACGCACATACACACCCCCACACACGCACACACACACACACACACACACATGAATAGATAAGCAGATCGTCAGTTCTAAGTGCGAATTTAACATTTTATATGTTGTTGTTTTAAAACCAATTTTGATGTGGAGCTCAGGGGCACTCGGACTCATGTTTTACCTGGAAGCCATTGTAGGCCCAGGACCCCAGCTTGAGGTTGCACACCTGGTCGTCGAAGGGGAAATAAGTGATGTCGATCTTGCAGGAGGACCGGAAGCGAATGACGGGCCCCCAAAACACCCGGCTGTCGTTGTACACCATGGCGAGGCTCGGCATGTACCCGGATGTGTAGTCGTCCACGCTGTAGGCAAAATGTGACGCCAATGTCATTCAATTGAATGTAATTCAATCCAATTCAATTATCTTAAGGTCTGTTAACAAAAAATAAAACTATTTAATCATTCAGGTCAATCCAATCCAATTTAAATCAATTTATTTAAAGTCTGTTCAGAAAATAAGTGATTTTTAAAATTTCAATTCAATAGAATTTCATCCATTAATACAATTCAATTGATTTAAAGTCCGTTGAGAAAATATATGATTTTAATAATTCAATTTAATTCAATCCAATTCAATTCAATTGATTTAAAACCTGTTCAGAAAACAACTGATTTTCGCAATTGAATTCAACCCAGTTGAATCCGAATCAGTTCATTTCAATTTATTTAAAATCTGTTTCCAAATTAAGTGATTATAGGCTTTATAAACAATGTATAAAGACTTATCAATGCAACTTAACGTTGAAAAAAATCCACATCATGCATGAACATTGAAGGTTAATGACTACACCACCATTGGCGATATGGCAGACGGGGATTACCATCCCAGGAAGGAAGGGGGAAATGGACCTAAATCAACACTGAGCCACTGGAGCATTCACGCTTCTAAGATGGCCTGTGAAAATGGACATTGTTTTTATCCTACCCACCACGGGACTGGAACCTGGGTTCATCGTTGTGCTCCCCCGTTGGGGTGCCGGGGGTTTCAGTATAAATAGTATCCCCACTTTCTGGAAATTTAGTGCTTTAAATTCCCACTGTCGCTGTCTTTCTCCTTTGTTCTTTCTCATTCCTGCTGTCACGTCACCCGAGCGGGTTCCGCGACGTCAGCTCAAAACAACGAGTGGGAGGATAGAACTCAAACAAAAATAAACTAACACAAATGCCAGAATAACAAGCACACTCTTTTATTCAACAATCAAACACACATACACAGGACAATGGGGTACTAAACCATCCTCCACCCCTATCAAGACCCCCACCCCAGTATTTACTAACAATTACCTCGCTTGTTTAACCCCCAAAACAGAACTAAACAACAACAGATTTTCCCACAACAATATACAGCAAAATATCAATAAACAATCAATTCAAAATACTATAAATTTCAGATGAAGCATGGAGCTGCAAATCTTATTACATTCGAACTATTAACCAAGCTAGCTTGCAGATCAGAAGCACTGTTCATGAAAATGTCAGTTAAGAGCTCAGTAGGAGCCAAAGAAGTTATTCACTCAAATGATGAAATGATTTACTCTAAATAAATGAAGTATGTTTTTAGGTGCGTGTCATGCAAATCTGTGTGTGTGTGTGGGTGTGGTGCGTGTAGTTCCTGTGGTAAACAGAGGCTCCAATGGCGGCGCCCACAACCCCGAAGAAAGACGGCGGTGGTGGCGGAAAGTCCCGTCGACGTACACACTTCACGACCGCAGAAGCAGGGGTTCCAGAGCGGACGCACACACGGCCCAACGGTACAGCAAAGGCGCGCAAAAGCGTAGGATGGTGTAGTAGTAGTTGAAGAATAACTACATCAGTGAAACTTCAACACAGTAGAACAATAGAGAATGGTAGAGAAGCCCAAACCTGTAGACAAATATATAGTCTTAACAGTTTGCCTACAAAACTCAAATACTACATTCACATAATACGCCTTCCGCCGTCCGCCATCTTGACCTGGTTATACATAATAACAATGATAATAATACAGGATGCTATACATACATCTCAATAATATAATGCAACTCTTGATACTAATAATTCATAACCCTTCCATAAGCACAGTCGTTTATATAAATATACATAATCATTACGACTACACTTCAATCACACAGTCCCAATTCATTCCATCCTCATCTCCATCCTCATCACCCCTCTCAACTGTTATAATACATCATGATTAACTCCCTTCATCCATAGTATCTTATCGTACTATAATGTAAACATGCTCTCCTCATATCCATCACTTTCTTCACCTCTCTCCAGCATAGTACAATTATCTCTCTCCCCTTACATACATCCCCCCTCTCTCTCTCTCTCTCTAACATGCATTCCTCATCGTCACCTTTGACCCACTTTAGCAACAACAGCAACGACATTTCCCGTTCATGTATATAACAAGAAAATGATAGGAAAATCATACAAAATCAATAAATTATTATTCATCAAAATACATCCCCTTTCCCCTCATTCGTCACCATTCATTCGCATACGCAGTCTCGAAGCGCTCGCCACTGAGGAAATGAATTACAGGGTTTTCACTCACCTTATAAGTCTCGGCCTGTGACACACCTCCCCAACACAGTACAACACAGCACAGTACAACACACTGGTTAGTCTGAGAGTTAATTCGTTTTGGCTAATTGCTAGTTATTCACACAAGGACATCTCAATTCTTTAAAAGACCTTGAGCCTTGGCAGGTGCCCAATCGAGGACTACACAACCTTAAGAAAGAATCCTACATTTATCTCCAATAAATGGCGATTACATCCCTCCTTCTACAGTCTTTAGACATTCTTACCCCGACAAGGGCGTAAGACCTTGGGTGGTTCGAAACACACGATTACTGCACCCTTTCAAGAAAGAAACCCTAATTCTCGTCTGACACACAGTCACAAGGTTACTTTTCTGACTAAAGCTGACCTCTCATAAAAAGCGCCACATCGACTCTGCCTTACTAAACGCAACCCAGGCCACAGGTAAACGGTCGAGCTCTCGTTCAGTACCCCTCTTCTACTTCAACATATCCCTATTTTCTGCGTTAAGCACGTGGACTTAGAGCTACTGCATCTTTCGTACGCAATTTAAAAAAACGGCCAAGCTATCTATGTACACTACACAGTAGAGAGGTGCAACTTCGCACAAAATATAGCTCTCTCTGTTATGTGCTGAAACTCGTGTCGTCACACCTGCTCTGTTCTATCAATCTGCGATACTATCTTCTTCTTCGCTAGACCAGTCACCTACCTTTTTTCTTGAAAACTCTTCCTGGACAAGACTCCTTATTTGTGTGTTAGGTCTGTTGGATCAGCTTGGGAATATTGGACGCTTTCTGCTAGGTGGTCACTAGGGCTTTCTATGACTATGATGTTATTATTTAGCAATGTAGGCATTTTATATGTATGTGTTATGTTGATAATTTATAATGATGTTTGTATTCTATTTTGTTTTTGTACACGGGGGTTCGATGAATTAGAGTATAGCCTCAGCGTCCCCTGCGTGGGATGTCTTTATTGTAAAGTGACTGGCAGGTGGAGAGCTTTCAGTGTTACCACTAGGGTTGTTTCAGCAGATCTTTTATGCGGATCGGGGGTTGTCCGGTCCTGATTTGGCTCGGAAGAGTCCGCTGGACCTAAAGCAATAATCATGTAATGTAATGTAATTTCATCGTTGTGCCAGGCGACCTCTATACCACGAAGCTACGGCAGTGGGACCCACACCGGGAGGTACCCCGTTACATAGGTGCAAAGTTGGTACATTCAAAAAGAAAAGTGGAGTTCAAGGTGGTAAGTTTTTCAAACGAATGTCCAGACGCTCAACATAATTTTTTTAAAACTTAATAAAAGAAAGCAAGAAAGAAAAACAAGATGGCATGCCATTCAAATGAGTTTCCAGGCATTCACACATCCTATTCTATCCCGTAACTCGAAGGTCGTTGGGGCACTACAGATAATCGTTTAACCAGCAAACATAAAGCCGAAAAAAAAACCCGAACTGTTTTTCCAAATTGTTGATTTTCTTGGTGGTGTCGTCACGCGTCCTTATCACAAGAAAGCAAAATTAAAAAAAAGTGGAATAAGATGCCACTATCTGTACTATCTCGTACACTCCAGTGGTATGGCCGCGTCACCAGGGCATCAAGGCTTGCAAAGACCATCCAGCAAGGCAAGGAGGCAGAAGAAAGAGGGAGGCAGAAAGAAAGGGATGGGAGGACAACATTCCAGAATGGACTGACTCGACACTGAGCGAAGTCATGAGGACAGAGAAAGATGGAGTACGCTGGTTAAACGATCATCGTGGTGCCCAAACGACTTTCGAGTTACGGGAAAGGATAGAATAGGGTAGAATAGGATCTGAACTATCTGCAAAACAAACAAACAAACAAACAAACAACAAACAAACGAAAAATATTAAATTCGGTTGAGCGTATAGGCGACTACTGGTCACATTATTCTGACGCCAGCGAACCAGTTAATAATAAGGGGAAATTAATATGGCCACACTTTGGCCAATCCAGGATTCGAACCAGGTACCTTTCGGTTACTAGTAAGCCGTACTACCACCTGGCAGTCCAGGACAGACAGAGAGATGTTGGCCATCGAAACAATCGGAGAGGGAAACGACAAGATAGACAGAAAGAGAGAGAAAAAGAGAGAGAAAAAATAGAGAAAGAGAGTGAGAGAGAGAAAGAGAGAGTGAGAGAGAAAGAGAGATAGTAAAAGAGAGAAAGAAAGAGAGAGAATAAGAGAGTGAAAGAGTGAGATAGAGTGAGAGAAATAAAGAGAGTGAGAGAGATAAAAGAAAGAGAGAAAGAGAGAGATTGAGAGAGTGAGATAGAAAGAGAGAGAGAGTAAGAGAGAGAAAGAGAGAGTGAGAGAGAGAAAGAGTGAGATAGAGTGAGAGAAATAAAGAGAGAGTGAGAGAAAGAGAGAAAGAGAGAGATTGAGAGAGAGAAAGGGAGAGAAAGAGAGAGTGAATGAGAGAGTGAGAGAGAGAAAGAGAGTAAGAGAGAGAAAGAGAGAGAGAAAGAGTGAGAGAGAGTGAGGGAAAGAAAGAGAGTGAGAGAGATTGAGAGAGAAACATAGAGAGAGAAAAAAAGAGAGAGGGTGAAAGATAAATAGAGAGAGAGAGAATGAGAGAGAAAGAGATAGAGTGATAGAAAGAAAGATAGAGAGAGTGAGAGAGAGCGAGAAAGAGTGAGAGAGAGCGAGAGAAAGAGAAAATGAGAGAGAAAGAGAGAGAGAAGAGAGAGAGAAGAGAGAGAGAAAGAGAGAGAAGAGAGAGAGAAGAAGAAGAGAGAGAAGAGCGAGAGAGAAGAAGAAGAGAGAGAAGAAGAGAGAGAAAGAGGGAGAGAGAAAGAAAGAGAAGAAGAAGAGAGAAAGAGAGAGAGAAGAAGAAGAGAGAGAGAGACAGAGAGAGATAGAGAAGAAGAAGAAGAAGAAGAAGAAGAAGAAGAAGAAGAAGAAGAAGAAGAAGAAGAAGAAGAAGAAGAAGAAGAAGAGAGAGAAAGAGAGAGAGAGAGAGAGAGAGAGAGAGAGAGAGAGAGAGAGAGAGAGAGAGAGAGAGAGAGATATAACACGCTAGCCCGTGTCAGCACACGGTCCCTGAGGACGGGTGGCGTCATGATCCGGGCACTCGGGGTAATGGAAAACGGACAGGAAAAATCCCTGAGCTAACCGACATGCATGACAGGCAGCCATCTTTTTTTTTAAATTTTGACCCCCCAGATCCCCCACTACCCTCCCCCCTCCCCCCTCCACGTCCTACTCACCCACCCCACTCCCCATATAATTCTTTCTCCCCCAATCCAACACAGATGCAATGTAGCCCATTTCTTATAAGACGCATTACAGAAGCGGTTCTCTTCTATGAAAGCCTACTAGCGCCAAAACCGAATATCATGAGATAATTACAAATATTGTGAGATCACTGCAAATATCATGGGATAATTACACTAATCAACGGCTAAATTACAAATTTACAAATAATTATCTTCGCGTGATCATGTTTAATTTTCAGTTTGGGCTCTAGAATTCCGCCTGGAAATGAGCCCAAACTGAACATTGTAATTATCACATAATAATTACACTTTTCAATTGATAATTACAATTCTTACGTGATCATGCCTAATTCTGGCTGAGGCGGCTTATTAGAGCCAAAACTTGCATGTACAGGTATTAGCGATAATGGTAGTTAACACGTCTTCTGTGTAATTCACATATTATATGACGGCCTACTAGCGCCAAAACCTGGTAATTACAAATATCTCGGGATAATTAAAAATATTAACGACATATTTACAATTAACACGTAAAAATTGTAATTATCCAGTGAAAATTACAATTATCTAGTGAAAATTACAATTTTCGGTTTTGTCGCATTTCCAGACGGTTTGCTGGAGCCAAAACTCATAATTAAATATGAACACGCTACAATATGTGTCATTTTTCAATAATAATTGTAATTATCCCTTGATAATTGTAATTATCCCATGATATTTGTAATTATCTCATGATATTTGTAAATATCAGGTTTTGGCGCTAGGAAGGCGTGGCAAATACTGATAATTATTAATTAACACTGTGGATCACCGGTATCTCTGTAAATTATACAGAACAGGTGTTACTTTCAATTCTCTCGTGATACTAGTAACTCTCGTCTTTTGCGCTAGTAGGCTGTCATATTCTTTTATATTTCTTTTCTTGGCTTTTTTCTGTTGTTATTGTAGTAGTAGTAGTAGTAGTAGTAGTAGTAGTAGTAGTAGTAGTAGTAGTAGTAGTAGTAGTAGTAGTAATAATAATAATAATAATAATAATAATAATAATAATAATAATAATAATAATAATAATAATAATAATAATAATAATAATAATAATAATAATAGTAATAATAATAGTAGTAATAGCAATAGTAGTAGTAATAGCAATAGTAATAGTAGTAGTAGTAGTAGTTGTTGTTGTTGTTGTTTCTGATGTTGTTGTTATCATTGTTTCCACCTTTCTGTTGTTGTTGTTGTATTTATTTATTTATTTAATCGTTCTTATATAGCGCTTTTCCAGCTCAAGAGCTGCTCAAGGCGCTGGCCGATACAGGATCTAACTCAAGCCGCCCGAGACGCCCACCCGCAGCATTTGGGCGCATGGTCTGACGCCCGGACAACTGAGCACAATCCTGGGCAGCCAGGGATGGGGGAGAAGGACCTAGGTGCATGCTGGGTGTTTTCTTGTCACCGGCACTCACCCGTCTAGGACATGAGCGTCAGGATCTTTAAAGTCCGTTATGATGGAATGTATGCGACACAGACTAGACCTCGGTTTATACTCTCATCCGAAGGAGTAATAGTAGTAGTAGATGTGATAGTACTAGTAGTAGTAGCAGCAGTAGTAATAGTATTTTAACAACTTTATTATCACCAAGGTGAAATTCGGGCACTTTCATTGTTTTTAAAGTACAGCAGCCCCAAGTGAAGCGCTTTACCCAAGGTACATGCTGGGGTGTGTGTTCTTGTCAACGGCACTCACCCGTCTAGGACATGAGCGTCAGGATCTTTAAAATCCGTTATGATGGAATGCATGCGACACAGTACTCTCATCCGAAGTAGTAGGAAACGGGAGTAATGTGTCTTTCCCAGGGACACAACACAATGCCCCGCCTGGGCTCGAACTCGGGACCTTCAGATCCGCAAGCCAACGCTCTAACCACTCGGCGACCGCGCCTAAGTAGTAGTAATAGTAGTAGTAGAAGTAGTAGTAGTAGTAGTAGTAGTAGTAGTAGTAGTAGTAGTAGTAATAATAATAGTAGTAGTAGTAGTAGTAGTAATAATAATAATAGTAGTAGTAGTAGTAGTAGTAGTAGTAGTAGTAGTAGTAGTAGTAGAAGTAGTAATAGTGGTAGTAGTTGTTGTTCCTGCTGTTGTTGTTTTTATTGTTGTTCTTCTACTTATTCTTTTTCTTCTGCTTTCTTTTCCTTCTTCTTCTTTCTTTTCTTCTTCTTCGTTTTCTTCGATCATAGTGTTTACTGTTTCTCTTTCTTCTTTTTTTTATAAACGATTTTCTTTGTAAATGACACCAACAACCATCATCACCACCACCACCCACAATAATAACAATAACACCAACCTCAACAACCTCACTATCACCAACACTACCACCCACAACAACAACACCCACAACAACAACACCCACAACAACAACACCCACAACAACAACAACAACAAAATGAGCGTCGTTTACCTGTTGTACAGGACAATGTCAGGTAGCCATATTCGCTCACATGGGATGCGAATGGAGGTCAGGTTGCCGAAGTCAGAGCTGTTCCACTGTAGTCTCTCGTCGTACCACTCCTGAAAATACACAACATAACGTACCTTCAAAATACCCGGAGTTAGCTTTTCAACTTTTTTTTTTTTTTGGGGGGGGGGGGGGGGGGATAGAGGGGTGAGGGTGAAGGGTGTGGGTTTTTTAATAAGCATTTATTCTTGTAACATTTCTTCTTCGTTTTTTTTTTATTTCTAGATATAAAACCTGGGAAAACTTTATAATAGTCGGGAGAGCCAGAAAGAGCCAAGGGTCAATCGGTCGGTCCCGGTAGGAGCGCTTAGAAATACGTTTAAATGTTTTGCCATCTTTTTTTTAAAGCTCAAATATAAGATGGTTAAGAAAACTGCATTTAAATGTAGGATTACATTTTGTAGATAATACAATACAATACAACACAATACAATACAACACAACACAATGCAACTCAATGTAACACAATACAATACGACGCAACACAATACGATACAACGCAACACAATGCAATGCAATACAACACAATACAATGCAACACAATATCACACCATGCAACTCTACACAATACAACGCAATACAATACAACACAACACAACACAATACAACACACCACAATATAATGCAACGCAACGCAATACAATACAACGCAACACCAAACAATACAACGCATTACATTATAACGCAACACAATACAACGCATTAAATATAATACAAAGCAATACAATACAAGACAATGATACAGAAGAATACACCGCTGATAAGAAAAGAGGTAATATCACCTATACCTTTATGGGAGCTTGAAAAAGCTAGTTATAATATTCATTATACTATGGAACATAAGAGTGATAACTTAAATAAAATAGCTATGTTTGCTAGAATTCAGAAAAAAAAAAAAACAACAAAAAAAAAAAAAAAAAAAAAAAAAAAAAAAAAAAACAAAAAAAAAAAAAAAAAATCAACCAACTATCTTTGTGACTGTTTGAACCAAGCGTTAGTCCCACGGAGTGGAAATGAGGGGTGGGGGAGAGAGGTGAGAGTGTGGGAGAGGGTGTTAAAGCTAATACATATACCAACACATTGTGCTCAGTTGTCCGGGCGTCAAACTATGCGCCCAAAGGCAGCAAATGAGCACCCTAAGCTCTTGGGCTGGAATAGTGATATATATATTAGAACAATTCAATAAAATACAGTTACATGAACACATACAGTAATATTTGTATTAATTGGAGAAGGGTCGGGGAAAATGGGAGAGGGGGGGGGATAAGGGGAGAATTGATTGATTGATTGATTGTTGCTTTAGGTCCAGCGGACTCTTCCGAGCCAAATCAGGACCGGACAACCCCCGATCCGCATAAAAGATCTGCTGAAACAACCCTAGTGGGACAACTGAATGCCCTCCACCGGCCAGTCACCACACAACAAAGACATCCCACGCAGGGGACGGCTGAGGCCCTACCCCAACTACTCGAACCCCCGGTTACAAAAATAAAACAGAACACAAACATCATCATAAACTATCAACAAAACACATACATATAAAACGCCTACATTGCTAAACAATAACATCATAGGAAGCCCTAGTGACCACCCGGCAGAAAGCGTCCAACACTCCCAAGCTGATCCAACAGACCTCATACACAAACAAAGAGTCTTGTCCAGGAAGAGTTTTCAAGAAAAAAGGTAGGTCATTGATCTAGCGAAGAAAAAGATAGTATAGCAGAGTGATAGGACAGAGCAGGAATGGGAAAGAGTAAATGAGGAAGACAGCGACAGTGGGAATTTAAAGCACTAAATTTCCAGAAAGTGGGGACACTATTTATACTGAAACCCCCGGCACTCCAACGGGGGTATTGTTGCCGCAGTGAATCGGTCATGCCTATAAAGGCAAGACAGGTTTTCAACTGGGGCTTTCACTTTTCCCTTTATAGGTTAGAACATTCTACAGTGGCAAGATTGCTCATGACCCCAAGGGGTGTAAGGGGAGAAACGCAAAACAGAAATCAAAATGGCAATGCAAAACAATGACGAACATACATACGTAAAACAAGATCGACAAAACAGCCGGTCGTCAGCTACGTAGCAACGTCACAGGAAGTGACCCGTGGTTTGACCTTATTCCAAGCACGTGCCCGAAGGGTCACGGCGTACGAGGTCTGTCACTGAGAGTGATTGCTCCATGCATAGAGAGCAGGTTGGCGGCGGATACACACGGATTACATCCTATTGTCCTTTGACAACTTGCTACCACAGAACTTCTCAAGGAAACAAAATGTCTGCCTGTTTTTTTCTTTCTCCATTCACTTACTGGCTGAGAGTCTTCTTCTTCTTCTTCTTCTTCTTCTTCTTCTTCTTCTTCTTCTTCTTCTTCTTCTTCTTCTTCTTCTTCTTCTTCTTCTTCTTCTTCTTCTTCTTCTTCTCCCCTCTATTTGTCTTCTTCTTCTTCTTCTTCTTCTTCTTCTTCTTCTTCTTCTTCTTCTTCTTCTTCTTCTTCTTCTTCTTCTTCCCACTCACGCCAAAGAATTAATCAACACCGAATTACAAAGCCATCTTAAGATCTTTACTGACGGGTCAAAACAGGACAATGGCCGTGTAGGTTGCGCTTTTACGATACCCGCCCTGAAAACTACAAAAACGTATCGGTTAAATGATAATGTTTCTATATTCTCGTCAGAACTGTTTGCTATATATATGGCATTAACACATATTGCTGATCTTCCAGTTACTACTAACAATATTGCGATTCTCTCAGACTCTAAATCTTCAATTCAGGCATTAGAGGAGGGCGGTAGAAACAGAGGATGCCTGATTAAGGACTGCCAGCTTCTTGTTCATCAGCTAATCACTAGGGGGACGGGTGTTACGCTGATCTGGATTCCTAGCCACGTGGGTATTTGGGGCAACGAAGCAGTCGATGCAGCAGCAAAAGGGGCCTGCAGTGTGGCCGAAGTTTCTGTCCACATCGGCTACTCAGTCAGCGAGCTCTGCGAACGGCTCAGGGCTGCTGCCAGAGATATGTTTTCAGCAGAGCTGAAAAACATTGCAATAGTCAAAGGCTGGTTTGATGGCAATTGGTATCCTGGAGGTGTTCATCCTAACTTGCCCCATTATCTTTTGCCACTATTTTATCGTCTGCGTACACAGTCCCTGAGGTTTAGCTATATCAAACAACACTGTCACTGCTCTCACGTATTAGACTTCCAGCATCTCTTTTCTTGCGCCAATATAATTCCTATGTTTGTAAAATTGCAAAAATATGGCGTTGCTCCATCCCCTGCTTTCCTGCTATGTAAGCATCCAGTATTTGGATGGCAGGTAACTGAAACATTTATTAAAGAGTTATCTCATTTAGAGATTGGAGCACTACTTTAATTATCATCTAGGATAATAGCTGGGCTCCGGGTCTATGAAGTCAACCCTCCTGTTCGTACCTTCCCGCTGCCTTGAAATGAAGTTGCTCGTGACGTTGTAAATTTGTACATTTGTATGAGGGATTATGTGGGTATGATTGCCCATGTTTGTACCTCTGCGTGTACGTCAATGTGTGTGTGCGTGTAGATTTTAGGAGGAGCGATGTATGTAATTGTTTTTTGTGCTTATTGAGACATGATTTTAATATATGTTTCTAATTTAAAATATTATTTGTATGTTTTAACTTTTGAAAGTGGTACGTGTCTTTATCTTGTGTTCTCTAAATTGTAATATGCCTGCCTTGTTCGTTTGTTTGGTAGTAGTCTTGTAATAAAATTTTTATCGATTGTTTTAATTTTTTAAAAATATATATTTGTAAACGCTTTGCCTGTATATTTAACATTGAATGCTTGCCGTATTCCTGTTCTTTGTGCGCTTTAACGTAAAGGAAGTAAACTACTATGTTTTTTGTGAAACCTAATATACATGATTGGTGTGTGTGTGTGGTGTGCGTGCGTGCGTGTTTGTGTGTATGTATGCCTTAGTGTGTGTGAGAGTATTGCTGGGGATGCGCGCACGGTTGTTGGTGCTTTGTCTTGCTTGCCGCAGAGAGGAGGGGGGAGCGGCACAGTCAGTGGGTGAGAGAGAGCGTGAGATGGGGAGAGAGATAGTATGTTAAATTGTACTTATACATGGACGATTCTGTTGTCTAGTGTGTCAGTGTAATTATTTGCAAATTCCAATGTATGCACGCTTCATTTGCTTATTTATGTTTTTTTATTCATATGATATATGTATGTGTATATATAATTTTTTTTAAAATATAAAATGCAATGTCTATGAGTGTTGTCAATGTAAGTTTGTATATAGCTCTTTTTATGCATGTAATCGCCTGTGTAAATTTAGGCCTACTGTGTATTTGATTTCATGTTTTACTGTTTTTATTTTTTATTGATATTTTATTCACACTTTTAAATCCATTTTGTATATGTCGTCTCGAATGACCTTTGGTTTTAGCCGACGTTAATAAAATATACCACTACTTCTTCTTCTTCTTCTTCTTCTTTTCCTCCTCCTCTTGTTTTATGTATTTCTTTGTTTGGTCTCCTTCTTTCTTTCTTTCTTTGTTGTTGTTGTTGTTGTTGTTGTTGTTGTTGTTGTTGTTGTTGTTCTTCTTCTTCTTCTTCTTCTTCTTCTTCTTCTTCTTCTTCTTCTTCTTCTTCTTCTTCTTCTTCTTCTATTCCTCCTCCTCCTCCTCTTGTTTTATGTATTTCTTTGTTTGGTCTCCTTCTTTCTTTCTTTATTTCTTTCTTTCTTTCTTTGTTGTTGTTGTTGTTGTTGTTGTTGTTCTACTTCTTCTTCTTCTTCTTCTTCTTCTTCTTCTTCTTCTTCTTCTTCTTCTTCTTCTTCTTCTTCTTCTTCTTCTTCTCCTTCTTCTTCTTCTTCTCCTTCTCCTTCTCCTCATTGGTTTCCATTTTCGTCTTATTCTTCGTCGTCGTCATTGGTTGAATTTGTTTCCTTTCTTTGTATGTTTGCCTGTCCGTTTGTTTCTTGCATACAGCTTTTTATTTTTGTGTGGTTGTCTAGGCCCTCTCATTTCTTTTCTTTCTGTCTTTTGTTTTTCTTTGTCTAGTTTACGTCTTTACTGTTCTCCCCATCTTTTTAATCATAACTAGCTCTACAAAGATAGGCAAGGTGGTCGACTAGGTGAGAGAGAGAGAGAGAGAGAGAGAGAGAGAGAGAGAGAGAGAGAGAGAGAAAGATAGAGAGACACACACAGAGGGAGAGAAAGAGAGAGACAGAGAGAAAGGGAGACAGAGAAGAAGACAGAAACCTAAACAGAGAGTTACAGAGACACAGACAAAGATGAAGAGAGACAGAGAGACCGAGAGATCGACAAAGAGACAAGCGGTAACCTAACCAAAGAACATTTTCAGTAAAATTGGGGACTCGCCCTCGGGGATCAAGTTGGGAGTCAGAAATAAGAGTACAGTTCTGAATGAAGAAGTTTACATAGCCTGGAGGGGATTGTGGTATGGCGTGGAGAGAAGACGGCAGGAGGGAAGTGTTGGGAGGGAGAAAGAAGGAAGAGTAAGAGAGGATCATCAAAGTCAATTCACGCACATCTTTTCACCGCTGTCCAGCAGCAGGGGCACGGTTTTAGCGCAATTGGTATGGCATTTGACTTAATTTCATGTGTACAGGTACTGAATTTCTTTCTTCATTTCTTTTTTTTTAAAACAATTTATTGTCGCTTTTTATCGGGAAATTGTGGGTCGCCTCCCCTGGCGGAAGGCGTAGTCGCAGCCTGTAGCGCGCCTATACACAACCTACCTAATATTAGTTGTGTTGTTTGTTTTTTTTAAATTTTTGCTGGGGAGCAAACCGGAATACCCGGAGAACCCCTCCACCCCTCGAGACGATGTCCGAGTCGAAAGTAAAAAATATTGGGAGGAACATAACGTCCGGAGGCGGGATCGATCCCGCACCTCCCATCAGCCGGCATTGGTTCCTGACCTCTGAAACCTTGCAAGTTAATCCCGACTTGGATCACTCAGCCACAACGCTCGGTCGTGAGAGACTGTGGCTGTACTGGACCTAAATAAACACTCCACCGTTTTGGTTGTTGTTTTTGTTGTTGTTTGTTGTTGTTGTTTGTTGTTGTTGTTTTTGTTGTTTTTAAATAGGGTCGCATTTTTTTAAAACCAAATATCCTGAACAGACGGTTGTTTCTACTCCTCTAGAAGCGTCGTCATTGGTCGCGCGGGATGACCAAGCGTCAGAGGAACATAACCTAGGATTAGGTTAGTGGACCTGCCTCCCGTGCTATCTTCATCTTTGCTCTAACAGCAAAGGTCAAGGTCAAAGGAGTCCATTTGTTGCTGAACTGGTGTTGTTTTGCTCAAAATTTCAAGAACGGCTGAAGCGATGTTATGGAAGTTTTTGTTTTGGGGTATATCTTCATACTTTATATCATGGGCCTTTCTTCAGTAGGAGTCCGGCTGGTGGTCAATGGGGCAGTCGCTCCGACGTTGAACTTGTTTGTTCAAGTAATCCATTTGACCTTATCTGAAGAATATCTATCTCAAGAATATCTATATCAAGAATATCTATATCAAGAATATCTATCTCAAGAATATACCTATTTCAAGAATATCAATCTCAAAAATATATATCTAAAAAATATCTATCTCAAGAATATCTTAAGAATATCTATCTCAAGAATACCTAATTCAAGAATAACTATCTCAAGAATATCTATCTCAAGAATATCTATCTCAAGAATACCTATCTCAAGAATACCTATCTCAGGAATATCTCAAGAATACCTATTTAAAAAATATCTATCTCAAGAATATCTCAAGAATATCTATCTCAAGAATACCTATTTCAAGAATATATATCTCAAGAATATCTCAATAATATCTATCTCAAGAGTATCTATCTAAAAAAAACTATTTCAAGAATATCTATCTCAAGAATATCTCAAGAATATCTATCTCAAGAATATCTATCCCAGTAATACCTATCTCAAGAATACCTATTTCAAGAATATCTATCTCAAGAATATCTATCTCAAGAATACCTATCTCAAGAATACCTATTTAAAGAATATCTATCTCAAGAATATCTAGTAGTCTCCTCTCTGAAAATCCTTATTGGGAAGAGAGGGGACTATAAACTGATTAAAAAAAAAAAAAAAAAAAAAAAAAAAAAAAAAAAAGAATATCTATCTCAAGAATATCTATCTCAAGAATAAATGAACCAAAATTCATATTTTTTTAAATTATTATTAAAAGTTTTGCGGACATTTCCACTACTGTTAAGCATGCTAGATCACTAGTATACCTATTTGTACGTTCTCGAAAGTCCAGGTCATTGCGCTTCACACAGTTCTAAACCCGTTATGCGCTTGTATTTACAAACTTGCTGTGCGGATTTCGATTTTTTTCTCTTTTTGCAGATAGTTTAGATCGTGGCCTATCGTTCCGCGTTTTCATTTTGCTTCGTTCGGGTAATGCCGCGTGACAACACTGCCAAAAAAATTAAACTTTTTTTTTTGTTTGTTTGGTAACGCGTATTTTTTGGCTATGTGTGTGTGTGTGTGAGTGTCTGGAATTACATTTGAATGGCTATCCATCTTGTTCTGTTTGTGTTGTTATTGTTGTTGTTGTCTTGAGATAACACGGAGAGTAGTACAATTACTCATAAGAAACATTTACACACAAGTCGAATGACCGGTTTCTGTATTGTTTATTTGAGGCGACACGGATGAAAGTAGAATATTCATAAGCACCATTTACATGTTTTAAAAAAATGGCGAATTGCCGAGCCCTTTAACGTGTATTTGAAGCGACACTGAAGTAGGTAATACAAAAAAACTTATAGTATCCTTTACAGTTGACTCACGAGAGAAATTACTTCAATCTTCTTTTTTTAAATTTTTAAATCGGCGGATCCTTTACCATTCATTAGCGGCGACACGGAGGTCATGGAAAACTAATACTAACATTTACACTAAGTCGACTCCACAAGACAAAAAAAATAAGAAGAAGAACACTTAATCGCCGCGTCCTTTAAAGTTTATTAGCGGCGACAGGGACGGAAGTAGTAGAATATTGATAAGAACTATTACAGACACTCCGCTCCCGTGGATGTGCCCCCAAAACGAGGCCCCCTACACTTTGTGGAAAAGTTGACGGAAATCGAATTCACGGGGTGTGCTCCTGACCAAGAACTGGGGTGCTTACACAGGCACCCGAGAGACGCCCGAAGCCTGATAGCTTTGCTCTTTATAATAGTAGTGTAGTAAGAGAGAGAGAGAGAGAGAGAGAGAGAGAGAGAGAGAGAGAGAGAGAGAGAGAGAGAGAGACAGAGAGAGAGAGACAGAGAGAGACAGACAGAGAGAGACAGACAGAGAGACAGAGAGAGACAGAGAGAGAGACAGACAGAGAGACAGACAGAGACAGAGACAGAGAGAAAGAGTGGTTGTGATTTCCTATTAACCCCATAAAAACTAATTTCGCCCTAATAATAATAATAATAATAATAATAATAATAATAATAATAATAATAATAATAATAATAATAATAATAATAATACAGGATGCTATGTACGCGCCTTTCCCCAAGGCTCAAAGCGCGGCGATCTATACCAACATACACGCTCACCTGTCTCGTTTTACCCTCACACACACCAAATGCACATACATCACTCAAACAGGTGATGTAAAGGCAAGAAGATCGCTATTAGAAGACGGAAGAAAAACGAATTTTAATTTTTGAAATTTTTATGTTGACTGCATCCTGTACCATTATTGAAGGGAGGGAGGAAACCGGAGTGCCCGGAGAAAACCCTCGGTGACCTCAATAGTCTCGAACCCGCGACCTTCGGCATAGAAAACCGGCGACTTATCCACTGCGCCATGAGGCCACCCCGCAAGGTTATTAAAATTTATTTTTAAAAATATAATTTTTTTTTTCAAAGGGTGTAAATAACCTTTTGGTCGCTTGGACTACAGAGAGGCGTTTGAGATCCGTCTTTTCTCTGGGCTGGCTTAACGAGGGCGGAGGGGCCCATCTCCACTCCATCGCCGCTTTAACGTTGGCCAGTCTTTCAGCGGAGCAGCTGACAGATTTAGATCTGCCGGACAAATAAAAGACACAACCCAACTAGTCAGAGGACTTCAGCAGTCAAAGATCATAGGAATCGTATGAGAGCCACGCTACCATTGTAGGAAATTCCCTGGTTCCACCAATTCAAAACGGGAAATGTAAGGTTGTCTAGAAGTAAGTAACTTTTAAGCACAGGAGACAATTTATTTTATTTTATTTTATTTATTTATTTTTTTTTTTTTTTTTTTTGGGGGGGGGGGGGGGGTAGGGAAAGGGAAGATAATTCCGGCGAAGGGAGGTAATTTTAGCTGGGCCGGTAACTTTGGAAGCAGGGGAGACAATTTTTTTTTCAAGAGAAGGTAGATACTTCTTGTTTAAGGGAGGTAATTTTGAAGCAGACACGCGCTGTAGCTTTAGCAAGGGGAGGTCACTGTGGAGTAGTGGCGGCCCGGTAGTACAGTGGGCAGAGAGCTGGCCTCTCATGCCGAAGGTCGCGGGCTTGGACCCCGCGTGGAGGGGACGAACTTAGGTGACTTAGGTGCGAGACCATTCAGGACACCGAGGGTTTTCTCCAGATACTCCGGTTTCCTCCCTTCCTTCCATAATGGTATTGAACGCAGCCAATCCAAAAAGTTTCGAAAATAAAAATTCGATCTCCTTTCCGTATTCTAATAGAGGACTTCTTTCCTTTCACACCACATGTTTGACTGATAGATGTGTGTTGTGGGTCAAGAGTGTGCGAAATATATTGAGTGATGTTGATACAGATCGCCGCGTTTTGATCCTGATTGATGATTTGGGGAAAATCGCGTATATAGCATCCAGTATTGTAATTATTATTATTATTATTATTATTATTATTATTATTATTATTATTACTACTACTAGTAGTAAAGTACATGTAGTAGAATTATTATTTTTTTAATCGTTCTTATATAGCGCTTTTCCAGCTCAAGAGCTGCTCAAGGCGCTGGCCGATACAGGATCTAACTCAAGCCGCCCGAGACGCCCACCCGCAGCCTTTGGGCGCATGGTCTGACGCCCGGACAACTGAGCACAATCCTGGGCAGCCAGGGATGGGGGAGAAGGACCTAGGTGCATGCTGGGTGTGTTCTTGTCACCGGCACTCACCCGTCTAGGACATGAGCGTCAGGATCTTTAAAGTCCGTTATGATGGAATGTATGCGACACAGACTAGACCTCGGTTTATACTCTCATCCGAAGCAGTAGGAAAACAGGAGTAAAGTGTCTTTCCCAGGGACACAACACAATGGCCCGGCCAGGGCTCGAACCTGGGACCTTCAGATCCGCAAGCCAAAGCACTACCATTAGACCTAGAATTAGTAGTAGTAGTAGTAGTTGTAGTAGTAGTAGTAGAATTTGTAGTAGTAGTTGTAGTTTTAGTAGTAGTAGTAGTAGTAATAGTTGTAGTAGTAGTAGTAGTAGTTGTAGTAGTATTAGTTGTAGTAGTAGTAGTAGTAGTAGTAGTAGTAGTAGTTGTAGTAGTAGTAGTAGTAGTAGTAGTAGTAGTTGATTAGTTGTAGTAGTAGTAGTTGTTGTTATAGTATTAGTTGTAGTAGTAGTAGTAGTAATAGCAGAATTAGTAGTACAGTAGTAGTAGTAATAGTAGTAGTAGTAGTAATAATAATAGTAGTAGTAGTAGTAGTAGTAGTAGTAGTTTCAAAAAATAAAACATGGATTTCTCTTCCGCCTTCTCTAATAGGGAGCGAGTGACTCATGGAGAATCAAACCCTTTATCTCCTGCCCGCCGCGCCCGTGTCGTGCTTACCAATGAGCCACACTGCCGCTCACAAACCTTGGTTGAGGGAGGGAAGACCAACATTCAGTAAGGAAACAGGAACAGGTAATTGAATAAACAAAAGAATTTTTTTTTTTTGTAAAAAGGGAGGTAACTTTTTGGCGGCAATGGAAGGGGAAACAACTTTCGGAGGAAAAGGGGAAATGCAAGCCCTGAGGGCAAGGGAGTCAACTTTACATAACTGGGTTGACACAGCTAGATTTGCTGATACTTATCTCCCCTTGGCCATTTTGCAAGTTGTGCGCCGTTTTATATATTTGGGTTAAAGCCCGAACACACGCAGCATCATCGTCTCTCTGTCTCTCTCTGTCTCTGTTTCTCTCTGTCTCTCTCTGTCTCAGTCTCTGTCTCTGTCTCTCTCTCTCTCTCTCTCTCTCTCTCTCTCTCTCTCTCTCTCTCTCTCTCTCTCTCTCTCTCTCTCGATGGATGGACAGATGGACGGACAGCAGCTCTCGCTAAAAGATGTCCCCGTAACATTTTGGTCTCGTTGGGGAAAGGGGCGTTTGGAGACCTTTCGTTTCTCTGGTCCAGCTTAATGAGGGCAGTGTTGCCCATCTCCCTCTCCCTCCCTGATTTTTTTAAAAACCTTCATCCGGTTTTAAACAGAGCCGGGCACCCATTCACAGCCACGTGAACTGGAATGTGTCCTGCCCTTGTTTCATTATTTTTTATTTATTTTTAATTGTTTCAATTATTTATTTATTTATTTATTTATTTATTTATTTATTTATTTATTTATTTATTTATTTATTTATATTGTTGTTGCTGCTGTAGTTGTTTTTTTTTCTCGGTCGCTAAAGAACTATTAAACAGTCAGTCGGAGTGGGCAGTCAAACTGGGTGGTCCACGGAGGCGGAAAGAGACGAGTTTGAGGGCAGATTTGAAGGCACAGAATGTATGCAGCAGAGAGAAGGAGAGAGAGAGAGAGAGAGAGAGAGAGAGAGAGAGACAGAGAGAGAGAGAGAGAGAGAGAGAGAGAGAGAGAGAGAGAGAGAGAGAGAGAGAGAGAGAGAGAGAGAGAGAGAGAGAGAGAGAGCTGTGAGCAGGTCATCGTGTTGTCCAATGGCTCGTGTGATGGTCTGTCGGACTTCGTCGTTGGTGATGTGCTGGGTATAAGTAAAGACCCAGAAATCTTCTATAGCACCTCATCTCCATGCTTGGCATTCCCAGTCCATTGGACAGTTAAACGAGTACCCATATCTGTTTAGAACCCAGGTAGGGAAGGAAAAAGAAGCAGCGAGGGAGAAGAGAGGAGGCAGGCACCGCCTTCATAAAGCTGGCCTGCAGAAAAGGGACGACTCCAACGCTTCCCTCCCCAACGACCGCAATGTTACGGGGACACCTTTACGAATAGCAGACAATGGTATTGTCATCCTCGCAAATGGAAAAAAAATGTCATTGTTGGTCACTGATTCCATGTCGCAGGGGAAGAAGAGGGTAGGGGCTTAAATCAACACTGAACCACCAGTGCAATAATACTGTTAAGATATACAGGTGCACACTAGCCACCTGAATCAACACGGAATCACCAGAGCAATCATACTGTTAAGATATACAGGTGCACACTAGCCACCTGAATCAACACTGAATCACCAGAGCAATCATACTGTTAAGATATACAGGTGCACACTAGCCACCTGAATCAACACTGAATCACCAGAGCAATCATACTGTTAAGATATACAGGTGCACACTAGCCGCCTGAATCAACACTGAATCACCAGAGCAATCATACTGTTAAGATATACAGGTGCACACTAGCCGTCTGAATCAACACTGAATCACCAGAGCAATCATAATATTAAGATATACAGGTGCACACTAGCCGCCTGAATCAACACTGAATCACCAGAGCAATCATACTGTTAAGATATACAGGTGCACACTAGCCGTCTGAATCAACACTGAATCACCAGAGCAATCATACTATTAAGATATACAGGTGCACACTAGCCGCCTGAATCAACACTGAATCACCAGAGCAATCATACTATTAAGATATACAGGTGCACACTAGCCGCCTGAATCAACACTGAATCACCAGAGCAATCATACTGTTAAGATATACAGGTGCACACTAGCCGTCTGAATCAACACTGAATCACCAGAGCAATCATACTATTAAGATATACAGGTGCACACTAGCCGCCTGAATCAACACTGAATCACCAGAGCAATCATACTGTTAAGATATACAGGTGCACACTAGCCGTCTGAATCAACACTGAATCACCAGAGCAATCATACTATTAAGATATACAGGTGCACACTAGCCGTCTGAATCAACACTGAATCACCAGAGCAATCATACTATTAAGATATACAGGTGCACACTAGCCGCCTGAATCAACACTGAATCACCAGAGCAATCATACTGCTCAAGATGGGCAAGTGAAAACTAGCCGCCTGAATCAACACTGAACTACCAGAGCAATCATACCGCTAAAGATGGTAAAGGTAAAGTTAATAGGTAAAGGTAGTCCCATAGCCTTGTGAGTCAACTGGGGGCGTTGTTATTTGTCGCTTCACGTTTTGCGGTCACCCATCCAAGTGCTAACCGAACTGGACGGGGCTTAACTTGCAACACAGCAGCGAGTGCTCCAACCACTGCGCTATCCGACACCCCACACAGCTAAAGATGAGCAAATGAAAATTATCCACCAGGATCAACACTGAATCACCAGAGCAACCATACTATACTGTTAAAGATGGGCAAGGGAAAACTAGCCCTCTGAATCAACACTGAACCACCAGAGCAACCATACTGCTAAAAATAGACAAGTGGAAAAATATGGCCCACTTTTCCTCTCTCGCCCACGACTGGGGTTGGAACTTCGGGTCATCGGTGTGCCAGCAGGCGAACGCTCTACCAACGAACCACGATGGTGGGCTTTTAGTTTCATTCATCCGTACAGCCTAACCAAAAAAAAAAAAAACAAAAAAAAAACACAACTCTGAAAGTGAAAGTCGAATTAAGTCAAGTCAAGTCAAGTCAAATCAACAAAATCTTGATTACTCGCAATGGAGAATTGATAAAACGTTCTGCATGTCGACCAATACGAAAAGAAAAGAAGGGGAAAAAAAATGTGTGAGCGTTGAAAGGTGGGGCGCTGGACTTAGGGTACTCGTGCAGGAATTTGATTTACTGCAATAGTTGGTGGCCCTTTAGACGGGAATGCAGGGTGGGAGGAAAATGAGGAGGAAAGAGGTGAGGGGTAGTGAGAGAAAGCGAAGGAGAGAGAGAGAGAGAGAGAGAGAGAGAGAGAGAGAGAGAGAGAGAGAGAGAGAGAGAGAGAGAGAGAGAGAGAACGGCACAGAAGAGAGATAGGCAGACCACACAGAGGAGAGAGACAAGGGAGTGGGGAGGGGGGAAGAGAAAGGGAGAGAGGGAGGGGGAGAGAGGCAGCGAAAATTGAACTGAATTTGTAATTTATTCATTCAGGCATGGCCCTTTTATAAAGGTAAAGGTAGTCCCATACCCTTGTGGCCGTAGGGGAGCGTGATGTTGGAGATCACACTTATCTTGGGCCAGCGTAATGAGGCTGATGCCCATCTCTCTCCCTCGTTGCTTTACCTTCCCCACCCTTAAGAGAGTAGGTACTCAGTCACAGTTGAGTCAACTGGGGGCGTTGTTATTTGTTGTTTTGGTCCTGATTTGGCTCGTAAGAGTCCGCTGGACCTAAAGCAATAATCATGTAATGTAATGTATTTGTTGCTTAACGTTTGGCGGTCACCCATCCAAGTGCTAACCGCACTGGACGGTGCTTAACTTGCGACACAGTAGCGAGTGCTCCAACCACTGCGCTATCCGACACCCCTTTTTAAAGGGTGTACACAATATCTTCATGCATTTTTGAAAAGTAAGGACATAATTACAAATCCATAATTCACCATATCAGATATCAGTCTGTTATTATATTAATATAAGCAATATCATGATAGTATAATTTCTCTTAACCTAAATGGTCTATACAAAAAGGTACATAGTTTTTTTTACTGTGACCCGGTGACATAATGACATCAAAATGCTAACTTTAAAAATACATGATATTTTGCAACAATGAACTGCGTTCTTAATTTATGCAGCACTGGACATCATAAGCCTACAAAGTGTAATTCATCTTCTTCATTTGTTTTACAAAGTGCGCACACTTTATCATATGGTTTAACATTTGTATATCTATTATAACGGACAGAAATATTCGAAACACCAAAACGGAACTTTGTCATTATAAATCTTAAATGTCTGTCCATTCCCATGGTCAGATGAGTTCTCATAAAGTGATTAATACCACCAATAAAAAATACATATTCTATCTATCACTGTTTTGGTCATAATAAATCCAGTATTGCCACGTCCACCAGATCATCAGGCCTTGCAAAGACTATTCTGCAAGGCACAGTGCAAGGACGTAGAAGAAGAGGGAGACCGAAAAAGAGGTGGGAGGACAACATTCGAGAATGGACTGGTTTGACACTGAGCGAAGCCATCAGGGCTGCTGAGGACAGAGAAAGATGGAGTATGCTGGTTAAACGATCATCTGTGGTGCCCCTACGACCTCCGGGTTACGGGACAGTATAGGATAGGATAGGGCCACCTACAATCCCCAAGTCTTTGTTTAAAATCTCTAAAAAAAAACATTATGACGTTCTAGGAAGCCTATGAGCGTCCACACGTGTCAACTTTAGCCAGTACGTATACAATTAACAATAGCATTAATCTGATTTGGGTAACGATTTAAATCACCGTACACTAAATCATTTGGAGTACGAATATCAACACCTAGAAATTTTTTCAGTGCAAATAGATGAACTTTTTCTGTTTACAACGTATCGCAGCTTTGTCCAAACCCCATATTTCTGACCCATACACTGCGATTGGTGTTACTTGAGAGTCAAACAACTTTAAAAAAAGAAATCAACAGAGAACATATTCAAACTGTACAGTTTCTTTAAGAGACATAACAAAGTACCTTTAGCTTTACTGCTCAAATCTTTACAAGCTTTACTGCTCAAATCTTTACAAGCGAGAGAGAGAGAGAGAGAGAGAGAGAGAGAGAGAGAGAGAGAGGATGGAGAGAAAAGAGGAAGAGATAGGTCGGGGGAGGGGAGGGGAGAGGGTGGGGCAGTAGAAGAGAAGGAGAGAGAGAGAGAGAGAGAGAGAGAGAGAGAGAGAGAGAGATGTCAGAGAAGAGTGATAGACAAAATAGAAAGAGCGAGAGAGAGAAAGAGAGAGAGAGAGAGAGAGAGAGAGAGATGTCGGAGAAGAGAGACAGACAGAGGAGAGAGAGAAAGAAAGAGAAAGAGAGAGAGAGAGAGAGAGATGTCGGAGAAGAGAGACAGACGGAAGAGAGAGAGAGAGAGAGAGAGAGAGAGAGAGAGAGAGGTCGGAATAGAGAGACATACAGAAGAGAGAGAGAGAAAGAGAGAGAGATGTCAGAGAAGAGTGATAGACAAAATAGAAAGAGCGAGAGAGAGAGAGAGAGAGAGAGAGAGAGAGAGAGAGATCGGAGAAGAGAGACAGACAGAAGAGAGAGAGAAATAGAGAGAGAGATGTCGGAGAAGAGAGACAGACAGAAGAAAGAAAGAAAGAGAGAGAGAGAGAGATGTCGGAGAAGAGAGACAGACAGAAGAGAGAGAGAAAGAGAGAGAGAAAGAGAGAGAGAGAGAGATGTCGGAATAGAGAGACAGACAGAAGAGAGAGAGAGAAAGAGAGAGAGAGAAAGAGAGAGAGAGAGAGAGAAAGAGAGAGAGAGAGAAGGGGGAGAGGAAAAGAGAGAAGCAGAGAGAAGCAGACATGCATCCGAACAAACAGAGGAACAGACAAAAACAAAGCAGATAAACAAACAGACACAGGTGGCAAAGAGAGGAATACGGGTAAGGGTATCAGTATACCCCTTAGGGTGGAGGAGGGGGGGGGGGGTGGTTAGATCCAAGGATAAGTGACAATAATAACAGATTTCTAACCTAAAGATGTATTTGTGCAGCAAAGGGAGCGGCAATAGGAAAGAGGCGAAAAGCTCGCAAATGGCGATTGTAATGAACTACCGAATTGGGTGAAAAGTAACTTCCTAAGGACCATTGCTTATAACTTTGGTAAAACAGTACTGCATCTGCCTGAATCAAAGACTAGCGTGACACTTACAGTGGTGGAATGTCACGGCTGGTCCCAGATTACGTCTAACGATGATGCGAGCGGGACATCATGGTTCGTCATTCTGACAATTGGTCACTGCACGTCTTCCTAGGGCTGCCCTTAGGAGTGTCAGCAATCAGTAAATGGTAACACGATTAGTGGTTTTAATCAAAGCTAGGAGCAAAATACTAATAATCCTATTCATAATTATCCTATCCTATCCTATCCAATCCCGTAACTCGTTGGGGCACCACAGATAGTCGTTTAACGACCGCACTCCATCTCTCTCTCTGTCCTCAGCAACCCTGATGGCTTCGCTCAGTGTCAAACCAGTCCATTCTCGAATGTTGTCCTCCCGCCTCTTTTTCGGTCTCCCCCTTCTTCTGCCTCCTTGCACCGTGCTTTGCAAGATGGTTTATGCAAGGCCCGATGCTCTGGTGACGTGGCCATACCATCGGAGTTTCCGTTTCTTCACCACTGTGAGCAGGTCATCGTGTTGTCCAATGGCTTGTTGTGTTGGTCTGATCGGACTTCGTCGTTGGTGATGTGCTGGGTATAGGAACTGTCCAGAAGTCTTCTGTAGCACCTCATCTCCATGCTTTGTATTCTTCGTTGTAGATCTGCTGTGAGGGTCCATGTTTCGCAAGCGTATATTCTCATTCAACTCCTTTTTTTGGGGGTTGGGGGGGTGGGGTGGGGGTTGGGGGGTAGAGGAGACAAGGATGGGGAAGGGGGTTTAAGTCACATGGGTACATTTGAAGAGAAAACCAATTCTATCAAGATGGAAAAGATTGCTGAGGAGTGAAGTGTTGGTTGATAGATTTAGAGCTTTCAGCAAAGCAAGTAGATGGTTGCGAATGTCTGGAGCGAGAAAACGCGACAGTGTACGAGAACAGGAAGTAGACGGCGAGATTAGAACGGACGTGACATAGAAATGGACGAGAGCTGAGCAAACAACTCCAGTTGATGAATTCTGCATTGCCTCTCCATTTCTTCTTCTTCTTTTCCTCCTCCTCCTCCTCCTCCTCCTTCTTCTTCTTCTTCTTCTTCTTCTTCTTCTTCTTCTTCTTCTTCTTCTTCTTCTTCTTCTTCTTCTTCTTCTTCTTCCTTTTTCTTCTTCTTCTTCTTCCTACTCCTTTTCTTCCTAAACTTTTTTTCCTTTTTTTTCAAACTTCTTCTTCTTCTTCTTCTTCTTCTTCTTCTTCTTCTTCTTCTTCTTCTTCTTCTTCTTCTTCTTCTTCTTCTTCTTCTTCTTCTTCTTCTCTTCATAAACCTTCTTTTCCTTCTTTTTTTTAAACGTCTTCTTCTTCTTCTTCTTCTTCTTCTTCTTCTTCTTCTTCTTCTTCTTCTTCTTCTTCTTCTTCTTCGTCTCCTCCTCCTCCTCCTCCTCATCCTCCTCCTTCTTCTTCTTCTTCTTCTTCTTCTTCTTCTT
The DNA here is from genome assembly GCA_036898135.1 of Oncomelania hupensis. Lineage (NCBI taxonomy): Eukaryota > Metazoa > Mollusca > Gastropoda > Littorinimorpha > Pomatiopsidae > Oncomelania > Oncomelania hupensis. The sequence continues at coordinate 43,115,831 of CM072522.1, read as the reverse complement.
CTTCTTCTTCTTCTTCGTACTCCATCTCTTTCTAAAACCTCTTCTCCTTCTTTAACTTTTTCTTCTTCTTGTTCTTGTTCTCCTTTTCCTTCTTGTTCTTCTTCTTTGTTCTTCTTGTTCCTCCTCCTCATCCTCCCCTTTCTTCTTCTTTCTCTTCTCCTTCTTCTCCTCCTTTTCCCGTCTTCCTTCTTCTCCTCCTCTTCACGTCTTCCTTCTTCTCCCTCTTCTCCTCCTTCTCCTTTCACTGTAGCTCAGTATTAAAGCGTTGATCCGGCACAACGATGTCCCAGGTTGGAATCCCGTAGTGAGCGAACTAAAAGTGGCCATCTGTAGCCGTCCAATGCGTTGGTGGTTCAGTGTTGATATAAGGCCCTCTCCTTCTTCCCTGGGTGTGGATGGTGGTGAGGAGAGGGCGCGCGCGTTTGTGTGTGTGTGTGTGTGCGCGCGCGCGTGTGTGTGTGTGTTGTGTGTGTACGCGCGCGCGCACAGCGCATTGGTCTGGGTACACGTTAGGTTAAATGTTTCGTCAAGCAACGTCGGGACCTGTTAGTACATGGATGGGGTGACTATGCCTGGAAAGTCAATCATCACCCACTAAGCTGATCCAGAGAAAACAGAGGTCTCAAAATGCCTCTTTTCCCCCTTCTACCCCCACCCCTATACGACCGCAAGGTCAAGGGAACACCGTGTCCTTGGCCTTGTGCCCTGGGATGGTTATCCCGACTGCCGTATCTCCAATGGTGGGTGAAGACGTTGAATATTCATTGGTTGGTGCTTAGACTGAGATTGAAGCTTACTCGTCTATGAAATTTACATAGAAATTGGCCTCTCGGCTGCACAATCATGGTAAAATGTAAAATGTAGAGTATCTTAAAAAGAATGGAATGACATGTACAAACAAAACAAACAAAAATAAATAGTACAACACGTAAACTGTAATATAACAACTACTATCCCACACCCCAAACCTACTTGCGCGCTGTACACTCCCGTATACCCCATCGCACACCATCACAAACCAGCGCCATCACGCACAAAACACCAACCACAGGTATACAACACACGCAGCCCATTCACAGACAATGCCAAATCACACAACAGTTTTGTCTGAAAAAGTTCACACACGCACGCACAAACACACACACACGCGCACACACACACGCACACACACAGACACACACCCACTCGCACACACACACACACATACAAGATTCAATAATACTTTATCTCAAACAATAGAGCTGGGTACCGTGGGTCAAAGTCGTACCGGTATTACCGCGGTATTTTTAGGTCGTGTAGGTATTTTGTACCGGTATACCGCGGTTTAAGTGTTACAATCAAGTGGGATGTGGCACTGACAGTAGTGACCGACGCAAAAGAAAGATTGTCATACACTTCAAAGCAGTTTCAAAAAACCACATTTCCATAGGAACTGAAGTTTGTTTTTTTCCTTGAACGCCTTCAAAACAAATTATGATAAATCAGTGTTTAGAACATCAGCAAACGTTAAACCACAAAATCAAAATAAAACAAAAACATTCAACGGGAAAGGTCTGTAAGGACTTGAAGAGTTCAGAAGGACTGGCGACTGGTACCATGCTCAAACACGTGGATAAGCTGCTGTTCTTATAAGTTCTTCTTTAAGGACAGCTGATTATCCACGTGTTTGGGTTTTAGGCTCGCTCTGTGGGCGGACAAGATGTCGCCCACTGTCGCTTTTTGTGTTGTCGAGATTTCCCAGTAAACCGGACCTTGGACACCCGCACCGGTATACCGTACGTCGCGTTTCCTAACCTGAATACAGTTACCTATCGGTAAAACCGTCCAGCCCTACAGAGTCATTAAAATGTGCTTTGCTGACAGTTACTACAACAAATTGCAATAAGTGCGTCAAAAAAAGGCAATTACGTCATAATTGTGTGTGTGTGTGTGCGTGTGTTTGTGTGACGTCATAATAGACACATTTAAAAAGAAGCGCATGACGCATGCCAGACCACCCAGCTGTGAATGAATGAATGGCTAGATTCATTACATTACATTACATTACATGGTTATTGCTTTAGGTCCAGCGGACTCTTCCGAGCCAAATTAGGACCAGAGAAGTGAAAGAGGACTCACCCCGAAACAACCCTAGTGGTAACACTGAAGGCAATCTACCAGCCGGTCACTTTACAATAAAGATGTTCGGCGCGTTTTTGGAATTAGTAGTATTATAGAAGGGGCTATAATATATTTGGTTACCAATATTGGCCGCCAGGGTTAGGATTAGGGTTAGGGTTTGGGTTAGGACCTCACCCTAATCCTTTCCGTAACACTAACCCTAACCCTAACCCTAACCCGAACCCTAACCAATGTTGGAATTCCAAAAATGGGCAGGCCAATTCTAGAATTGCCCAGATTCCAAAAAAGCGCAGAACAAAGACGTCCCACGCAGTAGACGCTGAGGCTGTACTCTAATTTATCGAACCCCCGTTTACAAAAACAAAATAGAATACAAACATCATTATACAATATCAAAAAAACACATAAATATAAAATGCCTACATTGCCAAATAATAACATCATAGGAAGTCCCAGTCACCATTTGGCAGAAAGTGTCCAATATTCCCAAGCTGATCCAACAGACATCACACGCAAATGAGGAGTTTTGTCCCGGAAGAGTTTTCAAGAAAAAAGGTAGGTAACTGGTCTAGCGAAGAAGAAGATAGTATAGTAAGTTGATAGAACAGAGTAGGAATGAGAAAGAACAAAGGAGAAAGACAGCGACAGTGGGAATTTAAAGCACTACATTTCCAGAAAGTGGGGATACTATTTAAGAAAGTTAGGCCTTCGCCAAAGGACATACGAAATTTATCCAACCGACCTTTCACATTGTAAAAAAAAAAAAAAACTGCTTTAAAAAAAGGGTGTGTGTGACCATCCCAGAAAAGAGCGGGTAGGGACCTAAAGCAACACTGAACCCCCACAGCAACCATATTGCTAAGATAGCCACCTTTCTGATTTTTTTTTATTACTCATCACGGGGATTCGAGCCTAAGTCATTTGTGTTGCCAGGCGAATGCTCTACCACCGAGCTACGGATGTGGGTCACCATCACTTCTGTCATAAGGGCTACACAAGACCCATTCAATACTGGGTAAAGGTAAAGGTAGTCCCATAGCCTTGTGGCCGTAGGGGAGCGTGATGTTGGAGATCACACTTGGGCCAGCGTAATGAGGGTGATGCCCATCTCTCTCCCTCGCTGTTTTACCTTCCCCACCCTTAAGAGAGTAGGTACTCAGTCACAGTTGAGTCAACTGGGGGCGTTGTTATTTGTCGCCTCACGTTTGGCGGTCACCCATCCAAGTGCTAACTGCACTGGACGGTGCTTCACTTGCGACACAGTAGCGAGTGCTCCAACCATTGCGCTATCCGACACCCCCATTCAATACTAGGAAATAAAAAATTTGTTAAAGTTCTTTGACATTTTTCTCGAGGTCTTGAAACGGTCATGCAGTTCCGTGGAGGTCTGATAAAACGTTTTTGGAAGACGTTTATGGTGGATTGCGATAGATTAGCGCGAGAAGTAGATCAATTAAGTGTTGAATGACGGCAACACTCAATGCTACATGAATCAACGTATTGATTGTGGCTGCTCAACACAAAAAGAAGAAGAAAGAAGAAGAAAGAAGAAAAAGATGAAGAAGAAGAAGAAGAAAAAAAGACGAAGAAGAAGAAGGCTTTCTTATCGTGCATGCTGAAAAGGTGGCTATGTTTAATTCCGTCGAACATAGAACTGTCTGCTATTTGTCCATGTGTATCTTGTTGAACGATATATCGCAACACGGTACAATAATAAAGAACTAGTCAAATTGGCCCCCTCTCCCCCCACTAACACCTCCACCTCACTCAATAGGTATGGCCACCTCTCGTCACGGTGAGATGAATCCAAGGTGTCTACCCTCAATGAGGCCATTTTGTATAACGACTGCCAGAAAATGTGTAGTTTGTGTCATGTTACATATCGCGCAACGTTTAATAAAGAACAACAAACGTTACCAGTGTTAATTTCATTTCAGCCGGAAACTCAACATTGAGTTTGCACATTATGTATTAAACCACTCTGCCTCTCTCATCTTTTTTGTCCTCTAATGTCACATATATAGGCTTACTACATCATCCTCTCTCTCTCTCTCTCTCTCTCTCTCTCTCTCTCTCTCTCTCTCTCTCTCTCTCTCTCTCTCTCTCTCTCTCTCTCTCTCAACTTTCGTCCGCAAAATGAAATGTTCAAATTGATCTCCTCAAAACTAGTCTAGTCTAGCTATTATTCCTGTTCCACTTTGTGAAATAACGATATGAAATTCCGTGCTTTGCATTATCATTATTGAGGATTTTTATAGCGCACTAATCTCGCCGTACTTGACCAGACTCTACGCGCTGGCCGATACAGGATCTAACTCAAAGCGCCCGAGACGCCCACCCGCCGCCGCCTTTGGGCGCATGATCTGACGCCCGGACAACTGAGCACTATCCTGGCCAGCCAGGGATGGGGGAGAAGGACCAAGTGCATGCTGGGTGTGTTCTTGTTACCGGCACTCACCCGTCTAGGACATGAGCGTCAGGATCTTAAAAGTCCGTTATGCTGGAATGTTTGCGACCCACAGACTAGACCTCGGTGTATACTCTCATCGGAAGGAGTAGGAAGCGGGAGTAAAGTGTCTTTCCCAGGGACACAACTTTCTCTCTCTCTCTCTCTCTCTCTCTCTCTCTCTCTCTCTCTCTCTTCGCCATTTCCACACCCCCTCCCCCCCCCCCTTACACCCTCCCCCTTTCCTCACCACGCACCCAACCTCATTCGACAAGGTGTTGCAAATCTCGCCATTTTCCCCGTGCGGTCGACTCGGTCAAAACTCGTGGCGTTAGTGTCGAAGTCTCGTCATTTCTCGATTTGTCTCGGTCAGAACGTGGCGTCTGGCAAGGCATTGTAGGTAGACGGAAATGACAGCCTCTGCCACCACCCTGAGCTGACGTATGTCGTGACTGCTGATTGTGTGACGGCCGTAAAAAGATAGATTTTGTTTTAAAAACTGTATAGTTTTGTAAGATTTTACTCCTTCGGATGAGAGTCTAAACCGAGGACTTAACTTTGCACGCACGCACGCACGCATTCCATCGCAACGAGCTTTAAAGATCCTTATGCTCATGTCACAGATTTGGGGAGTTACACAAATCTACCCAGCGTGTACTAGGTCCCTTCTCTGCGATACCCTGTCGCCCGTTGCTCAGTTGTCTGGGCGTCAGGCGATGCTGCGCATAGGGTCGCAAAGTGGGCGCCAAAGATGGCTGAGTTAGATCCTGTATCCGCCCGCGCCTTGAGCAGCTCTATGGCTAAAGAAAAGCGCTACGTAAGAACGATTTTTAACAAATACAGTGGACTTTTTGGAATCGTCGGCATCAGGTCTTCTCTTCTGTCATGCCCCAAAACTCATACCAATAAGAAAAAAATAATAATGTCCTTGCAATTTATGGGACAATAAATAAGCATACATCTTGAATACTGACTAAGAAATTTGAGAGTGAGTGAGAGGGACAGACAGACAAACAGAAAAACATACAGAGAGACAGAGAGAGAGAGAGAGAGAGAGAGAGAGAGAGAGAGAGAGAGAGAGAGAGAGAGAGAAAGAGGAGACACAAAGCTTCAAGGTTCAAGATTCAAGAGGTCTGTAAGTCAGAATAAGTCAGAAAAAAAAACACACAGCGAGAGAGAAAATCAGAGAGAGAGAGAGAGAGAAAGAGAGAGAGAGAGAGAGAGAGAGAGAGAGAGAGAGAGAGAGAGAGAGATAAGAGAAATACAGAAAAGGAGAGAATCAGAACCAGAATCAGAATCGTATAAAGATGGATCACAGACCCCTTTAGCAGGTGTGAACAGTACGAAACATAAAGCAAAGGCATCAATGTACACACAGAGAGAGAGAGAAAGAGAGAGACAGACAGACAGACAGACAGACAGACTGACAGAGACAGAGACAGAGACAGAGATAGACAGACAGAGACGAAGAGAGAATGAGAATCAGAATGTTTAATTCTATAAAGGCCGACAGCCCATTACAATGGGTAGAGGACATTTAAATCAAGCAATGAAATTGGAACTTCATGTCATGGTAAAGGTAAATCCAGAACACATTATGTAAGCTTACTGTCATGAAGGATAAGGGGGAGAGAGTGAGAGAGACAGACAGAGACACAGAGAGACAAAGAGAGAGACAGAGACACATAGAGAGACAGAGGCAGAGATAGAGAGAGACAGGACAGAGACACATAGAGAGAGACAAAGAGAGAGACAAAGAGACAAAGAGAAAGACAAAGAGAGAGACAGAGACACATAGAGAGAGACAGAGACACAGAGAGAGACAAAGAGACAAAGAGAAAGACAAAGAGAGAGACAGAGACACAAAGAGAGACAAAGACACAGAGAGAGACAAAGAGAGAGACAGAGACATAAAGAGAGACAAAAATAGAGAGACAGAGAGACAAAGAGAGAGACAGACACAAAGAGAGACAAAGATAGAGACAGAGACACAACAGAGAGACAAAGACAGAGCCAGAGACACAAAGAGAGAGACAGAGACACAAAAAGAGACAAAGATAGAGAGACAGAGAGACAAAGAGAGAGACAGAGACACAAAAAGAGACAAAGATAGAGAGACAGAGAGAGAGAGACAAAGAGAGAAACAGAGAGAGACAGATCCGCTTCAATACGAGCATTGAACTTTAACGCCTACAACTATCAGTGGCAGACACGGCAAGCGAAGATAACCATCCCAGGTAAAAAGAGAGGTTATAGGAACCTTAATCAACACTGAACCACCGAAGCAATCATACTGCTAAGACGGACGGTGAAAAATGGCTAAATTTTATATCGCCCACCACGGGATTCGAACTGGGGGTCATTGTTTGCCAGACCAACGCGTTAACACTAAAGTTACGGCATCGTGACAGACCCGTCACTACCGTCACACAGTCACCGGAGTTGTTTTGAGTCTGGAGATTGTAGAAAAACTGCTGAAGAAGAAATCTCAGAGGTCTGGAAGACAGAATAAGACATGTCAAAGCTAGTCCGACAGTACCTCTACTTATCACCGGGGGCGCGCCGTCGACCACCAAAATGGAATGACATTATTTATTCATTAATATTTCGTTTTTTATTTATTTTTCCAGACCTATCTATAGAAATACTTTGAAATAGTCGTAGTGTGTGTGTATGTGTTTGTGTGTGTGTGTGTGGGTGTGTGTGTGTGTGTGTCTAGGTGTGTGTGATCGTCTAAAATCATTGTAACAAATGAACAGACGTAAAAATTATTTTAAAAAACACGAACTTTCCTTTCCTAGGGGAGGCAGCCCAAAAGTTCCCGATAAAAAGGGTCAAAAATCAAAACATCAAATCCCCATAACTCACCTCTTTTCTCCACCCCCCACCCCCTCATGCACGCCCCGTACACTCCCCATCCTCATGCACGCACACGGCACACTCTCTATCAATACATCATGCATCGCCTACACAACGACAAGTGATTGTTCCTTATACTCTGTTTTTTCGTTTTTGGTTTTTTTGGGGTGTTGTTTTTCGTTTAATGTCTCCACCGCACGGACTTGAAAGACCCTGACGCTCATGTCTTAGACTGGTCAGTGCCAAGCTACAAAAATACACTCAGCACGCACAATGAGGTAGGCCCTTTCATTCCCCCCCCTCAACCCTTACCCTATTCCCCACCCCCAATCTCTGGTGGCCCAGGATTGTCGTCTGTTCGCCAAGTGGGTTCCTCGGGGGGCTTCAGTTGTTGTAGATCCTGTATCGGCCAGCGCCTTGAGCAGCTCTGGAGCTGTAATTGCGCTATTGTAAGAAGGATACAATAAATACTACGATACTAAATTGTGGGTTAGTCGCCGGTTTCCTATGCCGAAGGTCGCGAGTTCGATTCCCGCAAGGGGCGAACGTATGTGACTTAGGTACGAGACTATTGAGGTCACCGAGGGTTTTCTCCGGGCACTCCGGTTTCCTCCCTCCCTTCAATAATGGTACTGGACGCAGTCAATATAAAATTTCCACACAAAAAAAATCGATTTTTATCCCCCTCCCCCTCCCCGTTTTTCAATAGCGATCTCCCTGCCTTTACACCACCTGTTTGAGTGATGGGTGTGTATTTATTATTGTTGTTGTTGTTGTTGTTGTTGCTGTTGTGTGTGTGTGTGTGTGTGTGTGTGTGTGTGTGTGAGGGTGGATGAAACAGGTGAGCGTGTATGTTGGTACAGATCGTCGCGCTTTAAGACTGATTTATTTGGGGAAAGGCGCGTATATAGCATCCAGCATTATTATTATTATTATTATTATTATTATTATTATTATTATTATTATTATTATTATTATTATTATTATTAAATGGTAAGAGTGCGCCATGGATTCCCTTTCGTCAATTCCTTGTGGATGGCTCGGGCGGCTTCCTTTAAATCTTGTATCGACAAACGCCTTTTGAGCAACCCCTGAGCACTTAAAAAACAAAACCGGTTGATTAATTTTTAAAATTTAATTGTGTTCGATCATTAGGCAAGAAAAGAAAAAGGTCTGTTTAAGGTATCCCGACCGACACCATTTTTGGGGGCCCGACACTAAACGCATTTTTTTGGGCGGAGGGTGGGTGTTTGAGGGGGGGGGGAACAAGGAGGAATCCGGGCAGGGCGAAGTACCACTGAACAGATTTTCAACCACCTCAGAATAATCTGCGAGAAATACCTACAGCACCAATTGGCCAACAACATCTATATCATGCGTTCGTGGACTTCAAGAAGGCGTTTGACCAAGCCTTGCATGCAGCTCTGTGGGCCACCATGAGAGTGTACAACATCAGGTCTAAAATTATTGAAGTCATCAAACGCCTGTATGACAGGCTACCAGTGCAGTCCTCCATAACAGCGCCATCGGAAACTGGTTCAGAACAACAATCGGTGTGCGTCAAGAATGCCTAATCTCCAACACTCTTCCACATCTTCCTAGAGCGCATCATGTCAGATGCTCTTGCAGGTCACGAAGGCACAGTCAGCGTAGGGAGTAGAGCAATCTCCAGCCTCCGTTTTGCGGATGACATTGATGGATTGGCTGAGAGGAACAAAAACTTGAACAGCTGGTACAGAGGCTTGACACCACCTCCATAGCCTATGGAATGGAAATAAGTGCAGAGAAGACCAAAATGATGACCAACAACACCAATGGCATCAACACGGACATCAAAGTCCAAGGCCAATCCCTCAACACAGTGCATAGCTTCAAATATTTAGGAAACATTGTACCCGACAAAGGGTCCACACAGGAAGTCCTCTCCAGGATCGCACAAACAATTGCTGCCCTGGCAAGGATGAAGCCCATTTGGAAAGACAGGACCATCAGTCTACATTCCAAGGTAAGATTGCTGCGCTCCATTGTCATCTCCATCTTCCTATACGCTTGCGAAACATGGACCCTCACAGCAGATCTATAACGAAGAATACAAAGCATGGAGATGAGGTGCTACAGAAGACTTCTATGCATTTCCTATACTCATTACATCACCAACGACGAAGTCCGACAGACCATCACACAAGCCCTCGGACAACACGACGACATGCTCACAGTGGTGAAAAAACGAAAACTCCGATGGCATGGCCATGTCAACAGATCATCAGGCCGTGCAAAGACTATCCTGCAAGGCACAGTGCAAGGAGGTAGAAGAAGAGGGAGACCAAAGAAGAGGGAGACCGAAGAAGAGGTGGGAGGACAACATTCGAGAATGGACTGGTTTGACACTGAGCGAAGCCGTCAGGGTTGCTGAGGACAGAGAAAGATGGAGTACGCTGGTTAAACGGTTATCTGTGGTGCCCCTACGACCTCCGAGTTACGGGATAGGATAGGATAGGGAAGGGGCGGGTGGGGGGTGGAAGGGGGAGAAGGATTGTCTGGAAATGAAAAAAAGAAAAAAAAGCCAACAAATATCGCACCCAAATAGAGCTGTTTGCGCTCAGCCATTGAACAGACGACAGAAGGGAAGTAAGCTCAAAGAAAGGGGGAGTAAAGGGCCATCACTCATGTTAAACTTCTGTTTCGATGTTAAAAAGAGGGGTGGAGGGGGGGCGGGAGGGGGGTGGAAGGCGGGAAGTCTTCCTACCGACTCTATTTTTTTTAACCTATGTTACCGTAAACAGACTTTTTTTTTTTGTTTGGGAGGGGGGGGGAGGGGGAGGGCCTTAGCATTCGTTAGTTTTGCTGCCTCTTGCTCGTTGCGGCATATCTCGATTAGTTTGACTTTGACGGCATTTTGTTTTCCACACTGAAATACAAATGTTTCGTTATTTCTTCAGACCAATACATTAATTTTTTGTGGGGCTTTTCATTATTTTATTTTATCCAGATGTACATCACTGTACTGCCTATTTCACTTATTAACTAATTAATTGATTCATTCATTTTATTTGATCATTCTTATACAGCGGTTTTCCAGATCACGAGCTGCTCAAGGGTACGGGCGATGCAGGATTTTCACTCAAGCCGCCCGAGGCGCGCACTTGTAGTCTGTGGGCGCATGGTTCTTAAACCCCGTCACCTAGCTGAGCACAATCCTGGGCGACCGGATTTAGGTAGAGGGGAGAACGGGCCTAATGTGTGCTGGGTGTATCCGCGTCTATGACATGAGCGTCAGGATCTTTATAAAGTCCGCACGACGGAATGCTTGCGTCCGCAGACGAGGCCTCGGTTTGTGTACGGTCATCCGAATGTACTGTCTGCGTGCATTGAAAGTACACGAGCTGCTTTTGCTTCATTGCTGTGTTTCAGTTCAGGACGTTCTAACACGTATGGACGACGTCTGCGACCCAAAGGGAGCCGTGTTCAAAGGACCACTTACACCACGACTCTCTCTGGACAGATCTTCTTACCATTGACAGGGAGAGTTGCACCAACTGAACAAACATAAGCTCGCCCCTCCCCTCCTCTCTTTCGCCCCCCCCCACCCCCCCCTCCCCAAATATTGTGGTTTTTAAAACTCTTTTGAACGAATAGTTGCTAATTTGGTTTTTAAATGTAACAAAATTGCGTAATTTTGGTGCTTATTTAATAGCCACCGCTACCCGTCATTCTTGAGTTAAACAAAATTAGCATCTGTACGCGGAACCCATCACAAAACAGTTGCTCGGTAAACACGCAACGCATATATATATATATACACACACACAGGCACGCGCGCGCCTGCTCTCACAAATTGCATAACGGGGTTGTAACATGTACGAGTTCATGTCTTCTTCTTCTTATCCTTTTGCTCATTCTTCTTCTTCTTCTTCTTCTTCTTCTTCTTCTTCTTCTTCTTCTTCTTCTTCTTGTGCTCCTTCTTCTTCTTCTTCTTCTTCTTCTTCTTCTTCTTCTTCTTCTTCTTCTTCTTCTTCTTCTTCTTCTTCTTCTTCTTCTTCTTCTTCTTCTTCTTCTTCTTCTTCTTGTGCTCCTTCTTCTTCTTCTTCTTCTTCTTCTTCTTCTTCTTCTTCTTCTTCTTCTTCTTCTTCTTCTTCTTCTTCTTCTTCTTCTTCTTCTTCTTCTCCTCCTCCTCCTCCTTCTTCTGCTTCTTCTTCTATTTTGCTTCTTCTTCTTCTTCTTCTTCTTCTTCTTCTTCTTCTTCTTCTTCTTCTTCTTCTTCTTCTTCTTCTTCTCCTCCTCCTTCTTCTTCTTCTTCTCCTCCTCCTCCTCCTCCTCCTCCTCCTCCTCCTCCTTCTTCTTCTTCTTCTTCTTCTTCTTCTTCTTCTTCTTCTTCTTCTTCTTCTTCTTCTTCTTGTGCTTCTTCTTCTTCTTCTTCTTCTTCTTCTTCTTCTTCTTCTTCTTCTTCTTCTTCTTCTTCTTCTTCTTCTTCTTCTTCTTCTTCTTCTTCTATTTTTCTTCTTCTTCTTCTTCTTCTCCTTCTTCTCCTTCTTCTTCTTCTTCTCCTTCTCCTTCTTCTTCTACTTCTTCTATTTTGCTTCTTCTTCTTCTTCTTCTTCTTCTTCTTCTTCTTCTTCTTCTTCTTCTTCTTCTTCTTCTTCTTCTTCTTCTTCTTCTTCTTCTCCTCCTCCTCCTCCTTCTTCTTCTTCTTCTTCTTCTTCTTCTTCTTCTTCTTCTTCTTCTTCTTCTTCTTCTTCTTCTTCTTCTTCTTCTTCTTCTTCTTCTTCTTCTTCTTCTTCTTCTTCTTCAAAATAGACAATCAGGATCAACAGGCTGATCGTTGTCAGATTTATACGCAGGAGTTGCTGTAATTCTTGGTGGCTTACTACACGTGCTTTTGGTCATTACAAAGGGGTGCGCAATTGTATACAGGAGGACTGGCTGAACGCTGCTGACTCAGTTCTGCACATTGTGTCTGGAATAAGAACTCGTCCTTTGGGTTTATGTACACGCTGAAGTTGGGAAGAGGTAGAGGGGTGGGAGAGGGGGGAAGGTAGGCGTGGAAGAGGACGATGCTTTGGAGTCTAGGGTGTTGTAAGTTTGACAGCCTTAGTGTCTTTTGTTTTGTTGATTTAAAAAAAAAAACTAAACTTTTACTGTTCATTTATATCGGGAAATTCTGAACCGCTTTCCCTGGGGGAAGGCGTAGTCGCAGCTTGTGCATGTGGCGCGCCCAAACCCAACCTATACCTAATATAAGTTGTGACTTGGAAATGTTGCTCGGGGAGCAAACCGGAGTACCCGGAGAAAACCCCCGAGACGTTGCCCGAGTCGAAAGCAAATAATATTCTGAGAAACGTAACGCCCAGAAGCGGGATCGATCCAAAACCTGTCAGGCGCCATTGGTTCTGGTCAAGGCGTCAAGCGACTATTGCTAGCTATCTATATTTGTTTTTTGTATGTAATTTTATCACCCAAGGTGTGCGAGTGCGGAGACATAAGCCTTGAAATGGGTCACTGACTTTGCTTTTCATGCAGAAAATGGGTGTGTGTATTAGACACCCACTTTTTTCCAGCCACCCACTTTTTTCTAAGTACACAGGAGTGCTCTTTTAGTGCATGGGAGTGCAGTTGTAGTGCATGAGAGTGTTTTAAGAAAATCTAGTCAATTTTCGGGAAAATTTTGCAAGAAAGATCGACCTATTTCGTCGCCTATAGGAGACGAAGTAGGTCAACTTTTGAGGCGGAAAGAGCCAATTTTGCATTAGATTCTTACATTTCTAGAAGAAGTTTGCGTTCTTTCCGTCAAAAAAAAACCACTTTCCGATTCCTACATTCTTAGTAAAACCCAGTCTTTTTGTTTTACATACTTGTGTGTGTGTGGGTGTGCGTGTGTGTGCGTGTGCGTGCGTGTGTGTGTGTGTGTTCATCCTTCCGTCCGTTTCTATCAGTGTCCATCTTTCTTTTTTTGCCTTAACCGTCTCCCCACAAGTGTAGAGGGAGCATGTTCAAGTCATAACTCTAAACCTTGACATAAGCGTAAAGGTTATTTTGCCTCACAGCCCCCGAACATGACGGTAAAGAAATCAGACCCATCACGTTATTTTGCCCTGATCTCTCATTTGCATTTCCGCATGGGTGCCATCTGCCTAGTCAAATCGTTCGAAACCTGGGCCGCCCGTCACTCCGCGGCCACGGTTATGTACGCCCCTGTGTCAATAACTTCAGCGGGCGTGCATTTACAGCGAGCGGAGTTCTGCCTCTTGAAAAAGCTCCGAAAAAAATCCCCATCATTTGACAAGCCTGCTCTTTGCCGCAGACTGTGTGGACAACTCGTTTGTTGTTGTTGTTGTTGTTGTTGTTGTTGTTGTTGTTGTTGTTGTTGTTGTTGTTGTTGTTGTTGTTCTTCTTCTTCTTCTTCTTCTTCTTCTTCTTCTTCTTCTTCTTCTTCTTCTTCTTGCTTGCTTGCTTGGTTGCTTGCTTGCATCCCCCGTTGGGGTGCCGGGGGTTTCAGTATAAATAGTATCCCCACTTTCTGGAAATTTAGTGCTTTAAATTCCCACTATCGGTGTCTTTCTCATTTATTCTTTCTCATTCCTGCTCTGTTCTATCAATCTGCTGTATTATCTTCTTCTTCGCTAGACCAGTCACCTACCTTTTTTTCTTGAAAACTCTTCCGGGACAAGACTCCTTATTTGTGTATGAGGTCTGTTGGATCAGCTTTGGAATATTGGACGCTTTCTGCCAGGTGGTCACTAGGGCTTCCTATGATGTTATTATTTAGGAATGTAGGCATTTTATATGTATGTGTTTGGTTGATAATTTATAATGATGTTTGTATTCTATTTTGTTTTTTGTAAACGGGGGTTCGATAAATTAGTGTCCCTTGCGTGGGATGTCTTTATTGTAAAGTGACTGGCTGGTGGAGAGCTTTCAGTTTTAGCACTAAAGTTGTTTCAGCAGATCTTTTATGCGGATCAGGGGTTGTCCGGTCTTGATTTGGCTCGGAAGAGTCCGCTGGACCTAAACCAATAATCATGTAATGTAATGTAATGCATTAAGCACCTCATTTTGATTTGCAGTCACCTTCACACTAGAAAGCAGATTCAGCAAGACATTCAGGCCAGTTGAGAGATAAGCTCGATCATTTCCATTGCCTTCACGGTTAACATCCAAGTACTCCAAAGAACCCCACTGATTTCCTCTATTTAATGTAATAAATGTGCAAACTTTTGGGTACACTCATTTTCGCGCGAATGAAAAAGCCCACAAAGTCACACAACGAATCCAATTCCAATTGGGCTAACTTAAATATTAGACCGTCGCCTCAGAAGCACACAGAAGAAGATGTATTAGAAGCGTAACACAGTCAGAGCACGCGTGATCTCAGGATCGTTTTGCTGGCCCCATTTTTATTTGGGGAGGGGGTGTGACGAGGCGGACAATTGCATCCCTGAGGCCTGGCCGCAACCATTCGACCAACCCCGCACAGCCAGCGACGATAGCCTCAGACCTGCCGTCATTCCTCTTGACCAGCCATCTCTACCTAGCAAGCTCGCACAGTCTCTTAAGCCCCGCCCCCGAGGGCGCCCTGCTTAAAGTCTGCTACTGACCAAGACTTAGTGTCAGATGCTAACTTCCCTACCTCGAAGCCACAACCTGCGAATCCACGCCGCCATCACCGAGCGACCCCTGAGTTTCGTCAGTATCCTTGTGCTTCCACCCGTCTTAAACCAAGGTAAGAGAGGGAATTTACTCCTTGTCATATAGCAACCCCATCACCTATCGTCCGCCATCATGTTCATGCGTCCTGTCAGTATGTATGTTCATGTTTATAATTTTGCCTTGATGTATTGCTATGACTTGTATTTTCTCCCTTGCACATACTTTCTACCTTGTATATATCTCATGTCACGTTTGAATTTATGCTTGTATACTCCGTTACCCCATGTATGATATTCCATGCCATGCCAACCCCTCCATATAGATTAGAATCCCAAGTACAGCCCAGACCTACATCCCATTTGTCCTGTACCCTTATTATTGCCTTCCACCATGCTTCCCCAATGTATAAAGATTTGCCCTGTTGCCAAATCCATCCAATGCGCCGAATGTATCTTTTTACTAGTGGCTGCCCATAACCTCCACTTTGCCCCAGTAAATCTAGTAGCATTGTTTGACTGTTGGTATTTGCACCGGCTCCACTCATGACCGGTCAAGCCAATTTGAATTCTGATAAGGGTGACTATAACCACAGGCCCAGAATTCGCATTATCCCTATCCCCAGCTGATACAGCGTCTGTACACGTTGCAGACGGGTTCCTGTGCCGGACGCATCGCCCCGGACTGGAATCTTCTCCCAATCTCTGACCCGCTGCAGGCCCCCGACAACCCGGGAGGTCAATGAGACGCGTGATTTGGGACTTCGCTATTTCTGAACTGACTAGCAACGTAAGCCAAGTTCAACGCCTGTGCCACAACAAAGACAACACTACTTGCACTCGTGGTCAGTGAGTCATCTTCGCGTGACCACTGAACAGCATCTTGCACCACCACTGGCAAGCCATCCAGAGGATCCTGGACAACCCGCCGCACTGCAGTCCCCAGCTAAGTGCCTAAGCCTGAGAGACCCCCCACTCGCCAGATTATCACAGAAACTCTGGCCCCCATACAGATACTCTCTCACCCGATGATGCGATCAGTCTACGATAGCTCTAGTACCCATAAGATTGACTTTCCCCAATATCACCAGACTACTCAGTATTAGAGACGCCACGCCGATGAATCACCCCAGAACAATTTGACCGGGACTCTCCCTTTTCAAATTATTAAAAGTAGATAGTTACAGAAATCGCAATTTCCTTGACTGGCCTTTGACTGTGTATTTCTTAACTAGTACATTTACTTTCCATCTCGTCTTTACTCTGTTTATCACTTATTAATTTGGCCTTGCTTTAGTCTCTGGAATGTCATCGCACGTTGATCTATCAAAGGAGATAACACAGCGCTAGAGATTAAGAGCTTTACCCCTTCCCCCAAATCCCTTTCTTCGTGACATTAATTTTGGCGACCCCGACGAGACTAGAAGACTTAGGTTCCCCCCTCCAACCCGACAAGACAAAAGACTTAGGCTCCCATCCCAACTTGACTAGACTTAGGACTTAGCTAGATTTCCACCCCAGCCCTCCAAGCTTAGTAGTAGTTAGCATAGCCCATAGGTCCCTTACTGGTTCTCCCGAGTGGTGATCTCTCAACAGGCTTTTTTCTTGCATTCATTTTTGTGATTTTTTGATTGATTGCACTTTGTCTTTGTGGTTGTGTTGCATTCGCCCCTTTGCAGTTTTCATCGTAGCTCATCCAGCCCACCCCCCTGTTTCCCGTCAGTGTACCCCTTGTGTGTGCCCCTCATCCCGGTTAGGACCTTTTGCAGGGTAAGTTACCTCTCTTACCATGGCCGACCGGGGAGAGCTTGCTCTTAAGTACAAGAGTATTGGCGAGAGCTTAGGGCTCGCCGGCACCGAACTTAAAGACTACGTCTTGGCGAACGTGGAGGCTGACGTGGCAGAGGAAAAGTTGAAGAGGGAGGAGAGGGCCAAAGAGCGAGAGGCGAAGAAAGAGGAGGAGAAAGAGCGCATCGCCGCGGAGGAACGGGCCGCCGCCCGGAAAAAGGAGGAAGAGAAGGAGCGCCTCGCCGCGGAGGAACGGGCCGCCGCCCGGAAAAAGGAGGAAGAGAAAGAGCGCCTCGCCGCTGAGGAGCGGGCCGCCGCCCGGAAGCTTGCAGAGGAGGAGAGGGCCGCCGAGCGGAGAAGAGAGGAGGCGAAGGATAGAATTGCAGAGGAGGAGAGAGCCGCCGCAAGGAAGAAGGAGGAGGACGAGAGGGTCGCGGCGCTCGAAGAGAAGAGAAAAGACAGGGAGCTCGAACGGCGCCAAGCACTCCTCCAGCTTGAGCGCGACCGCCGCGAGTT
Source organism: Oncomelania hupensis (assembly GCA_036898135.1). Taxonomy (NCBI): domain Eukaryota; kingdom Metazoa; phylum Mollusca; class Gastropoda; order Littorinimorpha; family Pomatiopsidae; genus Oncomelania; species Oncomelania hupensis. Next base: position 43,098,461 of record CM072522.1, on the reverse strand, counting down.
AGGGATCGCTTCGCCCGCTAGCGAAGACTATTCGCTCCTCGCCCCCAGTTTCACCACCAGCACCGGAATACCCGCACCCCCCCCGCCGATTCCGGGGATGAACTTCCCCCTGGACCCATTCGTCGATCGGGACGAAACAATTGAAGTCTACCTCGCCCGATTCGAGCGAGTCGCGAGGGAAAACGGTCTTGACTCCCAGCACTGGTATCGCAAGCTCAGTCATGGCCTCAAGGGAAAGGCCTATGAGATTCTAGCCAAGACACCGACTTCCGAGGAGGGAGACTATCCCGCCCTCAAGAGAGCCCTACTACATGGTTTTGAGCTCTCAGGTGAGCACTATCGCAAGAGTTTCCGGAACTCCCGGAGAGAGAGAGGGGAGAAGTTCACGCAGTTTGCCGACCGTCTAGCTACGCTACGGGATAAATGGATTGAGCAAACTGACGAACCCAGGACCTATGACGGATTACTAGAGTTGATGCTCGCCGAGCAACTTCGAGGCACCATGCCGGCGGAACTCCGGACATTCGCCGCCGAACAAGGCGCCCGCTCGCCTTGAAGACTTGATCATCGTCGCGGATCGATACCTCACCGCCCATCCCGACGACAGACAGCCTCGCCGTGATCCCCCAGCACCCTCGTCGCCAGATACCCGCCACCAGCCTCGCCGGCCTGCCCCGCCGGCGAACCACCGTCCACCGCCGCCCAAAGGACGCCCAACCCTCACCGCAGAGCCAGGGAAGCGGAGCACCGAGCTCTTCTGCGGCTACTGCCAACGCAGAGGACACACCCGGGAGAAATGTTTTCGACGCATCAGCGACCAGCGTCGCAAACAAGGTACCGTACTAGCCCTACGCCAAGTTACCCCCGACGGGACCCCTGTCACCCCCGTCGCTACTCCCGCCGATCGACCTGCCGTCACCGAGCAAGTGACAGTCAACGATCGCCCAGCCCACTGTCTCTACGACACTGGACTTACCTTCGACGCCGTCGTCCGCCGCTCGCTCATCAGGGAACAAGACCTGACCGGCGAGACTATCACCCTGAAGTTGGCCGACGCGTCCCAACCCAGCACCACGCTCCCTATAGCCCGGATCCAAGTAACCAGCCGGTACGTAACGGGGACCATTCAAGCTGCAGTAATGGACCAGCCCCTGTACGACTTAATTTTAGGATGCCGATACGTTTTCTTGGGGATGCCGCCCCAGCCTGTGGAATCGATGGCCGCCGTCCAGACGCGCGCACAGGCGAAGACAGCCGCGACTCCACCCCCGATTCCCAACCAGATGCCGGAACAGATCCGGAAGGCCCAAGAAAGCGACGCCACCCTCCGCAAGTGCTACGGGAAACTTCCCGCCGCACGCACTCCACCCAAGTCCGGGGACTTTTTCGTCGAAGACGGACTCCTCTTCCGCCAGAAGGACGACCATACACAACTGGTCGTACCTGCGACACTTCGCCCCCAAATCCTGGAACTTGGCCATAGCATGCCCCTAAGCGGACATATGGGCATAGGAGCGACCACTCTACGAATCAGCGCTCAATATCACTGGCCCGGGATGACCGATGACGTGAAGCGCTACGTCAAGTCCTGTAGCCAGTGCCAACGATACTCGCCCCGCCACCACACCGTACCAGTCACTATCAGCCCCACCGTCGTTGTCGGAACGCCCTTCCAGCGAGTGGCTGTTGACATTGTAGGACCCCTCCCGCGGACCAAGAAGCGGAACCAGTACCTACTAACCCTCGTCGACGCCTGCTCGATGTGGTGCGAAGCCGTTCCCCTCCCGAAGATCGACGCCGCCCGAGTCGCCGACGCGCTCGTCACCATATTCACTCGAGTCGGATTCCCGGACAACATCCTGACCGACAACGGGTCCCAGTTCACCGGAAAACTTATGCAGGAGGTTTTCCAATTACTCCGCATCCGCCATATCCGGACTCCACCCTACCACCCCGCTAGCAACGGACAGGTCGAGCGCCTGAACGGGACACTTATCTCGATCATCCGCAAGATCGCCGACGAACAGCCGGAAGCGTGGGACACATACGTCGCGTCAGCGCTCTTCGCGTATCGAGAGACCCCGCACACCTCCACCGGATACACGCCTTCCACGCTGCTTTTTGGAAGACCCCTTTCCGGACCTCTAGCCGCCCTACGACGTAGCTGGACCGACGCCAAACTGGACGAGGCACCGGTCGACGCCACAAAATACGTCACGAAGCTACAAGAAACCCTCAAGGCAACATGGAAAGCCGCCTCCGCCAACCTGAAGAAGGCGAGAGAGCGACAAGCCCGCTACCACAACCGCCGCGCCCGGGACCGAGAGCTACAGGTAGGAGACCAAGTCCTACTGCTTCTCCCCAGCGGCACCAACAAGCTAGACATAGCTTGGCAGGGACCCTACCCGGTGCTCGAGAAGCTCTCGCGCACCACCTATCGCATCGAGGTAGGCGGAAAACCCAGGACCCACCACATCAATCTGCTCAAGCGGTACCTGGAGCAACCTGCACCCGCCCCAGACTCCCACTCGCTACTCACGGTCGCGCTGGCCGTCGAAGTGGATGGCACAGAGACCGGCGTCGCCGAATTTCCGCTCAAAGGGAAGGAATCCTTCCGGGACGTCTCTCTGGACCCCTCACTCCCCGCCGGCCAGCAACGCCAGCTACGCGCCATCGTAGCAGAGTACAGGGAAGTCCTCACCGACATTCCTGGGAGGACGGACCTGGAAGAAGTTCGACTCACCCTAACGGACCCCACTCCCGTCCGCCAGAAACCGTACCCCGTCCCACTATCCCAGCAGCAAGTGGTAAGAACGGAAGAAGAGGCTCCGCCAACAGCCGGAGTCATCGCTCCACCCCGCTCTCCCTACGTCTTCGACAGAACGCCGCCACGCAAGCCCCGCGGGAAAGCATCGCCCCGCGCCGGACTTCCTCAGCCGTCACCCCGCAACCGACTCCATCGAGTCGCCCCTGAGGGCCGACGCCCCAGCCTTCATTCCTGCCGCCGCCCACTAACCGTAGCCGAAACCCGGCAGCTCCGCGGACCCCAGCCTTGGGCACCCGCCATCGTACCCGGAACCCTGCATCGCCCGCATCACCCGGATCATCGCAACCCATCGTCGCACCCGGCAGCCGACCTCAGAGCTGATTGGCCGCGCCTTCGTCGAGTCCTACGTCCCCGCCTTTTTCCTTGGGGGGGCCTCTGTGACGAGGCGGACAATTGCATCCCTGAGGCCTGGCCGCAACCATTCGACCAACCCCGCACAGCCAGCGACGATAGCCTCAGACCTGCCGTCATTCCTCTTGACCAGCCATCTCTACCTAGCAAGCTCGCACAGTCTCTTAAGCCCCGCCCCCGAGGGCGCCCTGCTTAAAGTCTGCTACTGACCAAGACTTAGTGTCAGATGCTAACTTCCCTACCTCGAAGCCACAACCTGCGAATCCACGCCGCCATCACCGAGCGACCCCTGAGTTTCGTCAGTATCCTTGTGCTTCCACCCGTCTTAAACCAAGGTAAGAGAGGGAATTTACTCCTTGTCATATAGCAACCCCATCACCTATCGTCCGCCATCATGTTCATGCGTCCTGTCAGTATGTATGTTCATGTTTATAATTTTGCCTTGATGTATTGCTATGACTTGTATTTTCTCCCTTGCACATACTTTCTACCTTGTATATATCTCATGTCACGTTTGAATTTATGCTTGTATACTCCGTTACCCCATGTATGATATTCCATGCCATGCCAACCCCTCCATATAGATTAGAATCCCAAGTACAGCCCAGACCTACATCCCATTTGTCCTGTACCCTTATTATTGCCTTCCACCATGCTTCCCCAATGTATAAAGATTTGCCCTGTTGCCAAATCCATCCAATGCGCCGAATGTATCTTTTTACTAGTGGCTGCCCATAACCTCCACTTTGCCCCAGTAAATCTAGTAGCATTGTTTGACTGTTGGTATTTGCACCGGCTCCACTCATGACCGGTCAAGCCAATTTGAATTCTGATAAGGGTGACTATAACCACAGGCCCAGAATTCGCATTATCCCTATCCCCAGCTGATACAGCGTCTGTACACGTTGCAGACGGGTTCCTGTGCCGGACGCATCGCCCCGGACTGGAATCTTCTCCCAATCTCTGACCCGCTGCAGGCCCCCGACAACCCGGGAGGTCAATGAGACGCGTGATTTGGGACTTCGCTATTTCTGAACTGACTAGCAACGTAAGCCAAGTTCAACGCCTGTGCCACAACAAAGACAACACTACTTGCACTCGTGGTCAGTGAGTCATCTTCGCGTGACCACTGAACAGCATCTTGCACCACCACTGGCAAGCCATCCAGAGGATCCTGGACAACCCGCCGCACTGCAGTCCCCAGCTAAGTGCCTAAGCCTGAGAGACCCCCCACTCGCCAGATTATCACAGAAACTCTGGCCCCCATACAGATACTCTCTCACCCGATGATGCGATCAGTCTACGATAGCTCTAGTACCCATAAGATTGACTTTCCCCAATATCACCAGACTACTCAGTATTAGAGACGCCACGCCGATGAATCACCCCAGAACAATTTGACCGGGACTCTCCCTTTTCAAATTATTAAAAGTAGATAGTTACAGAAATCGCAATTTCCTTGACTGGCCTTTGACTGTGTATTTCTTAACTAGTACATTTACTTTCCATCTCGTCTTTACTCTGTTTATCACTTATTAATTTGGCCTTGCTTTAGTCTCTGGAATGTCATCGCACGTTGATCTATCAAAGGAGATAACACAGCGCTAGAGATTAAGAGCTTTACCCCTTCCCCCAAATCCCTTTCTTCGTGACAGGGGGGGGGGCGTTAGGAGGAGGGAGGGAGTGGGGAGTTAGAAGTCAAGATTTGTACTTTTTTCATTTCTTTTCTGAGTCCCCTCCGTCGATTACCTCAAATCCCACTAAACCGTCGCGCAAACATGCCATGTAAAAGCTTCAAAATTTGCTTTTCAGCTTCCTCTTCTCACTCCTCCTAATCTTTCTCCTCCTCATCCTCCTCCTCTTCTTCTTCATTCATCTTATTATTTTGAAATGAAAGAAAGGCTGTCCCTGCAAATAAGCTTGTGAAAGCTTCACAAATTCCTTCTCTTTGTCCTTTTTCTTCAACTAAACTTTCTCCTCCTAATTCTCCACCTTCACGTATTCCCATTGCAATACAATGAGATGAATTATAAGCTACAATTGCAAACGCTTCCACCATTGCTTCAATAATAATAATAATATTAATGGAGAGGCCATTGGGTTATGCAGGACAAGACGACACGACATTTGTTCTCCCCGGCTGACCATTCGTCTTCTGCTTTTGGTGTTGAGCAGGACTACATTGTCGGCAGGCATTTTATGCAAGTCATTGGCAGTGGCTTGTAAGGAGTGTCGTGGCATGCATAACCCAATGGCCACTCCAAAGGATTCTGCACAGCAGGAGCCACCCAAGGTTAGTCTAACCAGCAAATGTAAGGTAGACAACCTCTCTCCCAAGCTTGAACCAGTCGCCTACCTTTCCGCCACATAATAATAATAACAATATTCTTGTTGTTGTTGTTGTTGTTGTTGTTATTATTATTATTATTATTATTATTATTATTATTATTATTATTATTATTATTATTATTAGGATTATTATTATTATTATTATTATTATTATTATTATTATTATTATTATTATTATTATTATTATTATTATTATTATTAGGATTGGTGACAATAACAGACATTGATGGATTGGCTGGAGAGGAACAAGAACTTGAACAGCTGGTACAGAGGCTTGAAACCACCTCCAGAGCCTATGGAATGGAAGTAAGTGCAGAGAAGACCAAAATGATGACCAACAACACCAATGGCATCAACACGGACATCAAAGACCAAGGCCAATCCCTCAACACAGTGCATAGCTTCAAATATTTAGGAGCCATTGTATCAGACAATGGGTCCCGACAGAAAGTTCTCTCCAGGATCGCACAAACAACTGCTGCCCTGGCGAGGTTAAAGCCAATTTGGAAAGACAGGACCATCAGTCTACATTCCAAGGTAAGGCTGCTGCGCTCCCTTGTCATCTCCATCTTCCTATATGCTTGCGAAACATGGACCCTCACAGAAGATCTCCAACGAAGAATACAAAGCATGGAGATGAGGTGCTACAAAAGACTTCTGGGCATTTCCTATACACAGCAAAACACCAACGAGGAAGTCCGACAGACCATCACACAAGCCATTGGACAACACGATGACATGCTCACAAAGGTGAAAATACGGAAACTCCTTGTCTTATCATTTCGGTGAAAAAGACATTAAAACAAACAACACAACAACGGAAACTCCGATGGTATGGCCACGTCACCAGATCATCAGGTCTTGCAAAGATCATCCTGCAAGGCACAGTGCAAGGAGATAGAAGAAGAGGGAGACCGACAAAAGAGGTGGGAGGACAACATTCGAGAATAGACTGGTTTAACACTGAGCGAAACAATCAGGGCTGCTGAGGACAGGGAAAGATGGAGTACGCTGGTTAAACGATCATCTGTGGTGCCCCCCCTACGACCTCCGAGTTACGGGGTAGGATATGATAGAACAGGATTATTATTATTATTATTATTATTATTATTATTATTATTATTATTATTATTATTATTATTATTATTATTGATGTTGTTGTTGTTCCTGTTATTTTTGTTATTATTATTATTATTATTATTATTATTATTATTATTATTATTATTATTATTATTATTATTATTGTTGTTGTTGTTCCTGTTATTTTTGTTATTATTATTATTATTATTATTATTATTATTATTATTATTATTATTATTATTATTATTATTATTATTATTATTATTGTTGTTGTTGTTGATGTTATTATTATTATTATTATTATTATTATTATTATTATTATTATTATTATTATTATTATTATTATTATTATTATTATTATTATTATTATCAGTTTTATGGACTTCAGACTATGTGGTTTTTTTAAATCAGATTTATAAATAGGGTTTATATTTGTCCTTTGTTTTCCTGTCACAACCCTAGACCTATGTGTTGCCCCATTTTAAAAGAATTGTTCTCATGTGTGAATGATCAACTGAGCAACGCAATGTCATCATTACACTGTTTTTCATAAGAATATTTTAATTCAGCAGTTGCCATAAATAATACTATTGCTACGTGGAATTACGTCAAGCAGATCTCTCTCTCTCTCTCTCTCTCTCTCTCTCTCTCTCTCTCTCTCTCTCTCTCTCTCCCTCTCCGCACCTCACCTCCCTACGCCCCCCCCCCTTCCCTCCATTCACATCATGATAACAGTGTGGCAGTGACAATACAATACATTCAAATTAAATTACTGTTCATTCCGTAAGAGAGAGGTTAACACAAGGCAGGGGCACAGACACACAGCGACCATGGTTTGTTTTGATTTTAGCTGGAGCGCAGAAGTTCTGGGTCAAAGGTCACGTACCACGATGCTAGCCTGCAGCGAAGCTAATAACAGACCTACCCTAGAGGGAGAAATCGGATACCCAAAACTAATTGTTATAGAAGCAAAACTTACTGCATCGGGTAGAGAATAATTGGGTTAGCTTATGGTTCAAAATCGGCCGACAAGGACGTAGGGAAAATATATTAAAATTTCTTTTGAAAATCGTTATTTTCCGTGTTCGCCCCCTTTTGACGCTGTTCGTTTACCACACATCGCACGGCACGCATTCCACAAAAGTGGGTCGCAGTCGACGTCATTCTGACCTTATACAGCATTGTTTTAGAGAGATGGTGGCAAACAATGGGAGGCAGTATAAATGTATGATAGGCGAAACAATGTGATACTTTTTAATTTATATATATATTTTTTTCCTTCTCTTTTTTACGATTTAGTATTATTTCAATATGCTCAAATCAGAGACTTCATTTCTTAGATTTTATAGTAATATATATTTTGTTACCAGGGCTACTTAAAGGTGAATGTATGGTAGGTAAAACAATGTCAAAATTTTACATACAATAATTTATTATTATTATTATTATTATTATTATTATTATTATTATTATTATTATTATTATTATTATTATTTACGATTTAGTCTTATATTGATAAGCTCAAAGAATTCAGTTATTAGATTGTTTAGTAATAATTGTCACCAGGGTTTCTGAAGCTGTATGCGGCATTTGCAGAAAATCAAGGAACCAAGATGACGCCATCATTTATCCGACAAAAAAAGGAATTTCTAGTATTTTGCTTGCTAGCAAAACAAGAGGAGATTCATTAGAGATCAGTGAGGGTCACTTTGTACACGTTGCTTGTCGTCGCAACTATACTAACAAAAAAAGTATAAAGACATACTTGAACAACATTAGTTCAAAATCAAGTTCACGGTCCAGTAGGTCAAGCACAGCGCAGTTTGATTTCAAGAACAGCTGTTTGTTTTGTTCAAAAACTGTAGACAAAACAGAAAAAATGCATCTACAACCAAAAGATGAGTGGTATACAGTTCGAACATTAGAATATAAAGAAACTCTTCACATGTTTAGTTTAGTTTAGTTTAGTTGGGAGGGACTTGTATAAGCCTCGCGGCTTTTTGAATGTCCCTTTTATTTTGGGCATTTTTACTTGTCCGGTTCCATTTGCGGTTGTTCGGGGAATACTAAAGATGGTATGCTAATTAGTCATCATACTCAAATTTTGATTTTTGTATGGAAATGACCTTTTCCAGAAGATTTTTAAAAGTGTTCAGGTTGTTAGCTCTTTTAGTATCAACTGGCAATTTATTCCATACGGGCGCAACTCTGTAGGAGAATGAGTATTTTCTTTTGTTTGTGCGGCTATGTCTTATAAGAATATTGTCCTGTGAATTTATTTGTGCAAATGATAATGATGACTGGGCACAAAAGGTCTCTGCAAGACTGGAACTTGTTAATGATTTAGTTGCTGCAGATGCAGTGTATCACAAATATTGTAACAGTCCATTTCAGTCATTGAAGAGACCTCGAGAAACTGCTTCAGATCAGCATAATCATCAAGCAAAACGTGGCCGCCGAAAAAATGAAGCCTTGGCCGAGGCCTTTAAGAAAGTTGCGCGTTTTCTTGAAGAAAATGACGATGAACAGATCATTATCAATGATTTGATCTCAAAGATGAAAGAAATCAATGGAGGGGATGAAGCATACAGCTATCCCAAGATGAAACACGAATTAAAGAAACACTTTGGCGATGACGTTATAGTCACATGTGTGGATGGGAAGGCTAACGTTGTTACGTGCAAAAAACCTGCATCTTCTATGCTGCACTCGTTTTATGCCAGACAAGGTAACGACGAGGAGGCCCAGAGGATACAGATACTAAAGGCAGCTGCAGAGCTTATTAAAAGTGACATTAAGTCTGTAGCAGCGTCACGTGATGCATACCCCAGTCAGGATGACATTGAGTCATTAAGCTTTAATTTGCAGTTTGTTCCAGAGTCTCTAAGGCTACTGTTGAGCATAATCTTCTGTGGCAAAGCGGATCTGAAAATTGTATCAGTTGGACAAGTAATAATGCAAGCAGCTCGCCCAAGGATATTATTGTGTCCCTTGCCTCTGGGACTAGGCGTGCAGGTGCACCATCTCTTTGCTTCCAAGTTTCTTAATGAAACCCTTCATGCACTTGGATTTTCTCCCTCGTACGACGAAATAAAGACTTATGAAATGAGTGCCGCCATTTCTCCAACCCATGCTAAGAGCACTACCTTTCCCAATGGTCATTTTGCACAGTACATGGCCGACAATCTGGACCACAACACTAATACCATTGACGGTTACAACACATTCCATGGGATGGGAATTATCGCCACTGTGACGCCAATGATGCATGGCAAGCTGATGGTTAAGAGACGAACTAACATCAGATCTGAAGAAATAGTAAGAAAGGCTAAAATTGAAATCAAATATTTCAACAGAGAAGAAACAGGTGGTCTGAAAAGTCTCAAGCTGGAAAGACTTGAAACACAAATTGTGCAGGATCCAACAATGGAAGTTGAGTTACTCTGGAAGTCCTGCTGGCTGCTTAAACCAGACAGACCTTCTTGGTCTGGAGTAATGCAGGCTGTACACCAAGGTGCTTTTCCTGGGCAGTCCTCTGTTCTGTTTTTACCCATGATCGACCTTACATGACATACAGAACATGCATACTCTCCACTCTGCACTATATTTGTTCTGAAGCAAAAAGAAACAACAAAACTGCAGTTCTGACATTTGACCAGCCTCTCTGGTGGAAGGCTGTTGACATTATACAAAGTGAACCGGAAGAAAGTCATCTTAGGTCAATCATCTTGCGACTTCACTTAGACCCTTCCATCTGGAGAAAAGTTTTCTGGCTTGCATTGGCCACCTTATGGCAGATTCTGGATTACAGGAAGTCATGTCTCTTGTGTACGCCCCAAATTCAGTGTCAGCAATTTTAAATGGTGATGCAGTGGAGAGTGCAATGCGTGCACACATCATGATAGACACCGCCCTGCATGCCCTTCCTATTGCAGACCTTCTGCAAATCCCTCTTCCAAAATTACCAAAACCCAGCGACAGCAACGATGCTCAGGACACTGATGCCTCTGTTGTAATTATTGATGGAGCATCAAGCAGTTACATAGATGGGCGTTGTGATGTACCTTGGGAACCTGTCCAGTCTCATATGCCAGAAGTGTTGGGAGAGGCGGTAAACGACGTTGAAGACATGAATGCTGGTGTTCACACTCATGCCAAACTGCTCAAAGGCGAACAAGAAATATTGAAATACGAGCTATGCAGTTATCCATAATCTTTGTTTGAATCTCCAGAAATAATGAGACTACCAAACAAGGCATCACTGGCCGATGAGCTGTGGAAGATGGTGTCTGAACTTCCCATGTGTTCTCTACCCCGTGACATCCAGTATGTTGTGGACGGAGGTTCCTTACTACAACGAGTACAAGCACCCTGGAAGCGGGGCTTCACATTCCAAAGCATTGTTGACTTTTACGTCAGTTATGTAAATAGCCAATATCCCCATGCCATGGTAGTCTTTGATGGATATGGGTCTGGACCCTCAATCAAAGATATGACTCATATAAGACGCACAAAAGGAATGAAAGGAGTACCGGTTCATTTTACTCCTGACATGGCCCTGCTGTCTACTAAGGAAGTATTTCTTGCACACAAGGAGAACAAGCAGAGATTCATTTCTCTCCTTGGTTCATGCTGGGAGCGGACATGCACAGTCATACAAGCGAAGTCAGACGCTGACTTGCAGATTGTCCTGGCAGCTCAAAAGGCAGCTAAACACAAGAGCGCGGCTGTGGTAGGTGAAGACACGGACCTGTTAGTGTTGTTGATATATTACCTGTGTGCCGAAGACCATGATGTCTACTTCTATTCAGACAAACAACAGCAAAAGAAGAAAGTGTGGGACATAAAACGACTTGTTGATGTCCTTGGGTTCCCGCTACGTCATCTCCTGTTAGTTCTGCATGCCCTTACAGGTTGTGACACCACGTCCAGGCCCTTTGGCATTGGCAAGGCTGTAGCTCTCACAAAACTGAGGTCCAGCACCTGATTTCAAAAGGCTGCCAAAACTGTTCTGGAGGCATCTTCAGTGACAGAAGTAGAAGCAGCAGGAGAGACAGCCCTTGTACTCCTATATGGTGGCAAAGAACATGATAGAATAGACGAACTGAGGTATCGCACCTTCTGTAGGAAAGTGGCCCTTGGAACAACCTTTGTTCAGGTGAATACGCTGCCCCCAACGTCTGCGGCTGCACGATTTTACAGTCATCGCGTCTACTGGCAAGTACAAGAGTGGATGGGCAAGCAGCAGGACGCATGCCCAACAACATGTGGATGGAAGCTGGAGGGCAGCATGCTACTGCCAGTGACAACCCTGCTTCCTGCTGCTCCACCAAAGCTGCTGAAGATAATCCGATGCTCATGCTCGGGAAATTGTGATGCCCAATCCCGCTGTTTATGCAGGAGGTACAGGCTTCTTTGTTCTCCTGCCTGCAAGGAGTGCCGGGGTCTTAGCTGCTGCAACACTCCCTCACCCCATCCCGATGAAGTGTAGCAGGATTGGAGCACAAATGTTCAGTCATCCTTGTATGGTTTTTGCGTTATCATATTAAGTTAAAGAAACTGACTACATAGTACAATGGTTTGCAGTGTAATTAATATGTTTATAGTGTTCATTGTTTATTATTGTATCTGTTGTCTCATAGGGCATTTACATAACCTTTCTACATCATTAACCTTTACCAGTTAACAGTATCGTTAATTATTATAACATTTTCGACAATGCATTTTTATTACCTTTCAAACGAGGTGCTACTTGATAGGGTTCTAACGATTTTTGTGGACTGTGACCTTGACCGTGACCTTTAAATAGCCGCTAAAAAGTATGCCGCACACCAACTGTGTCCGATTTTTTATGGGAAGTAGCGACTGATCGTGCCGTCATAATGCAGTAAAAATCTTTTCTATAACAATTTGTTTAGGGTCATAGCATATTTTTTTCTAGGTCCCCCAGGCTAACCTGTGCTCTTGTCAACAGCAACAAAAACGCTGCCCCGTAACAAATTCCCCGCTGATGGTACTCCGCGCGCTTAGTTCATTGAACACTCGCAGAAGTCTCGCACTGTCACGTACAACTACAGGTAGCGTAAAATAATATATATTATTTGTTTAACAACAACAACAACAACAACAACAACAACAAACACTTCATTATTTGCTGAGACGCAGTGTGGTGTATCAATTCTCTCAATTGCGGAATACAGAGTTGCTGACTTGACTTCCTATAGTGCTGCAACATTGACCTAACTGTGCGTATGTGTTCCTTGTATTCCACTGGGCAATAAGATAAGTATTGTGTACCCTCGTGATCTTCCTCTTCATCCTGCGTCTTCGTCCTCTTATTCACCCGGTACACATTGGTCGAAGGCTACCAGAAGCATGCTTTAGTAGTCGCCTCAACAGGCAAGAAAGCATGCTCTCGAGCTTCAGAGCACTGCTTCCTATACGCTTCAAGCTCTATAGTGACGGAAAAAGCGCAATTTCACTGTAAATATTATATACAGAATGTTGGTCTACAATATTTCGCTCTTTCCGTCTCGAAAACCCATTTGCCTTGTTGGATTCTCAAATTGTATGAAACCAAGTGAGGACACTATCCGGCGTCAACAAACGGTTCAAAACCATTCTCAAACGGTTCGTAAAAGACAGTTGACCTAGAAACAAATACAGTTTGACCTAATTCGTCCCCTAGAGGAGACGAAACTTACATTTTTTCTATTTTCATGAGTTCATTGGTCAATGCTCCTAGGGCTTGAAGCGTATAGGAAGCAATGCTCTGAAGCACGAGAGCGTGCTTTATGGCATGTTGAGGCGACAACTACAGTATGCTTCTAGTAGCCTTCGACCAATGTGAATCGGGTGTCTTATTTCTCCTTCTTTCTTCTCCCTCTTCTTCCTTCCTTCCTTCCGCCATCGGCAGAACGCCTCGTCCTCTCTCTAAGTCTCTATTATCCTGCAATGTTTTGACTGTCACTTTGGGCAAGGTCGGCGGCCTTAGGCAGGGGCTTCTATTCCACCCTGGAAGCGGGTCTGCGTCGTGAGCAACTCTTTGAGCTGACAACAAGCCGTACCCTTTCTCTCTCTCTCTGTCTCTCTGTCTCTCTCTCTCTCACACACACACACTATTATTACTACTACTACTACTACTACTACTACTACTACTACTACTACTACTACTACTACTACTATTACTACTAGTATTACTACTGCTACTACTACTACTACTACTATTACTACTACTACTACTACTACTACTACTACTACTACTATACAAAGGCACTGTCAGTTCCAGTACTACAGTTCTCCGGTCATAATAATAATAATAATAATAATAATAATAATAATAATAATAATAATACAGGATGCTATATACGCGCCTTTCCCCAAATCAATCAGGCTCAAAGCGCGGCGATCTATACCAACATACACGCTCACCTGTCTCATCCACCCTCACACACACCAAATACACATCCATCACTCAAACAGGTGGTGTAAAGGCAGGGAGATCGCTATTAGAAGACGGAAAGAAAATCGAATTTGTATTTTTAAAATGTTTATATTGACTGCGTCCTGTACCATTATTGAAGGGAGGGTTTATATTGACTGCGTCCTGTACCATTATTGAAGGGAGGGAGGAAACCGGAGTGCCCGGAGAAAACCCTCGGTGACCTCAATAGTCTCGTACCTAAGTCACATACGTTCCCCCCTTGCGGGAATCGAACCCGCGACCTTCGGCATAGGAAACCGGCGACTTATCCACTGCGCCACGAGGCCACCCCACCTTTCTGTTTAAGCAGAGAAAACAAGATTGCAGCAGAAAACAGTGTAAATAAGAACTCCTAAATTACCACCATCTTTAAAGTGTGTCTGAAGGCATTCTCTTTTTTTTTTAAATTTCTTTTCTCAAACGTTGACACTGGACAGTATGATCATAGAAGAGTCTATTAAATCCACATAACGGAAGTGCGAAATCTCCGCCCGAGGCGCCCACTTGCAACCTTTGGGCGCATAGTCTAACGCCCAGACAACTGAGCACAAATCCTGAGAGTCAGGGTATGGGAAGAGAAGGGACCTATTATGCTTGATGGGTGCGTCTAGGCCATGAGCGTCAGGATCTTTAAAGGACGCGCGATGGAATGCGTGCGCTTCACAGACTAGACCTCGGTCTGTACTCCCATCCGACCGCGTAAAGTCGATATATATGCACATAGTAATCTCTTAACGTGAATTAAACTTTTTGAAGAAAACGAAATATAGGTGATTTTTGTTTTTGAGGTTAAAAGCATCTCTACATTCAACTTGCATTCAAAGTTTAAAGGAAATAAAATAAGAAAATGAAAAAAAATATCTATCTATCCATCTATCTATCCGTCCATCAACCAATCTATCTATCTATCTATCTATCTATCTATCTATCTATCTATCTATCTATCTATCTATCTATCTATCTATCTATCTATCTATCTATCTATCTATCTATCTATCTATCTATCTATCTATCTATCTATCTATCTATCTATCTATCTATCTATCTATCTATCTATCTATCTATCTATCTATCTATCTATCTATCTATCTATCTATCTATCTATCTATCTATCTATCTATCTATCTATCTATCTATCTATCTATCTATCTATCTATCTATCTATCTATCTATCTATCTATCTATCTATCTATCTATCTATCTATCTATCTATCTATCTATCTATCTATCTATCTATCTATCTATCTATCTATCTATCTATCTATCTAAGATCTCGACCTCAGACGGCCTTTAAGAGGCTACGATGACGTGAAACGACCAGCGTAATGAAGTATGTGAACGTCATTTGGTACCACGCAGCCCTGAGTTCTTAATAACCTGTAGGAAGTAGTCTACCAGTACTCAACCACGGAGCAAGTATTTCTAAGCTTTGGTATTTGCCTACCATGATTTTATCTTATTGACGCTATAATAATTATGTGAATACACCGTGTCGTCTCAATGGCACGATAACGAATCCGCACAACTAGGTGTAGGCTCCGGATGGTAAGATCCAATACATATGTACGCCTACGACTGCTCATTTCGTACGTCGCGTACCACGTGGCTGTCAATGTCAGTCTTATATTTTGGTACTGATCTATAACTGCAAATACTTTGAAATTGTCGGGTAAGATAGAGGAGATGGGATGAAGGGGATGGAGGGGAGGAGAGGAGGTTGGCGGGTGGTCGGGGGAGGGGGGGGGGGGGGTAGGAGGTGTGGGTCAGAACGAGCGAAATATCGATCTGACGGTCGGTCGGTCTGTCCGTTGTAGGCCATATCTCAAGCAAGAACGGATTTTGACCAAATTTCGTACGAATGTTAAAGTTAGTCACCATGTTGTAAACAGGCGGTTTGAGTTAAGATCTTGTATCGGCCAGCGCCTTGAGCAGCTCTTGAGCTGAAAAGGAGCTATATGAGAAATACATAAATAAATAAATAAAATAATTAATAAACAAAATTTCTCGCTATTTTTAAACCTATAGGCTAAACGGATTTTTGATACATTTTGGCTTGCAGATAGTTGAGATAGTGGGCTCATCATTCCATTTTTTTTCCTCTTCTTGCTTTGTTAGTACAAACCCCAGCCACAACACGGCCAACAACATTTACACTTTGCGAAGAAGAAGAAGAAGAAGAAGAAGAAGAAGAAGAAGACACCCGATACACATTGGTCGAAGGCTACTAGAAGCATGCTGTAGTAGTCGCCTCCCCGTTGGGGTGCCGGAGGTTTCAGTATAAATAGTATCCCCACTTTCTGGAAATTTAGTGCTTTAAATTCCCACTGTCGCTGTCTTTCTCATTTGCTCTTTCTCATTCCTGCTCTGTTCTATCAATCTGCTATACTATCGTCTTCTTCGCTAGACCAGTCTCCTACCTTTTTTCTTGAAAACTCTTCCGGGACAAGACTCCTTGTTTGTGTATGAGGTCTGTTGGATCAGCTTGGGACTATTGGACGCTTTCTGCCAGGTGGTCACTAGGGCTTCCTATGATGTTATTATTTAGCAATGTAGGCATTTTTTATGTATGTGTTTTGTTGATAATTTATAATAATGTTTGTATTCTATTTTGTTTTTGTAAACGGGGGTTCGATAAGTTGGGGTGAAGCCTCAGCCGTCCCCTGCGTGGGATGTCTTTATTGTAAAGTGACTGGCTGGTGGAGGGCATTCAGTTTTCCCATTAGGGTTGTTTCAGCAGATCTTTTATGCGGATTGGGGGTTGTCCGGTCCTGATTTGGCTCAGAAGAGTCCGCTGGACCTAAAGCAACAATTATGTAATGTAATGTAACAGGCCTTAAAGCATGCTCTCATGCTTCAGAGCACTGCTTCCTTTACGCTTCAAGCCCTAGGAGCATTGACCCATGAACTCACGAAAATAGAAAATGTAAGTTTCGTCTCCTCTAGGGGACGAATTAGGTCAAACTGTATTTGTTTATGGGTCAACTGTCTTTTACGAACCGTTTGAGAATGTTTTTCAACCGTTTGTTGACGCCGGATAGTGTCCTCACTTGGTTTCATACAATTTATGAATCCAACAAGGCAAATGGGTTTTTGAGATGGAAAGAGCTGAATGTTGTAGAGCAACATTCTGTATATTTTTACAGTGAAATTGCGCTTTTTCCGTCACTATAGAGCTTGAAGCGCATAGGAAGCAGCGCTCTGAAGCATGAGAGCATGCTTTATCGCCTGTTGAGGCGACTACTAAAGCATGCTTCTGGTAGCCTTCGACCAATGTGTACCGGGTGCACAAGAAGAAGAAGAAGAAGAAGAAGATGAAGAAGAAGATGAAGAAGGGGAAAAAAAGCTTCTTTATCAATTATGTGTGTGAGTGTCTATCATATCCCGTAACCCTTTCCCTCTTCTTCTGCCCTCTTTGCACCGTGCCTTGCAGGATGGTCTTTGCAAGGCATGATGCTCTGGTGACGTGGCCATACCGTCGGAGTTTCCGTTTCTTCACCACTGTGAACATGTCATCGTGTTGTCAATGGCTTGTGTGATGAGCTGTCGGACTTCGTTCTTGGTGATGTGCTGGGTATAGGAAATTCCCAGAAGTCTTCTGTAGCACCTCATCTCCATGCTTTGTATTCTTCGTTGTAAATCTGCTGTGAGGGTCCATGTTTCGCAAGAGTATAGGAAGATGGAGATGACAAGGGAGCGCAACCGCATCACCGTGGAATGTAGACTGATGGTCCTGTCTTTCCAAATGGGCTTCAACCTTGTCCGGGCAGCAGCTTTTTGTGCGATCCTGGAGAGGACTTTCTGTCAGGGCCCATTGTCTGACGTGTGAGTGTCTGTCTAAAAACACATTTAAATGACTGACCATCTTGTTTTCTTCTTTTAAAAAAAAAAGAGTTTTGGATTTCGAACTTGTGGTTAATATTTGTCACCCATACGGGCGACATTCGGTTTGCCTTTTCAGCAAAAGCGCAGAGTAGCGCCACCGAAAACGAGTGCGGATTTGGGTGAGAGAGAGAGAGGGGGGGGGGGGAGAATTGGTAATAGTGCATAAGCCGGAGGCTGGTGTTGTCTTTTCTCCCGTATTCGTCTAGGACATGAGCGTCAGGATATTTAAAGTGATTGACTGGAAGGCCTGCTTGCGCTGACTACTAGATCTCGGCTGACAATCTTACAGATCTGAAAAACTATAATTCTGTTGTAAATATGTTCTGTTCAGTCACTTCATCGTCATCCTCATATTGACGTCACCATCATCTTGACGTCACCATCATCATCATCATCAACATCATGTTGACAACACCATATTGATTGTACAGTATAAGCCCTACCACGCGCTCCAATTTATGTAACTCTGGTATCAGAAAGATTACTCCGCGGCCTATTTTCTTCACCATTGACACACTGTCGCCCTCCGCCTTCCGGCCCGCGAAAGCAAACATGAAAAATCACTACGCCGCCCCTTCAAGCTAGGATCAGACATGTATTCATCCGCGAAAAAAAGCGGGTAGGAATATAGTTCCATGGAAGTCTGATAAAGAGCCGGCTTTTGCCAACTCCATTCACAAAAACGTTGGCCATCCCAGAACGACTCTTTGATAGGCAGCGATCGTTGATACCAACAAACGGTTCGGTTTTGAGAGAGAGAGAGAGAGAGAGAGAGAGAGAGAGAGAGAGAGAGAGAGAGAGAGAGAGAGAGAGAGAGAGAGAGAGAGAGAGAGAGACAGACAGACAGACAGACAGAGACAGAGACAGAGACAGAGATGGATAGACAGAGGTAAAAAGACGGAAAGACAGAGACAGACAGAGGAGAGGGAGAGATAAGGAAGAGACAGAGAGAGCGTGTGTGTGTGCGTGAGAGAGAGAGTGCGGAGGTATAAGCCTTGAAATGGGTGACTAACCTTGCTTTTTATGCAGAAAATGGGTGTGTGTATTAGCCACCAAGTGTTTTCTAGCCACCCACTTTTTTCTAAGTACACAGAAGTGATCTTTTAGTGCATGGGAGTGCAGTTGTAGTGCATGAGAGTGTTTTAAGAACAAAACAAGGGAGTGCTCTATCCGGGACGGAGAAAATCCAGTGAATTTTCGGTAAATTTTGCAAGAAAGTTCGACCTATTTCGTCACCTATAGTGGACGAACTAGGTCAACATTTGAGACGGAACGAGCCAATTTTGCATTAGATTCTTACATTTCTAGAAGAAGTTTGCATTCTTTCCGTCAAAAAATCACTTTCCGATTCTTACATTCTTAATAAAACCCAGTCTTGGTGTTT
>CM072522.1:43059105-43071605 GCA_036898135.1 Oncomelania hupensis | reverse complement strand
AAAGAGAAAAACAGAGAGAGAGAGAGAAACAGAGAGTGAGGAGAGAGAGGAAGAGAGAGAAGGAAAGGAAGAGACAGAGGGAGAGCGGGAGAGAGATAGAGAGAGAAAGAGAGAGAGAGGGGGACGGGAGGAGGGAGGGAGAGGCAGACACACAGACAGACAGAGACAGAGAGGAAGGTCAAAAAAGAGAAGAGGTAGACAGAGTGGGGGAGAGGGGGGTGGAGGGGCGGAAATTAAGAGGGTAAGCCATAGGGAATGCATATCCAGATAACCACATTCATTTTACAAATCATTTCTCGAGTTGTGGCCTGTTTTGTGTTCGCGCGCAAACTCACACACACACACACACACACACACACACACACACACACACACACACACACACACACACACACACATTTTGCAATTAATGTATTGAGGTTCTCTGATGCACATTATAAACACAATGGGACGTCACCGGATTTAGAGAAAATAATGAAAACAACCACAATCAAGGCATTCTGATGGAAGACGGGAAGTCATTATTGTAAAAGCTAATCATTTCATGCAGGCAACAGTTCCTCCCTCTTTACGGTTCCAACTCCGCATGAAACACGTATAATATAAACACACACACACACACACACACACCCACTGTTACGTTTGCGACGCGCACGATAGTACGTGTGAGATGCGCACGATAGGTCTGATCGTTTTGTTTTGCAAAGCATTCAATAACAGAGTGTATTTACCTTTGATTTGATTTCACGTTGTTGTTAGAAGAAGCTTTGTATAACGTTGGTGGTTTTCGTTGGTCGATATTGTTGGAGAATTCTCTGGAGTTGCTTGTTTACTGTGGATCGAAGCTTCGCGATAAATGTAGATAGCTGAGAACATTCTTGGACTGTAAAGAAAGTTGTATGACGTAAGACAGTGCTGACGAAGTCTATTTTGATTGGTTGTAATGTGTCACGCTGGAACATTCTGACGTTATCTGGAGTCTAGAAAAAAAAACTATAATTGATGCACTGTGTAGAGAAGAAAAAAGAGAGTGAAAAGCGATTGAGCGATTGTATGCAGTTTTTGATGTACGCTGAATAAAGTTGGAAAATTTCATACGACGACTCCTGCCTTGTTGCTGAGTGAACAGGTTGCGTGGATAAACGCATCCGAGTTATACTTATCAGGAGGATTCAAGCATTGGGGCTGAATCAAATACTTATAAAAACCAACAAAAAGTGTAACTACCACACACACACACCAGCTCAATTCCTATGTATGCGGCACTGTTTAGTGCCTCCACATTTTGCTGGCTGTGGGCTATTTATAGCTTGCCTGCACCCTCCCTTCCAGTGAAAGAAAAGGAAAGGTAGCATCGGTGATGCTATTTATAGCTAGCCTGGCTGACCTAACCTCAAAACTAAAAAGCTTTGGTTGAGTTGGTGTGCCCTCTCTCTCGCTCACTCTATAACACATATTCTCTCTCTCGCACACAAACACAGGCAAACACTCTCGCTCTCTCTCATATACACACATATACACTCTCTCTTTCTCACATTCACACACACTCACACACACGTGCACATCTCAACCCATTTTTTTAAAGCTAAAAAGGGAGAGACAGAATGTGAACAAAAAAATAACAGTTATAGCTTTTAAAAAAATAAGAAGAAGAAGAACAGAAGCAGTTGCAAAAGGACGAAAAAGAAAAAAGAAAAAACGAAAAATCACAAATTCCCAAAAATTCAGAATGGGGAAGACAAAAAAAAAAAATTCACAGCAGATGCTAACGAAGCCTTCGTGTCAGTCCCGGCAAGCCGTTGATCATGATTGGCAACCGGCGGCCATGTTGATTACCCACAATTCCCTGCTTCTCGCGCCCGCCTGACAACTTCCGGTCTGCCTCGCTCTGATAAGGGAGTTGCTGGCTGCAGGCAGCGTGAGTGACCAGCCTTTGCAGACAAGGACAAAAGCTGCCTTTTAAAGGAACCCGCTTTGATCATGCTCCCCCTACCCATCCCCCTTCCCCTTCCCCCGAAAACACGCCTTCCCTTCCCTTCCCCCGACAGATCCTTTTACCATTCACAGTGAGTGTTGCACCACTGGGAAAAAAATAAGCTTACAACAACAACTCTTTGCAAATCATAGCTTTTTGTTTTTTTTAATAGGAATAAATTCCGTAGTTTCGTGTCTACAAAACGGAAACTCCGATGGTATGGCCACGTCACCGTAGCATCAGGCCTTGCAAAGACCATCCTGCAAGGCACGGTGCAAGGAGGCAGAAGAAGAGTTGAGACAGAAATAAGAGGCGGGAGGGCAACATTCGAGAATGGACTGAGCGAGGCCATGAGATTGCTGGGGACAGAGAAAGGTGGAGTACGCTAGTTAAACGATCGTCTGCGGTGCCCCAACGACCATCGAGTTACGGGATAAGATACGATAAGAACAGGTAGGGCTAGCCAACAGTCTGGAGCTTAAAACAGCACCTACCAAATCCGGTAAGAGGCATGACCCCTACAAACAAAAAACAAAGTACTGGTAAGGGTTTTCGCTCGTTTTAGGTTGATACAAAAGACCCTACACTACCCTACTCTACCCTACCTTACCCTACCCTATCCTACACTACCCTACCTTACCCTACCCTACCCTACTCTACCCTATCTTACCGTACCGTACCCTACCGTACCCTACCCTACCTTACCCTACCCTATCCTACCTTACCCTACCCTACCCTACCCTACCCAACACTTCCTTACTTTACCTTACCCTGCCCTACTCTACCCTACCCTATCCTACCTTACCGTACCGTACCCTACCCTACACTTCCTTACTTTACCTTACCCTACTCTACTCTACCCTACCCTATCCTACCTTACCGTACCCTACCCTACACTTCCTTACCCTACCTTACCTTACCCTACTCTACTCTACTCTACCCTACCCTACCCTACACTTCCTTAACCTACCCTACCCTACCCTACCTTACCCTACCCTACCCTACTCTACTCTACTCTACCCTCACGATTGAGTTTTTTAAATTTTTTTATTTTTAAAAATTTTTTAATGATTATTATTATTATTTGGTGACAGTTTATTATCCCTTTCTATCGGGAAATTCTGGGCCGCCTCCCCTGGGCAAGCCGTAGTCGCAGGCTGTGGCGCGCCCAAACCCAACCTACCTAACAGTATTTGTGATTTTCGAAATATGGCTGGGGACGGCAAACCGGAGTACCCGGAGAAAACACCCGGGACGTTTCCCGAGTCGAAAGTAAATAATATTCGGAGAAACATAACACCCAGATGACGGAAAATAAATCAAATAATATTACGTTAGCGGCGGATTGTGAGCAGCAGCAGCAGCAACAACAACAACAACAACAACAACAACAACAACAACAACAACAACAACAACAACAACAAGTCTTACTGTATTCATCATAACATATCCGTCAAATTGGTCAACTTCATTACAATGCAATAGAATACAATACAATACAATACAATACAACACAATACGAAACGATACTATTCGATACAATACAACTTAGTTCATTTCATTTTGAGCTTTAGCATATAAAAACCCTTTACAATACAATACAATACAATACAATACGAAACGATACTATTCGATACAATACAACTTTGTTCATTTCAATTTGAGCTTTAGCATATAAAAATATCACGGGACATACACACAACGAACAATCGCGGTTAATAAACAAAATTATACGATTACAAAGCAGCACAGTAGATTATTGTGCGAGGTAGAGGTTAGAATATTAGTAATAATAATAATAATAATAATAATAATAATAATAATAATAATAATAATAATAATAATAATAATAATAATAATAATAATATTGATATTGTCCCAATGTCCTTCTGTAAATGAGAACAGTGGATTGCATTGTAGCGTGCGGTCTGCTTAGAAGGCATAACCTTTTAAATAGTATTCCTAGGTCAATATAGTAAGCTTATTTTTGAACTGTAAAACTTTGTATCACAGAAGTCTGGTGTGTGTGAGGGTGGTGATGTAAGGGAGTGATGTTTGTGTTTTTATTGAAATAATATGATTTTGTGCGTTAATTAAAATAAATGTTTTTTTTAATTTGTTTAAATGATGATGATGATGCTAATAATAATAATAATAATAATAATAATAATAATAGTAGTAGTAGTAGTAATAATAATAATAATAATAATAATAATAATAATAATAATGTTAATAATAATGGAGAGAGATTTGGATAATAAAAGCTTTTTACCTGTGATATTTTGGGGGTAGTGTGCAATAATAATAATAATAATAATAATAATAATAATAATAATAATAATAATAATAATAATAATGGAGAGAGATTTTGATAATAAAAGCTTTTTTACCTTTGATATTTTGGGGGTAGTGTGCAATAATAATAATAATAATAATAATAATAATAATAATAATAATAATAATAATAATAATAATAATAATAATAATAATGGAGAGATATTTTGATAATAAAAGCTTTTTTACCTTTGATATTTTGGGGGTAGTTTGCAATAATAATAATAATAATAATAATAATAATAATAATAATAATAATAAGAATAATAATAATAAGAATTCATTTCTTCCTCTTTTTCCCTCCCTCCCTCACCCTCTCCCTTTCTCTCCTACATTTTCCTCCCTCTCATTCCTTCTTTCTTTCTCTCTGTCCGTCTCTCTGTCCCTCTCTCTCTCTCCCCACTCCCTCACTCTCTCTCTTTCTCCCTCCTTCTCGTTTTCTTCCCCCTCCCTCTCTCTCTCTCTCTCTCTCTCTCTCTCTCTCTGTGGCACACACACACACAAAAATACACCTGGACAACACGCCACAAAAGTTGGGAACTCATTCCCTTCCTTGCGAGGATCTTACTAGGCTAGGGTCACACAAATGCAAGCAATCACTCCAGCAATCCCCTGGTGGTTGAACAGTCCCCACACAATGTAAGGTGAACTGTACTCACCGCTTCCAGCCACACGTTGGTCGTCAGAACTTGGTTCTTCTCATCCTGTGGACAGGACGCCAATCAAGCAAAATGATATCATTGGAAATAGTTTATCAAATCGATGGAGCTAAACACAATATAAACAATGCAATACAATACAATACAATACAATACAATACAATACAATACAATACAATACAATACAAGGCAACGCAATCCAATACAACACAATGAAATACTTGTTTTTCAATTTCTGTCACATTGTGGCTCATAATGGTTCAAAACTTTACTCATGTATAAGTTTACATGTAGGTTTTTATTAGTAGACTACCCTCCCTTTCTTTATACATTAATTTTATATTATCATTCCTATATTAGCTTGCTTTTCAAGCTCAAAGAACTTTCCCCTCTCTTCTAATTGACGTCAACCCTTGGCACAATGACGTCATCGTTTTTACATCGAGGCATAAAACAGGTCAGGCTAGAAATGACGAAAGGTTAATTTGAGGTTAGTTGTTTTATTTATTTATTTTTTTAATTTATTATTTATTTATTTATTTATTTTTTAGTTTTTTATTTATTTATTTAATTATTTATTTATTATTATTATTATTATTATTATTATTATTATTATTATTATTATTATTATTATTATTATTATTATTATATATTTTTAAAATTAAATTAATGACGTCATTTACCTAAAATTTATGTATTAATATTGTATATGACGTAAAACGATAAATCATATGCTAAGCCATGGACTGTTCAAAAGTCATAAATACTTGTAATAAATAAGGTGAAACAGAAAGAATTCTAAGAAATAAATAATTGTAATAAATAAATAAGTAAATAAATAAATAAATAATTTGTATAAACAAACAAACAAACAAACAAATCATCAACTGATACATGCCAACGAAAACTTTTCAAACTGACGTCACAGAGTATCGAATCTAAATTTAAGTGACGTCAAAACCTACTGAGTTCTAGATTTCACCACCCCCACCCACCTCTTCCTCTACCTCCCCCCTCCTTTTTTCACATCCTTCTCAACCTCCACCCTCCGCCTCTTCTAAAAAAAACAAAAGACTCGATAGCTTACCAAGTCTAGAATTTGCGTCAGCGTGAGTCCTAGCTTGATGTCGACAGGTTCGCTGGCGTTGAACACAGGTCTCACGGAGTTCTCGTAATGGCCGACGAGCGCTTGCATCAGTTCTTGCTCCACGGAGAAAAACTCCTCTGGCTCCTGCCAGTCTGGCCAATCCGTGAAGTTGCTGGGCTGAGGCCAAGCTGCAACATGTCAGGTGATTGGTGGAACATTTCAATCATTTAAAAGACCCCACTTTGAAGGCTTTGTTTATACGGGTTTACCTTAAAATCCGCATTGTTATCACCTTATACAAGGCTGAAGCGGGATCTCGCTGCTCAACTCAACCCAACCCGCTAAAGTTTGAATTTTCAGTTTTCGTGTCTAACAGAGTGATTTTTCCCTTGATTAACGGTACATCGAAAAAAAAACCATAACCGTGTAACCTTTGAACCCCTCTTTTGTGAGTGAACCACGAAGGTGAAGAGCCTGTCTTTGGCTGTCTGGGGTAGAGCAGGGTCTACCTCATCAGCCTAAATCAAAACAAAACAAAAAATCCTTTACGAGCAATTGCTTTTACTGGCTCTGTCTCTTACCGGCATTGATAGTGCTATTTTTAGCTCTAGAATGTTGGCTGGCTAGCCAACCACGGCTGTTACTATTAATAGGCACAAAAGCTACGTCATTTATTCATTAAAAAAAACCAACTATACTTTCAAATCAATTTTGTTTTGTTTTTTGTTTTCGTTTTCGAAAGCTTATTTTTTTCCAGTGGGTCAGCACTCGCTGTGAATGGTAACAGGATCTGTGGAAATGGGCGTGGTCAAAGTGGAATCCCTTTAAAGTAGCCAAATTCCAATGGTTAAATTTCTTCAGAAAGCATTTACCCAATGGTTAAATCCGCGAAGCCGTACAGTACGGAACGGAATTACCTACCGCTTCGCGGAGTTTTCCATTGGGTAACTACTTTCTGAAAACCACCCCAGGCGACCTTAGCGCTAACTGGGTGTCAAAGATCTAACAACAATGAGGCTGAGTGTTGGGGTGGGGAGTGGGGTGGGGAAGGTGGGGGTACGGTTGTGTGGGGGTGTGTGGGGGCTGGGGCTTATGCCCTTCATAGCCTCCCACCCTCAACACTTGGGTCACTGTCGCTCTCGGGCTGAACGCTTCTATAAGCTTAGTAGCAGCTCGACAGCAGCCAAAGGTCTGGAGTGTTTTTTAATCGGACAAAAAAAAAGGTATTGTAGTGTATTGTACATTATTGTACTGCATTGCATTGTATTATATTATATTATATTATATTATATTATATTATATTATATTATATTATATTATATTATATTATATTATATTATATTATATTATAACTGAATAGGTAAGCTTATATAAAGACTTGATGTGATGTTTTTAATACATGGCTTGATAAAGAGTTGAATAAAAATCGAAATATTGCCTCGGACCTCAACGTGGGTGTTGCTGTTTGTTTTGTTCACCTCATATGTTATTATAAGGTATTGCGTTGTATTATCGTATTGTATTGCATTGTATTGTATGGTATTGTATGGTATTGCATTGTATTGTATGGTATTGCATTGTGTTGTATTTCATTGCATTGTATTGTATGGAATTGCGTTGTGTTGTATGGTATTGCAGTGTATTGTATGGTATTGCATTGTATTGTATGGTATTGCAGTGTATTGTAAGGTATTGCATTGTATTGTATGGTATTGCATTGTATTGCATTGTATGGTATTGCATGATATTGCATTGCATTGTATTGTATTGTATTGCATTGTATTGTATGATATTGCATTGTGTTGTATGGTATTGTATGGTATTGTATGATATTGCATTGTATTATATGATATTGCGTTGTGTTGTATGGTATTGTATTGTATGGTATGGTATTGCATTGTATTGTATGGTATTGTATGGTATTGCATTGTGTTGTATGGTATTGCATTGTATAGTATGGTATTGTATAGCATTGTATAGTATTGTATTGTCTTATGTTATATTGTGAGGTAGTGAGCTGTATTATCGTACTGTATAGCATTGCATTGCATGGTATTCCATTGTATAGTATGGTATTGTCTTCCATTGCGTTGTATTGCATTGCATGGTATTCTATGCTATTGTAGTTTTGTCAGATGTAAACAAAAGGGCGAAGGGGCATAACTGTCAACTACATCCGCCAATATTGAACACATTAGGACGGGGAGTGAGAGGTGGTGAGGGGGGGGGGGGGGGTAATGGGTGGAAGAGAAAGGAAATGGAGGGAATGGGGGGGGGGAATGGGGCGGAAAGAAGACTACTCTTGTCAGTTCAACCCTAACGTAGTCATCAGGTAAGATCACTGATGTGACAGAGTGCAGTGTGAAACATGTGAGCCTGTGTGTTGTTGGTACAGATTGGTGATTTGGGAAGAAATGTGGCGTGTATTGTGTCCCGCTATTAGTTTTAGTGGTTTGTAGTTAGTGTGGCCCTGAAGCTCAGTGGGAGAAATGTGGCGTGTATAATAATAATAATAATAATAATAATAATAATAATAATAATAATAATAATAATAATAATAATAATAATAATAATAATAATTATTATTATTATTATTATTATTATTATTATTATTATTATTATTATTATAATTATTATTATTATTATTGTTATTATTATTATTATTATTATTATTATAGTAAAAGTAGTAGTAGTGAAATAGTAATAATATAAGTAGTAGTAGTAGTAGTAGTAGTAGTAGTAGCAGCAGCAGTAGTAGTAGTAGTAGTAGTAGTAGTAGTAGTAGTAGTAGTAGTAATAGTAGTAGTAGTAGTAGTAAAGTAATAAAATGCAATACAATATAATACAACATAACGTTATTACTTCGAAAGGAATTACAACAGACTCAAAAGCCCAGATGATGATGATGATGACGATGACGACGATAATTTCACTGGAAAATGATGGGAGGTAAAAAGCCAACATTTTGCGATCACTTTTAAAACGGAAATAATTTTTCAGCAGGAGTTAGCTTGAAACAAGCACGAGTAGGCTTACTAAAATCACATTTTGCTTGAGGCACCGAACCCTGCAATCACACCACTGGGCTATAATCACCGCGTCTGTACCCTTGATCGACGGACTCCATTACTCGCCGAACTGAGATATAACCTTCCGGACTCATAGTCGAACACCAAGACAATATTATTAGACTACGAAAACTAAAACACTATTCGAATTGCTTAGCAAATGATGAAGAAGAACTGCGAAGGACATTTCCCAGGACATTAAACAATTATAATTATTAATTTACATGTTAATGAAAAAATGTTAGAATTTGTGTTGACTATATAAAAGATGAAATCACATACATACCACTTGTGTCATTCTATTTGTATTGGTGTGTATCTACTAGTTTTTCTTCTCTTGAGACCAAGTAACCTAGTCTTTTGATTAGTAATAAGCATTTCTAAAATTGAGCCAAATGATACTTTAAAGCCCGAGAACAAATATAAATTGTATGTGACCAAACACCGTGATCAGTCTCTCACATCGCTTTGGAATTTTGGTAAAAGAGCGGCCGATAGAGGTAGCGTAAAGCCCCATCTATCAACAAGTCTCAAGATAAACGTATCTTCCCCAGAATATCATCACAGTCACTGGGGCTTCCTATGATGTTATTAGTTGGCAATGTAGGCAATTTATAGGTATGTGTTTTGTTGATATTTTATAATGATGTTTGTATTCTATTTTGTTTTTGTAAACGGGGGTTCGAAAATTTAGAGTATAGCCTCAGCGTTCCCTGCGTGGGATGTCTTTATTGTAAAGTGACCGGCTGGTGGAGTGCCTTCAATGTTACCACAAGGGGGTTGTTTCGGCAGATCTTTTTTGCGGATCAGGAGTGAGTCTTCTTTCAGCGTACAGTTGTGGTCTTGATTTTGTGGTCCTGATTCGGCTCTTATCAGTCCGCTGGACCCTATAAGCAATGAATAACTAACTATCACTCTCCCTCTTCCTCCCTTCTCTCTCTCCCTCTCGCTCTCTCTCTCCCTCTCCCTCCCCCTCTCTCTCATAAATCATATCTTCACACAAATCATGTTTTTCCTATAATGTTACAAAAAGCGAAAGTTATACCCATTTTCAAGAATGGTGACAGCATTGACCCATCAAACTATAGGCCTTTTTCAATTTTTTCTACTTTCTCTAAGTCTCTTGAAAAACATATAAATAATAATATTCTTGATCATTTCACTGAAAACAGCCCTATCCTATCCTATCCTGTCCCATAACCCGAAGGTCGTAGGGGCACCACAGATGATCGCTTAACCAGCATACTCCATCTTTCTCTGTCCTCAGCAGCCCTCATGGCTTCGCTCAGTGTCAAACCAGTCCATTCTCGAATGTTGTCCTCCCACCTCTTTTTCGGTCTCCCCCTTCTTCTACCTCCTTGCACTGTGCCTTGCAGAATGGTCTTTGCAAGGCCTGATGATCTGGTGACGTGGCCATACCATCGGAGTTTCCGTTTCTTCACCACTGTGAGCAGGTCATCGTGTTGTCCAATGGCTTGTGTGATGGTCTGTCGGACTTCAACGTTGGTGATGTGTTGGGTATAGCCTCGTACACGAAAATCAAACTGGTTTCAGAGCTAAGCGCTCTTGTCACACAGCTCTATGATAGAAAAATGACTAAATAATATTAACACTGGAAATTTTTCTGTAACATTATTTGTTG
This sequence comes from Oncomelania hupensis, assembly GCA_036898135.1. NCBI lineage: Eukaryota > Metazoa > Mollusca > Gastropoda > Littorinimorpha > Pomatiopsidae > Oncomelania > Oncomelania hupensis. The sequence goes on along the minus strand of CM072522.1, from coordinate 43,060,840 downwards.
ACTTCGCAAAAGCTTTTGATGTAATAGACAATGACCTTCTTTTACGTAAACTACAATTATATAGCATTAATTCTAAATCATTTGAAATTTTGCAATCGTTTATTTCTGACTGAGAACAGTTTGTTTATATAACTAACCAAATGTCACAGTTTGAAATTTTTACAGCTGGAGTATTGCAAGGCTCTATTTTAGGACCTTTGTAATTTTCTATCTACAAAAATGATCTCCCCCTTCTTATCCCTACTTCTTGTGAACTCTTCGCTGACGACACTATTTTACACTCTTAAAATACAGACTTGAATAATCTATCCTCCTTATTACAAAAAGAGGCTAGTGAACTGCAGGAATGGACTGAATCCAATCACTTGGCCATCAATCCAGACAACACATCTATTAAATTTACCTTCTCGTAAAGTGTTTTATTCCGGTCATATTTACCCAGGACCTAAAGCAATAATCATGTAATGTAATGTAATATTTACCCATTTATATTATTTATTCTTCTACTATTTGGGATTCTGCTAGTCAGTGGCAATGCAATTAAGCTTTTATTTAAAATTCGCAAACGTGCAATTAAACACGTTATCTTAAACACAAATCTCTCCTGATGAATATAAACGAATGAATATTCTACCTCTTACCGACAGACTAAAAAATAAAGGGGTTTTCATACACAAGATCCTTTCTGGCAAGGCACCTTCTTATCTTTTTTCCCCCAAAAAACTGCCGGATAAATACAAGACAAAACACAAGACAAACACAAGACAAGCACAAGACTAACACAAGACAAGCACAAGACAAAACACAAGACAAATACAAGACAAAACACAAGACAAATACAAGACAAAACACAAGACATATACAAGTTAAAACACAAGACAAACACCAGGCAAATCAAATCACAAGACAAAACCCAAGACAAAACACAAGACAAATATAAGACAAACACAAGACAAAACACAAGACAAATGCAAGACAAACACAAGACAAATACAAGACAAAACACAAGACAAATACAAGTTAAAGCACAAGACAAATACAAGACAAAACAAAACACAAGACAAAACACAAGACGAACACAAGACATACACAGGACAAAACACAAGACAAAACACAAGACAAAACAAAACGGAAGACAACACACGAGACAAATACAAGACAAAACACAAGACAAAAGACAAGACAAAATGACAAGACAAAATACGAGACAAACACAAGACAAAACACAAGACAAAAGCAAGACAAACGCAAGACAAAGACACAATCCTGGGCCACACCGTGGGCAGATTTTGCAGCTAAGACCCCCCCACCCCTCCTCCTCAGCCCCCTTTCTTACCTCCACCTCATCCCAAAAAGGTCTGTTTACGGTAACATGGGAAAAACATTGATTCGGTATGTAAGTTTCTGGGTTGTTTTTTTTTAATAACCTTTTCGACATGGTGTCTGATTGTTTATCTTTTTTTTTTCTTTTCAGACGATCCCCCCCATCCCCCTCCCACTCCCTTCCCAACAAAAATTGTTGGGTCGTGCCAAAACTGTCGGGATACCGTAAACAGACATTTGTTTGTTTGTTTGTTTGTTTGTTTGGCCAAAGCTCTTTCTGTCAGGCTGGTAAAACGCATGAAACAACAACACCACTTCCGAAACAGAACTCCAAGAAAGAAAAAAAATTAATGTTATTAATTTATGGGAGAACAATAAAATACATCTCGAATATTTGAAGAAGACCAAAAAT
>CM072522.1:43006605-43051605 GCA_036898135.1 Oncomelania hupensis | reverse complement strand
GGAAGAGTGAGGAAGGGTAGAGTAGGGTAGGTAGGGTATGATAAGGTAAGGTAGGGAAGGGTAGAGTAGGGTAAGGTAGGATATGATAAGGTAGGGTAAAGTAGAGTAGGGTAAGGTAGAGTAGGGAAGGGTAGAGCAGGGTAGGCAGGGTAGGATAAGGTAGGGTAGGGTAGGGAAGTGTAGAGTAGGGTAAGGTAGGCTAGGGCAAGGTAAAGTAGGGTAGGGAGGGAATGGTAGAGTAGGGTAAGAAATTATATAATAATGTAGGATAGGGTAAAGTAGAGTGGGGTAGGGTAGAGTAGAATAGGATAGGGTAAGGTAGGAAAGGGTAGAGAAGGATAGGGTAGGGTAGAGTAGGGAAAGGTAGGGTAGGGTAAGGTAGGGTGGGGTAAGGTAGGGTGGGGTAGGGTAGGGTAGAATAGGGAAGGGTAAGGTAGGGTAGGGTAGGGAGGGAAGAGAAGGGTAGAGTAGGGTAAGGTAGGATATAGTAATGTAGGGTAGGGTTCAATAGGGTAGGGTAGGGTAGGGTAGGAAAGAGTAAGGTTGGGTAGGGGAGGGTAGGGAAGGGTAGGGTAAGGTAGGGTAGGGTAGAGGAGGGTAGGGTAAGTAGGGTAAAGTAGGGTAGAGTAGGGAATGGTAAGGTAGGGTAGGGTAGGGTAGGGTAGAGTAGGGTAGGGCAGGACAGGGTCTACTTTACCAACCTAAATCGAAACACCTTACGAGCAACTGTTTTACGGGTTCTGCCTCTTACCGGCTGTGGGATATACTATTTTTAGCTACTGAATGTTTGGCTGGCTCTGGCTATTAATAGGCACAACATCGGCGGAATTTATTCCTTTTAAAAAAAACAAGACATGACTATACTTTTCAAAAGGTTACTGTTTTGTTGTGGGGGCAACACTCAATGTGAATGTTAAAAGGATCTGTCGATGGTCAACGTGGGTCCCTTTATGTACAACACCACAGCTCAACACCATGTAAACAACAGTACAACACCACAGCTCAACACCATGTAGACAAAAGAAGGTTGTTGTTCACTGCTTACAGGGTCCAGGGGACTGCAAAGAGCCGAATCAGGACCACACCTTGGTTGAAAGAGGACTCACCCATGATCTGCATAAAAGATCTGCTGAAACAACCCCCAGTGGTAACACTGAAGGCACTCCACCAGCTGGTCCCTGTACTATAAAGGTATCCCACGCAGGGGACGCTGAGGCTATAATCTAATTTATCGAACCCCCGTTTACAAAAACAGTATATAAACATCATGATAAAATATTAATAATACACAAACATATAAAATGCCAACATTGCTAAATAATAGTCATAGGAAGCCCTAGTGACCATTTGGCAGAAAGCGCCCAATATTCCCAAGCTCATCCAACAGACCTCATACACAAATGAGGAGTTTTGGAAGAGTTTTCAAGAAAACAGGTTGTTGACTGGTCTAGCAAAGAAGAAGATAGTATAATGGGTTCATAGAACAGAGTAGGAATGAGAAAGAACAAAGGAGAAAGACGGCGACAGTGGGAATTTAAGGCATTAAATTTTCCAAAAAGTGGGAATACTATTTATACAGAAACTCCCGGCACCTTGACGGGGTGTACAAGAAAATGGAATAGCCAAAGATTTTTTTAGGTGGAAAAATAAACAAGAAGAAGAAGAAGAAGAAGAGCAATAACAACAACAACAACAACAACAACAACAACAACAACAACAACAACAACAACAACTAATTAAATTGAATAGCAAGGGATTTTTAAGGCGCCGCGTGGAGTGATACTGGTACAGAAAAGATTTAGCACTGTTAAAGAAGACGAAGAAGAACAACAAGAATTGAATAGCGAAGGACTTCTCGAGTAGCAGGTGAGCAAACTGGATACACAACTTATTAATACCCTAGAAAGAAGAAGGAGACCCAAGGTTGCGCCTTAGTTTGTTTGGGCTTCACACGATGCGCCCACAGCCTGCAAGAGGATGCTTCGGAGGCAGAAGTTAGATTCTGTATCGGCCACATCCTTGAGCAGCTTTTGAGCTGAAAAAACTGTACGTGTCAGAACTGTACGTGTCAGAACTCTGCGTGTCAGAACGCCTAAACATAAATTAGAACAAAACTCGCACTCTTACTTTAAAAAAAAAAAATTTAAACATCTACAAAGAGGAAGAAGCAGATGAGCTGCTTACCACCACAACACAGCATAAACTCCTTGTAGGTTGAAGAAAATGTAAATCCCACCTTCCCCTCTCTTCTTCCCCACCCCCTACCCCCCCCTACCCCCCCCCACTTCCCTTCCATCGCGCCGTCTCAAGGCACTCAACTCTCTCCTTCACTGCCTGCCTAACCCTCGCCAAACTGCCCGGCAGAGTTATGTTCCCCTCGGCTTCAAGGGGGTGCCACTCCGCGATATCAAGAAAAGTCGCTCTAGCAGACTTCCGGTTGGAAAGAGCATGCGCGAGAACCACATTTCCGGTTTTCCAGCTAAGAAGCCTTCTTTTTCATCTTTCGCCTTTTTGTGTAAAACGGGAAGGACTTGGATGACTGGTGGGGAGAAAGAGGGGAAGGTTGGGGAAGCGTGGGATGGAGATAAGAGAGAGAGAGGGAGAAAGAGAGGGAGGGAGGTAGAAAGAGAGAAAGAAAGAGAAAGAGGGAGAACGAAAGAGGGAGAGAGAGGGGGGGGGAGAGAGAGATTAAAAAAACAACGAGAGACAGACAGAGAGGGGTGGGGGAGGGAGACAGAAGGAGAGAGAAAGAGAGAGAGACAATCAGAGAGAGAGAGAGAGACAGGGAGAGAGACAGAGAGAAACAGAGAGACACAGAAAGAGAGAAAGAGTGAGAGAGAAAGTGAGAGAGACAGACATAGAGAGAGAGGGAGAGGGAGGGAGAGAGAGAGAGAGAGAGAGAGAGAGAGAGAGAGAGAGAGAGAGAGAGAGAGAGAGAGAGAGAGAGAGAGAGAGAGAGAGAAAGAGAGAGAGAGAGAGAACGGCTAGTTTTGGATTCCAGTACGAAGTGAAAACACATTGCCACATCCTATCCTATCCTATCCTGTCCCGTAACCCGGAGGTCGTAGGGGCGCCACAGATGATCGTTTAACCAGCATACTCCATCTTTCTCTGTCCTCAGCAGCCCTGATGGCTTCGCTCAGTGTCAAACCAGTCCATTCTCGAATGTTGTCCTCCCACCTCTTTTTCGGTCTCCCTCTTCTTCTACCTCCTTGCACTGTGCCTTGCAGGATGATCTTTGCAAGGCCTGATGATCTGGTGACGTGGCCATACCATCGGAGTTTCCGTTTCTTCACCACTGTGAGCAGGTCATCGTGTTGTCCAATGGCTTGTGTCATGGTCTGTCGGACTTCGTCGTTGGTGATGTGTTGGGTATAGGAAATGCCCAGAAGTCTTCTGTAGCACCTCATCTCCATGCTTTGTATTATTCGTTGGAGATCTGCTGTGAGGGTCCATGTTTTGCAAGCATATAGGAAGATGGAGATGACAAGGGAGCGCAGCAGTCTTACTTTGGAATGTAGACTGATGGTCCTGTCTTTCCAAATGATTGCCACAAGCGAAAGGTAAATAAACTTTATGCGGCAACGTTATTAGGAGCCCAAACCAGTGTCCACCTCCTCTCCAACGTTATCCGCAGCCTCCCCCAGTCTTCTATCCTTTCCCCTCATTCTTTTATTTCGTGTCTGTCAATTACATGCTTCTCTCTCTCTCTCTCTCTCTCTCTCTCTCTCTCTCTCTCTCTCTCTCTCTCTCTCTCTCTCTCTCTCTCTCTCTCTCTCTCTCTGTCCTCTCTGTATATTCTCTCTGTCTCTCTGACTCTCTTGTCTCTGTCTCTCCCTCTCTCTCTCTTCTCTCTTTTTCTCTCTTCTCTGATTCTGTATATTCTCTCTATCTCTCTCTGTCTCTCTCTCTCTCTTCTCTGATTCTTTATATTCTCTCTGTCTATCTCTGTGACTCTCCTGTCTGTTTCTCTCTCTCCTCCTCTCTCTCTCTCTCTCTCTCTCTCTCTCTCTCTCTCTCTCTCTCTCTCTCTCTCTCTCTCTCTCTCTCTCTCTCTCTCTGTCCACTCTGTATATTCTCTCTGTCTCTCTGACTCTCTTGTCTCTGTCTCTCCCTCTCTCTCTTCTCTCTTTTTCTCTCTTCTCTGATTCTGTATATTCTCTCTGTCTCTCTCTGTCTCTCTCTGTCTCTCTTCTCTGATTCTTTATATTCTCTCTGTCTATCTCTGTGACTCTCCTGTCTGTTTCTCCCTCTCTCTCTCTCTCTCTCTCTCTCTCTCTCTCTCTCTCTCTCTGTCCTCTCCGTATATTCTCTCTGTCTCTCTGACTCTCTTGTCTCTGTCTCTCCCTCCCTCTCTCTCTCTTCTCTCTTTTTCTCTCTTCTCTGATTCTTAATATTCTCTCTGTCTCTCTCTGTCTCTCTGTCTCTCTTCTCTGATTCTTAATATTCTCTCTGTCTATCTCTGTGACTCTCCTGTCTGTTTCTCCCTCTCTCTCTCTCTCTCTCTCTCTCTCTCTCTCTCTCTCTCTCTCTCTCTCTCTCTCTCTGTCCTCTCTCTCTCTCTGTATATTCTTTCTGTCTCTCTGACTATCTAGTTTCTGTCTCTTCCTCTCTCTCTCTCTTTCTCTCTCTCTTCTCTGATTGTGTATATTCTCTCTATCTCTCTGACTCTCTTGTCTCTGTCTCTGTCTCTGTCTCTCCCTCCCTCCCTCCCTCCCTCTCTCTCTCTCTCTCTCTCTCTCTTTCTCTCTCTTCTCCGATTCTGTATATTCTTTCTGTCTCTCTCTGATTCTCCTGTCTCTGTCTCTGTCTCTGTCTCTGTCTCTCTCTCTCCCTCTCTCTCTCTCTCTCATCCACATCCCATTCATCCCCCAACCTCCCCTAGTTTCTTTTCCTTTTCAAATTAATGTCGTTCCCGATGCTAGAGACACAGTTACGCTAAACATCGCATGATGTAATATCACAGAACTAGGTTTATCGGACCCCAAAACTGAGTTTCTGCGCAAACGATCTTACACTTTACCTAGTTTGTCTTGAAAGTGAGCCTGACCTTAAATATACAATACAACACAAATACAATACAATGCAACATAAATGCAATACAACACAAATACAATACAACACAACACAAATACAATACAAATACAATGCAATACAACACCAATACAATACAACACAAATACAATACAACACAAATACAATACAACACAAATGCAATATAATACAACACAAATACAACACAAATACTATATAATACAACACAAATACAATACAATGCAACACAAATACAATACAATCCAACACAAATACAATACAATACAACACAAATACAATACAACAAGACACAAATATAATACAATACAAATACAATACAACACAAACACAGATACAATACAATACAACACAAATACAATACAAACAAAACATATACAATACAATACAAATACAATACACTATAACACAAATACAATACAACAAAACACAAATACAATACAACAAAACACAAATACAATACAACAAAACACAAATACAATACAACAAAACACAAATACAATACAACAAAACACAAATACAATACAACAAAACACAAATACAATACAACAAAACACAAATGCAATACAACAAAACACAAATACAATACAACAAAACACTAATACAATACAGTGTGGCCCAAAAGTAGGTTTACAGTTATTAAACTACTTTTTATATGGTTGAAGTCATTTGCTTAGTAATACCAATATAAAACATTCCAACAATGTTGCAATGTTGAAGGAGGACATTTTGAGCTTTTCTCAGATTATATTGTTTATGTTAACAGGTATAACGAATCTCCCGCTGTTCTAGTGTGGAATTTTCAAATAAACAGTCTACGTGATAACTGTAAACCTACTTTTTTGGGCCACCCTGTACAATGCAACATAACACAATTCAATACTAGGCCATACCATGCCCCATAATACCGTACAACACAACACGAATACAATACACTACAATTGTCCGATCAGAAAGAAAGAAAAAAAAAAAAAACGTACGCTAGTAGAAAGTACAGGGGGTCCTGGAGTTACGGTGTTGATCCGTTCGTTGGACGCGTCGTAACTCGATTTCATCGTAAGTCGGAACGTAAGTCGGAACATACAGAAAAATACCTGTACTGTACGTACAGTGCTATATACTGTACTGTAACTGTTGGAGTTTCTCCCTTTTCAGATCGCTTTATCAATTCCATTTTAACTTCCATGGGGATGGTCTTTCTTTTCTTTGATGCCCTACCATCAGAAGAGTCTGACTTACGTTTGGGAGCCATAACCAAGGGTAAAAATACGATAAAACACGTGAGAGAGACAGACGACGTAAACAACCAAAATGGCGTATGTACAGTGACTGAGCGTATGAAGCGACGCCAGCGTAGGAAGCGACGTACGCCGTCTTCCCCCGCCGTACGCTAAACCGCGTAAGACGGAACGACGCGTAATATTATGTATTATATTTTGATGGGGAGGAGCGTCGTAACCACGAAACAACGTAAATCGAGACCGGCGTAACCCGAGGACTTACTGTATAATTATAGAAAAGTCTTATATTCCAAATTATTGTGATGAAAGCTCTCCGGTGGGCATGTAAGCAGCGCACACACAAAAATACATTGGGCTGCCTGAAAATGTCACGGCACGGATCTAGTCAAAATGCGTCTATGGTACAGTCACTAAGCGTCACTTGATACCGCAGGCATCACAATACTCTAATTCGGTCAATTCACAACATTTAACGAGTTGGAATTTGTAGGTCCCATCCAGCTGCGCTTTCTTTGGTTTTTTTTTGTTTGTTTGTTCGTTTGCATTTTTTTTTTGTTTTAATCTGTGTGCGGCTTGCGCGTCAGTATTCCAAGGAAGATAAGCCATCTACTGCTATGACAGACAACCGCGTGAAGACTCGGACCCGACCTTTAAACAAAAATGTCGCAAACTATTAGAGGAAAACGTAAGTTTGGGTACAGTGAGGAAATTACTCGTCGCTTATAATAGCGTGAAGTTGACGCGTTTGGTTTCTGGCAATTTTTATTTTGCAGCTTCAGCCGCACTTTATAACTAGTTTCGTCATCTGCACTTTAATATAATAGGATTGTGGTACAAGAGCTTCTCAAGGCGTGGTCGATAAAGGAACTGACTCAGGACGCCTGAGGCGCCCACTTAAGGCCTTTGGGCGGCTTAGTCTGATGGACTGAGCACAATCCTGGGCGACCGGATAATGGAAGGGAGGAGGGACCTAGTGCCAGGGTGTATTTTGTGTTGCCGGCACTCACCCGTCTAGGGCATGAGCGTCAGAGTCCTGCTATAGAATGCGGTAGGGTAGGGTTGGGGTAGGGTATGGTAGTGAATAGTTGGGTAGGGTAGGGTAGTGAAGGGTATGGTAGTGAAGGGTAGGGTAGTGAAGGGTAGGGAATGGTAGGGTAGGGTAGGGTAGTGAATGGTAGGGTAGGGAAAAGAAAGGTAGGGTAGTGAAGGGTATGGTAGGGAAGATTAAGGTAGGGTAGTGAATGGTAGGGTAAGATAGTGAATGGTAGGGTAGGGTAGTGAATGGTAGGGTAGGGACGAGAAAGGTAGGGTAGTAAATGGTAGGGTTGGGTAGTGAAAGGTATGGTAGTGAATGGTAGGGTAGGGTAGGGTAGGGTTGGGTAGTGAAAGGTATGGTAGTGAATGGTAGGGTAGGGAAGAGAAAGGTAAGGTAGTGAATGGTAGGGTAGGGAAGAGAAAGGTAAGGTAGTGAATGGTAGGGTAGGGAAGAGAAAGGTATGGTAGTGAATGGTAGGGTAGGGAAGAGAAAGGTAAGGTAGTGAATGGTAGGGTAGGGAAGAGAAAGGTAAGGTAGTGAATGGTAGGGTAGGGAAGAGAAAGGTAAGGTAGTGAATGGTAGGGTAGGGAAGAGAAAGGTAAGGTAGTGAATGGTAGGGTAGGGAAGAGAAAGGTATGGTAGTGAATGGTAGGGTAGGGAAGAGAAAGGTAAGGTAGTGAATGGTAGGGTAGGGAAGAGAAAGGTAAGGTAGTGAATGGTAGGGTAGGGAAGAGAAAGGTAAGGTAGTGAATGGTAGGGTAGGGAAGAGAAAGGTAAGGTAGTGAATGGTAGGGTAGGGAAGAGAAAGGTAAGGTAGTGAATGGTAGGGTAGGGAAGAGAAAGGTATGGTAGTGAATGGTAGGGTAGGGAAGAGAAAGGTAAGGTAGTGAATGGTAGGGTCGTGAATGGTAGGGTAGTGAATGGTAGGGTAGGGTAGTGAACGGTAGGGTAGGGAAGAGAAATGATTGATTGATTGATTGATTGATTGTTGCTTTAGGTCCAGCGTACTCTTCCGAGCCAAATCAGGACCGGACAACCCCCGATCCGCATAAAAGATCTGCTGAAACAACCCTAGTGGGAAAATTGAATGCCCTCCACCGGCCAGTCACTTTACAATAAAGACATCCCATGCAGGGGACGGCTGAGGCTTTACCCCAACTACTCGAAACCCCGGTTACAAAAACAAAATAGAATACAAACATCATTATAAATTATCAACAAAACATATACATATAAAATGCCTATATTGCTAAATAATAACATCATAGGAAGCCCTAGTGACCACCCGGCAGAAAGCGTCCAACACTCCCAAGCTGATCCAACACACCTCATACACAAACAAGGAGTCTTGTCCAGGAAGAGTTTTCAAGAAAAAAAAAAGGTAGGTCATTGATCTAGCGAAGAAGAAGATAGTATAGCAGAGTGATAGGACAGAGCAGGAATGGGAAAGAGTAAATGAGGAAGACAGCGACAGTGGGAATTTAAAGCACTAAATTTCCAGAAAGTGGGGATACTATTTATACTGAAACCCCCGGCACCCCAACGGGGGTACTGTTGCCGCAGTGAAATGGTCATGCCTACAAAGTCAAGACAGGTTTTCAACTGGGGCTTTCACTTTTCCCTTTATAGGTTAGAACAATCTACAGTGAGGGAAGAGAAAGGTAGGGTAGTGAATGATATGGTAGAGAAGACAAAGGTAAGGTAGTGAACGGTAGTATAGGGAAGAGAAAGGTAGGGTAGTGAACGGCAGGGTAGGGAAGAGAAAGGTAGGGTAGTGAATGGTAGGGTAGTAAATGGTAGGGTAGGGTAGTGAATGGCAGGGTAGGGTAGTTAATGGTAGGGTAGGGTAGTGAATGGTAGGGTAGGGAAGAGAAAGGTAGGGTAGTGAAGTGAAGGGTAGGGTAGAATAGACTTCGGTTTATATCCGACGATGTAATCATCATAATCATCATCATCATCATCATCATCATCATCATCATCATCATCATCATCATCATAATCATCATCATCATCATCATCATCATCTTCATCTTTTGTATTTATTTATGTATTTTAACTTATCACTTTGTAGCGCTTTACAGTTCAAGGGCAGCTCAAGACACTGGTCGATACAATCATGATCTAACTCAATCCGCTCGTGGCTTATCATCATCATCACCAATAACAACAACAACAACAGCAACAACTGTACAAGTATCCTGTTAGAAAATCGTAATCTATATAATATCAAATGTGTGCTTCATGATTCCCCTTCAATTGCATTTTGTTTCAAACGCTTGCCGCTCATTGGTCATTCTTACCGGCGGATCTGATTGGAGGACGGCGCGCTGCGCTTAACCTTTGACTTTGCCTCTGAAAGGGGCATTACTCCGCGATCAATTAACGTCACTTCCATCTAAAAGGGAAGAACCGACTCTTAACTGACTTATTCGAGTTTCTGTGTCAATATTGGTGCCAGAGATGTCTGCATTTGAGCACGTCTGCTGACGTGGAGTCGGCGCTATAAACGATCACATCATCCTCATCATCATCATCGTCATCATCATCGTTGTCATCGTCAGTGATGGAGTTGAGAGGGGGGGGGGGAGAGTAGGGATGGCGGGGAGATCATATTCATAGTCTCTCTCTCTCTCTCTCTCTCTCTGTCTCTCTCTCTCACTCTCTCTCTCTGTCTCTCTCTCTCTTTCTCTCTCTCTGTCTCTCTCTCTCTTTCTCTCTCTCTCTGTCTCTCTCTCTCTCTCTCTCTCTCTCTCTCTCTCTCTGTCTCTCTCTCTCTCTCTCTCTGTCTCTCTCTGTCTCTCTCTCTCTGTCTCTCTCTCTCTCTTTCTCTCTCTCTCTCTCTCTCTCTCTCTCTCTCTCTCTCTTATAAAATATAAATGAGTTTCTTGTACTTTTCTCGTGTTTTCTTGATGTTTTTGTTTGCATACTTATAATTGAATTGAATGAATTTTGTGAAATGGGCCCAGAGACGATTTCATTAAAATGAATCGAATATTTCTGTCTCTTTTTGTCTGTGGTTTTTTTTTCTCTCTCTCAGTCTCTTTATTTTTCTCCCTCTCTGTCTTTCTCTGTCTCTGTCTCTCTCTGTATCTCTCTCAGTCTCTGTCTGTCTCTCCCTTTCTGTATCTCTTTGTTTCTCTCTCAGTTTCTCTCTCTGTTTCTCCCTCCCTCCCTCTCTCTCTCTCTCTCTCTCTCTCTCTCTCTCTCTCTCTCTCACTGTTTGTGAGGAGGATGGGATGATGTGATAGTGTGTGCGTGTGTGCGTGTAAGGAAGAAAGGGGAGGGAGGGGGGTAAGGACTGGGGCCAAGGGAGGGGAAGGGATAGTAGTTATTTGCATGTCGTTTAAATGTCGTCGCGGAGCCCAGGAAATCAGTTTCCTAGACAGCCTAATGTGCCCAACCGGTCCCCTCGCCAAACTGTAACCCACTTTCCAACCCGTCTCTCCATCGCCAAACTTCGTAGTCTGTCACTTTTGTCTAGTGGTCTCTCTGTAGCTCACCCCACCCAAAACAGGGTCTTTGGGTCTCTCTTTGTGTTCTCTCATCAGTTTCTCCTCTCATCTCTCTCGTTTCTCCCACATCCTCCTCATCTGGTTCATATGTAAACTGTTTGTGAGGAGATGGATGATGTGATGATGTGTTGTGGCGTGTGTGCGTGTGTAAGGAAAAGAAAGGGGAGGGAGGGGGGTAAGGACTGGGGCCAGGGGAAGGGATAGTAGTTATTTGCATGTCGTTTAAATGTCGTCGCGGAGCCCAGTCGTGAATAAGCAATCAATGAGGTGGATGGCGGAGGAAAGAAGGGGGGAGGTGGGCGGCAGATCAAACGCACAACCGAGTTTGCCAAACAGTAAACACTTTCCAAACCCGTCTCTCCATCGCCAAACTTCGTTTGATTCACAAATGAGTTAACGACATTATTGTGTTACTCTCCACCACCACCACCACCACCACCACCCCAAACACTCACCCCCTCCCATATAACCACACATCCACACACCCACACACATACACACACACACACACACTCCCATATAGCCACACACAAGAACTCTCTTGCTCCATGCATAGACGGTGTGCTGCCGCGTAACTGTAGGTTATTCACACTTTTCTGCTATCCTATGCACCAACGGGAATCCCCTCAATGAAACATACTTCCGGTTTTTTTCTCCGCGTGTTTTAGTGAGTTATTTCCAAATATTCAAGAATAATAACATGTGTCACTGGCCACCTGTATCGTACCCTCACATATTTTTATTTTTTTTGCTGCCGTTTATTATCCCTTTCTATCGCCAGTGGCGCGCCTAAACCCTACCTATCTAACATTATTTGTGAATTTTTGAAAAATATTCGGAAAAACATAACGCCCAGATGCTGGCTCGAACCCACACCTGTCAGGCGCCATTGGTTTCTGGCTTGTGGACAAGGCAAGTTAGTCCCGCCTTAGCCCACTTGGCCACAACGCTCGCCTAACATAGTCAGTTACTTCGTTTTTTGTGAAGGTTGCGACGGCGAAGCTATGGAAAACTACAAGAGTCTTCAGGTCCTGTTTCACTTTCTGTCGATGATCGACGCACCTCCGAAGTCGCCACAAATACAGGCCTCTACGATTGTTTTTTTGCATCCTTTCACTGAGCATGTACTTCCTCCACCGTTTTTATACTTATCCCACTCGTTTTCTGGCTCTAACAATCGTCGTTTTCGGCAATTTGCCATATTTAAAAGTCACGCATCAAGCTTTGATAAAAGCAAAACAAGCTAGACCGGAACTTGGTTTCATGCTAACCTCGTTTTAATTTATAATGGCGATACCCACGAGTTTTTATGAGAGGTGCCGGAAAGTTGTGAATAGTCACACGACACCGAAGCGTATAGGTGACTACTGGTCACATTATTCTGACACCAGCGAACTAGTTGAAGGTAAGGGGAAAATAATATGGTCACACACTGGCCGATCCGGGATTCGATCCAGGTACCTTTCGGTTACTAATAAGACGCTCTACCAACTGAGCTACCCGGCTGCCGCAAAGAATCTTCACCTTTATACTACAGCTGCTACATTACATTACATCATTATTGCTTTAGGTCCAGCGGACTCTTACGAGCCAAATCAGGACCGGACAACCCCTGATCCGCATCAAAGATCTGCCGAAACAACCCTAGTGGTAAAACTGAAAGCTCTCAATCACTTTACAATAAAGACATCCCACGCAGGGGACGCTGAGGCTGTACTCTAATTTATCGAACCCCCGTTTACAAAAACAAAATAGAATACAAATATCATTATGAATTATCAAAAAAACACATACATATAAAATGCCTACATTGATAAATAATAACATCATAGGAAGCCCTAGTGACCACCTGGCAGAAAGCATCCAATATTCCCAAGCTGATCCAACAGACCTCATACACAAACAAGGAGTCTTGTCCCGGAAGAGTTTTCAAGAAAAAAGGTAGGTGACTGGTCTAGCGAAGAAGAAGATAGTATAGCAGATTGTTAGAACAGAGCAGGAATGAGAAAGAGCACACGAGAAAGACAGCGACAGTGGGAATTTAAAGCACTAAGTTTCCAGAAAGTGGGGATACTATTTATACTGAAACCCCCCGCACCCCAACGGGGGTACTACAGCTGCTGCCCTACAGCAAAACTTCCATACTTTATGAAGAGGCCCCACCCCTTTCCCCCCACCCCTACTCGAAAACTTTGCTTACGTTTTGGCAAAAAACGGGTTAAACCTAAAATTTCGCATTAAACGATAAGTGGGCTTTCGTTGTTTAACAAGCCGCTAAAGTTTGATTTCTTTTTTTTTGTTTGTTTTTCATTTCGGTTCTGACCGGGAGTTATTTCCCCTTGTTTTGACCTTTGACCCTGTTTCGGATTGAACCACGCGGCTTGAAGTTCGCGTCTTTTGGTGCCTGGGATAGGGTGGGGTAGCGTAGGGTAGGGTAGGGAAGGGTAGGGTAGGGTAGGAAAGGGTAGGGTAGGATAGAATAGGGTAGGGTAGGAAAGGGTAGGGTAGTATAGGGTAGGGTAGGGAAATGCAGGGTAGGGTAGGAAAGGGTAGGGTAGTATAGGGTAGGGTAGGGAAATGCAGGGTAGGGTAGGAAAGGGTAGGGTAGGATAGAATAGGGTAGGGTAGGAAAGGGTAGGGTAGTATAGGGTAGGGTAGGGAAATGCAGGGTAGGGTAGGAAAGGGTAGGGTAGTATAGGGTAGGGTAGGGAAATGCAGGGTAGGGTAGGAAAGGGTAGGGTAGTATAGGGTAGGGTAGGGAAATGCAGGGTAGGGTAGGAAAGGGTAGGGTAGTATAGGGTAGGGTAGGGAAATGCAGGGTAGGGTAGGAAAGGGTAGGGTAGGATAGAATAGGGTAGGGTAGGAAAGGGTAGGGTAATATAGGGTAGGGTAGGGAAATGCAGGGTAGGGTAGGAAAGGATATTATAGGGTAGGGTAGGGTAGGGTAGGACAGGGTAGGGTAGGTCTTGAAAAACGAACAATTAATTTAAATTTCGGTGAATAATTATATTTTCTTAAAATATAGTTATTCTATTTTGCTAGTTGCTTCTTTAGTAATCTATCCTATTATATCCTATCCCGTAACTCGAAAGCCCTTTAGGGTATAAGAGATGATCGTTTAACCAGCATACTCTTTCTCTGTCCTCAGCAACCTTCATGGCTTCAGTGTCAAGTCAGTCCATTCTCGAATGTTGTCCTCGCCTCTGCCCCCCCCCACCCCCCATCCCCACCTCGTTTCTGTCTCCCTATTATTCTTCTGCCTCCTTGTACCGTGCCTTGCAGGATGGTCTTTGCAAGGCCTGACGCTGTGATGACGTGGCCATGCCATCGGAATTATTTTATCAGCTATGTATGCGAGTGTCATTTGAATTACTATTTTGTATATCCAATAATCTGGCAATAGTTTGAAATAGACTGAAGGGGGGGGGGGGTGGGGGTGGAGGGGAGGAAGTGGGAAGGAAAGTAATCAGAATCAGCCATATGTCAGTCTGTCGGTCGGTCTGTCTATTTGTCGGTCCGTTGGCAGTCATATCCCAAGAACCACTGAACAGACGTTGACCAAACTTCACAGGAACATTACCTAGGTTAGTGGCCCGCCTCCCCTGCCATCCTTATTGGCTCTAACGCAAAGGTCAAGGTCACTGGAGTCAGTTTGTTTGCTAAACACGTTTTGCTCAATATATATATATATATATATTTTTTTTTTAATAAAAGGGCTACAGCGAGTTGCTTGAGTTGTGGTACACAGATTCTTTCCTGCCTGGGGCATACTTCTACTTCAGTAGTAGCCCGGTTGTTGGTCAGTTGGACAGTTGGTCGGTCCGTCGCTCTTTGGGTGTGGGTGGGGGTGTGGGCGGGGGTGTGGGTGGGGGTGTATGTGCGTACGCATAAGCCTTGCTTTTTATGCGGAGAATGGGTTTGTGTATTAGCCACCCACTTTTCTCCAGCCACCCACTTCTTTGTAAGTGCGCGGGAGTGCTCTTTTAGTGCATGGGAGTGCAGTTGTAGTGCATGAGAGTGTTTTAAGTACAAGGGAGTGCTATATCCTCTATCCGGGACGGAGAAAATCCAGTCACTTTTCGGGAGAAAATTTGTAAGAAAGATCGACCTATTTCGTCGCCTATAAGAGACGAACTAGGTCAACGTTTTAGACAGAAAGAGCCAATTTTGCATTAGATTCTTACTTTTTTGAAAAACTTTTCGTTCTTTCCGTAAAAAATAAACCCCACTTTCCGATTCCTACATTCTAATAAAACCCAGTTTTGAAAGATGTCACGCAAATAACACATTTGGTTCACGAGAAAGATAGGTTTTTGTCATATAAGGAATTTTTGGCTAAATACAATGTTGATGGAAATTTTTTAACTTTTTGTGGCGTTGTAAATGCAATTAAAGAGTTTTTTAAAATATCACAAAGTAGAGGTTAATAAAACCATGTCAATAACTGATACTGCATTATGCTCAATATTACTTTCTGTATCAAGAGGTGCTAGAAAATATAACATTTTGACGTGTGATGATACATTGCCTAATTGTTGCACAAAATGGGAAGAAAAGATTTAGTGTAATATTGGCTGGAAGAAAACGTTTTTAATCATTAAAGAAATAAAAGAGATAAAGCTGAAATGGTTTCAAGTTAGACTAGTCCATCGTATTATTGCGACTAATGCTGTTCTAAAAAGTATGGGCATTGTACCCGACGATCTTTGATCATTTTGTAAAGAACATCGTGAAGATATACAATACTTGTTTTTTGAATGTAAGCATGTGACACACTTTTGGAATTCTTTCAGAGAGGTGCTGGTTGATTGTTGTATAATTAATGAGAGATTCATATTTTCAGAGGTGCTTGTTCTGTTTGGTAACGACCCAAGTTATACAACCCCCTCAACCCTGCTATATGTAATACTTGTAGCAAAATTATTTATTTATAACTGTAATACAACAAAGCGATACCTCACATTTGTACATTTAAACAATATCTTTAAAAAAAATATGAAGTTGAAAAGTATAATTCATTCTTAAAATTAGAAAGTGATAAATTTAATAGTATGTGGAATACTTGGAAAGTCTTTTTTGGTGATGTGTGAATTGTTATTGTCCTTTTTTTTCTTCATATAAATGAGATAAGCTGTTATTGTCCGAATGTCCTTCTGTAAATGAGAACAGTGGATTGTCTTGTAGCGTGCGGACTGCTTAGAAGACGTAACCACTTAAATAGTATTCCTAGGTCAAAATCAAAGCTTATTTTTGAACTGTATAACTTTGTATCACATAAGTCTGATGTGTGTGAGGGTAGTGATGTAAGGGAGTGATGTTTTTGTTTTTATTGAAATAATATGATTTTGTGTGTGACGTTAAATAAATGTTTATTTTAAAAAACAACAACAACTAGTTTTGATGTTCTACGTACGTGTGTGTGTGTGTGTGTGTCTCTGGGTGCGTACACATAAGCCTTGAAATGGGTGACTGACCTTGCTTTTTATGCAGAAAATGGATGAGTGTATCAGTCACCCAGAGTTTTCCAACCACCCACTTTTTTCTAAGTGCGCGGGAGTGCTCTTTTAGTGCATGGGAGTGCAGTTGTAGTGCATGAGAGTGTTTTTAGTACACAGGAGTGCTCTATCCGGGACGGAGAAAATACAGTGAATTTCCGAAGAATTTGTGAACAAAATTCGACCTATTTCGTCGCCTATAGGAGACGAAATGGGGCAACTTTCTAGAAAAGGGTTAGGGTAAGGGCTAGTTGCAGCGCTACAACTAACCCTTGCCCTAACCCTTTTCTGTCAAAAATCACTTTCCGATTCTTACATTCTTAGTAAAACCCAGTTTTGTTGTTTTGTGGTGTGTGCGTGTGTGTGTGTGTGTGTAATACACACTTTTTGTCTTATCTATAAAAAAATTTTTTACCCAAATTCATCATTTTTACTTTGCGGAAACTTTACTTCTAAGCATGCTAGATCATTCGGGTTTGTTTTTTGGTGTGTGTTTTTTTAAGTGGGGCAAAACTCACTGTGCATGTTAAAAGGATCGGCCGATGGGGGCATAGTGGTCAAAGTTTGTTTTAAAAAGAAGAAGAAGAAGAAGAAACAGAATAGAAAAAAAAAAGTTCACTTACCTGAAAGCTACAAAATATGTGTGAGTCCAGGTGAATTCCTCTGTGTTGGAGCAGTCTAGTTCAGTTAAACTCCTGCAATGTCTCCAAGAACTTCATCTTTCACACACACACACACACACAAAACGCGCAAAGCTATTGTTGTCAACTATCACAATGATCCCGAAACTACTGCTCGCTACAATAGCGCCCAAGTGATATAGGATTATCTCCCGTGCAAGTCGTCAACTTAGCCCTGCAGTTGTGTCCCCTTCTCTCGCTCATTAGGCTACTCTCTCTCTCTCTCTCTCTCTCTCTCTCTCTCTCTCTCTTTCTTTCTTTCTTTCTCTTTCTCCCCCCTCCCCTCTCTCTCTCTCTCCACCATAAATATGTTAACGTCGGAGGGACGTCCTTGGTGAAAGTCTTCTGGTAGAGGATCCGAGTCCGTTCAGCGCCTTACCTTGGAACCTTCAGATAGGGAAACTACGCAACAAGGTGTAGCAACTCATCTTGCCCTCATTTTATAAGTAACACATTTTCTCTCCTTTTAAACCGGAACACAGATTTAGAGCTATTTCTCTGTATACAGTTTTGATATAACTACTCATACACAGGATGTTTTTAAATGTTGGACTCGAGCTATACACCACTTTGGAGGTACACTATAATGCTAAGTGTCGAGAACTTTACAAATACGTGTGTGTCGTGATTTTTTTGTTTATAAATAGTTTCCCCACTTTCAGGAAATGTAATGCCTTAAATTCGAATTGTCGCTATCTTTTCGATTTTTTTTTCTTATTCCAACTCTGTTCTATCAATCTATTACCTTCTTCTGTAGACCAGTCGTCTACATTTTTTGTTCTTGAACACTCTCCCAAAACTCCTCATTTGTGAATGGGATCTGTTGGTTCAGCTTGGGTATGTTGGACGCTTTCTGCCAAATGCTTACTAGGGCATTCTTTGATATTATTATTTAGCAATGTGGGCATTTTATATGTATGCGTTTTGTTAATATTTTATAACGACGTTTAATTCTAGTTTCTTTTTGTAAACGCGGGTTCGATAAATTAGACTACAGCCTCAGCGTCCCCTGCATGGGATGTCTTTATTGTAAAGTGACCGGCTGGGGGAGTGCCTTCAGTGTTACCAAAAGGGCTGTTTCAACGGATCTTTTATACGGTTTAGGAGTGAGTCCTCTTTCAACCAAGTTGTGGTCCTGATTCGGCTCTTTGAAGTACTTTGGACCTAATAAACAATAACTAGCTAACTAATTGACTCGACTCGACTCGACTCGACTCCGGCAAAGTCGATCTAGCATATGTAGGACGAAGACCGTCAAAGGTCGAAACAGCTGTAAAACACTTTGATCACAAGCAGTGACCCTACAACCCAGAGCGGAGGGGAACATTCCAGAAAGACTTCAACCTCACCTTCCAAGTATGATGGATTGCGACACTTGTCCTCTTCGACGGGGGGAAATCTTCAATAGTGGACACTTGAGTTATTGGTTCACTCCTACATGACTTACTATGAATCTTCTACGATTAGTATTTACTGTACAGTTAATTTATGATGATTTATTTATGTGATCGTTGTTTATATAGAGTGGTTTGTTTGGGATTTTTTCCAGAGTGAGAGCTGCTCAAGGCGCGAGCCGCCCGAGAAGCCCGCTTGAAGCCATTTTGGGCGCATCGCATCGTCTGCCGCCCCAAACAGCTGAGCACAAAATCCTGTACGGCAGGTGCTGTAATGAACGACGCACCAGTCCAGGCTAACTTGATTTTGGGTATCTGCACTGTGCAAGTTACATTCACCAATCACACAAAAAAGAAGTCAATAGTTATAAGCTGATAACTTCTCCTAATAGTAGTGAACGAGATATATATACATACTGAGGTAAGTATAAATTGACAATCAGCACCCACACACGGACAGTTTCACATCAAAGACTGCCAATCAACGCTCTCTCTCTCTCTCTCTCTCTCTCTCTCTCTCTCTCTCTCTCTCTCTCTCTCTCTTTCTCTCTCTCTCTCTATCTTGCTTGCTTCTCTTCCCAAACGCACAGCGCGCGCTCATCAGCATAACAGCGCGTGCTCCCTCCACCACGTGACCAGCATCCGCGGTGGAGCGCTTTGCTTGTTCATGGATCCCAGGTGGCTCGTAGGTACGGCTGGAACGGCACTTGGTGTTAAAATGTTTCGAATTTAAAAAAAAAAAAAAAAGGGGGGGGGCCCGGGGGGGTAGGGGGTTGGGGGTGAAAATGGTTTGGATTTTTTGGTGTGAAGGGGAGAAGGCGTTTGTGTGAAGGTGAGAGAAAGGTGAAGGACGGAGAGTGGCGGTGTGTGTGTGTGTGTGTGTGTGTGTGTGTGTGTGTGTGTGTGTGTGTGGTGAGAGATAGTTAGGGGAGAGAGAGGGAGAGAGAGATAGAGAGGAAGAAGTAGATGAAGAAGAGACAGAGAGAGAAGAAGAAGAAGAAGAAGTAGATGAAAAAGAGACAGAGAGAGAGAAGAAGAAGAAGTAGATGAAGAAGAGACAGAGAGAGAGAAGAAGAAGAAGTAGATGAAGAAGAGAGAGAGAGAGGGAAATAAATAGAGAGAGGAAGGGAGAGAGAGAGGGAGAGAAAAAACGAGATAGAGAGAGAGAAAAGAGGAAAGAGATTCACTCCGTGTGTGTATATGAAAGAGAGAGAGAAAGAGAGAAAAAGAGGGAGGAGAGAGAAAAATAAAACGAGAAAGAGAGAGAGAAAAGAGGAAAGAGATTCGCGCCGTGTGTGCATGTGTAAGAGGGAGAGAGACAGAGAGAGAGTGAGAGAAAGAGAGGGAGAGAGAGAAAACGAGATAGAGAGAGAAAAAAGAGGAAAGAGATTGTGTGTGTATGTGAGAGAGACAGAGAGAGAGAGAGAAAGAAAGAGGGGGGGGGGGGGAGAAAGAGGGAGAGAGAAAACGATATAGAGAGAAAAGAGGAATGAGATTCACTTCGTGCGTGTGTATTTGTGAGAGAGAGAGAGAAAGAGGGGGGGAGAGGGAGAGAGAGAGAAAACGAGATAGAGAGACAAAAGAGGAAAGAGATTCACTCCGTTTGTGTGCGTATGTGAGAGAGAGCAAGAGAGAGAGAGAGAGAGGGAGAGAGAGAGAGGGAGAGAGAGAGAGGGAGAGAGAGAGGTGATGGGCGGGAGGCTGGAGGTGAGGTGTGTGCGTGTGTGTGTGTGGAGAGAGAAAGAAACAAAAGAGAGAGAGAGAAAGAGAGAGAGAGGTGGGTATTTCACTGTAGAAAATGTTCTGATAATCATCCATATGGGATTACGCTCTTTCATGTTGAAGCAAAATAACTTAACTATGGGAACCCCTTTCTAAAATATTTATTTTTAACTTTTATCACCAACGACGAAGTCCGACAGACCATCACACAAGCCGTTGGACAACATAGTCATAGTCATAGTCAAGAAATCTTTATTCCACAAAATAACATGGGAAAATGTGTTGTGTCACAGTGCACACATGACAAAAGAAAATAATAATAATACAAGACATTAGAACACCCCTCCATCGGTATAGCAGCAAGCTGAATACAGTCTCCTCTCCCACCGCACACACACAAACACACACACACACGGTATGCTTATATACACACGCATACACACACACATACATACACACATCATACACCCACACATGTATACATGTATATACACACACATATATACACACGCATACATATACACACACATATATATTATATTACTCATATACACATATATACATATATACACACACATATACACACATACATGCATACATATACATACATACACACACCTATATACACACATATATATATATATATATATATATATATATATATATATATATATATATATATATATATATATATATATATATATATATATATATATATATATATATATATATATACATATATATACATATATATATATATATATATATATATATATATGTATATATATGTATGTATATATATATATATATATATATATATATATATATATATATATATATATATATATATATATATATATATATACATATACATACATATAGATATACAACATGATGACATGCTCACAGTGGCGAAGAAACGGAAACTCCGATGGTATGGAAATGTTACCAGAGCATGCAGGCCTTGCAAAGACCATTCTGCAAGGCACGGTGCAAGGAGGCACAAGAAGAGGATGACAGAAAAAGAGGTGAGAAGACAACATTCGAGAATGGACTGGCTTCACACTGAGCGAAGCCCCCCCCCCCCCCCCCCCCTCCCCCATGAAGGTAGCTGAGGACAGAGAAAATGGAGCACGCTGGTTAAACGATCATTTGTGGTGCCCCAACGACCTTTGAGTTACGGGATAGGATAGGATAGGATAGGATATGATAGGATAGAAACTCATTTTGAGTTGAAAAATATTAGATGTTTAATTATCAAATTTACCTCCAACCTTCAGGGCACATAACTAAGCCTAAATATAATTTTTACAGCGAAATGGCCATTTGTATTTATGGCACACATTCACAAATGCTGACCGTGGGCTGCAAAGAAGGGGAGATAACTCTTTCCTATCATTCCCTCAGTCCACGGAGGACAGCAACTACTGAGGATTTCATCCAAGATGTTATTAATAAACTCCAGTCCGTCTCCTTAGGCGAGCCATCTTTATCACTGGTGTTTTACACACACTGCCTGTCTCCCCTATTTACAACAGTGTACCCACCTTTATCACTGGTGTTTTACACACACTGCCTGTCTCCCCTTATTTACAACAGTGTACCCACCTTTATCACTGGTGTTTTACACACACTGCCTGTCTCCCCTATTTACAACAGTGTGCCCACCTTTATCACTGGTGTTTTACACACACTGCCTGTCTCCCCATATTTACAACAATGTGCCCACCTTTATCACTGGTGTTTTACACACACTGCCTGTCTCCCCTTATTTACAACAGTGTACCCACCTTTATCACTGGTGTTTTACACACACTGCCTGTCTCCCCTATTTACAACAGTGTGCCCACCTTTATCACTGGTGTTTTACACACACTGCCTGTCTCCCCATATTTACAACAATGTGCCCACCTTTATCACTGGTGTTTTACACACACTGCCTGTCTCCCCTATTTACAACAGTGTGCCCACCAGGGAGCCGTAAAAGCCAGGGTACCCATTTTCCTTTACCTCCACTGAACGGCAGAAGCCCGTCGCGTCATGTCCTGTGGGTGGTCTTGAACCCGCACAGACCTTGACGAGTGGTGCCAAATGTAGTTTGAGTGCAGGGCATACAAACAAAGCAGTGCTCGAATCCAACTGGGGACCCGCGGTCGGCGTGTGGCGAGTCCGCCAGTGACCCGAGCACAGCCTTAGTGCGATGGACTTTAAATGTACTGTGGTATGTTGACAAGTAGTGGAGTATGAGTGATAGGGAAGGCCAGGGACGAACGTCCCCGGCGCTCCAGGCGGCAAAACTGGCCTCCCTTTTCTCTCCAGAGTCGCCGCCAGACCCTTCACCACCTTCCCCTTTGACCCCCTCCGATTCCGCGGAGAATGGGAGAACGGGCGCCGAGGAGAAAGCCAACCCTGAAGACCCCAAGGCGGCAGCCCTGTCGGCCACCTCGTTCACCGCGATGCCCACGTGAGATGGGATCCCGTGGGGCCAGTGTTGACTAGTGAACGGCCACGCAATCAAGGGACACAATCGCTTTCTTTCAAGTACTCATCTGGGGGTGCGTCCCCTTGTATTGATTTAAGAAAGAAAACAAATCCTTACGTGGCGGTTAAGTTTTAAATCTGGTATTCTTATTCCGCAATTATGAATAGTATCTGTTTCATTAAAGCCGTGGGTATCCATTTTTTTATCTCGCTTGTGTGTGTGTGTGTGTGTGTGTGCGTGTGTGTGTGTTTGGGTGTGTATGTGTGTGTGTGTGTTTGTTTCTCAAGACAAATGAAACACAGGAAAAGAAAGTGCATTACCACCACTGTCAACAGTGGTCTTTCTGTTCAGGGAAGAGTTTTTTAAAAAAAAGTCCACACAAAATCACCTAGTATGTCATCCAATCTATTCGAATGTCCACTTCATGCAATTTGTATACCCCAACACTTTATGTCGCAGAGACGTGCGTAAGGCTTTTCCTTGAGACACTGCTGAAAGTTAACATATATAATAATAGTTACTGGACATTATAATAATGTCGTGCTATTATGGATTGGTCGCCTAAGTTTGGTGTCTAGTGAACAGTGCTCACTTGCCCCATTCTTGGTGGCACGCTGTTTGGCTATATTTTAAAACTTAGCTCTTTTGTGGAAATGGTAAATAACTCTGTAAACATTTAAACAAAATTGCCTGATGGGAATGGTTTGCTAATGTTATCGATACTAGTTATTTTGGAAGGTGCGCAACAAAATCAAAAAAAATAATAATTGCACTACTTTTTGCTTGTTTCTTATTTTTCAGCACATAATTGTTCAGAGTGTACCGGATCTATTCGACCTTTTAAGAATGTCTATGATTTGGTCTGAAGCAATAATTTGTTATTGTTTCATACATGCACTGTACCTAGGCCTATTACGTAACACTGGTTACGAATAGGGGGTATGTAAGGGAGGAGATGCAGTATTCAAAATGGAGTGTTCCCTGGAACTATATGGCCTCCCTTGCCATCCCTGGCCAGGACTTGGGCAGGGGAGGCGAGGGTTTTTTTCCCTGGTGAACTCTCCCCAGAGTTCCCGCGTGCGACACATCACTACTCCCTAAGCTGGACACTCGTACTACCATCCTGACCCTCGGGTCAGTGTTGTGGGACGTCGCAACACCCGGTAGTCGGTGGGTGTTGCGCTTGCCCGTAGCATTGGGACGAGGGTCAGGAAGGGGCGCGAGTACCTTGGTAGCGAGTGGTCTGGTCCAAGTCGGGAAATCTGTCACATTTATATCTGTATGAACTTTATATCCTCTCTACAGTGCCAAATTTTGACAGATTTATTTTAATTTTTAACGAAATTCCGTGTAGTTTGATGTAATATCATGTCATCCTTCTCTTTTTCTTGTTCTTTTTTTTTTAATTAGCGATTTGTACCTTATTTGGTAGCCATTATTTGTCATATTTCACCTGTACTGTTTGTAACATCAGAAATGTTGACAACGAAGATGTGGTAACTCAGCTTAAACAGATAGTATTGAATAAAACCTGACGTTAATTTACCAGCCCTCGAAAGGAAAGTTCGCATATGTTAAATTAACCTCCTTCAGACGTTCACTCCCGAGACAACCAAGCAGACCTCGCTAAACAGGAATGTTAGTTAGCTTACTCAATCATCTGACCAGGGTCTCTTGACAGCTAAGTAGCCATGCGACTCATATCTCTTTTAGATCTACTCTGCGTTCCGTCCCTGACACTCGAAGTTGAGACGTAACAGATAGTGTCCCACAGGTGGGACAGGAGAGCAAAATTTCCAAAAGAAGATTCATGTGATCACGAGAGCGAGACTACTAGCCACGAGAATTAAATGATTGATCGGAGATGACGTAGAGACCCCTGCATATTCCCGTATGCGCCGCTTTAGCCAGTCAGTCGAATACGAAGTGTGAACCACGAGGGTCAAAGGAGCAAACTGAAGTGAACGATTATCCTCAGCCATCACCAAGAAAGTGATAGACTAGAGACGGTTTCACGATTCCCAGAGACTAGAAGTAAGTTAACACTAGTAGTTGCTAATACCTGTATGTTTATATATTATATTGATTGCCATCATGTATTAGTATGTTCATGTTATATGTATTTGCAGAAACCGATTATTGTTTCTGACACGTTGTGCATGTTGATTGAGATATCTTAGCCTTAAGATTCGGATATAGTAGTGTGCATATGGGAAACTCGGCAGGTGTCTGATGCTATAGACTCCTTGTAGAGGGCACCAAATACCAATATATCTGAATAGAATATTGTAGCCAGAGTTCTGGATTTTACAGTTCAGCTCTGGGGCGGTTTGTGGAGGCAACGCATGACGCTTGCTCCCGTGGAAAAGAAGGAGATCATCTAGATTCTACCTCGCCACGTCCGGCCCCGTAGCTACACGACTCGAACTCGCAGACGCTGAGCAGCTAAGTCCCTCTCAACTGCAACTTATGTAAAACTACTCGGAACAATATTAGACCACCAATCATATAACTTTGTAGCACGTGATGAAGAAGAACTGCTAAAGAAACAGCCCAGCACATTGAACAGTTATAGTTATTAATTTACATTTAATTAAAGTCATGTTAGAATTTATGTTGAACATATAAAAGTTGAAATCACATAAGCCTACATATATGACTGGTGTCATTCTATTTGTATTGTTGTGTGTCCACCAGCTCTTCTTCTCTTGAGATCAAGTAAACTAGTCGTTTGATTAGTAAAAAGCATTCTTGAAGTGAGCCAATGATACTTTAAAACCCTAGAACAAATATAAACTTTTATAAGAACCAAGCACCGTGATTAGTCTCTCACATCGCTTAGGAATTTTGATAAAGAACGTCTGATAGAGGTAGCTTAACGCCCCATCTATCTACAAGTCTTACTCCCCTTGTAAGATAAACGTATCTTCCCCAGGATATCATCACACTGTTAACTGCCGTATTTACTGTCATCAAAGAAATTGCACTGTGTGGTGTGTGTGTGTGTGTGTGTCTGTGTGTGCGTGCGTGTATGTGTGTGTGCTTTCCCTCTTAGCAGTGTACAAGGCACAATCCGGGTACTCTCAGCCGACTAGGACATGAGCGTCAGGATCTTTACAGTCCGTGCGATGTAATGCGCGCGTTTACAGGCTAGACATCGGTTTATGGTCGGAAGGAGTAGGAGGCGCTTGCGTTCAGCCTTGACCTTTTCAACCATTGCCTGCAAGGTCATTGAACAACTAACATTCCAGCTTTATTTGATAGCACCTTTTATACCGCATCCGGAATAAAATGTTGTCGCTAACTTTGGGTATTGTATGCATGTGCGTGTTGATAGGGCTAAATTAATAGCGCACTTACCTGTTCTAACAACTGCTCAAGTCGCTTAGTTGGGACATTCCGTTGTGATGATGATAATGGTGATGCTATTGATGTTTTCATGATGATGATGATTAAATTGCGACGGCGACGACGACGACGACGATGATGATGATGATGATGATGATGATGATGATGATGATAATGATGATGATAAAGAGGATGAAGAAGGGGATGAAGAAGGGGATGAAGTTGTCGTTCATGATGATGATGATGATGATGATGTTGCTGCTGCTGCTGATGATGATGACGTTGCAGCCGTTGGTGATGATGATGTTGTTGATGCATTATTTTAGCAGTTATAAACGAGCCTTAGTGCGTGCATGCGTGCGGCGTACGTGGATGATGGTAAATATAATATTCGTGGCTCTTTTGGAATGTTCTGGGAGCATTGATTAGGCCAAATGGAATCCTCAAAAACTCGAACATTCCATACATCGCGATGAACGCCGTCGTTTGTTCCCGACCATCAGAGTACACATCTACATGTCAGCAACGTGGCGACTTGCGTTGATCTTAAAGGTCAAGGTCATTTAAGTCCTTTGAAAAAAAACTACAAAAAAAATGTCATTGAAACGTGGAATGGCTGCTTATG
The DNA here is from genome assembly GCA_036898135.1 of Oncomelania hupensis. NCBI lineage: Eukaryota > Metazoa > Mollusca > Gastropoda > Littorinimorpha > Pomatiopsidae > Oncomelania > Oncomelania hupensis. The sequence continues at coordinate 43,025,018 of CM072522.1, read as the reverse complement.
CATTGAGTTAGTTGAGCAGACATGCATGAGAGATCACGTGAGGATCAAGGTCATCCCAAGGTCAAGATCACGGGAAGGTCAGGGTCATCCCAAAGTCACCGGTTGGTTTTTTTTTTTTGGTTTTTTTTTTTTGGGGGGGGGGGGGGGGGCATAATACAACCTTTGCTGTAGTTTATTTGATAGTACACGAGTGTATTTGGAGCCAGAAAGCGAGGTCAAGAGCATCGAAAGATCAAAGTCGGTATTACTTTGCATTTTATTGCAACCATTTCATTTTTTGGGGGGGAGGGGAGAGAGGGGGTGGGCAATCATTTTCATAGTCCTATCCTATCCTATCCCGTAACTCAAAGGTTGTTGGGGCACCACAGATGATCGTTTAACCAGCGTACTCCATCTTTCCCTGTTCTCAGCAACCCTAATGACTTCGTTCAATGTCAAACCAGTCCATCCTCGAATGTTGTCCTCCCACCTCTTTTTTCTGTCTGCCTCTTCTTCTGACTCTTTGCACAGTGCCTTGCAGGATGTTTTTTGCAAGGCCTGATGCTCTGGTGATGTGGCCATACTATCGGAGTTTCCGTTTCTTCATTACTGTGAGAAGGTCATCATGTTGTCCAATGGCTTGTGTGGTGGTCTGTCTGACCTTGTTGTTGATGTTGTGCTGGGTATAGGAAATGCCCAGAAGTCTTCTGTAGCACCTCATCTCCATGCTTTGTATTCTTCGTTGTAGATCTGCTGTGAGGGTCCATGTTTCGCAAACGTATATGAAGATGGAGATGACAAGGGAGCGCAGCAGCCTTACCTTGGAATGTAGACTGATGGTCCTGTCTTTCCAAATGAGTTTCAACCTTGTCAGTGCAGCCAGGGTTGCGTTCACGCTCCACTACCCTCATACAATATGTAGAGGCCGCTACAGTGTGCGCGTGAACCGTGTGTAGCGCAGCAAATTTACGCGCATGCTCACAGAGTCCGGAAAAAAGAACGGCTGTCGTCAGCTTTACTTCAGACTATTATGTTGGAGTTAATTGACGATTCGGACGAGGACGAATGTAGAGGGGACTCGTTAAAGACAATTTCTGGACAAATAAAAAAAAATGTGGCACATATTTTTCGCTACCGCCAGCGTCCGCCATTTTTGTATGAGCTTTCATACAATCCACTGCGCGCTCGAGAGGTGTAGGAAAAAGTAGCACTACGTGTTCATACGCAGTGACTGTGAACGGCTGCGCAGCAATACATAGTCATACATAGTGCCATCGTGAACGCAACCCAGTTGTTTGTGCGATCCTGGAGAGGACTTCATGTCGGGACCCATTGTCTGATACAATGGTTCCTAAATATTTGAAGCTATGCACTGTGTTGAGCAGTTACATTACTCAACCAATTAATACATTCACACAACACATTGTCTCATCTCACTCTGCTACACTCCTCTGTATTAACTCAATGACGCGGCGCGCCGCTAAGCTACCATACTATACTATACTATACTATACTATACTATACTATACTATACTATACTATACTATACTATACTATACTATACTATACTATACTATACTATACTATACTATACCACGATATGTTATGCTATGCTGTACTATGCCATGCTGTACTATGCCATGCTATACTATGCTATACTATGTTATGCTATACTATACTATGCTATACTATACTGTGCTATGCTATACAATGCTATGCTATGCTAAACTATGTTATGTTATACTATACAATGCTATGTTATGCTATGCTACGCTATACTACACTATGTTATGCTATACTATGCTATACTATACAATGTTTACTATTCTATGCTATACTATGCTATGCTATATGTAGCGGAAAGGGAGGCGACTGGTTCAGGCTTGGGCGAGAAGTTGTCTACCTTGCATTTCTTGGTTAGATTATCCTTGGGTGGCTCCTGCTGTGCATGATTCCTTTGGCGCGGCCATTGGGTTATGCAGGACAAGGCGACACGACATTTGTTCTTCCCCGGCTGACCATTCGTCTTCTGCTTTTGGTGGTGAGCAGGACTACATTTTCGGCAGCCATTTTATGGAAGTCAGTGGCAGTGACTTTGCAGCGAAGTGTCGTGGCTCCGGCAAACCGGTTTACTAACAACCGCGCTTCACCGCCTTGCAGGGCAAAATATTTGTATGTCCATTTTAAGGATGGATAAATAAAAATGAACAGCTCAGGTTGGGCCGTGTTCTCAAAGTGGTGGCCGAGAGACGGGAGTCAAATACACCGCTCGGCTACATATACTACATTCCACTTCACAACTCTGCACTGCACTACGCTACATTACACTACACTACACTACACTACACTACACTACACCAAAGAACGTACAGCTTCACTGTGAAGCTGTACGTTCTTTGACTACACTACACTACAATCCATTACACTACAATCCACTACACAACAATCCACTACGCGACACCCCACTACACTACACAATTCTAATAATAACCATACTGGATGCTATATACGCGCTTTTTCCCAAATCAGGCGCAAAGCGCGGCGATCTGTACCAACACACACGCTCTAACATACTCTAAACTACACGTCTAGGTAAATCTGGAAAAAACTCAACTGACATGATGTATTTGCGTGCACTCGAGCTAGATCGAGAAAGTACATAACGTGTTAATATAGAGTTTTGGTGGGCGTGTGCCTGTGAGAGTGTGCGCCTGTGAATTTATGCGTGTTAGGAAGTGTGGGTTTTTTAAGGAAGGGGAGGGGTGGGTGGGGGTGAATATGGTTTATATGCAGTCGCGAGCAGTATGCCCTCAGGTAGTAAACAGTTATATTGATATAATAGCCTCACATTCGTGTAAAATACAATAAAATACTTTTATTAAAATTAAAATAATTTAATTTTTAAAATAAAATAATACAAGCGCTAAAATAAAACACAATTCATTACAAATAAAATAATAATTAAACCAACCCCCCCAAAAAAATTAAATTAAATATAAATAATAACAAATAAAATAAAAATAATAAAAGATATACAATCTAAAATACAATAAAATGTCAAGTAAAATAAAATAAAATAATTTTTAAAAAAAATAAATTAAATGCAAAAATAAAAGTAACATGAAACAAAACAATAGATTTACAATAAAACAAATGGTGCTACAGCATACTAAACACTTTTTTCTGACTGACTTTCAATGGTGACCTGATATTCCAACATCACTCTTAAGTCGGGAATGGCGCAATTGAAATAGAGGCCTATAAAAGAAATGGATTATATTCTATGTTTCATACTACTGCCACAATTGTTTCACCATCTATGGATTATATTCTATGTATCATACTACTGCCACAATTGTTTCACCATCTATGGAGTATATTCTATGTTTCATACTACTGCCACAATTGTTTCACCATCTATGGATTATATTCTATGTTTCATACTACTGCCACAAGTGTTTCACCATCTACGGAACGATAACCACACTTATTAGTTGCATGTATTAGTTCACAAGATGATTATATATTTAGCTGGGCTAAAGTTTGATTATATTGGAGATTACCCGCACTCACTACATTGGGGTGTCGGATAGTGCAGTGGTTGGGGCACTCGCTACTGTGTCGCAAGTTAAGCACCGTCCAGTGCGGTTAGCTCTTGGATGGGTGACCGCAAAACGTGAAGCGACAACTAACAACGCCCCCAGGTGACTCAACTGTGACTGAGTACCTACTCTCTTAAGGGTGGGGAAGGTAAAGCAGCGAGGGAGAGAGATGGGCATCACCCTCATTACGCTGGCCCAAGATAAGTGTGATCTCCAACATCACGCTCCCCTACGGCCACATCAACGCTATGGGACTACCTTTACCTTTACCTTTTAAGTACAATCCCACTTACCCGACCAAACAAAGGGTTATCAGGATATTTGGCATTGAGAATGATCTAACTCCCAAGGCTGTAGCACCAAAGACAGTGCAACGTTGACTCCTAATTTGAAAGTCACAGTCCTTTTAAAAAAAAAAAAGAAGAAGAATTACCTGTGAAATGCGAAATCCCACGGAGCTAGGAACCTAGCGAACAATTGACAAATTCGCCTAGCATAATTGTAAACGGCATTTTCTCTAGCTTTATGGTATATAAATATTTGTTAAGTAATTTGGGGGAAAATGTTGTTTCGCGTGATTTTGATCAAAACAAGTCACTAATAATAGCATGTATGCGCGCGCACGCTTGTTCGGTGTTAATGGACAGGTTACCTGCAGTGTGGCTTAGAAATACAACACTCTTTCTGTTTTTGAAAAAACGTTGCTCTTACATCTAACTGATAATTGGTAGACAATGGCATTGATTTGTAACAAAGAAACCCGCATGATCCACAACAGAGTCCCCGCGTGCAAGGGCAATACTGTACGGAAGGAAAGTATCGTGGTGTGAGGAATATAGCCGCTTTTGTATTTTTAAATGAGAGAGAGATATATATATAAAATAAGATAAGATAAGATAAGATAACAATTTAATTCCCAAAGGTAAAAGAATAAGCGCTGGATGCGCTTTTTATTTACATCTTGCCCTTGGGGTTTTAACAATAACTATTAAATAGGCTACAACTCAAAGTTATAACATTCAAATCATGGAACAATAACAAATAAAGTCATCATTAAACAAACTCATTTTTCAAACAATTGAAATCAAATTAATGTTGTTAATATCAATCAACAACATTAACAATCAATGTGTAGCCTATTTAATTTTTTTATGCGTTTTAAGAGACGTGTTCTAAATGATGTAAATTTAGATGCTGGAGTGCGGAGATCTTCAGGAAAGTTATTCCACAAAGTAGAACCGGAATAAGCTAGACTAGTTTTGAAGAGACCAGTTCTTGAAATTGGAACATTTAATTTTGTGGACGATCTGGCAGTGTTGTTGTTGTAGTTTTTTTTGTTTTTTAAAAGAAGAAAGCTAGGTAGGTGCATTGGCTTATTAGTGACTTGTTTTATCAAAATCACGCGGAACTACCTTACATTATATTACATTACATAATTGTTGCTTTAGGTCCAGCGGACTCTTCCGAGCCAAATCAGGACCGGACAACCCCCAATCCGCATAAAAGATCTGCTGAAACAACCCTAGCGGGAAAACTGAATGCCCTCCACCAGCCAGTCACTTTACAATAAAGACATCCCATGCAGGAGACGGCTGAGGCTTCACCCCAACTTATCGAACCCCCCGTTTACAAAAACAAAATAGAATACAAACATCATTATAAATTATTAACAAAACACATACATATAAAATGCCTACATTGCTAAATAATAACATCATAGGAAGCCCTAGTGACCACCTGGCAGAAAGCGTCCATTATTCCCAAGCTGATCCAACAGACCTCATACACAAACAAGGAGTCTTGTCCCGGAAGAGTTTTCAAGAAAAAGGTAGGAGACTGGTCTAGCGAAGAAGACGATAGTACAGCAGATTGATAGAACAGAGCAGGAATGAGAAAGAGCAAATGAGAAAGACAGCGACAGTGGGAATTTAAAGCACTAAATTTCCAGAAAGTGGGGATACTATTTATACTGAAACCCCCGGCACCCCAACGAGGGGGCGGAACTACCTTTCCCTCAAATTAGTTAACAAATATTTATATATCCTAAAGCTAGAGAAAGAGAGAGAGAGAGAGAGAGAGAGAGAGAGAGAGAGAGAGAGAGAGAGAGAGAGAGAGAGAGAGAGAGAGAGAGAGAGAGAGAGAGAGAGAGAGAGAGAGAGAGAGAGAGAGAGAGAGACTGGTTATGTTATCCCTACAGACGAGCGAGTAACAAGCCTCAAACACAGGAAAGATGATCTGCTGTATTACGACCTACCTGCCGACTGCACCCATCTAACACAACCATTCAACATTTCGGTCACCAGCAGCGGCGTTGTTCATGTAAACTATACCGCCGGACCACTGGTAGAATTATTCCAGCAATGTGAATTTCAGCTCCAGTCTCCAGAAGGGACCGTCATGTCAGTGCATACTACGTATCAGTGTGACGGCGACGGGGATGGGTATCGATGGTACACGTTCTTGACGGACCAGGTACGTTGAAAATATTTCATTGTTGCTTTAGCTATTACTAGATTTATCTAAGGCTTCGATCGATAGTAAACAAGTAAATCTAGAAAATTCTCCAATAATTGTGGACCAACGAAAATACAACGCAAAATCAAATCAAATAGGTAAATAAACTCTGTTATTGCATGCTTTTGCAAAACAAAACGATCGGATCGCTACGTGCGCGTCTCAAGCGTAACAATGTGCAATAACAAACACAGACTTTACACATGCCTTGAACACAAAACCTACTTATTCAACTTGAATGTCGTCATCATGGTGACGTCTTCTTTTTTTGGGGGGTGGGGGGTGGGAGGGTGATGTAAGAAGGGGGAGGGGGGGGGCAACATTCTGTCATTTCTTCCTAAAGAAGCTTGAATGAGCGAACATTTAAAAGTGACAGGCTTGAAAAATACAACAAGATCTCGTTTTATTTCTTCTCTTTAATTGAGAAAATTTGACTCCAAAAAACTATATTTCCGACAGACCATACACAAGCCATGGGACAACACGATGACCTCCTCACACTGGTGAAAAAAACGGAAACTCCGATGGTACGGCCACGTCACCAGATCATCAGGTCTTGCAAAGACCATCCTGCAAGGCACAGTGCAAGAAGGTAGAAGAAGAGGGAGACCGAGAAAGAGGTGGGAGGACAACATTCGAGAATGGACTGATTTGACACTGAGCGAAACAACCAGGGTTGCTGAAGACAGGGAAAGATGGAGTACGCTGGTTAAACGATCATCTGTAGTGCCCCTACGACCTCCGAGTTATGGGATAGGATAGGATAGATAGGAAACTATATATAAAGAGAGAAAAAAACAAAACAAGATTCTTGCTGTATTTTTCATGCTTTCTACTTGTCAAATTTTCGCTTATTCAAGATCTATATAATTTTAAAAATTCAATTGTTTTACATTTAATTTCCTTTAAACTTTAAATGTAATCAGAGTGTACAGATGCTTTGAACCTCAAAACAAAAATTATGTATGTCTAGTGATGACATCGTGGTGGCGGCATATATAAAACAAAATGTCTTCTTTTACATTGTCGTTCACAAGAACACACTGAGCGCAGCAACGTAATAAATAAACATTATGCTTACGGATTTGAACCTCAAGCGTTACGAATGAACTGTCCCCTAAATGACCCTAGACCCCTAAGTGAACGCAAGAGAACTTTGCACCCCGTTAGGGTATAGCCCTCGATATGATGATGATGATGATAATGGTGATGATGATGATAATGATGATGATGAGAAAATGATGATGATGATGATGGTCATAAGATGATGATGATGGTGATGATGATGATGATCATGATGATGATGATCATGATGATGATGATGATGATTATTGCACCCCGTTAGGGCCCAGCATTCGATGTAATAATAATAATAATAATAATAATAATAATAATAATAATAATAATAATAATAATAATTATTATTATTATTAATATTAATATTAATTATTATTATTATTATTATTATTATTATTATTATTATTATGCAAAAAATGCCGAGAAGACCAAAATGATGACCCACAACACCAATGGCATCAACACAGACATCAAAGTCGTAGGCCAGTCCTCAACACAGTGCATAGCTTCAAATATTTTGGAATCATGGTATCAGACAGTGGGTCCCGACAGGAAGTCCTAACCAGGATCGCACAAACAACTGTTGCCCTGACAAGGTTGAAGCCCATTTGGAAAGACAGGACCATCAGCCTACATTCCAAGGTAAGGCTGCTGCGCTCCCTTGTCATCTCCATCTTCCTATAAGATTGGGAAACATGGACCCTCACAGCAGATCTACAACGAAGAATATAAAGCATGGAGATGAGGTGCTACAGAAGACTTCTGGGCATTTCCTATATCCAGCACATCACCAACGACGAAGGCCGACAGACCATCACACAAGCCATTGAACAACACGATGACCTGCTCACAGTGGTGAAGAAACGGAAAACTCCGATGGTATGGGCCACGTCACCAGAGCATCAGGCCTTGCAAAGATCATCCTGGAAGGCACGGTGCAAGGAGGCAGAAGAAGAGGGAGACCGAAAAAAAGAGATGGGAGGACGACATTCGATTATGGATTGGCTTGACACTGAGTGAAGCCATGAGTACTGCTGATGGCAGAGAAAGATGGAGTACGCTGGTTAAACGATCATCTGTGGTGCCCCAACGACCTTCGAGTTCCGGGATAGACAAGGATAGGATTATTATTATTATTATTATTATTATTATTAGTAGTAGTAGTAGTAGTAGTAGTAGTAGTAGTAGTAGTAGTAGTAGTAGTGGAATTATTAAACACGCAACTCTGGCAGGCTTTTTACAACGTAGCAGTGACAAAGGGACGGAGGCGCTGAAAATACCCGGGACGTGTGCACGACAACAAACAATCAATCAATCTTTAATTTAATGTCTGTTCGATTTTTTTTTTAGGTTTTAGATTTAGATTTTTAGATTTTAATGCTTTATTGTCCCTTTTTATCGGGAAATTCTGGGCCGCCTCCCCTTTGGAAGGCGTAGTCGCAGCCTGTGGCGCGCCCAAACCCAACCTACCTAACATTTGTGATTTTTTTGAAATTTAGAAATTCTTTAAATTTTTGAAATTTTTTTTGAAATTTTGCTGGGGGAGCAAACCGGAGTACCCGGAGAAAACCCCCGAGACGTTGCCCGAGTCGAAAGTTAATAATATTCGGAGAAACATAACGCCCCGATGCAGGATCGAACCCACACCTGTCAGGCGCCATTGGTTTCTGGCCTGTGGACAAGGCAAGTTAGTCCCGCCTTAGCCCACTTGGCCACAACGCTGATATTAGACCTAAAACAGCACAAGACAACAGAAATGCTGCAGTTGCACAGCTTGCAAGGATCCATGAAGTGGGTCGAACGGACTGTTTGTGATGAGAATGCTTGCTACATGTAAGTAACCTAACCTAATCGCTGACTGTGCAGGGGATAATTGGCATCGAGTGTTTAGCAAGCCAGGGCAAGAATCCACCTCGTCTGAGGGTGACCGAGGACAACCACCTGCCATTCTATGTGCTTGTTGAACGGCCAAGAAGGTACATCGCGCTCAGGATCGAGTTGACAGTGTTGCCCAAAAGGCTGAGAGGTCATCTGCCCACAAAGTACATTTCAGGATCGTTCGGTATTATCACCTCTCTGGGCTTTGACAAGGGCTTACTCTATCCAGAACACCTGACTAGTTGGGGACTGATCGACGTTGCGCGCGGTCACGGCCTGATGATCAGCTTTGCACGACTTCACCTGTTGTGGGATCCGCCTACCTCCTCTCACTGCCTGGACGTCTACGTCACAGACACAGACAGCCGTGTCAATCACGTGCAGCATGCGTGCGGCTCGTGCAGCATTTCAGCGCAGGTGTACCGTGCAGTGCGTTCCGCCGCCATCAACATGACTTCAACGTGGAATTCAGCAAGCACTGGTTTTAAACTGCTGTTCTCTTTCCACCAGATGGACAGACTTCCTCACGTGTTGCCCACAGGGCTGTTCAACTGTTCCGTTGAAGATTATTCGAGCTTTCGACCACACCTGGACTGTAACTTGGAACGGGAGTGTCAAGACGGACAGGACGAGACTGGCCAGTGTCCTTTCAGCAGTGAACAGTGTCAGGGCCAGGTGGCGTCAGGCAACAAGTGCTTCTTTCTCTTAACAAATGATCATCACGTACAGTGCACAACGGAAGGCAAAGGTAGAGACAACTCCTCCTGGTACAAAGCCGTGCAAGCGTGTGGAGACAGCAATGGACGACTCGCGTCATTTGTCACTAAGCAAGAATGGGCAGATGTACTCAAGTTCTGGGAATACAGCAAAGTTTCCATTGGAGAGATCTTCGTAGGCTTCAGCCTGAAATGGAACGATGAATCCTTTATGTATCAATCCATCTTGAAATGGGCAGATCGAACTCTCGTGTATTTCATGCCTCAAATCAGCGAGTATAACTACATAACTGTTAAAATCCCTAGTTGTGTTGTAGGAGTCGTCAACCCTTTCCAAAAGGAAATTGAAATTCGTAATTGGCCTTGCCGTCACGTATCAAAAGCACCTCCTCTGTGTGAGAGGTCATTGGAGTTAAGCCCCTTGGGGCGCAGTTTTGAAGACGGCCAATCAGGCGATGGGTGGAAAATGTCCCAACACGTTGTATGGACTTATGGACCAGTGTTCAATACAACATGGGCAGTGTCACGTTTGTGTAACAGCCCCCGTAACTATAATCTAACTGTCTGCCCGTGCGGTCACGCGACTCACAGCTTCCTGTCATGTGACCCACGCAGCTTCTGTGAAGAGGAGCGCCTCGTTGATACATGCCCCGTGCATTCTCCTGCATCGTGTCAGGTCCGTCTCCAACGATGGCACGAACAGTACACATTGATACATGATAGTAGTATTCACACAAGCACATCTCACAGTCAACTTCCTCCTGAACACATTTGCTTCCATAACATCGATAAAGGAATAAATTCCAAGGCGACCGGCTCTGTCAGAATGTTTGTGTGTAACAACGAGGCTCCAGTTCACTATACACTTGTGTGCGACTTTAGACGTGATTGCCTCGATGGCTCTGACGAGACGTTTTGTATTCACCCATCATGTTTAGGGATTCGCTGCAGGAACGGTCAGTGCATACCTAAATCCAACAAATGTGACGGTTTCTCTCACTGTTTGGACAACTCTGATGAGCAAGATTGTAATGGGCGTGAGCTACAATTAACCGTTCTGAAACACCCACCGGGCCTTATCGACCTGGACGGTAAAGGAGGTTTCGTAGCCAGTGAATTTAAAGAAAGCCAGCCTTGTCCAGAGACTCACTATCGTTGTCCTAGCGAACCTCGCTACTGTCTGCCTATCTATACACGCTGTAACGGCTACTATGACTGTGTTGGCAGGGAGGATGAAAACCAGTGTGCCGATGTTCGTTGTCCTGGTCTGTACCGTTGTCGAGACTCAAGCGTGTGCGTGCATGTGGACCATCTGTGTGACGGCTGGCCTCAATGTCCACAGCGTGATGATGAATGGCTGTGCCAAACTAAACCCTGCCCAGAGTCTTGCCTGTGTCAGGGTTTAACCTTTATTTGTAAAGGTTCGTTTCCTTCTGCTGACTATCCTGAGCTCCGATACCTGGAAATGAAGTCAGTGCCTGAGCCACAATTTATCTTCAGTCACGCCGTGTATATGATATATCTCAGTCTTTATGTCTGTAATATTTCCTTTCTACCTGAAAACTTTAGTCTGCCAAACTTGCAGATTCTTGATCTCAGCGGAAACAGATTTTCGACGTTGAACATGAGAATTTTCCATGCACTGCCTAATATCAAAGTGCTAAAGCTTGCCGACAACCCAGTAACAGATTTGATCATTGCGGACCACAGCAATAAATCCAGCGTTCTGCAAGTGATGGACCTCTCCAATACATTGCTGGACAGATTCGATAGTCAGGACTTTGCCTCCTTGTCTAACCTGCGAGAACTCAACTTGTCCCACTCAAAAGTTCACACCCTAGGCAAGACTGGGTTTCAGTTCATTTCATTGTTAAGAGAGCTTGACTTGAGGGGGTGCCCCCTGAAGCATTTTCACCTGGATGTTTTCCGTGGATTGACCCAACTTACCGTTATGTACTCTCCTAACTACAGATTGTGTTGCGAGAGAGTTCTCCCTGAACAGGCAGTGAAGCCTATGTGCTTTGCACCAGCTGATCCCCTCGCCACATGCGAGAACATGCTCAGTTCAAAATCCAACCACGTGATCTTTCTCATCGTCGCCATTGTGGCAGTGGTCAGCAACTGTGCTTACATGATTTCTCGATTTGTTTTATTCCAAGACCCCTTTCTCAGTAGCTACGGGCTGTTGATATCCAATACAAACGTGGCCAACGTACTGACAGGACTGTACACTGGCGTTGTCGCTGTGGCAGATGAACTCAATCGTGGGCAGTATGTTCTGTGGGAAAACCAGTGGAAAGAGAGCCTGACCTGTAGGTCGGCAGGTTTCTTACACCTGCTTTCCCATCAAGTGGCTTTGTTGAACGTTTTGGTAATTTCACTGGACAGATTCGTCGTCCTTCACTTCCCAGTCAGCAAGTTCCGGCTTCAGGCGATTTCTGCAGCAGGAGTATGTTTTCTAACTTGGACTGTAGGAGTTGGCATTGCTGTCATTCCTATCCTACAGGCAGGATCAACCTGGCAGTTCGCCCGACAATCGGGACTATGCTTTCCTCTGCCCATTCCGACTGACCCTTTCCCTGGAGAGTATTTTCACTTCGGTGTAGTGGCTTTGCAGACCTTGGTCGTCAGCGCTCTAGTCCTCGTGTCCCAGGCGTTCATCTTCGTTTGTCTGCAGCGAAGGTGCGTCAGTTGCTTGTCAAGGGAACGTCAGGACGTTGTTGTAACAGCTCAGTTCTGCATCCCTGCTCTCGTCAACGTGTTGTGTTGGTTCACGGTCAGTTTATACAGCGTGGTCCGTGGTGCTCGGGGTGGCTCACAGCTGAGCGTTGTAGTTATTTCCCTACTTCCTGCGGCGTTGTTTCCCCTGACTTTGATAGTCACACGAAGACAAGAGGACTGCAGAAGAAAAACGGAAGTCAGGCTGTTAGCTCTTCTGCAGAGTAGAGCCCAACGAATGAGAAAATAGGAAAGAAAAAAGGCTTACTGAGACCTATAGAATTAATTAAATATTATTTGCAATTACGCTAAGGTATTTACACGCACGCAGTAACGCGCGAGTACGTACACCCAAATACACACTCAAAGACATGTGCTCTCTCTCTCTCTCTCTTTCTCTCACTCGCTCGCTCTCACTCAGTTACACATACACTCACATTCAATTTCTTTCACTGACGTTTATAAAACCTTACCCGTCTATCATAGATCTGTGCTTCTGATGTCCCACTCATGTTCCTATGCCGCTAGAGAACACAGCTCTTGCCGACGTCGGCGAACAGAAGACCTATAACACCAACGACTCGCTACGTTCACAAATTCAGAACGACACCTTTGGCAACCTGAATATAACAGTCACCGAATGTACAGTGAATATCAGCACTGCTGCACCGATGGGCGAAATAAGATGGGCAGTTACAGAAAAACGTCTAAAAATTGCATTCTTCACCTCGAGATTTCCCAACGGCTTTTCTTGCAAGCTAGACTGGTGCTGAATGGAAAACTGTCATGCTGGAAGCACCGGACCGATGACATATTCGGCGCCATGGTTCTAGTATACAACAACAACAAGATGAAGCGTACGCCTCCCATAGCACACATTCTGTGTGAGCACAGTCCTCATTACGAAGCCATATTTTCCTCTAACAACCACCTGTATTTCTCAACGATACAAGCAGACGATCTCACGATCAAGTTCTTTAGTTCTGAAGGATTTCTCAAGAACACGCTCCCAGTCCTGATGATCTCAGAGACGTCTGGGTATATCACTTCACCCGGTTACGATGGGTTGTGTTTCAGTCCACCCAGGGTAGATGCCACACATACCGTGATAGTACCAGGAGGGTATGGGGCAGTGATGGTAAGCTTTGAACAACTGATGCTCCAGTTCACTTGCTCCCTGTCACACTTGGCTCTGTCCTATACTGAAATGAACGTCACCAGGCAAGAAAGGCTGTGCCACCAGTCGCAGCAGTTGACTAGAGTGCTTCAGGTCGATTCATTTTCCATCAGGTTACATGTGAGCCACGTCGTCAACGTAGCCAAAGGCTTTAAAATGTTCTTTTCCTTCCACGAGAAATCCGCACTGCCGATGCAAAATGACGACGGGCTGTTCAACTGCTCCGTCAAACACTACCCTTCATTTCAGCGGCACCTTGACTGCAACATGCATATAGAGTGTGAAGATGGCCGAGATGAGACAGGACGATGTCTTACAGCAGTGAAGCTTGCCAAGGCAAACTGGCTTCAGGGTCCAAGTGCTTCTTTGTGGTCTTCAGAGTTGATGCAAGGAACAACCCCGCCTCTAAAAAAATGGACCCTACTTTCGCCTCTTCACAATCCGGGCCGTTACAATCCTTTTCTCAACAGTGTCAAGAACAGGGGGGGACTCTGGCTGTCAGTCAAACCCAGGAAGAGCTGGATGCTATGTACAAGGTGCTAAGTTTTGGGAAGGTGGGAAACCGTTGCTCTAAATTTCTATCAGGGTCAGTCTACGGCGGTAAATCCATGCCCAACATGTACAGACAGATGTGGAGAGGTACAGACTATTCTGTTGAGTACAGCTTCTTCGTTCCCGCCAGTTTTAAGGACCACACAGAGTACGCTCCCTTCTCTTATGCTACAGAGCTCTGCCGTACTCTTGAAACGCCCGTTCGTACACGCCTCGCGCAGATGTGTGATCCCGAAGCGTGTGGGGCAGTCTGTCAAACTCTCTTTAACTTGCCTACACAAGGTATAAGCTTTTCTCTCAACGAGTCACCAGCATCAAACTTTCAAGTACGTACAGTATTCTCTAGCGTGAATACAGCATATGACAAAAGACCTTCTCAACCCGCTGTCGTCCTAATAGTGTGTCCCAAAGGACATTTGACACATTTATTTTTGATGTGTGATACAAGCAATGAATGTGGATTCACGACATTTGTCCAAGAATGCAATATCTCATTCAAACCGACAGCCCAGTCCAATGGTTCCAAAATTATTCGTGGAGGGTTTGATTTAAAACGATCCAGCCATCAGACACCATTCCCAGTCACGAAAATCTCGGAAACGTCATCCCGTTCTGAGAGTGACCAAGCATACGTAAGCCTCTTTATCTGTGACGATGGTGTTCAGACTGTACACTACACCAAGGTGTGTGATTTCAAAGCTGACTGCAGAGACCTGTCTGATGAATATTTCTGCCATCATCGACCTTGCGGTCAGTTCATTTGTTCCAGTGGCCAGTGTGTTGATTACAGTAAGGTATGTGATGAACTCACTGACTGCTTGGACAATTCCGATGAACAAGTCTGCTCCGAGGCAGATACCTTTGATGTCAGGTGAGTAGAAAGTTGATCGCGAGCTCTTTCCCTGCCAATCGACGATATATCGTCAATTTCAGTATTCCGTTTCGTTCCGGTTTTTTGCGCAGTCCAATCCAAGTTTTATTTTAACCAAAGAGAGATAACTCTTTCTACTTTCGTTCTCGATCGACAGGCACGTTTTTTTCTTCAAATTGATTCGTTTTTAGAGTGTTTATTGTGCATTTTACTAAGCATAGTGATGGGCACAATCGACAGTGTGTCAAACTCTGTGCTAATAATCAATATAATTTCAAACTGTAAAGTGTATTTTTATTCTAAATAAATTTTCTTTCTGGTGTGTGAAGCTGATTCAGTGATTGGAATTATTCCTCCAGATTTGTTTTATAACTGTGGTATGTAGAAATATTTTTATTTTATTTTATCATTTCAAAAAGATCAACATGCTTTCAAACACATATTTCAATAACATAATCAAATTAACATTTTTGTGTTTTTTTTTTCTCTTATTCTTCACTCTTTTACCTTTAATTTGATATGAAATATGTCTATTTAACAACTATTATTGAAAGAACAGTAGCTTAAATGCCTAAGGTACTGAACTTTCTTTCCGGTGCCAGAGAAATGTCTGGCACAAACGTGGAAACATGCCTGGCAGGGAAAGAGTTAAATATTCATCGATCATAGTGGCCATTAGGGGGTTTAAAAATTACTTATAAAAACAGCAGTGGTCCATTCACGTAGCTTGTCTGTTAGTTGGTAGATGATTGATAATAGTTGAGCTGATTATGATGAAAAAAAAGTAGAGGAAATGAGTGAAGACACCTTAAAACAAGATGGGAAGCCATGCAAAATGATTTCCAGCAAACCACATCCATTTACAAAACTTGTTATGTTGTGGTCTGTTTTGTTCACGCACACACACCCACACACACACATCCACCTACACACCCACACCTACACACACGCACACTATTTCAAAGATTTCCGTCTCCAAATACAAAGAAGAAGAAACTATAAAGACGTACTATACTCGTTTCTTTCACCAAGATACCTGTCAGCGATGCCACCTTCAATCATCAACTTCGACGGACGTGGCCAATTATCTCGCGTTGCCCTGAACACGACTGACCATTGTCCATACACACACTATCGTTGTCCTGGGCAGCTGGACTGTTTGCCTGTTTACACGCGATGCAACGGCTACTACGACTGTTTGGGCCGGGAGGACGAGAATGGCTGCGAGAACCAATCCTGCCCTGGTTATTATCGATGCAGGGGATCTCCCGTGTGTGCCCATCTTGACCATCTGTGCGACGGCTGGCCACAATGTCCGGAAGGTGACGATGAACTGTTGTGTGATGAAAACCCCTGTCCCGATGGCTGCCTGTGTCACGGCCTGGCTTTTTTGTGTAGCCAGCAATTTGACCCCCAGCAGTTTCCTGACCTTAGATATTTCCAGGGCACTGGTTCAGGGCTGACGCCTGCAGACTTTTACTCCAATCATTACCTGGTGTACCTGAGTTTGCAGCGATGTGGTTTGCATTCTGTGGATTTTACAGTGTCACTTCATAACTTGAAGCACTTAGATCTGAGCCATAACCAACTTCGCAACGTTAGTGTAAATGTCTTCCTGACTCTTCAAAACTTGAAAGTCGTTTCGCTAGCACACAACCCCTTGCACACGCTACACAGCGAATCGTCGCCTTTAAAACAGATCAACGTCAGACACTTAGACCTAGCGTTCACAGAACTGTACTCTTTCAGTGGGAAACGATTGTCACATTTCCCGTCACTGCAACGACTGAATCTATCTCATGCAGGAGTTCGCGTATTCCAAAATGACGGGTTTCAAAACCTTCCATCTCTGACTGAATTAGATTTATCTGGCTGTTTGGTGGAACAATTTCCTCCCGACTTATTCCACGATCTCTCGAGACTTCAAAAGATAACTGCAGATACTTATAAACTATGCTGTAAATCCATTCTTCCTGCAAACTTTGACCACAACCTTTGTTTTGCGCCTCAAGATGAAATCTCGTCTTGCGAGGATTTGCTGAGATCTGGCACATACAGAGGCTTCCTGTGGTTCGTAAGCGTCATGTCCATCTCTGGCAACGTGTTCTGTTTGGTGTTCAGATTTCTAGTGGTCAAGAAGAGCGCAAAAGTTCTTTCAACGTGTTTGTCAGCAGTCTGTCCATGGCTGACTTCATCATGGGAGTTTACGTGGCTATTATCGGAATCGCTGACCTGTCTTTCCGTGGGGTGTATCTGCACAAGGACATAGTGTGGACACACAGCGTGGCTTGTCGCGTTGCCGGCTTTCTCTCACTGCTCTCCAACGAAGTGTCGGCTATAACCATCCTGTTGATAACACTGGACCGTTTTGTTGTCCTACACTTTCCTTTCAGCAGTTTCCGATTCGGAAGACGATCGACCATTGTCACGGTGACATCTTTGTGGATCGTTGGCTTTGTTCTGGCAGTGATTCCTCTACTTCCCGTCACATCGCACTGGCAGTTCTACAGCCAGACTGGCATCTGCATCCCACTGCCTATCACTCGATTTGACTTTAAAGGACGGAGCTACTCGTTCGGCGTGGTCATCATTTTCAACTTCGCCCTGTTCGCGCTGATAGCTGTAGGACAGGCAGGCATCTACTGGTCTGTTCGAGAAAACGCCATGGATTCCCACACAACAAGCAAGAAGTGCAATCATACGACTGTTGCACGTCGCCTGATCATTGTGGCTGTGACGGACTTTCTGTGCTGGTTCCCTATCGGTGTCTGCGGCTTCCTGGCTTTGGCTGGCGTCCCCATCCCCAGTGAGGTTAACGTAGCCATGGCTGTGTTCGTGTTGCCGCTAAACTCTGCCCTAAACCCATTTCTCTATACCTTCAACATCGTGCTGGAGAAACGAAGGCGAGTGACCCAACAGAGACTGTTGAAACTTTTGGAATCCACCTTAAATTTAAGTTGATTTACATTTGTGATGTTCCTTTTGAGTGTGTGTGTTAGCAGGCATGCATATCGAGTCGACACCTTGTATTGCAGTTCTGTGTTTTATTCCTTATTTCACAGATGCTTATGATAACAAACGGTCGGCCATTGGCGTGTCTCTTGCGAGTCACTTCCCTTGATAATTATTCCCCTAGTTATTTCCCTTGGGTGGGCGTTCCCCATAACTCGCTAGACTAGGCCTATTATGAAGGACACTACAACATTGTCCTTACCATGAACGTTGACGCTATTTTTTTTTTTTTTTATTTTTTTTTTTACAATCATAGTCAATTCTAGCACTTATAACAAACCTTCTTAGTTTTAATTTGGCTCAACAGAGCTCCCTAA
>CM072522.1:42899811-43006105 GCA_036898135.1 Oncomelania hupensis | reverse complement strand
AAATATTTGTTAAGTAATTTGGGGGAAAATGTTGTTTCGCGTGATTTTGATCAAAACAAGTCACTAATAATAGCATGTATGCGCGCGCACGCTTGTTCGGTGTTAATGGACAGGTTACCTGCAGTGTGGCTTAGAAATACAACACTCTTTCTGTTTTTGAAAAACCGTTGCTCTTACATCTAACTGATAATTTGGTAGACAATGGCATTCTTTTGTAACAAAGAAACCCGCATGATCCACAACAGAGTCCCCGCGTGCAAGGGCAATACTGTACGGAAGGAATGTATCGTGGTGTGGGAATAAAGCCGCTTTTTGTATTTTTAAATGAGAGAGAGATATATATAATATAAGATAAGATAAGATAAGATAACAATTTAATTCCCAAAGGTAAAAGAATAAGCGCTGGATGCGCTTTTTTTTACATCTTGCCCTTGGGGTTTTAACAATAACTATTAAATAGGCTACAACTCAATGTTATAACATTCAAATCATGGAACAATAACAAATAAAGTCATCATTAAACAAACTCATTTTTCAAACAATTGAAATCAAATTAATGTTGTTAATATCAATCAACAACATTAACAATCAATGTGTAGCCTATTTAATTTTTTTATGCGTTTTAAGAGACGTGTTCTAAATGATGTAAATTTAGATGCTGGAGTGCGGAGATCTTCAGGAAAGTTATTCCACAAAGTAGAACCGGAATAAGCTAGACTAGTTTTGAAGAGACCAGTTCTTGAAATTGGAACATTTAATTTTGTGGACGATCTGGCAGTGTTGTTGTTGTAGTTTTTTTTGTTTTTTAAAAGAAGAAAGCTAGGTAGGTGCATTGGCTTATTAGTGACTTGTTTTATCAAAATCACGCGGAACTACCTTACATTATATTACATTACATAATTGTTGCTTTAGGTCCAGCGGACTCTTGCGAGCCAAATCAGGACCGGACAACCCCCAATCCGCATAAAAGATCTGCTGAAACAACCCTAGTGGGAAAACTGAATGCCCTCCACCAGCCAGTCACTTTACAATAAAGACATCCCATGCAGGAGACGGCTGAGGCTTCACCCCAACTTATCGAACCCCCCGTTTACAAAAACAAAATAGAATACAAACATCATTATAAATTATCAACAAAACACATACATATAAAATGCCTACATTGCTAAATAATAACATCATAGGAAGCCCTAGTGACCACCTGGCAGAAAGCGTCCATTATTCCCAAGCTGATCCAACAGACCTCATACACAAACAAGGAGTCTTGTCCCGGAAGAGTTTTCAAGAAAAAAGGTAGGAGACTGGTCTAGCGAAGAAGACGATAGTACAGCAGATTGATAGAACAGAGCAGGAATGAGAAAGAGCAAATGAGAAAGACAGCGACAGTGGGAATTTAAAGCACTAAATTTCCAGAAAGTGGGGATACTATTTATACTGAAACCCCCGGCACCCCAACGAGGGGGCGGAACTACCTTTCCCTCAAATTAGTTAACAAATATTTATATATCCTAAAGCTAGAGACAGAAAGAGAGAGAGAGAGAGAGAGAGAGAGAGAGAGAGAGAGAGAGAGAGAGAGAGAGAGAGAGAGAGAGAGAGAGAGAGAGAGAGAGAGAGAGAGAGAGAGAGAGAGAGAGAGAGTGGTTATTTTATCCCTACAGACGAGCGAGTAACAAACCTCAAACACAGAGAAGAAGGTCTGCTGTATTACGACCTACCTGCCCACTGCTCCCATCTAACACAACCATTCAACATTTCGGTCACCAGCAGTGGCGTTGTTCATGTAAACTATTCCACGGGACCACTGGTAGAATTATTCCAGCAATGTGAATTTCAGCTCCAGTCTCCAGAAGGGACCGTCATGTCAGTGCATACTACGTATCAGTGTGACGGCGACGGGGATGGGTATCGATGGTACACGTTCTTGACAGACCAGGTACGTTGAAAATATTTCAATTGTTTGCTTTAGCTATTACTAGATTTATCTAGGGGCTTCGATCGATAGTAAACAAGTAAATCTAGAAAATTCTGCAATAATTGTGGACCAACGAAAATACAACGCAAAATCAAATCAAATAGGTAAATAAACTCTGTTATTGCATGCTTTTACAAAACAAAACGATCGGATCTCTACGTGCGCGTCTCAAACGTAACAATGTGCAATAACAAACACAGACTTTACACATGCCTTGAACACAAAACCTACTTATTCAAGTTGAATGTCGTCATCATGGTGACGTCTTTTTTTTTTTGGGTGGGTGGGTGGGTGGGGGGTGATGTAAGAAGGGGGGATGGGGAGGCAACATTCTGTCATTTCTTCCTAAAGAAGCTTGAATAAGCGAACATTTGAAAAGTGACAGGCATGAAAAATACAACAAGATCTTGTTTTATTTCTTCTCTTTAATTGGAGAAAATTTGACTTCTTTAAACTATATTTCCGACAGACCATCACACAAGCCATGAGACAACACGATGACCTGCTCACACTGGTGAAAAAAACGGAAACTCCGATGGTACGGCCACGTCACCAGATCATCAGGTCTTGCAAAGACCATCCTGCAAGGCACAGTGCAAGAAGGTAGAAGAAGAGGGAGACCGAGAAAGAGGTGGGAGGACAACATTCGAGAATGGACTGATTTGACACTGAGCGAAACAACCAGGGTTGCTGAAGACAGGGAAAGATGGAGTACGCTGGTTAAACGATCATCTGTGGTGCCCCTACGACCTCCGAGTTATGGGATAGGATAGGATAGGAAACTATATATAAAGAGAGAAAAAAACAAAACAAGATTCTTGCTGTATTTTTCATGCTTTCTACTTGTCAAATTTTCGCTTATTCAAGATCTATATAATTTTAAAAAGTCAATTGTTTTTACATTTAATTTCCTTTAAACTTTAAATGTAATCAGAGTGTACAGATGCTTTGAACCTCAAAACAAAAATTATGTATGTCTAGTGATGACATCGTGGTGGCGGCATATATAAAACAAAATGTCTTCTTTTACATTGTCGTTCACAAGAACACACTGAGCGCAGCAACGTAATAAATAAACATTATGCTTACGGATTTGAACCTCAAGCGTTACGAATGAACTGTCCCCTAAATGACCCTAGACCCCTAAGTGAACGCAAGAGAACTTTGCACCCCGTTAGGGTATAGCCCTCGATATGATGATGATGATGATAATGGTGATGATGATGATAATGATGATGATGAGAAAATGATGATGATGATGATGGTCATAAGATGATGATGATGATGGTGATGATGATGATGATCATGATGATGATGATCATGATGATGATGATGATGATTATTGCACCCCGTTAGGGCCCAGCATTCGATGTAATAATAATAATAATAATAATAATAATAATAATAATAATAATAATAATAATAATAATTATTATTATTATTAATATTAATATTAATTATTATTATTATTATTATTATTATTATTATTATTATTATGCAAAAAATGCCGAGAAGACCAAAATGATGACCCACAACACCAATGGCATCAACACAGACATCAAAGTCGTAGGCCAGTCCCTCAACACAGTGCATAGCTTCAAATATTTTGGAATCATGGTATCAGACAGTGGGTCCCGACAGGAAGTCCTAACCAGGATCGCACAAACAACTGTTGCCCTGACAAGGTTGAAGCCCATTTGGAAAGACAGGACCATCAGCCTACATTCCAAGGTAAGGCTGCTGCGCTCCCTTGTCATCTCCATCTTCCTATAAGATTGGGAAACATGGACCCTCACAGCAGATCTACAACGAAGAATATAAAGCATGGAGATGAGGTGCTACAGAAGACTTCTGGGCATTTCCTATATCCAGCACATCACCAACGACGAAGGCCGACAGACCATCACACAAGCCATTGAACAACACGATGACCTGCTCACAGTGGTGAAGAAACGGAAAACTCCGATGGTATGGGCCACGTCACCAGAGCATCAGGCCTTGCAAAGATCATCCTGGAAGGCACGGTGCAAGGAGGCAGAAGAAGAGGGAGACCGAAAAAAAGAGATGGGAGGACGACATTCGATTATGGATTGGCTTGACACTGAGTGAAGCCATGAGTACTGCTGATGGCAGAGAAAGATGGAGTACGCTGGTTAAACGATCATCTGTGGTGCCCCAACGACCTTCGAGTTCCGGGATAGGACAAGGGATAGGATTATTATTATTATTATTATTATTATTATTAGTAGTAGTAGTAGTAGTAGTAGTAGTAGTAGTAGTAGTAGTAGTAGTAGTGGAATTATTAAACACGCAACTCTGGCAGGCTTTTTACAACGTAGCAGTGACAAAGGGACGGAGGCGCTGAAAATACCCGGGACGTGTGCACGACAACAAAACAATCAATCAATCTTTAATTTAATGTCTGTTCGATTTTTTTTTTAGGTTTTAGATTTAGATTTTTAGATTTTAATGCTTTATTGTCCCTTTTTATCGGGAAATTCTGGGCCGCCTCCCCTTTGGAAGGCGTAGTCGCAGCCTGTGGCGCGCCCAAACCCAACCTACCTAACATTTGTGATTTTTTTGAAATTTAGAAATTCTTTAAATTTTTGAAATTTTTTTTGAAATTTTGCTGGGGGAGCAAACCGGAGTACCCGGAGAAAACCCCCGAGACGTTGCCCGAGTCGAAAGTTAATAATATTCGGAGAAACATAACGCCCCGATGCAGGATCGAACCCACACCTGTCAGGCGCCATTGGTTTCTGGCCTGTGGACAAGGCAAGTTAGTCCCGCCTTAGCCCACTTGGCCACAACGCTGATATTAGACCTAAAACAGCACAAGACAACAGAAATGCTGCAGTTGCACAGCTTGCAAGGATCCATGAAGTGGGTCGAACGGACTGTTTGTGATGAGAATGCTTGCTACATGTAAGTAACCTAACCTAATTACTGACTGTGCAGGGGATAATTGGCATCGAGTGTTTAGCAAGCCAGGGCAAGAATCCACCTCGTCTGAGGGTGACCGAGGACAACCACCTGCCATTCTATGTGCTTGTTGAACGGCCAAGAAGGTACATCGCGCTCAGGATCGAGTTCACAGTGTTGCCAAAAAGGCTGAGAGGTCATCTGCCCACAAAGTACATTTCAGGATCGTTGGGTGTTATCACCTCTCTGGGCTTTGACAAGGGCGTCCTCTATCCGGAACACCTCACTAGTTGGGGACTGATCGACGTTCCGCGCGGTCACGGCCTGATGATCAGCTTTGCACGATTTCACCTGTTGTGGGATCCGCCTACCTCCTCTCACTGCCTCGACGTCTACGTCACAGACACAGACAGCCGTGTCAATCACGTGCAGCATGCGTGCGGCTCATGCAGCATTTCAGCACAGGTGTACCGTGCAGTGCGTTCCGCCGCCATCAACATGACGTCAACGTGGAATTCAGCAAGCACTGGTTTTAAACTGCTGTTCTCTTTCCACCAGATGGACAGACTTCCTCACATGTTGCCCACAGGGCTGTTCAACTGTTCCGTTGAAGATTATTCAAGCTTTCGACCACACCTGGACTGTAACTTGGAACGGGAGTGTCAAGACGGACAGGACGAGACCGGCCAGTGTCCTTTCAGCAGTGAACAGTGTCAGGGCCAGGTGGCGTCAGGCAACAAGTGCTTCTTTCTCTTAACAAATGATCATCACGTACAGTGCACGACGGAAGGCAAAGGTAGAGACAACTCCTCCTGGTACAAAGCCGTGCAAGCGTGTGGAGACAGCAATGGACGACTCGCGTCATTTGTCACTAAGCAAGAATGGGCAGATGTACTCAAGTTCTGGGAATACAGCAAAGTTTCCATTGGAGAGATCTTCGTAGGCTTCAGCCTGAAATGGAACGATGAATCCTTTATGTATCAATCCATCTTGAAATGGGCAGATAGAACTCTCGTGTATTTCATGCCTCAAATCAGCGAGTATAACTACATAACTGTTAAAATCCCTAGTTGTGTTGTAGGAGTCGTCAACCCTTTCCAAAAGGAAATTGAAATTCGTAATTGGCCTTGCCGTCACGTATCAAAAGCACCTCCTCTGTGTGAGAGGTCATTGGAGTTAAGCCCCTTGGGGCGCAGTTTTGAAGACGGCCAATCAGGCGATGGGTGGAAAATGTCCCAACACGTTGTATGGACTTATGGACCAGTGTTCAATACAACATGGGCAGTGTCACGTTTGTGTAACAGCCCCCGTAACTATAATCTAACTGTCTGCCCGTGCGGTCACGCGACTCACAGCTTCCTGTCATGTGACCCACGCAGCTTCTGTGAAGAGGAGCGCCTCGTTGATACATGCCCCGTGCATTCTCCTGCATCGTGTCAGGTCCGTCTCCAACGATGGCACGAACAGTACACATTGATACATGATAGTAGTATTCACACAAGCACATCTCACAGTCAACTTCCTCCTGAACACATTTGCTTCCATAACATCGATAAAGGAATAAATTCCAAGGCGACCGGCTCTGTCAGAATGTTTGTGTGTAACAACGAGGCTCCAGTTCACTATACACTTGTGTGCGACTTTAGACGTGATTGCCTCGATGGCTCTGACGAGACGTTTTGTATTCACCCATCATGTTTAGGGATTCGCTGCAGGAACGGTCAGTGCATACCTAAATCCAACAAATGTGACGGTTTCTCTCACTGTTTGGACAACTCTGATGAGCAAGATTGTAATGGGCGTGAGCTACAATTAACCGTTCTGAAACACCCACCGGGCCTTATCGACCTGGACGGTAAAGGAGGTTTCGTAGCCAGTGAATTTAAAGAAAGCCAGCCTTGTCCAGAGACTCACTATCGTTGTCCTAGCGAACCTCGCTACTGTCTGCCTATCTATACACGCTGTAACGGCTACTATGACTGTGTTGGCAGGGAGGATGAAAACCAGTGTGCCGATGTTCGTTGTCCTGGTCTGTACCGTTGTCGAGACTCAAGCGTGTGCGTGCATGTGGACCATCTGTGTGACGGCTGGCCTCAATGTCCACAGCGTGATGATGAATGGCTGTGTCAAACTAAACCCTGCCCACAGGTGTGCGTGTGTCAGGGTTTAGCCTTGATTTGTAAAGGTTCGTTTCCTTTTGCTGACTATCCTGAGCTCCGCTACCTGGAAATGAAGTCAGTGCCTGAGCCACAATTTATCTTCAGTCACGCCGTGTATATGATATATCTCAGTCTTCATCTCTGTAATATTTCCTTTCTACCTGAAAACTTTAGTCTGCCAAACTTGCAGATTCTTGATCTCAGCGGAAACAGATTTTCTACGTTGAACATGAAAATTTTCCATGCACTGCCTAATATCAAAGTGCTAAATCTTGCCGACAACCCAGTAACAGATTTGATCATTGCGGACCACAGCAATAAATCCAGCGTTCTGCAAGTGATGGACCTCTCCAATACATTGCTGGACAGATTCGATAGTCAGGACTTTGCCTCCTTGTCTAACCTGCGAGAACTCAACTTGTCCCACTCAAAAGTTCACACCCTAGGCAAGACTGGGTTTCAGTTCATTTCATTGTTAAGAGAGCTTGACTTGAGGGGGTGTCCCCTGAAGCATTTTCACCTGGATGTTTTCCGTGGATTGACCCAACTTACCGTTATGTACTCTCCTAACTACAGATTGTGTTGCGAGAGAGTCCTCCCTGAACAGGCAGTGAAGCCTATGTGCTTTGCACCAGCTGATCCCCTCGCCACATGTGAGAACATGCTCAGTTCAAAATCCAACCACGTGATCTTTCTCATCGTCGCCATTGTGGCAGTGGTCAGCAACTGTGCTTACATGATTTCTCGATTTGTTTTATTCCAAGACCCCTTTCTCAGTAGCTATGGGCTGTTGATATCCAATACAAACGTGGCCAACGTACTCACAGGACTGTACACAGGCGTTGTCGCTGTGGCAGATGAACTCTATCGTGGGCAGTATGTTCTGTGGGAAAACCAGTGGACAGAGAGCCTGGCCTGTAGGTCGGCAGGTTTCTTACACCTGCTTTCCCATCAAGTGGCTTTGTTGAACGTTTTGGTAATTTCACTGGACAGATTCGTCGTCCTTCATGTCCCAGTCAGCAAGTTCCGGCTTCAGGCGATTTCTGCAGCAGGAGTATGTTTTCTAACTTGGACTGTAGGAGTTGGCATTGCTGTCATTCCTATCCAACAGGCAGGATCAACCTGGCAGTTCGCCCGACAATCGGGACTATGCTTTCCTCTGCCCATCCCGACTGACCCTTTCCCTGGAGAGTATTTTCACTTCGGTGTAGTGGCTTTGCAGACCTTGGTCGTCAGCGTGCTAGTCCTCGCGTCCCAGGCGTTCATCTTCGTTTGTCTGAAGCGAAGGTGCGTCAGTTGCTTGTCAAGGGAACGTCAGGACATTGTTGTAACAGCTCAGTTCTGCATCCCTGCTCTCGTCAACGTGTTGTGTTGGTTCACGGTCAGTTTATACAGCGTGGTCCGTGGTGCTGGGGGCGGCTCACAGCTGAGTGTTGTAGTTATTTCCCTACTTCCTGCGGCGTTGTTTCCCCTGACTTTGATAGTCACACGAAGACAAGAGGAACGCAGAAGAAAAACGGAAGTCAGGCTGTTAGCTCTTCTGCAGAGTAGAGCCCAACGAATGAGAAAATAGGAAAGAAAAAAGGCTTACTGAGACCTATAGAATTAAATAAATAGTATTTGCAATTACACTAAGGTATTTACACGCACGCAGTAACGCGCGAGCACGTAGGCCTACACCCAAATACACACTCAAAGACATGTGCTCTCTCTCTCTCTCTTTCTCTCACTTGCTCGCTCTCACTCAGTTACACATACACTCACATTCAATTTCTTTCACTGACGTTTATAAAACCTTACCCGTCTATCATAGATCTGTGCTTCTGATGTCCCACTCATGTTCCTATGCCGCTAGAGAACACAGCTCTTGCCGACGTCGGCGAACAGAAGACCTATAACACCAACGACTCGCTACGTTCACAAATTCAGAACGACACCTTTGGCAACCTGAATATAACAGTCACCGAATGTACAGTGAATATCAGCACTGCTGCACCGATGGGCGAAATAAGATGGGCAGTTACAAGAAAAACGTCTAAAAATTGCATTCTTCACCTCGAGATTTCCCAACGGCTTTTCTTGCAAGCTAGACTGGTGCTGAATGGAAAACTGTCATGCTGGAAGCACCGGACCGATGACATATTCGGCGCCATGGTTCTAGTATACAACAACAACAAGATGAAGCGTACGCCTCCCATAGCACACATTCTGTGTGAGCACAGTCCTCATTACGAAGCCATATTTTCCTCTAACAACCACCTGTATTTCTCAACGATACAAGCAGACGATCTCACGATCAAGTTCTTTAGTTCTGAAGGATTTCTCAAGAACACGCTCCCAGTCCTGATGATCTCAGAGACGTCTGGGTATATCACTTCACCCGGTTACGATGGGTTGTGTTTCAGTCCACCCAGGGTAGATGCCACACATACCGTGATAGTACCAGGAGGGTATGGGGCAGTGATGGTAAGCTTTGAACAACTGATGCTCCAGTTCACTTGCTCCCTGTCACACTTGGCTCTGTCCTATACTGAAATGAACGTCACCAGGCAAGAAAGGCTGTGCCACCAGTCGCAGCAGTTGACTAGAGTGCTTCAGGTCGATTCATTTTCCATCAGGTTACATGTGAGCCACGTCGTCAACGTAGCCAAAGGCTTTAAAATGTTCTTTTCCTTCCACGAGAAATCCGCACTGCCGATGCAAAATGACGACGGGCTGTTCAACTGCTCCGTCAAACACTACCCTTCATTTCAGCGGCACCTTGACTGCAACATGCATATAGAGTGTGAAGATGGCCGAGATGAGACAGGACGATGTTCTTACAGCAGTGAAGCTTGCCAAGGCAAACTGGCTTCAGGGTCCAAGTGCTTCTTTGTGGTCTTCAGAGTTGATGCAAGGAACAACCCCGCCTCTAAAAAAATGGACCCTACTTTCGCCTCTTCACAATCCGGGCCGTTACAATCCTTTTCTCAACAGTGTCAAGAACAGGGGGGGACTCTGGCTGTCAGTCAAACCCAGGAAGAGCTGGATGCTATGTACAAGGTGCTAAGTTTTGGGAAGGTGGGAAACCGTTGCTCTAAATTTCTATCAGGGTCAGTCTACGGCGGTAAATCCATGCCCAACATGTACAGACAGATGTGGAGAGGTACAGACTATTCTGTTGAGTACAGCTTCTTCGTTCCCGCCAGTTTTAAGGACCACACAGAGTACGCTCCCTTCTCTTATGCTACAGAGCTCTGCCGTACTCTTGAAACGCCCGTTCGTACACGCCTCGCGCAGATGTGTGATCCCGAAGCGTGTGGGGCAGTCTGTCAAACTCTCTTTAACTTGCCTACACAAGGTATAAGCTTTTCTCTCAACGAGTCACCAGCATCAAACTTTCAAGTACGTACAGTATTCTCTAGCGTGAATACAGCATATGACAAAAGACCTTCTCAACCCGCTGTCGTCCTAATAGTGTGTCCCAAAGGACATTTGACACATTTATTTTTGATGTGTGATACAAGCAATGAATGTGGATTCACGACATTTGTCCAAGAATGCAATATCTCATTCAAACCGACAGCCCAGTCCAATGGTTCCAAAATTATTCGTGGAGGGTTTGATTTAAAACGATCCAGCCATCAGACACCATTCCCAGTCACGAAAATCTCGGAAACGTCATCCCGTTCTGAGAGTGACCAAGCATACGTAAGCCTCTTTATCTGTGACGATGGTGTTCAGACTGTACACTACACCAAGGTGTGTGATTTCAAAGCTGACTGCAGAGACCTGTCTGATGAATATTTCTGCCATCATCGACCTTGCGGTCAGTTCATTTGTTCCAGTGGCCAGTGTGTTGATTACAGTAAGGTATGTGATGAACTCACTGACTGCTTGGACAATTCCGATGAACAAGTCTGCTCCGAGGCAGATACCTTTGATGTCAGGTGAGTAGAAAGTTGATCGCGAGCTCTTTCCCTGCCAATCGACGATATATCGTCAATTTCAGTATTCCGTTTCGTTCCGGTTTTTTGCGCAGTCCAATCCAAGTTTTATTTTAACCAAAGAGAGATAACTCTTTCTACTTTCGTTCTCGATCGACAGGCACGTTTTTTCTTCAAATTGATTCGTTTTTAGAGTGTTTATTGTGCATTTTACTAAGCATAGTGATGGGCACAATCGACAGTGTGTCAAACTCTGTGCTAATAATCAATATAATTTCAAACTGTAAAGTGTATTTTTATTCTAAATAAATTTTCTTTCTGGTGTGTGAAGCTGATTCAGTGATTGGAATTATTCCTCCAGATTTGTTTTATAACTGTGGTATGTAGAAATATTTTTATTTTATTTTATCATTTCAAAAAGATCAACATGCTTTCAAAACACATATTTCAATAACATAATCAAATTAACATTTTTGTGTTTTTTTTTTCTCTTATTCTTCACTCTTTTACCTTTAATTTGATATGAAATATGTCTATTTAACAACTATTATTGAAAGAACAGTAGCTTAAATGCCTAAGGTACTGAACTTTCTTTCCGGTGCCAGAGAAATGTCTGGCACAAACGTGGAAACATGCCTGGCAGGGAAAGAGTTAAATATTCATCGATCATAGTGGCCATTAGGGGGTTTAAAAATTACTTATAAAAACAGCAGTGGTCCATTCACGTAGCTTGTCTGTTAGTTGGTAGATGATTGATAATAGTTGAGCTGATTATGATGAAAAAAAAGTAGAGGAAATGAGTGAAGACACCTTAAAACAAGATGGGAAGCCATGCAAAATGATTTCCAGCAAACCGCATCCATTTACAAAACTTGTTATGTTGTGGTCTGTTTTGTTCACGCACACACACACACACCCACACACACACATCCACCTACACACCCACACCTACACACACGCACACTATTTCAAAGATTTCCGTCTCCAAATACAAAGAAGAAGAAGCTATGAAGACGTACTATACTCGTTTCTTTCACCAAGATACCTGTCAGCGATGCCACCTTCAATCATCAACTTCGACGGACGTGGCCAATTATCTCGCGTTGCCCTGAACACGACTGACCATTGTCCACACACACACTATCGTTGTCCTGGGCAGCTGGACTGTTTGCCTGTTTACACGCGATGCAACGGCTACTACGACTGTTTGGGCCGGGAGGACGAGAATGGCTGCGAGAACCAATCCTGCCCTGGTTATTATCGATGCAGGGGATCTCCCGTGTGTGCCCATCTTGACCATCTGTGCGACGGCTGGCCACAATGTCCGGAAGGTGACGACGAACTGTTGTGTGATGAAAACCCCTGTCCCGATGGCTGCCTGTGTCACGGCCTGGCTTTTTTGTGTAGCCAGCAAATTGACCCCCAGCAGTTTCCTGACCTTAGATATTTCCAGGGCACTGGTTCAGGGCTGACGCCTGCAGACTTTTACTCCAATCATTACATGGTGTACCTGAGTTTGCAGCGATGTGGCTTGCATTCTGTGGATTTTGCAGTGTCACTTCAAAACTTGAAGCACTTAGATCTGAGCCATAACCAACTTCGCAACGTTAGTGTAAATGTCTTCCTGACTCTTCAAAACTTGAAAGTCGTTTCGCTAGCACACAACCCCCTGCACACGCTACACAGCGAATCGTCGCCTTTAAAACAGATCAACGTCAGACACCTAGACCTAGCGTTCACAGAACTGTACTCTTTCAGTGGGAAACGATTGTCACATTTCCCGTCACTGCAACGACTGAATCTGTCGCATGCAGGAGTTCGCGTATTCCAAAATGACGGGTTTCAAAACCTTCCATCTCTGACTGAATTAGATTTATCTGGCTGTTGGGTGGACCAATTTCCTCCCGACTTATTCCACGATCTCTCGAGACTTCAAAAGATAACTGCAGATACTTATAAACTATGCTGTAAATCCATTCTTCCTGCAAACTTTGACCACAACCTTTGTTTTGCGCCTCAAGATGAAATCTCGTCTTGCGAGGATTTGCTGAGATCTGGCACATACAGAGGCTTCCTGTGGTTCGTAAGCGTCATGTCCATCTCTGGCAACGTGTTCTGTTTGGTGTTCAGATTTCTAGTGGTCAAGAAGAGCGGCAAAAGTTCTTTCAACGTGTTTGTCAGCAGTCTGTCCATGGCTGACTTCATCATGGGAGTTTACGTGGCTATTATCGGAATCGCTGACCTGTCTTTCCGTGGGGTGTATCTGCACAAGGACATAGTGTGGACCCACAGCGTGGCTTGTCGCGTTGCCGGCTTTCTCTCACTGCTCTCCAACGAAGTGTCGGCTATAACCATCCTGTTGATAACACTGGACCGTTTTGTTGTCCTACACTTTCCTTTCAGCAGTTTCCGATTCGGAAGACGATCGACCATTGTCACGGTGACATCTTTGTGGATCGTTGGCTTTATTCTGGCAGTGATTCCTCTACTTCCAGTCACAACGCACTGGCAGTTCTACAGCCAGACTGGCATCTGCATCCCACTGCCTATCACTCGATCTGACTTTAAAGGACGGAGCTACTCGTTCGGCGTGGTCATCATCTTCAACTTCGCCCTGTTCGCGCTGATAGCTGTAGGACAGGTGGGCATCTACTGGTCTGTTCGAGAAAACGCCATGGATTCCCACACAACAAGCAAGAAGTGCAATCATGCGACTGTTGCACGTCGCCTGATCATTGTGGCTGTGACGGACTTTCTGTGCTGGTTCCCTATCGGTGTCTGCGGCTTCTTGGCTTTGGCTGGCGTCCCCATCCCCAGTGAGGTTAACGTAGCCATGGCTGTGTTCGTGTTGCCGCTAAACTCTGCCCTAAACCCATTTCTCTATACCTTCAACATCGTGCTGGAGAAACGAAGGCGAGTGACCCAACAGAGACTGTTGAAACTTTTGGAATCCACCTTAAATTTAAGTTGATTTACATTTGTGATGTTCCTTTTGAGTGTGTGTGTTAGCAGGCATGCATATCGAGTCGACACCTTGTATTGCAGTTCTGTGTTTTATTCCTTATTTCACAGATGCTTATGATAACAAACGGTCGGCCATTGGCGTGTCTCTTGCGAGTCACTTCCCTTGATAATTATTCCCCTAGTTATTTCCCTTGGGTGGGCGTTCCCCATAACTCGCTAGACTAGGCCTATTATGAAGGACACTACAACATTGTCCTTACCATGAACGTTGACGCTATTTTTTTTTTTATATTATTTTTTTTTTTTACAATCATAGTCAATTCTAGCACTTATAACAAACCTTCTTAGTTTTAATTTGGCTCAACAGAGCTCCCTAAACCGTACAGCGGCAGAAAAGACAGTTACTCGGCACTGGATAACAATATTAGAGACCTTGATGGGAGTACCAACTTAATATTCAGTACGGCAACGAAAGGTTATGTTCGTTCGTTTGGTTGTGAGGCAACAAGAGCGATTGTACACAGGGTCAAGGGTTTGAGGTCCGGTACTGGGCATAATATTTTTGAGTGTTTTATTTTACATATACTTTTTCATTTCTTTGTTTATTTATGTGTGTTTTTTTTTAAAAACGTTTTATTTCATAGATAAGTAAAGCATTTCGGTACTTCTTTTTGTTCTGTTGTTGTTTTTTTCCTTGAAAATTATTGACTTAAATGTGAGTATGTACTCATCTCCCTCCTCACCATACTCGCCTTCCTCTTCTCCCCCTCCCCCCCACACACACATAAAAAAAATCCAGATTTTTGCAAATCTGTGCTTGAAAAGTCCTAAAATTACATTAAAAAAAATTTTCCATCCGTCCGTCTGTCTGTCCGACGTCCACAGTCTGCCTGTGCAAAACTTGCAAGTGGATTTATATCTCAGAACCTATTTCAATTATTACAACCAAACGTGATAAGATGGTGTACGTCCATGAAACCTCGTAAATGATCAGTGAATGAATGACTTCACTTAAAGGACAAGGCCACAGGGTCAACAAATGTCAAACAAAAACAATTACAATTTTTCCAAAAGATTTCTTTTTTTTTTCCCTTCTAAATTATTAACACTGAACTTATGATTCTTTGATGCGTGCTAGATATCAATGAAACACACGTACTATGCAAATTTGATCAACCTCACTGTAAGGTCAAGGTCACCGTTGATGGAATCCGCATCGACATCTGCTCCATCGAGGTGATTACGCACTGAAGCCCAAATTAGGTATTACATTGGGTTTGTTCAGACATTTGGCTTCAAAGGCGGGTTTACATTACATTACATTACATGATTATTGCTTTAGGTCCAGCGGACTCTTCCGAGCCAAATCAGGACCGGACAACCCCTGATCCGCATAAAAGATCTGCTGAAACAACCCTAGTGGTAAGACTAAAAGCTCTCCACCAGCCAGTCACTTTAAAATAAAGACATCCCACGCAGGGGACGCTGAGGCTGTACTCTAATTTATCGAACCCCCGTTTACAAAAACAAAATAGAATACAAACATCATTATTAATTATCAACAAAACACATACATATAAAATGCCTACATTGCTAAATAATAACATCATAGGAAGCCCTAGTGACCACCTGGCAGAAAGCGTCCAATATTCCCAAGCTGATCCAACAGACCTCATACACAAATAAGGAGTCTTGTCCTAGAAGAGTTTTCAAGAAAAAAGGTAGGTGACTGGTCTAGCGAAGAAGAAGATAGTATAGCAGATTGATATAGAACAGAGCAGGAATGAGAAAGAGCAAATGAGAAAGACAGCGACAGTGGGAATTTAAAGCACTAAATTTCCAGAAAGTGGGGTCAAGTCAAGTCAAGTCAAGTCAATATATTCTTTATTCCATCAAAGAGGAAAATTTGTTTTGCCACCAGGATACGCACTGTATAAAAACACATATGCCCACCACATACTCATCGTCATCCTATCATAACTTACAACCACAAAACCATATCACATGTGTACTAATACACTAATACAGTTTAGCACAAATTAAAATAACACTATTCAATTTCTACAGCTATCATAACTAAGAGACAAAGTTAATAAATTGTATTAATACTACATATATATTATAGATATACACATACACACATACACATACACACATATACACGCACACACACACACACCCATATATAAACATACCCACCCACATACACCTATACATACACATATATACACACATACACGCACACCCACCCAAATACACACACATACACACACACGTACAAATATGCATATACATATAATTATGCAAGTTAGCAGCACAGTACATTGACAATTTAATTAGCGTAGACATAATTATTGTAATTGCTTGACTGTATAGTTGACTCTAGCTAGAGCGTGCAGTAGGGCAGTGTTAACATCCGATGCGCCAGCCGGAGCCAGAGGCAGCATTCAGTCTACCCACCGCCATGGGAACAAAGCTGCGAGAGTACTTTGCCTTCTTGCATTTGATGGAGCGATACCGCCTGCCCGAGGGGAGCAGTTCAAACTCCGCGTGCAATGGGTGGGAGCTGTCAGCAGAGACCGCATGCGCCTTGCGGAGCAGGGCTTTGTCTGTTATCTCAGAGATGAGGGGGACGGGGGAGGCCAATGATCTTTGAGGCCGTGTTTGAAATTTTCATCAACTTGTTTCTTTCAGTGACAGAGAGGAAGGGGTGGTATATACTACTGCAGTATGTGAGAAGGGGCTCTATGATGGAGCGATAGAGGTTGAGGAGCAGCTGGGGGTCCAGTTCGAGAGACCGCAGTCGGCGCAGCACATACAGCCTCTGCTGACACTTCCTCTGGACAGAAGTGACTTGCTCCTGGAAGTTGAGTGCAGAGTCGAGGATGAGGCCGAGGTAGCGGAAGGACTCCACTATCTCCACCTGCTCCTGCCCGATAATGACAGGCTGTACAGGCGGAGCGTCCCTTCTCGGGTCCACAACTAACTCTTTGGTCTTGATGACGTTGAGCTGCAGGTGGTGCTCTGAGCACCAGGCGGCGAACCTGTTGACAGTGGCCTGATATGTAGTCTCCGACTCAGCATCGGACATCAGGCCGAGGATGGCAGAGTCGTCAGCGAACTTGGAGCAAGAGCATTTATCACCCTCGCACTTGCAGCTGTTTGTGTAGGTAATGTACAAAAACGGGCTGAGCACACACCCCTGGGGGGCGCCCGTGTTTGTCGTCAACTCAGGCGAGAGCGTGACCCCAGTCTCCCCGCCACCCGCCACCCGCACCCGCTGCCGTCTGTCAGTGAGGAAGTCAAGCACCCACCGAACGATGACTGTGGGGACTGCCAGCTGCTGAAGCTTCTCCACCAGTACGTGTCTCTGCATGGTGTTGAAAGCCGAACTGAAGTCAGCAAACAGTAACCTAGCATAATGGCCGGGAGTCTCCAGGTGCTTCAGCAGCCGGTGAAGGATGGTCGCCACTGCATCTTCCACCCCCCGACCTGCACGGTAGGCAAATTGCAGGGGGTCCAGGTGTGGCTCAATGAAAGGCTGCAGGTTCCTCAGCATTATGCGCTCGAGGCACTTCATGGGTAGAGGGGTGAGGGCAACAGGGCGGTAATGGTTAGGTTCAGTGGGTCTGGGCTTTTTGGGGACGGGGATGATGACTGAGGATTTCCATAGAGTGGGTACAATGCCAGAGTCAACGGAGGCTTGGAAGAGGGGCTGAAAGGCAGGTGCAAGGGAATCAGCGCAGCTCTTGAGTAGCCGAGCTGAGATGCCGTCAGGGCCGGCCGCCTTGGTTGCCTTCGTCTTCCTGAACTGGGTTCTCACATCGTCGACGCTGATGGTGACTGACCCTTCCACGACTGGAGCTGCTGACATCAGGTGAAAGCACTCTGCAGAGAAGTCAGCATTGTCAAATCGATTGTAGAAGTTGTTCAGGTCAGTTGCGAAAGTCAAAGGGTCAGTGGATGCTGGAAGCTGGTCAGAACGAGAGGAGTCACCGTCGTCCATCAACGTCCGCAGGTGTTGGAAAGCAGCTCTAGCGTTCATTTTACTGAACTCGTCCTCCACCTTTTGCTTGAACCGGAGCTTTGCCTGGCGGATCGCAGATCTGGCCTCCCGGGTCAGCTGAGCCACTAGGAGCATGTTTTTCTCTGCAAAGGCCTTCCTCTTTTTTTTCAGCAGGTGGTAGATGTGTGACGTGAACCACGGCTTGGTGTTTGGGAAAATTTTCTTCTTCTTGGGAGGGATGACACAGTCCTGACAGAATTTGACGTAGTCTGTGATGACATCGAGGTTGTAGTTGATGTCAGCTGATGGATCATACAGACAGGACCATTCTGTACAGTCAAAGCATCCGCGCAGTGCTTCCAGTGAGTTCTCTGACCAAGGCCTGGACATGACGTAGCGAGGTTTGACCCTCTTCAACCGCTGCCTGTACTTGGGAATGAGGTGGACACTGCTGTGATCGGAGCGGCCCACAGGAGGCAGGGACTGGCATGAGAAGGCATGGGGAATTGAACCGTAGCATAGGTCAAGTGTTTTAGTGTTTGGGGATACTATTTATACTGAAACCCCCGGCACCCCAACGGGGGTAAGGCGGGTTTAAGACAAAAAAAAAACCAGTA
Source organism: Oncomelania hupensis (assembly GCA_036898135.1). Lineage (NCBI taxonomy): Eukaryota > Metazoa > Mollusca > Gastropoda > Littorinimorpha > Pomatiopsidae > Oncomelania > Oncomelania hupensis. The sequence goes on along the minus strand of CM072522.1, from coordinate 42,987,539 downwards.
TGCTGGGTTTTCCGGGCTATCTCTCAGTGTTAAAAATATATAGCGGAGACAACAGGCTTTCCTGTGGAGACGTCCGGAAAGCATCCAAACAGATTGAAAGGCCCTTGTGATGTATCGGATCCAGAACCTTGAAGTACAATTTAATGAAGAAGTCATTGACCATGCACCCGCAATCGAACTTTGAGCGTGTCAGAGAACGGTATAAAAGAAACAGAGTCCATGTGTCAGCCGCCCGCCCCCTCCCCCCCCCCCTTTCAGCTCCCCTCGCCCCGCCCTCTCCTCTCTTCCTTTACCCCACCAACTCTTCCCCCAAATCCGATCTCCTTAAGAACATTTAGACACTTCTGACAACTTTCTCTTAAATGCTTTATATGGGGAAGGAAGTTAAGACACACAAGCCAGAAATGTGACTTTTTCGTGTGTGTGTACGTTTTTATGGGATGTCCGTAAATATTAAGTTCTAGATTCAAAATTTGATTGCTTTTTTTGTTTTTGTTTGTTGTTCTGTGAAAATGGATGCACTCAGTTTTAGAGAGCGAAAAGTTATAACTCTTTCCCTCCTACCCATAGTTGAATCTTGTCAATGCAGAGCTGAAATGGACGCTCTAACCCAGCAAGAGTTTTTTTTTTTAATATCTTTGGCCGAGACAGAGAAGTCGTGAACGAACAGAAATTCATCCATGCCTGTCTGATTGTTAGTGTGTACAATATTGTTGGTTTTCATTTTGAAAAAAAGAGGGAATAAAAATAATGCTTTCCTGAGGAACACCCATCTCTTGTTCAAAGCGATCAGATACAGTAGCGCCAATGGATACCTGGCAAGTCTAAACAAACAACAACAAAAAATTATCTAATAAAATTCAAAGTTTACTCGAAAACCCAGTCTTTTTTTTAGAGAATTTCAAGAATTCTAAACTTCCAAGTCGTGGCGTAAAAATAATAATAACAGTAATAATAATAATAATAATAATAATAATAATAATAATAATAATAATAATAATAATAATAATAATATTGGATGCTATATACGCGCTTTTCCCACAATTCACCAAATCAGGCTCAAGGCGCGGCGATCTGTACCAACATACACGCTTACATGTTTCACCCACTCTCACACACACACAACAAACACACATCTATCACTCAAACATGTGGTGTAAATGCAGGGAGATCCTTATTAGAAGACGTAAAGGAAATGAATTTTTATTTTTTTTAATTTTTATTTTAAAATATTGACTGCATCCAATACCATTATTAAAGGGAGGGAAGAAACCGGAGTGCCCGGAGAAACCCTCGGCGACCTCAGTAGTCTCGTACCTAAATCACATACGCTCGCCCTTTTGGGGGGGAATCGAACCCGTGGCCTTCTGCATAGGAAACCGGCGACTAATCCACTGCGGCTGAGCCACGAGGAACCCCCACCCCCCCCCCCCCCCCCAGGCCTTTTCGTTTTCGAGGTCAAACAGCACTGAAACGTGTTCGCCGTTGACCAGCGCATTCTGAACAAACGATTCGGAAGCGGATGAGATCGTCTGTTGTACAACTATTTCTACAGGAACCCACACTAAGCTTGTCTGAAGCACTGATGGCTTCCAAGTTGCCACGTCGTAGATCATCCTTTCCATCCTCTTTTGGCGGCTAGTCAGAGCTATTGGGCTGCTGTAGATGTCGGGGTCGGAATGATCTTATACCGGGTTTAGGAATGGGGACTATAACTAGCTCTCTCTCTCACATTGGGAGAGAAAAGAGCCAGTAAGTCCCTGGACGATTTTATGTAAAGCTTCTAGAAAAATATGGAGGGCGTGCTTGAGTAGGTGAGTAATGAGTTGTTAATGGACGTCATCTCATCTGAGCCTGTGGCGGAATCGTGGGATTTCAATATGGACTCGGTCAACTCTTCATAGAAAATGGGAGATTGTAATTTCCTCAGAGTTGTCCGATTCAAATGAGCATGGCTGTCTTTCCTTTTGATCTGTGTTGCGTTTTTTTTTTTAAAACTGAGCAGAGTAGTGACTGGACGAGGAATTACGATGGGTTGTGGAAATTAATGAATTGGCTATTAATTTTGCTTTTCTATCAGTAATTGTCTCTCCGTGTTCTTTCAGGCATTGGACCGCATCCCAGGCGCGCTAACTTTTATTCTTTAATCCCTTTCCAAACCTTTTTGAGGTGAGGTTTTGTAAGAAAGTTTGCTACAGAAAGTTCTCCACAACTGTCGTCTCTTCTGCTTGAACAAGGACTGGCCTTTAGCTTGAAATTTTTAGTGTAAAAGTTTATTTTCTATACTGGGTTTTTCAACACACAAAAAAAGTCTCTGGACCTGTTTCCTCTTGCATGTCTCATCAAACCAGGGAGTTCTTACCGAGTAAGATCCACCTGAAGTTTTGGGGATACACTCCTTCGCACAGTCCACAGAATATCAGAAATCTTAAATTAAGTGTCGGATCTTGCTAATTCAGGATGTCAGCGAAAGCTTCGATTTGTCACCAGTGAATATAATTTGGCCCAATCTGCCGTTTGAAGTTTCAATACATGTATTTTTGAAAGTTTTCAGTCTTCTCTTTTATGAACTTTGGTTAATGTCAGAAAGTGGTATCCCCGTTGGGGCACCGAGGTTTGCTGTATAAATAGTATCCCCACTTTGTGGAAATGTAGTGCTTTAAATTACCACTGTTTCTGTCATTCTCATTTGTTCTTTCTCGTTCCTAATCTGTTCTATCAATCTTCTTCGCCGTTACCTATCTTTTTTCTTGAAAACTCTCCCAAAATTCCTCCTTTGTGTATGGGATCTGTTGGATCAGCTTTGGGATCCTGGACGCTTTCTGCCAATTGTCACTAGGGCTTTCTGTGGTATTATTATTTAGCAATTTAGGCATTTTATATGTATGTTTTTTGTTAATATTTTATAATGATGTTTAAATTCTATTTGGTTGTTTTAAATGGGGGTACAGCGTCAGCGTCCTTTGCATGGGATGCCTTTATCGTAAAGTGACCGGCCTTCAGTGTTACCACTACGGTTGTTTCAGCAGATCTTGTATACGGATCGGGAGTGAGTCCTCTTTCAACCAAGTTGTGGTCCTGATTCAGCTCTTAGCAGTCCGCTGGACCCTATAAGCAATGACTAACTGACTGACTAAAGAGAAAGTGGTTAGCTATTAATTGCTTACAAGGTCCAGCGGACTGCAAAGAGCCGAATCAGGACCACAAAATCAGGACCACAACTTAGTTAAAAGAGGACTTGTCCCTGATCCGTATAAAAGATCTGAAACATCCCTGGTTTTTATACAGTGAGTGGTCTTAAACCACTTTATAAAATTATCCTTAACATATATTTTATCTAGGCCGTAAAGCCTAGTGGTAACACTGAAGACACTTTATCAGCCGGTCCCTTTACAATAAAGGCATCCCACGCAGGGGACGCTGAGGCTAGACTCTAATTCATCGAACCCCCGTTTACAAAACCAAAATAGAATATAAACATCATTATAAAATATCAACAAAACACGTACATATAAAATGCCTACGCTGCTCAATAATAATATCATAGGAAGCCCTAATGACCATTTGGCAAAAAGCGTCCAATATTCCCAAGCTGACCCAACAGACCTCACACACAAATGAGGAGTTTTGTCCCGGAAGAGTTTTCAAGAAAAAAGGTAGGTGACTGGTCTAGCGAAGAAGAAGATAGTATAGTAGATTGATAGAACAGAGTAGGAAAGAGAAAGAACAAAGAAGAAAGACAGCGACAGTGGGAATTTAAAGCACTAAATTTCCAGAAAGTGAGGACACTATTTATACAGAAGTTAACGGTTTTGGATGTAATAAATGTATCTAAATGTGTGTGTCTGCATTTGTGTGTTTTCATCACAAAATACAAAACCAACAGAGATAACAACATATTTTTTAGTCATTTCCTCTGAAGCAATCAGTACATACAAAAAAGGACAATCAAATTCGGCAACACATCTGCATTAAAGCACCCAAAACCATGATATTCCAAACACACCATGGACAGTCCCTGTAAGACATTTGGAATGGAAATGTAAATCTGTTCACCTTATGTAAATCAATAGCATGGAATCAAATACCATCAAACAACATTATCATTTATCATCAGTACTCAAACCAAACGACCAAAAAAACCCAATGAGCCATCACCATAATGCCATAGTGTCGATAGTAGTAGTAGTAGTAGTAGTAGTAGTAGTAGTAGTAGTAGTAGTAGTAGTAGTAGTAGTAGTAGTAGTAGTAGTAGTAGTAGTAGTAGTAGTAGTAGTAGTAGTAGTAGTAGTAGTAGTAGTAGTAGTAGTAGTAGTAGTAGTAGTAGTAGTAGTAGTAGTAGTAGTAGTAGTAGTAGTAGTAGTAGTAGTAGTAGTAGTAGTAGTAGTAGTAGTAGTAGTAGTAGTAGTAGTAGTAGTAGTAGTAGTAGTAGTAGTAGTAGTAGTAGTAGTAGTAGTAGTAGTAGTAGTAGTAGTAGTAGTAGTAGTAGTAGTAGTAGTAGTAGTAGTAGTAGTAGTAGTAGTAGTAGTAGTAGTAGTAGTAGTAGTAGTAGTAGTAGTAGTAGTAGTAGTAGTAGTAGTAGTAGTAGTAGTAGTAGTAGTAGTAGTAGTAGTAGTAGTAGTAGTAGTAGTAGTAGTAGTAGTAGTAGTAGTAGTAGTAGTAGTAGTAGTAGTAGTAGTAGTAGTAGTAGTAGTAGTAGTAGTAGTAGTAGTAGTAGTAGTAGTAGTAGTAGTAGTAGTAGTAGTAGTAGTAGTAGTAGTAGTAGTAGTAGTAGTAGTAGTAGTAGTAGTAGTAGTAGTAGTAGTAGTAGTAGTAGTAGTAGTAGTAGTAGTAGTAGTAGTAGTAGTAGTAGTAGTAGTAGTAGTAGTAGTAGTAGTAGTAGTAGTAGTAGTAGTAGTAGTAGTAGTAGTAGTAGTAGTAGTAGTAGTAGTAGTAGTAGTAGTAGTAGTAGTAGTAGTAGTAGTAGTAGTAGTAGTAGTAACTTAAATAGTGACTAGGGCACGTCATCATTCAGCAGCAACAGCAACATCGCTGTAAGAGAGAGAGAGCTCTATAATAATTTGTATCCATGTTACATCCGATGTAAGAGAAAGAGAAATAGCTCTATGATAATTTGATTGTATCCATGTTACATCATCCAGTTAAACACTTTTAAATTATTATAGAGCCCCCCCTCTCTCTCTCTCTCTTACAGTGGATGTAACATCCTATCCTATCCTATCCCATAACTCGAAGGTCGTAGGGGAACCACAGATGATCGTTTAACCAGCGAATTCCATCTTTCTCTGTCCTCAGCAACCATCATGGCTTAACTCAGTGTCAAGCCAGTCCATTCTCGAAAGTTGTCCTCCCACCTCTTTTTCTGTCTCTCTCTTCTCCTGCCTCCTTGCAGTGCCTTGCAGGTTGGTCTTTGCAAGGCCTGATGTTCTGGTGAAGTGGCCATACCATCTGAGTTTCCGTTTCTTCACCATTGTGAGCATTTCATAGTGTTGTCCAACAGCTTGTGCGATGGTCTGTTGGACTTCATCATTGGTGATGTGCTGGGAATAGGAAATGCATTACAATCAAATTATCATAGAGCTCTGTCTCTTACAATGAATGTAACATGGATACAATCAAATTATCACAGAGCTCTCTCTCTCTCTCTCTCTCTCTCTCTCTCTCTCTCTCTCTCTCTCTCTCTCTCTCTCCCTCTCTCTCTCTCTCTCTATCTTATAATCTCTTAGGATTATTACTTTTGATAAATCGATAGAAAGCCATCTAGAGAAATGAACACATTTTTTTCATTCCAAGAATATTAAAAACCAACTAGACATTCCTTATTTGTCTATAGAATTTGTACATAAAGCATAAAGAAATCTTGTGCAAACAAATTCAAGAGGAGTTGATGAATTGGATAGTAAAATATTAAAATTTTCTGCGTCATTTATTACTGACACTTTAAGGTATATATACGACCTACACATAGAAAAAACATATTTTCCTATAAAGTTCAAAAAAGCTAAGGTTACACCCCTTTTCAAGAGTGAAGATAGCACTGACCCATCGACCTATAGGCCTATTTCGATTCTTTCTTATCTCTCTAAGCCTGTTGAAAAGCACAAAATAATAATATTCTGATCATTTCACTGAAAACAACCTCTTACATGAAAATCAGTCTGGTTTCAGAGTTAAGCACTCTTGTCTCTTACACAGCTCTTACATCTATATGATAGAACAATGGCTAAATAATATTAATAAGGGACAATTTTGGGGAACATTATTTGTTGACTTCGCAAAAGCTTTTGATGTAATAGACCATGGCCTTCTGCTACGTTAACTAAAATGATATGGCATTCATTCTAAATCTCTTGAATTTCTTAAATCGTTTATTTCTGACAGAGAACAGTGTGTTTATGTAAATAATCAAAAGTCACAATTTAAAATTGCAACAGCTGGAGTACCGCAAGGATCTGTTTTAGGACCTTTGTTATTTTCTATCTACATAAATGATCTCCCCCTTCATATTTCTACTTCTTGTGAACTCTTCGCTGATGACACTATATTGCATTCTCAAAATACAGACTTGAATAATCTCTCCTCCTCATTACAAAAAGGAGCTATGAACTACAGGAATGGACTGAATACAACCACATGGCCCTCAATCCAGAAAAAACAAAATCCATGCTAATTACAACAAGACAGAAAAGATAAAATGTATCTATAAAACTTCCTCCATAAAAAAATTGCAATACAATAATTGCTGAAGTACAATGTCATAAGCTTCTTGGTGTAACTTTAGACAATTTGTCCTGGGTGAAACATATTTCAAATTAGTAAAACTATTTCTAAAAGCACTTACCAATTATCAAGTATAAAGCATTTATTAAATTTACATTCTCGTAAACTGTTTTGTTCCAGTCGTATTCAATCATTAATTGATTTTTCCTCTACTATTTGGGATTCTGCTAGTGGCAATGCAATGAAGCCTTTAATTAGAATTCACAAAGTGCAATTAAACATGTTATTCTTAAACAAACAATCTCTCCAGATGACTATAAATGGATCAATATTCTACCTCTTACAGACTAAAATTTAATAAAGGTGTTTTCATGCACAAGGTCCTTTCTGGCATTGCACCTTCCTATCTTTCTTATTTTTAAAAAAAAAAAAACACTGCCAGATCGTCCACAAAATGAAATGTTCCAATTCCAAGAATTGATCTCTTCAAAACTAGTCTAGCTTATTCCAGTTCCACTTTGTGGAATAACTTTCCTGAAGAACTCCGCATTCCAGCATCTAAATTTACATCATTTAGAATATGTCTCCTAAAACACATTAAAAACTAAATACATATTAATTGTTAATGTTGTTGATTAATATCCTATCCTATTCTATCCTGTCCCGTAACACGGAGGTCGTAGGGGCACCACAGATGATCGTTTAACCAGCATACTCCATCTTTCTCTGTCCTCAGCAGCCCTGATGGCTTCGCTCAGTGTCAAACCAGTCCATTCTCGAATGTTGTCCTCCCACCTCTTTTTTCGGTCTCCCTCTTCTTCTACCTCCTTGCACTGTGCCTTGCAGAATAGACTTTGCAAGGCCTGATGATCTGGTGACGTGGCCATACCATCGGAGTTTCCGTTTCTTCACCACTGTGAGCAGGTCATCGTGTTGTCCAATGGCTTGTGTGATGGTCTGTCGGACTTTGTCGTTGGTGATGTGCTGGGTATAGCAAATGCCCAGAAGTCTTCTGTAGCACCTCATCTCCATGCTTTGTATTCTTAGTTGGAGATCTGCTGTGAGGGTCCATGCTTCGCAAGCATATAGGAAGATGGAAATGACAAGGGAGCGCAGCAGTCTTACTTTAAAATGTAGACTGATGGTCCTGTCTTTCCAACAGGGTGGGGAACAACTCATTGAGAAAAACTCTGAAAAGGCCGGGGTCCAGGGGCCGCCTAGGCCCCGGCGGGGTCAAGGGGCAGGGCCCTTGTAGGGGGTCCAGGGGGGCAAAGCCGTTGCACGTTTTTAAGCCATACCAAGAGTGGCATAGTAACAGTGCAGTAAATGTATAGTGAACTGAACCAACCAAATATGAAAGAAAAGTAATAATTATTAGAAAAAGCTTGAACAAACACAGGAGCACACACACACACTTGTGTTTTATGACAATAAAATAATAGATCTACTGGATTCGGAAACGGACAGATTTTTTTTCCTCTGAACTCTTTTTTTTTCCCTCTGAAATGGCTGCCGATTTCCTCTGAAATCAGCGGATCCGAGGAGAGTTCCCCACCCTGCTTTCCAAATAGGCTTCAACCTTGTCAGGGCAGCAGTTGTTTGTGCGATCCTGGAGAGGACTTCCTGTCGGGACCCATTGTCCGATACAATGGCTCCTAAATATTTGAAGCTGTGCACTGTGTTGAGGGATTAGCCTTGGACTTTGATGTCAGTGTTGATGCCATTGGTGTTGTTGGTCATCATTTTGGTCTTCTCTGCACTTATTTCCATTCCATAAGCTCTGGAGGTGGTGTCAAGCCTCTGTACCAGCTGTTCCAAGTTCTTGTTCCTCTCCAGCCAATCCATCAATGTCATCCGCAAAACGAAGATTGGAGATTGCTCTACCTCCTATGCTGACTTTGCCTTCGTGATCTACAAGAGCATCTGACATGATGCGCTCTAGGAAGATGTTGAAGAGTGTTGGAGAGAGTAGGCATCCTTGACGCACACTGATTGTTGTTCTGAACCAGTTCCCGATGGCGCTGTTGTGGAGGACTGCACTGGTAGCCTTGTCATACAGGCTTTTGATGACTTCAATAATTTTAGGGCTGATGTTGTACACTTTCATTGTTACCCATAGAGCTGCATGCCAGACTTGGTCAAACGCCTTCTTGAAGTCTATGAACACATGATATAGATGTTGTTGGTGCTGTAGGTATTTCTCACAGATTATTCTGAGGTTGAAAATCTGTTCAGTGGTACTTCGCCCTGCCCTGAATCCTGCTTGTTCTTCAGCTATGATATAAACAACATTAATTTCATTTCAATTGTTTGAAAATGATTTTATCTAATGATGACTTTGTTTATTTGTTATTGTTTCATGATGTGAATGTTCCATGATGTGAACGTTATACCAGTGAGTTGTATTTAATAGTTATTGTTAAAGACCCAAGGGCAAGATGTAAAAAAGCGCATCCAGCACTTACTCTTTTACCTTTGCAAAATAAAATTGTAGTGAATGTAACATGGATACAATCAAATTATCATAGAGCTCTCTGTCTCTTACAGCGAATGTAACATAGATACAATCAAATTATCATAGAGCTCTCTCTCTTAAACAGAATGTAACATGGATACAATCAAATTATCATAGAGCTCTCTCTCTTAAACAGAATGTAACATGGATACAATCAAATTATCATAGAGCTCTCTCTCTTAAACAGAATGTAACATGGATACAATCAAATTATCATAGAGCTCTCTTTCTCTCTGTTACAACGGATGTAACATGGCTACCACCAATACACTCGCCACAGATAACAACAATCCTCAATAATTTCAATATACATAAACAACGAGGAACACGTCAACACACACTATCTGACATAGCCATGCTTGTGATGCAGTAAGGGTAGTCAACGCTCGCTGGGTTTAACACACACACCCTGTCTGTCATAGCCATGCTTGTGATGCAGTAAAGGTTGCCAACGATCGCTGGGTTCAACACACACACCCTGTCTGTCATAGCCATGCTTGTGATGTAGTAAGGGTAGTCAACGCTCACTGGGCTCAACACACACACTGTCATAGCCATGCTTGTGATGCAGTAAGGGTAGTCAACGCTCACTGGGCTCAACACACACACTGTCATAGCCATGCTTGTGATGCAGTAAGGGTTGCCAACGCTCGCTGGGCCCCATGGAAAGTGTAAGGGTCCACTTTATCATAATGTCGGCCAACAACCAGCAGACCCCCGCGACAAGCCGTGGCCACTTTCCTCAAGTCAGCATGGAACACATTTGGGCAGTAGGTCACGTCCAACACCTGCAGCGACCGTCCGTAGGTGGTGGAGCGCTGCTGCCAGGTAAACGCCTCGTAGAGCCCTCTCTGCAACAAGCGATCAATGTCCATGTATAAAAACGGGAGACCTAGCGATACCTTATTATCAGCCTTCCCATGACCCATCTACACTGGGGTCATTGTCGTTGTGCTTCCATCGCACAGACTTTAAAAGATCCTGACGCTCATGTCCTTGATGGGTGACTCCCGCTCATCCAAAACATTGTGCTTAGTTGTTTGGCCATCAGACAATGCACCCAAATGTTGCAAGTGAGTGCCACACGTGGCTTGAGATAGGTCCTGTATCCGTTTGTTCTTGAGCTGGTAGATAGGGTGCAGGGGGAGAGGGGGAGAGGGGAGGAAAAAAGTACATTTCCATTTTTTCAGCTCAACAAGCTCAAGTAATGAATTTCAAAAGTTTTTTAAAAAAAAGAAGACAGTTAATCATATTTAAAAAAAAAAAAAAAAAGATAAATAAATACAAACAATTTTTTTTTACAACTGTTACAAACATGTATAATATATAACAAAGGTTGCGCTTTTCCAGCTCAAGAACTGCTCAAGGCACTCCATCGCTGAATGTCAAAAGATGCACACAGCTGAGACTGATAGAATAAAGATAAATAAACAAAAAAAATTACATATAACAAACAAATAAATAAAATTATAATATATCAAGTGCAGAAATAAATATTTAAAATAATAATAATAATAATAATAATAATAATAATAATAATAATAATAATAATAATAATAATAATAATAATAATAATATTAATAAAACGTCATTTCACCTCCGTTAAAAAATACCCCCCAGTGCCCATCCGCTGACAATCCAAGGGAGATAACTGTGGTCCCATGTTCACTGGCCAGCAGACAGGTCTAACATCATTGGGCTCCCAATTCTCCAAGCACTGTTGCCCACCTGCGCAATAAAATAAAATAAAACTAGAAGGGCAGAGCCCATACGGCTCACACGCTCCTTACAGAACTCGCAATACTTAACATGAAAATGAGCGCCCAGGGGAAAAAACAAAATGAAACGGCGGCATTAAGAAAAGCAAAGCAAGTCATAAAAGCTGATCTTTCTATGCTCTTGACCTTGAGATGACCTCACAGCGGCTCTACCGAAACTTTCAGATTACTGTCTTATGTCTTATCTGTCCTATTTTGAGGTCAGGTCAGCCAGGCTAGCTATGAATAGCTTCGCCGATGCTTCCTTTCTCTTGAAAAGGGGGGAGGTGGGGGGGCAAGGGGGAAGGGGTGTCGCCTGCATGTGAAATGAGTAGGCACAGAATAGTGCTGCTCATACAGGAGCTGAGCTGGTATGACCTTCGACCTCCAGTTCAGAACACACTCACTTGTACGATTAAATTAAACTACAGCGTAAAAGAGATTTCTCTTATATATAGCGCACTTACAAGCTCAGAGAGCTTCTCAAGGCGCTGGCCCGTAATATCCAGCAATCACAAAATAGTTTGCTGAAGTCAGGATTCGAACCCACGTCGCCCAAGACGCACTCACACAGGTCGTGCGCTCTGACCACTGAGCTATCCCTGCCTGCCTGCCTGCGTATTATTCACGCGCACACAAAAACAGTGACCTTGGGATGACCTTGACCTTCACGAGACCTCTCATGCTCAGGTACGATCGAATAACTTAATGTTGTTGCATACTATGGGTTAAATATACAGTAGGGCCATTCCACTGCACGATCAGAACTGTTGTAGTGTTTTTTGCAAAACCTAAAATGACCTTGACCTTCTAGGTCAACGTAAAAATGGAACATATATGAAAGATCAATATATCATCTCTAAATATTAACAAAATTGATATCAAAAGTTAATGGTCAAGGTCACTTCAAAGTACCTATAAAAACTGAATTTGGACAGCTTCAGTGACCTTGACCTTGGAGAGAGGCTGATGACATTTGCATAGCATGTGTGTCTCATTGATATCTAGAATGCACCATAAAATCATAAGTTCAACATCAATTCATTAATTAGGGAAAAAGTGAAATTTTGTGAAAAATTGTCATTTTTTGACTGAACATTTGTTGCCCCAGTGACCCTGACCTTGAAGTGAAGTCATTCATTCAGTGATCATTTATGAGGTCTCATGAATATACACCATCTTACCAAGTTTGGTTGTGATAGCTGAGTTAGGTTCTGAGATATTAAGCCACTAGCAAGTTTTGCACAGACAGACAGTGGACAGACAAATGGATGGACAGAATTTTTTTTGTTTCAAATGTCATTTTGGGGTTATTTAGGACTGGTCTAACATAGATTTTCAAAAAACTGGAAAAGAAACTTTTCGGGGTTGACAAATTTTTTTCTTTTAAATGTCATTTTGGGACTATTCAGGACTTTTCTCACATGGATTTGCAAAATTCTGGAAAATAATCTTGTTGGGGTGAGTTCATAGACTCACATTGTTATGCATGCCAGTCAATAATGCAATATCCATTATTATTATTATTATTACTATTATTATTATTATTATTTTTATTATTATTATAATACATGGGCAAGAAACTTGAGTCAAAACGATGCCTGCCAGGTGACATTACATTACATTACATGGGTATTGCTTTAGGTCCAGTGGACTCTTCCGAGCCAAAACAGGACCAAAAAATCATACTACAACTTCGCTGAAAGAGGACTCACCCCTGATCCGCATAAAAGATCTGCCGAAACAACCCTAATGGTGACACTGAACGCACTCCACCAGCCGGTCACTTTACAATAAAGACATCCCACACAGGGGACGCTGAGGCTATACTCTAATTTATCGAACCCCTGTTTACAAAAACAAAGTAGAACACAAACATCATTATAAAATATCAACAAAACACATACATGTAAAATGCCTACATTGCCAAATAATAACATCATAGGAAGCCCCAGTGACCACCTGGCAGAAAGCGTCCAATATTCCCAAGCTGATCCAACAGACCTCACACACAAATAAGGAGTCTTGTCCCGGAAGAGTTTTCAAGAAAAAAGGTAGGTGACTAGTCTAGCGAAGAAGAAGATAGTATAGCAGATTGATAGAACAGAGTAGGAATGAGAAAGAACAAATGACAAAGACAGCGACAGTGGGAATTTAAAGCACTAAATTTCCAAAAAGTGGGGATACTATATTTATACTGAAACCCCCGGAACCCCAATGGGGTAGGAGGGGGGAGGGGGGGGGGGGGGCGCCAGGTGACAACGACCCTCTATACTGACTACTGTGTTATAGGCAAGGCAAGGACTTGACTTACCCACAACCAGAGGCAAGAAGGGTTCAGAGGTCAGACAATGCAGGCATGACAGGACCAGTTTCTTCAGCTGCGTACAATGTTGCAATAGCGCTGCCACTGATCTGTTCCCTAGCCCTGTTGACAAGAAAGAAATCAAGAAATAAGACATCACAAATTGTATTTATCCCAAAAGAAACGAAAAAGTTATTTCAAGTCATGCAGAATGAAAAGAAAAAAAATTACCAACAGTAATAGCAAATCGACCAGTTCTTTGAACAATAAATAACTAAATAAATAAAGCTAAACACATGACTTTCCTTATTTTTAATTTATAATTTTATTTCTGTATTCATTTTATCCTATTCCTTTTATCCTTCTTATATAGAGAGAGTTTTTCCACGTCTTGTTGTGTGGTGCTGTGTCTTGTTGCATTGGGTTATGTTGTGATTTGAGTTATGTGGCGAGATGACAGAGTTCACAATGTTGGGAGTAAGTTAGTTAGCTAGTCAGTACTTGATTACAGGGTCCAGCAGACTGCAAAAAGCCCAATCAAGACCACAACTTGGTTGAAAGAGGACTCACCTTTTGATCCGCATAAAAGATCTGCCGGAACAACCTTAGTGGTAACACTGAAGGCACTCCACTCGCTGGTCACTTTACAATAAATATTTATACTGAAAACCCCCGGCACTCCAACGGGGGTACTGTTGCCGCAGTGAATCTGTCTTGCCTATAAAGGAAAGACAGGTTTTCAACTGTGGCTTTCACTGTTCCCTTTATAGGTTTGAACAATCTACAGTGGCAAGATTGCGAGTACAGCCTCAGCGTCCTTTGCATGGGATGCCTTTATCGTAAAGTGACCGGCTGATGGAGTGCCTTCAGTGTTACCACTACGGTTGTTTCAGCAGATCTTGTATACGGATCGGGAGTGAGTCCTCTTTCAACCAAGTTGTGGTCCTGATTCAGCTCTTAGCAGTCCGCTGGACCCTATAAGCAATGACTAACTGACTGACTAAAGAGAAAGTGGTTAGCTATTAATTGCTTACAAGGTCCAGCGGACTGCAAAGAGCCGAATCAGGACCACAAAATCAGGACCACAAAATCAGGACCACAACTTAGTTAAAAGAGGACTTGTCCCTGATCCGTATAAAAGATCTGAAACATCCCTGGTTTTTATACAGTGAGTGGTCCTACACCCCTTTATAAAATGATCCTTAACATATATTTTATCTAGGCCGTAAAGCCTAGTGGTAACACTGAAGGCACTTTATCAGCCGGTCACTTTACAATAAAGACATCCCACGCAGCGGACGCTGAGGCTATACTCTAATTCATCAAACCCCCGTTTACAAAAACAAAATAGAATATAAACATCATTGTAAAATATCAACAAAACACTACATATAAAATGCCTACGCTGCTAAATAATAACATCATAGGAAGCCCCAGTGACCATTTGGCAGAAAGCGTCCAATATTCCCAAGCTGACCCAACAGACCTCACACACAAATGAGGAGTTTTGTCCCGGAAGAGTTTTCAAGAAAAAAGGTAGGTGACTGGTCTAGCGAAGAAGAAGATAGTATAGTAGATTGATAGAACAGAGTAGGAAAGAGAAAGAACAAAGAAGACAGCGACAGTGGGAATTTAAAGCACTAAATTTCCAGAAAGTGAGGACACTATTTATACAGAAGTTAACGGTTTTGGATGTAATAAATGTATCTAAATGTGTGTGTCTGCATTTGTGTGTTTTCATCACAAAATACAAAACCAACAGAGATAACAACATATTTTTTAGTCATTTCCTCTGAAGCAATCAGTACATACAAAAAAGGACAATCAAATTCGGCAACACATCTGCATTAAAGCACCCAAAACCATGATATTCCAAACACACCATGGACAGTCCCTGTAAGACATTTGGAATGGAAATGTAAATCTGTTCACCTCATGTAAATCAATAGCATGGAATCAAATACCATCAAACAACATTATCATTTATCATCAGTACTCAAACCAAACGACCAAAAAACCCAATGAGCCATCACCTTAATGCCATAGTGTCGATAGTAGTAGTAGTAACTTAAATAGTGACTAGGGCACGTCATCATTCAGCAGCAACAGCAACATCGCTGTAAGAGAGAGAGAGAGCTCTATAATAATTTGATTGTATCCATGTTACATCCGATGTAAGAGAAAGAGAAATAGCTCTATGATTGTATCCATGTTACATCATCCAGTTAAACACTTTTAAATTATTATAGAGCCCTCTCTCTCTCTCTCTCTCTTACAGTGGATGTAACATCCTATCCTATCCTATCCCATAACTCGAAGGTCATAGGGGCACCACAGATGATCGTTTAACCAGCGAATTCCATCTTTCTCTGTCCTCAGCAACCATCATGGCTTAACTCAGTGTCAAGCCAGTCCATTCTCGAAAGTTGTCCTCCCACCTCTTTTTCTGTCTCTCTCTTCTCCTGCCTCCTTGCAGTGCCTTGCAGGATGGTCTTTGCAAGGCCTGATGTTCTGGTGAAGTGGCCATACCATCTGAGTTTCCGTTTCTTCACCATTGTGAGCATTTCATAGTGTTGTCCAACAGCTTGTGTGATGGTCTGTTGGACTTCATCATTGGTGATGTGCTGGGTATAGGAAATGCATTACAATCAAATTATCATAGAGCTCTCTCTCTATTACAGCGATGTAACATGGATACAATCAAATTATCATAGAGCTCTCTCTTACAGCGAATGTAACATGGATACAATCAAATTATCATAGAGCTCTCTCTCTATTACAGCGATGTAACATGGATACAATCAAATTATCATAGAGCTCTCTCTCTATTACAGCGATGTAACATGGATACAATCAAATTATCATAGAGCTCTCTCTTACAGCGAATGTAACATGGATACAATCAAATTATCATAGAGCTCTCTCTCTATTACAGCGATGTAACATGGATACAATCAAATTATCATAGAGCTCTCTCTTACAGCGAATGTAACATGGATACAATCAAATTATCATAGAGCTCTCTCTCTCTTTCTTACTGCGGATGTAACATGGATACAATCAAATTATCACAGAGCTCTCTCTCTCTCTCTCTCTCTCTCTCTCTCTCTCTCTCTCTCTCTCTCTCTCTCTCTCTCTCTCTCTATCTTATAATCTCTTAGGATTATTACTTTTGATAAATCGATAGAAAGCCATCTAGAGAAATGAACACATTTTTTTCATTCCAAGAATATTAAAAACCAACTAGACATTCCTTATTTGTCTATAGAATTTGTACATAAAGCATAAAGAAATCTTGTGCAAACAAATTCAAGATGAGTTGATGAATTGGATAGTAAAATATTAAAATTTTCTGTGTCATTTATTACTGACACTTTAAGGTATATATACGACCTACACATAGAAAAAACATATTTTCCTATAAAGTTCAAAAAAGCTAAGGTTACACCCCTTTTCAAGAGTGAAGATAGCACTGACCCATCGACCTATAGGCCTATTTCGATTCTTTCTTATCTCTCTAAGCCTCTTGAAAAGCACAAAATAATAATATTCTGATCATTTCACTGAAAACAACCTCTTACATGAAAATCAGTCTGGTTTCAGAGTTAAGCACTCTTGTCACACAGCTCTTACATTTATGATAGAACAATGGCTAAATAATATTAATAAGGGACAATTTTGGGGAACATTATTTGTTGACTTCGCAAAAGCTTTTGATGTAATAGACCATGGCCTTCTGCTACGTTAACTAAAATGATATGGCATTCATTCTAAATCTCTTGAATTTCTTAAATCGTTTATTTCTGACAGAGAACAGTGTGTTTATGTAAATAATCAAAAGTCACAATTTAAAATTGCAACAGCTGGAGTACCGCAAGGATCTGTTTTAGGACCTTTGTTATTTTCTATCTACATAAATGATCTCCCCCTTCATATTTCTACTTCTTGTGAACTCTTCGCTGATGACACTATATTGCATTCTCAAAATACAGACTTGAATAATCTCTCCTCCTCATTACAAAAAGGAGCTATGAACTACAGGAATGGACTGAATACAACCACATGGCCCTCAATCCAGAAAAAACAAAATCCATGCTAATTACAACAAGACAGAAAAGATAAAATGTATCTATAAAACTTCCTCCATAAAAAAATTGCAATACAATAATTGCTGAAGTACAATGTCATAAGCTTCTTGGTGTAACTTTAGACAATTTGTCCTGGGTGAAACATATTTCAAATTAGTAAAACTATTTCTAAAAGCACTTACCAATTATCAAGTATAAAGCATTTATCAAATTTACATTCTCGTAAACTGTTTTATTCCAGTCGTATTCAATCATTAATTGATTTTTCCTCTACTATTTGGGATTCTGCTAGTGGCAATGCAATGAAGCCTTTAATTAGAATTCACAAAGTGCAATTAAACATGTTATTCTTAAACAAACAATCTCTCCAGATGACTATAAATGGATCAATATTCTACCTCTTACAGACTAAAATTTAATAAAGGTGTTTTCATGCACAAGGTCCTTTCTGGCATTGCACCTTCCTATCTTTCTTATCTTTAAAAAAAAAACACTGCCAGATCGTCCACAAAATGAAATGTTCCAATTCCAAGAATTGATCTCTTCAAAACTAGTCTAGCTTATTCCAGGTCCACTTTGTGGAATAACTTTCCTGAAGATCTCCGCATTCCAGCATCTAAATTTACATCATTTAGAATATGTCTCCTAAAACACATTAAAAACTAAATACATATTAATTGTTAATGTTGTTGATTAATATCCTATCCTATTCTATCCTGTCCCGTAACACGGAGGTTGTAGGGGCACCACAGATGATCGTTTAACCAGCATACTCCTGTCCATCTTTCTCTGTCCTCAGCAGCCCTGATGGCTTCGCTCAGTGTCAAACCAGTCCATTCTCGAATGTTGTCCTCCCACCTCTTTTTTCGGTCTCCCTCTTCTTCTACCTCCTTGCACTGTGCCTTGCAGAATAGACTTTGCAAGGCCTGATGATCTGGTGACGTGGCCATACCATCGGAGTTTCCGTTTCTTCACCACTGTGAGCAGGTCATCATGTTGTCCAATGGCTTGTGTGATGGTCTGTCGGACTTTGTCGTTGGTGATGTGCTGGGTATAGGAAATGCCCAGAAGTCTTCTGTAGCACCTCATCTCCATGCTTTGTATTCTTCGTTGGAGATCTGCTGTGAGGGTCCATGCTTCGCAAGCATATAGGAAGATGGAAATGACAAGGGAGCGCAGCAGTCTTACTTTAAAATGTAGACTGATGGTCCTGTCTTTCCAAATGGGCTTCAACCTTGTCAGGGCAGCAGTTGTTTGTGCGATCCTGGAGAGGACTTCCTGTCGGGACCCATTGTCCGATACAATGGCTCCTAAATATTTGAAGCTGTGCACTGTGTTGAGGGATTAGCCTTGGACTTTGATGTCAGTGTTGATGCCATTGGTGTTGTTGGTCATCATTTTGGTCTTCTCTGCACTTATTTCCATTCCATAAGCTCTGGAGGTGGTGTCAAGCCTCTGTACCAGCTGTTCCAAGTTCTTGTTCCTCTCCAGCCAATCCATCAATGTCATCCGCAAAACGAAGATTGGAGATTGCTCTACCCCCTATGCTGACTTTGCCTTCGTGATCTGCAAGAGCATCTGACATGATGCGCTCTAGGAAGATGTTGAAGAGTGTTGGAGAGAGTAGGCATCCTTGACGCACACTGATTGTTGTTCTGAACCAGTTCCCGATGGCGCTGTTGTGGAGGACTGCACTGGTAGCCTCGTCATACAGGCTTTTGATGACTTCAATAATTTTAGGGCTGATGTTGTACACTTTCATTGTTCACGCCTGTGCTTTCTTTCACTGGAAAGTCCTTTCCAGTGGAGCTACTAAGCTAATTATAGCTGGCAAGCCCTGCAGCCAGCCGGCTAGCCTCATATTATGCCTGCAGTCTCGCTTCCCATGCTGCACGCTAACATACTAGACAAAGAACGGCGTACGACTGAGTGGATATCATTCTCTAACTCTGTGCTATAGAACTGATCATATTATGTGAAATATCGTTTGTATTGTGGTAGTCCTTTTGCATTTTAGTTACTTTCATATCTGTGTGTTGTGTTAGCATAAACTAAATATCAGAATACCATTTCGTTTGTCTTATATTTTAGTCGATTTGACCGTGTGTACTGATCGGCCCTTCATTGCATTGCAACGGACCGGTTTTCGATCTAGTGTATATACGCGTTTTAATTACACATTTAAATCCTTTCTACAATGTTCACCATTTGAAGTCACTTAGTACACAGTTTGAACTTTCTGGTGATGTGGTCGACATTATAAAATATTTTCTTGTGTTTGGTTGTTGGCCTCTGTAATAGAAGCGAATTTACGAAAGTCTCGTGGTCCTAATGGTGCAAGCAATAGGCACTCAATTGCATGTAGCGCAGCCGCCCGCAAGCCCCCTTCCTGGCCCTATACAGTACCGAGCTTGGCGCACGGTTAAAGTAATTATAAGCTTCCAGGCGAGTGCCAGTTGCATAGCTTGTGCTGTGGGTCGCTGGCCGTCTCTCAGCAGGTTATAAGCAGTCCAGCCTGCGTTAAGGGACCCTACGAGGCGGAACTAAGGGAGTTTTTAGACACAGTCAGAAAGTACTTGAATGCACTGCCGTGTGTTACCCATAGAGCTGCATGCCAGACTTGGTCAAACGCCTTCTTGAAGTCTATGAACACATGATATAGATGTTGTTGGTGCTGTAGGTATTTCTCACAGATTATTCTGAGGTTGAAAATCTGTTCAGTGGTACTTCGCCCTGCCCTGAATCCTGCTTGTTCTTCAGCTATGATATAAACAACATTAATTTCATTTCAATTGTTTGAAAATGATTTTATCTAATGATGACTTTGTTTATTTGTTATTGTTTCATGATGTGAATGTTCCATGATGTGAATGTTATACCAGTGAGTTGTATTTAATAGTTATTGTTAAAGACCCAAGGGCAAGATGTAAAAAAGCGCATCCAGCACTTACTCTTTTACCTTTGCAAAATAAAATTGTAATCTTATCTTACAGTGAATGTAACATGGATACAATCAAATTATCATAGAGCTCTCTGTCTATTACAGCGAATGTAACATAGATACAATCAAATTATCATAGAGCTCTCTCTCTTAAACAGAATGTAACATGGATACAATCAAATTATCATAGAGCTCTCTTTCTCTCTGTTACAACGGATGTAACATGGCTACCACCAATACACTCGCCACAGAGAACAACAATCCTCAATGATTTCAATATACATAAACAACGAGGAACACATCAACACACACTATCTGACATAGCCATGCTTGTGATGCAGTAAGGGTAGTCAACGCTGGCTGGGCTCAACACAACACACTGTCATAGCCATGCTTGTGATGCAGTAAGAGTTGCCAACGCTCGCTGGGTTCAACACACACACCCTGTCTGTCATAGCCATGCTTTTGATGCAGTAAGAGTTGCCAACGCTCGCTGGGTTCAACACACACACCCTGTCTGTCATAGCCATGCTTGTGATGCAGTAAGAGTTGCCAACGCTCGCTGGGTTCAACACACACACCCTGTCTGTCATAGCCATGCTTGTGATGCAGTAAGAGTTGCCAACGCTCGCTGGGTTTAACACACACACCCTGTCTGTCATAGCCATACTTGTGATGCAGTAAGAGTTGCCAACGCTCGCTGGGTTTAACACACACACCCTGTCTGTCATAGCCATACTTGTGATGCAGTAAGAGTTGCCAACGCTCGCTGGGTTTAACACACACACCCTGTCTGTCATAGCCATACTTGTGATGCAGTAAGAGTTGCCAACGCTCGCTGGGTTTAACACACACACCCTGTCTGTCATAGCCATACTTGTGATGCAGTAAGAGTTGCCAACGCTCGCTGGGTTTAACACACACACCCTGTCTGTCATAGCCATACTTGTGATGCAGTAAGAGTTGCCAACGCTCGCTGGGTTTAACACACACACCCTGTCTGTCATAGCCATGCTTGTGATGCAGTAAGAGTTGCCAACGCTCGCTGGGTTTAACACACACACCCTGTCTGTCATAGCCATGCTTGTGATGCAGTAAGAGTTGCCAACGCTCGCTGGGTTCAACACACACACCCTGTCTGTCATAGCCATGCTTGTGATGCAGTAAAGGTTGCCAACGATCGCTGGGTTCAACACACACACCCTGTCTGTCATAGCCATGCTTGTGATGCAGTAAAGGTTGCCAACGATCGCTGGGTTCAACACACACACCCTGTCTGTCATAGCCATGCTTGTGATGCAGTAAAGGTTGCCAACGATCGCTGGGTTCAACACACACACCCTGTCTGTCATAGCCATGCTTGTGATGCAGTAAGGGTAGTCAACGCTCACTGGACTCAACACACACACTGTCATAGCCATGCTTGTGATGCAGTAAGGGTAGTCAACGCTCACTGGACTCAACACACACACTGTCATAGCCATGCTTGTGATGCAGTAAGGGTAGTCAACGCTCACTGGACTCAACACACACACTGTCATAGCCATGCTTGTGATGCAGTAAGGGTTGCCAACGCTCGCTGGGCCCCATGGAAAGTGTAAGGGTCCACTTTATCATAATGTCGGCCAACAACCAGCAGACCCCCGCGACAAGCCGTGGCCACTTTCCTCAGGTCAGCATGGAACACATTTGGGCAGTAGGTCACGTCCAACACCTGCAGCGACCGTCCGTAGGTGGTGGAGCGCTGCTGCCAGGTAAACGCCTCGTAGCGCCCTCTCTGCAACAAGCGATCAATGTCCATGTATAAAAACGGGAGACCTAGCGATACCTTATTATCAGCCTTCCCATGACCCATCTACACTGGGGTCATTGTCGTTGTGCTTCCATCGCACAGACTTTAAAAGATCCTGACGCTCATGTCCTTGATGGGTGACTCCCGCTCATCCAAAACATTGTGCTTAGTTGTTTGGCCGTCAGACGGTGCACCCAAATGTTGCAAGTGAGTGCCACACGTGGCTTGAGATAGGTCCTGTATCCGTTTGTTCTTGAGCTGGTAGAGGGGAGGAAAAAAGTACATTTCCATTTTTTCAGCTCAACAAGCTCAAGCAATGAATTTCAAAAGTTTTTAAAAAAAAGAAGACAGTTAATCATATTTAAAAAAAAAAAAAAAAAAGATAAATAAATACAAACAATTTTTTTTTTACAACTGTTACAAACATGTATAATATATAACAAAGGTTGCGCTTTTCCAGCTCAAGAAATGCTCAAGGCGCTCCATCGCTGAATGTCAAAAGATGCACACAGCTGAGACTGATAGAATAAAGATAAATAAACACAAAAAATTACATATAACAAATAAATAAATAAAATTATAATATATCAAGTGCAGAAATAAATATTTAAAATAATAATAATAATAATAATAATAATAATAATAATAATAATAATAATAATATTAATAAAACGTCATTTCACCTCCGTTAAAAAATACCCCCCAGTGCCCATCCGCTGACAATCCAAGGGAGATAACTGTGGTCCCATGTTCACTGGCCAGCAGGCAGGTCTAGCATCATTGGGCTCCCAGTTCTCCAAGCACTGTTGCCCACCTGCGCAATAAAATAAAATACAACTAGAAGGGCAGAGCCCATACGGCTCACACGCTCCTTACAGAACTCGCAATACTTAACATGAAAATGAGTGCCCAGGGGAAAAAAACAAAATGAAACGGCGGCATTAAGAAAAGCAAAGCATGTCATAAAAGCTGATCTTTCCATGCTCTTGACCTTGAGAGGAACTCACAGCGGCTCTACCGAAACTTTCAGACTACTGTCTTATGTCTTATCTGTCCTATTTTGAGGTCAGGTCAGCCAGGCTAGCTAGGAATAGCTTCGCCGATGCTTCCTTTCTCTTGAAAAGGGGGAGGGGAGGGGGGGGGGCAAGGGGGAATGGGTGTCGGTAAGCTATAAATTGCCTGCCGCATGTGAAATGAGTAGGCTTTTGATTGATTGATTTATTGTTGCTTTAGGTCCAGCGGACTCCTCCGAGCCAAATCAGGACCGGACAACCCCCGATCCGCATAAAAGATCTGCTGAAACAACCCTAGTGGGAAAATTGAACGCCCTCCACCGGCCAGTCACTTTACAATAAAGACATCCCACGCGGGGGACGGCTGAGGGTTTACCTCAACTACGCGAACCCCCGGTTACAAAAACAAAATAGAATACAACCATCATTACAAATCATCAACGAAACATATACATATAAAATGCCTATATTGCTAAATACTAACATCATAGGAAGCCCTAGTGACCACCCGGCAGAAAGCGTCCAACATTCCCAAGCTGATCCAACAGACCTCATACACAAACAAGGAGTCTTGTCCAGGAAGAGTTTTCAAGAAAAAAGGTAGGTCAATGATCTAGCGAAGAAGAAGATAGTATAGCATATTGATAGAACAGAGCAGGAATGAGAAAGAGCAAATGAGGAAGACAGCGACAGTGGGAATTTAAAGCACTAAATTTCCATAAAGTGGGGACACTATTTATACTGAAACCCCCGGCACTCCAACGGGGGGTACTGTTGCCGCAAAGAATCTGTCATGCCTACAAAGGCAAGACAGGTTTTCAACTGGGGCTTTCACTGTTCCCTTTATAGGTTAGAACAATCTACAGTGGCAAGATTGCTCATGACCCCAAGGAGTGAATGAGTAGGCACAGAATAGTGCTGCTCATATTGGAGCTGAGCTGGTGTTGACCTTCGACCTCCAGTTCAGAACACATTCATTTGTACGATCAAATTAAACTACAGCGTAAAAGAGATTTCTCTTATATAGCGCACTTACAAGCTCAGAGAGCTTCTCAAGGCGCTGGCCCGTAGTATCCAGCAATCACAAAATAGTTTGCTGAAGTCAGGATTCGAACCCACGTCGCCCAAGACGCACTCACACAGGTCGTGGGCTCTGACGACTGAGCTATCCCTGCCTGCCTGCGTAATATTCACGCGCACACAAAAACAGTGACCTTGACCTTCAGGTAGATGACTGGTCTAGCGAAGAAGAAGATAGTATAGCAGATTGATAGAACAGAGTAGGAATGAGAAAGAACATAGGAGAAAGACAGCGACAGTGGGAATTTAAAGCACTAAATTTCCAAAAAGTGGGGATACTATATTTATACTGAAACCCCCGGAACCCCAATGGGGGGAGGGGAGGGGGAGGGGGGGTGCCAGGTAACAACGACTCTCTATACTGACTACTGTGTTATAGGTAAGGCAAGGGCTTGACTTACCCACAACCAGATGCAAGAATGGTTCAGAGGTCAAACAATGCAGGCATGACAGGACCAGTTTCTTCAGCTGCGTACAATGTTGCAATAGCGCTGCCACCGATCTGTTTCCTAGCCCTGTTGACAAGAAAGAAATCAAGAAATAAGACATCACAAATTGTATTTATCCCAAAAGAAACGAACAAGTTATTTCGAGTCATGCAGAATGAAAATAAACAAAAATTATCAAAAGGAATAACAAATCGACCAGTTCTTTGAACAATAAATAAATAAATAAAGCTAAACACGTGACTTTCCTTATTTTTAATTTATAATTTTATTTCTGTATTCATTTTATCCTATTTCTTTTATCCTTCTTATATAGAGAGAGTTTCTCCAGGTCTTGTTGTGTGGTGCTGTGTCTTGTTGCGTTGGGTTATGATATGATTTCAGTTATGTGGCGAGATGACAGAGTTCACAATGTTGGGAGTGAGTTAGTTAGCTAGTCAGTCATTGTTTGCAGGGTCCAGCAGACTGCAAAAAGCCCAATCAAGACCACAACTTGGTTGAAAGAGGACTCACCTTTTGATCCGCATAAAAGATCTGCCGAAACAACCCTAGTGGTAACACTGAAGGCACTCCACTCGCCGGTCACTTTACAATAAAGACATCCCACGCAGGGGTACGCTGAGGATATACTCTAATTTATCGAACCCCCGTTTACAAAAACAAAATAGAATACAATCATTATATAATATCAACAAAACACATACATATAAAATGCTTATATTGCTAAATAATAACATCATAGGAAGCCCCAGTGACCATTTGGCAGAAAGCGTCCAATATTCCCAAGCTGATCCAACAGACCTCACACACAAATGAGGAATTTTGTCCCGGAAGAGTTTTCAAGAAAAAAGGTAGGTGACTGGTCTAGCGAAGAAGAAGATAGTATAGTAGATTGATAGAACAGAGTAGGAATGAGAACGAACCAATGAGAAAGACAGCGACAGTAGAAATTTAAAGCACTATATTTCCAGAAAGTGGGGATACTATTTGTACTGAAACCTCGGCACCTCATCAGAGGGGGAAGGGAGGAGGGAGAGGGGGGAGAGGGGGAGGGGGAGGGCGGGTGGTTGGGGGGATGCTTTAGTCATGTATCAGTTTTTAATAATGTGTTTCATAAATGGATTTCGTTATCATTACTTTACTTGATGCTATATAAAACAAAAATGGGTGCAACATATAATGTTTTGTTACCTCAAAGTCTTTCAAGTTGTACCTTACGCCTACTTTGTATATTTTAAAGTACTTATGTGTACAATGTCTGTGTTGGCACCACAATGGTATTCCTCTGTTGAGGTAATAAAGTATTTGTATTCGTATTCATACATGTAAAATGCCTAAATTGCTAAATAATAAAACCATAGAAAGCTCAAGTAACCATTTGGCAGAAAGCGTGCAATTACATTACATTACATGGTTATTGCTTTAGGTCCAGCGGACTCTTCCGAGCCAAATCAGGACCAAAGCGTCCAATATCCCCAGGCTGACCCATCAGACCCCAATACACAAATGAAGTGTTTTGGGAGAGTTTTCAACAAACACGTGTAGGTGACTGATCTAGCGAAGAAGACAAGTAGATTGATAGAACAGAGTAGGAATGAGAAAGAACAAATGAGAATGACAGAAACAGTGGCAATTTAAAGCACTAAATTTCCACAAAGTGGGGATACTATTTATACGGAAAACCCCGGCACCCCAACGGGGGTAATAGTGTTGTGTGATGAGATAAGTTGAGTTCAGCGGTTGGACAAGACGAGACACAATGCGATTGGATTGGATTAAGATTAGTGAAGTGAGGTATCAAATTGGGACTGAGATGAGATTGGATTGAGATTAGCGAGGTGAGATTATATTAGATTGGGATCGATATGAGATCGGATTGGATTAAGATTAGCTTGGACTGGGATGAGATTCAGAAGAGATGAGTTTTTTTTTGTTTTTGTTTTTTTTCGTTCTATACACACACGCAGTACCTTTATTTCATGCACACAGACGCACACACACACTCACACACCTTTTATTCTTTTTTCTTTTTTTTTCTTGGTTTTGTATTTTTCCTTTTCTCTCTTTCCCTCCCCCTTCTTATCCCCCCTCCCCCCTTTTTATTTCTTTGTTTGGGCTTACCTCCATCACCAGCACCACCGTCACTTTTTATTTCTTTGTTTGGGCTTACCCCCATCACCACCATCATCATCATTACCACCACCTCCATCACTTTTTTAAACCTTTTTTTTTTAAAGCGGGGAAGGGAGGGGGGGGGGGGGTGTGTTTCTTTGTTTTGTTTTGTTTTATTTTTGATTGAGTGGAGGAGTTGAGTTGTGTTGTGTTGTGACTTGTGTTGTGACTTGACTTGAGTTGTGACTTGACTTGACGCTTGAGTTACCCCTTGGGGTCATGAGCAATCTTGCCACTGTAGATTGTTCTAACCTATAAAGGGAAAAGTGAAAGCCCCAGTTGAAAACCTGTCTTGCCTTTGTAGGCATGACTGATTCACTGTGGCAACAGTACCCCCGTTGGAGTGCCGGGGGTTTCAGTATAAATAGTATCCCCACTTTCTGGAAATTTAGTGCTTTAAATTCCCACTGTCGCTGTCTTCCTCATTTGCTCTTTTCCCATTCCTGATCTGTCCTATCACTCTGCTATACTATCTTCTTCTTCGCTAGATCAATGACCTACCTTTTTTCTTGAAAACTCTTCCTGGACAAGACTCCTTGTTTGTGTATGAGGTCTGTTGGATCAGCTTGGGAGTGTTGGATGCTTTCTGCCGGGTGGTCACTAGGGCTTCCTATGATGTTATTATTTAGCACTATAGGCATTTTATATGTATGTGTTTTGTTGATGTTTTATAATGATGTTTGTATTCTATTTTGTTTTTGTTACCGGGGGTTCGATAAGTTGGGGTGAAGCCTCAGCCGTCCCCTGCGTGGGATGTCTTTATTGTAAAGTGACTGGCCGGTGGAGGGCATTCAATTTTCCCACTAGGGTTGTTTCGGCAGATCTTTTATGCGGATTGGGGGTTGTCCGGTCCTGATTTGGCTCGGAAGAGTCCGCTGGACCTAAAGCAACAATCAATCAATCAATCAATCAATCAATCAATCAATCAATCAATCAATTGACGCTTGAGTTGTGTGACTTGAGTTGTGTCACAACTGGTGTTCAACTAGGGAATCTCCAAAGTGCCCACACTGACCCGGGTTGCGGCCTACGTCCAGGTTGACCAGCTGTGTCAAGGACTGGGCCACATGAACCACGGCATCGTCGTCCAGCTCTCTGCCTGCCGAGATGTCCATGTTCTGTAACACAACACAACAACTCGTGTTATAACCCCCACTGGGAACAAAAAAAACTTATGGGACAAGATTTTCAGGTTACTGAGGGGTTTTCTCCAGGTACTCCGGTGTTCTCCCTCCCTTCAATAAAAGCATTGCAAGCAGTTTTATCTAAAATTTCTAAATTAAAAAAAATGTAGATTTATTTGTTTGTCTTCTAATAGCGACTTTACTGTTACACCAAATGATTGAGGGATGAATGTGTTTTTATTGGTTTATGTAGGAGTGTCAGTAACAGTAGTATTATCATTGCCATCTCATTAATATTATGATTATTTCTATTATAATTAATTAATTAATAATAATAATAATAATAATAATAATAATAATAATAACGACAACAACAGCAACACCAACAACAACAATAATAATAGTAATAATGATAATAATAATAATAATGATAATAATAATAATAATAATAATAATAATAATAATAATAATAATAATAGTAACAATAATAATAACAATAATAATATTAATAATAACAATAATAATAATAACCACAAGGGCAAAGCCCATATGACTCACATGCTCCTTATGGAACTCGCAATATTTAACATGAAAATGAATGCCCAGAAATCCAAAAAAACACATGGTGGTATTAAAACGCAAAGTAATACCTTGATCTTTCTATGCCCTTGACCTTGAGATAACCTTGACCTCCAGCTCCAAATGCATTCATGTACAATAAAATAAAGAACAGCAAAATGTTTCTTTTAAATTTCATTTTTGGACTATTTAGGACTCTTCTCTCACAAATTTGTGAAAATAAGGAGAGAAAAATATTGGCGAGTGGGGTAAGTGTAGGAGTAAGTACACAGACTCATATTACTCTGCATGTGATTCCATAATAATAATAATACTAATACTAATAATAATAATAACAATAATAATAATAATAATAATAATAATAATAATAATAATATAATAACAATACTACTACCACTACTACTAATAGCAATAACATTAATAATAACAATAACATTAATAATAACAATAAAATTAATACTAACAATAACATTAATACTAACAATAACACAGGCATGCCTACCCCAAATTTCGAATTTCAGGAACACAAAAAGTGAATTTCAGGAACAAATAATAAATTTTCGGAACAAGCAAAAAAAAGTGTTTTTTTCAATCTGTCTACGCTTAATGAAGGGGTACTTTTGCGTCCACTCCACTCTGTAGCATAGCGAACGTTTCTTGGTAGAAGTTTCTATAACTGATGCGACTTTTCTCTTACTCGCCATTTTAAAAACGGATGTAAACACAGACGCGCATGCGCAATCGACTAAAAAAAATCTCGCGAGACTTCAGTTACGACGCAAATTAGCGTCTGCTAGGCCTAGTTTTCGCAAAGGACAGCTAGAAATCAGAAAGAATTACGTATGGTATCTTAACTTTGTCAAAATTAAAATATCCGGAACACGAAAATAATTTACGGATTTTACGGAACAGCCATATTTTTTTCTGAATTTCAGGACTAAATCCGGAAATTCAGGAATGGTAGGCATGCCTGAGAACATTAACAATAACAATAATAATAAAAATAATAATAATAATAATAATAATAACAATACTCACCTGCCCCCTCTCTCCACGCCTCACCCCACCCCCACTCTCCCCACATCTCTCCTCCCTTCCTCTCCATAGTTACCTGTATGGCGGTGCAGTGCTGAGCGATGACGGCCAGGGTGGAGTTGGTAAAACAGCCGCAGCGGAGGTGCAGTGTCACAAGGTGAGTGCAGAACTTCAAGGCCTCATCCAGCGCGTCCGAATTATAATCTTCGCACCACGACAGGTCCAACAACGTCAGCTGTGTCAACACAAATAGAATTTTATTTTTTAAATTATTATTTGGAAGCAGATGTCAACACCATGACCACCAACCTTCAACCCAGCTGTGACAAATGCCGCCACTGAGATCCTTGGCAAGCATCGGCCAAAGAAGACGCCGTGGATCACACCTGAACTTTTGGACCTGTGTGATCAATGAAGGGAGATGAAAAATAAAAAAAACACTTCACAGGGAGCTGATGACTACCGAAAAATCAACAATGAAATCCGAAAAGGCATGCGCACAGCAAAGGAGAACTGGATAGAAGATCAATGCCCGGAAATAAAAAACAGTCTGGACAAGAACAACAGCAAGAAGGCCTACCAGACTGTGAAGTGGCTGACAAGTGTTAAACAGCCCAAGATCTCCACGATCCAAAGCAAGTCTGGCATATGCCTTACAGAAGAACAAGAAGTCATGGATAGATGGACAGAGTACTGCTCTGACCTTTACAACCACACACCAAACGGAGACCCATCAGTTCTAGCATGACCAGAGAATAGAGAAGAAGAAGAAATCCTCCCAATTCTCTGAGAAGAAGTTGAGGCAGCAGTGCAGTCGCTGAAGAAAGGGAAGTCAGCAGGAGTGGACAACATCCCCGCAGAACTGCTTCAAGCAAGAGAAGCGATGATTGACGCCCTCACCATTATCTGTAACAAGATCTGGCAGAGTGGGGAGTGGCCTACACCATGGACCCAGTAGCTTGTCATCACTCTTCCAAAGAAAGGTAACCTTCAGGAGTTGAAAAATTACCGCACCATCAGCCTCATCAGCCATCCCAGCAAGGTCCTATTGAAAATAATACTCAACAGGTTGAAACCCCAAGCTGAACAAACCATAGCTAAAGAACAAGCAGGATTCAGTGCAGGGCGAAGTACCACTGAACAGATTTTTAACCTAGGAGTAATCTGCGAGAAATACCTACAGCACCAACAACATCTATATCATGTGTTTGTAGACTTCAAGAAGGCGTTTGATCGAGTCTGGCATGCAGCTCTGTGGGCAACCATGAGAGTGTACAACATCAGCCCTAAAATTATTGAAGTCATCAAAAGACTGTATGACAAGGCTACCAGTGCAGTCCTCCATAACAGCGCCATCGGAAACTGGTTCAGAACAACAATCGGTGTGCGTCAAGGATGCCTACTCTCTCCAACACTCTTCAACCTCTTCCTAGAGCGCATCATGTCAGATGCCCTTGCAGATCATGAAGGCACAGTAAGCATAGGGGTAGAGCAATCTCAAACTTTCGTTTTGCGGATGACATTTATGGGTTGGCCGGAGAAGAACAAGAACTTGAACAGCTGGTACAGAGGCTTGACACCCCCTCCAGAGCCTATGGAATGAAATTAAGTGCAGAGAAGACCAAAATGATGACCAACAACACCAGTGACCAATGGCATCAACACGGACATCAAAGTCCAAGGCCAATCCCTCAACACAGTGCATAGCTTCGAATATTTAGGAGCCATTGTATCAGACAGTGGGTCCTGACAAGAAGTCCTCTCCAGGATCGCACAAACAACTGCTGCCCTGGCAAGTTTGAAACCCATTTGGAAAGATAGGACCATCAGCCTACATTCCAAGGTAAGACTGTTGTGCTCCCTTGTCATCTCCATCTTCCTATATGCTTGCGAAACATGGACCCTCACAGCAGATCTCCAACGAAGAATACAAAGCATGGAGATGAGGTGCTACAGAAGACTTCTGGGCATTTCCTATACCCAACACATCACCAACGACGAAGTCCGACAGACCATTACACAAGCCATTGGACAACACTATGACAGTGGTGAAAAAACAGAAATTCCGATGGTATGGCCACGTCACCAGATCATTAGGTCTTGCAAAGACCATCCTGTAAGGTACAGTGCAAGGAGGTAGAAGAAAAGGGAGACCGAAAAAGAGGTGGGAGGACACAAAGACTCAACCAAAGCTTTTAAGTTTTGAGGTTAGGTCAGCCAGGCTAGCAATAAATAGCTTCGCCGATGCTTCCTTTCCTTTCCTTTCACTGGAAGGGAGGGTGCAGGCAAGCTATAAATAGCCCGCAGCAAGCAAAATGTGGAGGCACTAAACAGTGCTGCTCAAATAGGCATTGAGCTGGTGTGAGGACAACATTCGAGAATGGACTGGTTTGACACTAAGCGAAACCATCAGGGTTGCTGAGGACTGAGAAAGATGGAGTACGTTGGTCAAATGATCATCTGTTGTGCCCCTACGGCCTCCAAGTTATGGGATAGGCTAGGCTAGGATAGGATTTGGGCCTTTGTGAGTGTGTGTTCGTGCTTTGAATTATCTTTCTTAAAAAAATTCAGACCTGGCACCATAGGAGTAGCATTATTATTTAAATTTTTGCCTTTATTGTTATAACGCTTGAGAGCTTTATACTGCAAACACACCCTTCGACACACCTGCTACACACCTCTCTACACAACTACTACAAAGTACACACCTTCAACATGCTACACACACCACACACACACGCACACACCTACAAACAACACACCTTGTACACTACAACACCCCTTCTACACATGACACACCCTGTACACACTACACACCCTGTACACTACACAGCCTCTACACACTACACAAGCCAAGCCTTATGTTTTACCTGAGCTTTGTGCACAAGGCGCAGGAGAGCTGGGGAGGACAGTTCAATCTTGGACGCAGGCGCGGCAAGGCTGAAAAAGGATTCCTGCTGCTCCAGCCCCTCAAAGGCTTGGTCGGTCAGCATGAAGCAGCCTGCATAATAGGCAACGAATGACTACCTTTAACTAATTTCTTACCACCAACAGGAAGGAGGGACAGGGTGGGGGGGGGGGAGGGAGGGTTCCCAGTTTGCACAGTTCTGCAATGACTGCCCACGAACGGTTAATCCCCGTGCAAACAAGTACTTTCACTTCGACCAGAACTACTAAGCCAAGTAACATCGCTTACAGGAAATAAGCAAGGGAAACGACTCTGAACAGATTGTTCTCAGGCTAGCAGTGATTTATTTATTTATTTATTTAATCGTTCTTATATAGCGCTTTACCAGCTCAAGAGCTGCTCAAGGCGCTGGCCGATACAGGATCTAACTCAAGCCGCCCGAGACGCCCACCCGCAGCCTTAGTGATCCGAAGTTATTTCTTGAAGTTTTAGGAGTGTTGAAATTTGAAGAAAAAAAAAAGGATATGCCACGTAACATGCTGTTCATAGACAACAATAGCGAGGAGGATAAAGTTTGTGAAAAGCGATACCAACAGTTCGGATTATGAATCAGACAATGTGCTTGAAAGCAGTGATGAGTGTATCGACCTATCTCTGGCATTTTCAAAGACCAGTCCCAACACTTTTTCATCAACTATGGTATTCGGTGAAGGAAAAGGGAGGGATGGGGGGTGGGAGCAAGAAATAAATGGAATAACAGCCCAATACAATATTTTCCCAAACGTATATTTACTTGTAAACAAGTGAGCCCAATGAAAACGACTGTACTGTCAAAAGTGAGCCAATGAAAACGATTGTACTGTCAAAAGTGAGCCCAATGAAAATGGCCGTACCTTCTAGACTGAGCTTCTTAAGTCCCGTGCAGGATTGGACGAAAGAATGAATGGTGGAGTTGTCCACAGAGTTGAAGCTGATGTCATCCTGGCAGAAGGATAAATGCTGAATGTTTGGTACGATCGCCCCTGTCGCCTTGATCATCTGTAACACACATAACATAACATAACATAATTGTTGCTTTAGGTCCAGCGGACTCTTCCGAGCCAAATCAGGACCGGACAACCCCCAATCCGCATAAAAGATCTGCTGAAACAACCCTAGTGGGAAAACTGAATGCCCTCCACCAGCCAGTCACTTTACAATAAAGACATCCCACGCAGGGGACGGCTGAGGCTTTACCCCAACTAATTGAACCCCCGTTTACAAAAACAAAATAGAATACAAACATCATTATAAATTATCAACAAAACACATACATATAAAATGCCTACATTGCTAAATAATAACATCATAGGAAGCCCTAGTGACCACCTGGCAGAAAGCGTCCAACATTCCCAAGCTGATCCAACAGACCTCATACACGAACAAGGAGTCTTGTCCCGGAAGAGTTTTCAAGAAAAAAGGTAGATGACTGGTATAGCGAAGAAGACGATAGTATAGCAGATTGATAGAACAGAGCAGGAATGAGCAAGAGCAAATGAGAAAGACAGCGACAGTGGGAATTTAAAGCACTAAATTTCCAAAAAGTGGGGATACTATTTATACTGAAACCCCCGGCACCCCAACGGGGGTACTGTTGCCGCAGTGAATCGGTCATGCCTACAAAGTCAAGACAGGTTTTCAACTGGGGCTTTCACTTTTCCATTTATAGGTTAGAACAATCTACAGTGGCAAGATTGCTCATGACCCCAAGGGGTCTGTAACACACAAACACTACACAATCAAGTATGAACATTGGACACACTGACCTTGACAACTTAAACAGGCTAAAGATTTTATTTAGGCTGGGAAGCCTAGTCTTGTAAACCGGTCCTAATTAATACTGAATTAACCCACACAGCTCTTAGCATGTAACAGTAGACAAAAGATCAAATACAAATCAAAATTTCTATAAAAAATAAAATAACATAGAATCTATTTAAAAAAATCTACTTACATTACATTACATTGCATGGTTATTGCTTTAGGTCCAGCGGACTCTTCCGAGCCAAATCAGGACCAAAAAATCAAGACCATAACTTCGCTGAAAGAGGACTCACCCCTGATCCGCATAAAAGATCTGCCGAAAAACCCTTGTGTAACACTGAACGCACTCCACCAGACGGTCACTTTACAATAAAGACATCCCATGCAGGGGACGCTGAAGCTATACTCTAATTTATCGAACCCTCGTTTACAAAAACAAAGTAGAACACAAACATCATTATAAAATATCAACAAAACACATACATAGAAAATGCCTACATTGCCAAATAATAACATCATAGGAAGCCCCAGTGACCACCTGGCAGAAAGCGCTCAATATTCCCAAGCTAATCCAACAGACCGCACATACAAATGATGAGTTTTGTTCCCGAAGAGTTTTCAAGAAAAAAGGTAGGTGACTGGTCTGGCGAAGAAAGAAGACAGTGGGAATGTAAAGCACTAAATTTGCAGAAAGTGGGGAAACTATTTATACTGAAACCTCCGGCACCCCCCCCAGGGGGACCTAGATGCACTCTTACAGGAATTATGTAAGCTCTAGTAACCTTTAACAATCTGGTAAATGCTTTTTCACATAGTACTACTACTACTACTACTATTACTACTACCACTACTACTACTACTACTACTATTGCTAATACTACTGCTGCTGCTGCTGCTACTGCTACTACTACCAATATGCACGCTCACATGCTTCACTCACTCTCACAGGCACAGCGACAAAACACATCTCTCACTCAAACATGTGGTGGTGCAAAGGGCATGGAGATTGCTATTAGAGGAAAGAAAGGAAATGACCAATTTATTTTTGAACCTTTTACTCAATTGACAGCATCCAATAACCAACACTGAAGGGAGGGAGGGTTGCATTACGGGTTTCTTTGGAATACATTCCGTGTACAGGGAGGGAGGGTTGCATTACGGGTTTCTTTGGAATACATTCTGTGTACAGGTAGGGAGGGTTGTATTACAGGTTTCTTTGGAATACATTCTGTGTACAGGTAGGGTTGCATTACAGAGTTCTTTGGAATACATTCTGTGTACATGGAGGGTTGTATTACAGGTTTCTTTGGAATACACTCTGTGTACAGCAAGGGTTGTATTAATGTTTCTTTGGAATACATTCTGTGTACAGGGAGGGTTGTATTACAGGTTTCTTTGGAATACACTCTGTGTACAGCAAGGGTTGTATTAACGTTTCTTTGGAATACATTCTGTGTACAGGGATGGCTGTATTACAGGTTTCTTTGGAATACATTCTAAGTACAGGGATGGTTTGTATTACAGGTTTCTTTGGAATATATTCTGTGTACAGGGAGTGTTGTGTTAGGGGTTTCTTTGGAATACATTCTGTGTACAGGGAGGGTTGTATTACAGGTTTCTTTGGAATACACTCTGTGTACAGCAAGGGTTGTATTAACATTTCTTTGGAATACATTCTGTGTACAGGGATGGTTGTATTACAGGTTTCTTTGGAATACATTCTAAGTACAGGGATGGATGTATTACAGGTTTCTTTGGAATATATTCTGTGTACAGGGAGTGTTGTGTTACAGGTTTCTTTGGAATACAATCTGTGTACAGGGAGGGATGGGAGGGAAAGGAAACAAAGGGAGGAAACCAGAGCACCCTCAGAAGACCCTTGATAAAAGATATCACTAACCTGGTTGTAAAGCTCTATACAAAAATTCTCCATGGCCAGACGACGGCCAATGTTGTTTTCATCGTTCTCAGGTTCTCTCCCCTTGATTCTTAGTTGCTGCAGGGTGACCTGGTTGGCCCGCAGGCACTCCTCATAGCAAACCATGATGAACTGTCCGCTGGCACTGCAACACCACCAAAACAACAATGTCGTCGTCGTCAAGACACAGTATTCAACAAACAGGATGACTTACAGTCGCCCACTTTTTTTTTTTTGGGGGGGGGAGGGGGATGTGTGTGTGTATAGCTTTAATATTCCTTTTTATCGGGAAATTCTGGGCTGCTTTCCCTGGGGAAGGGGTAGTCGCAGCCTGTGGCGCGCCCATACCTAACCTACCTAACATTAGTTTTGTGTTTTTTTAATTTAAAACTTTTGCTGGGGGGAGCAAACCGGAGTACCCGGAGAAAACCCCCTGCACATTGCCCGAGTCGAAAGTAAATAATATTCTGAGAAACATAACGCCCCCAGATGCTGGATCAATTCTACACCTGTCAGGTGACAATGGTTTCTGGCCTGTGGACAGGCAAGTTAGTCCCGCCTTCGCCCTTTTGGCCACAACGTTCGCTTTGTACACCAGGAAATCTGAGCAACATCACACACACACAGTAAAGCACCAAACATCACAAGGACAATACCACAGTCAATGAATGAAATATATCAGATATGACACCACCATCCACTCTTATGCATGCGCCAGCAATCGCACTATTAAGCGATGAAATTATTACCCCCTTTGACAGCTTACGGCACGACGGCTTATCTCCTCACGTGACGAAATATGCCCATGACCTGTAATCTAGTCCTCATCGTTGCGACGTGGCTTTTTCTTTTTTCGATTTAGTAACAATGGTTAGCAACGCACATACACCCTGATTGGAAAGCTCCGGAACACTAGCTGTTTAACATTCATAAGTAAGGTATGATAACCCTTTTCATTGGCCGGGTGGTCACCCATCCCCTATCCCCACTCCACCCCACCCACCTGCATGCAAAGCTGATCTATGGGCCAAAACAGGGACACAGATGGAAAGGGACACAATACCATGCAAAACGATGAAGTGATAGCCTCCCCTTTCCTTTCTCATTTAGACTACAAATAAAGATATAAATTTGTTTTAAAAATGTTTTTAAAAGAAGAACTTTTTATTTTAAATGTTCTTTTTCCAAATAGCAGGAATCTTTGTGTAGAAAATTAAACGACGATGCGCCTAGCTTGATGAAGTAAGCTTGGGACACAGGCGGCAAAGAGTTATATCCTATCTCGGCCAGCACCTTCAGCAGCGCTTACGCTAGAGTAGCGCTATCCAATCAATACCTTCAATAACGGGATTAGATGCAGCCTATCCCATATTGCAAAACTAATATTCTATTTCCTTCTTTTAAAAGCTATCTCCATGACTTTGCACTGCGGCAAGACCGTGCGTCTGCTGTGCATGTGAGAGAGTATAAAACCTGTGATTTATTTCTTTGTTTATATCGTTCTTGGACATCAAAGTCCAAGGCCAATCCCTCAACACAGTGCATAGCTTCAAATATTTAGGAGCCACTGTATCAGACAATGGGTCCCGACAGGAAGTCCTCTCCAGAATCGCGCAAGCAACTGCTGCCCTGACAAGGTTGAAGTCCATTTGCAAAGACAGGACCATCAGTCTACACTCCAAGGTAAGGCTGCTGCGCTCCCTTGTCATCTCCATCTTCCTATACCCTTGCGAAACATAGACCCTCACATCAGATCTACAACGAAGAATACAAAGCATGGAGATGAGGTGCTACAGAAGACTTCTGGGCATTTCCTATATTCAGCACATCACAAACAACGAAATCTGACAGACTATCACAAAAGCCATTGGACAACATGATGACATGCTCACAGTGGTGAAGAAACGGAAACTCCGATGGGTATGGCCACATCATCAGAGCATCAGGCCTTGCAAAGACCGTCCTGCAAGGCACGGTGCAAGGAGGCAGGAGAAGAGGGAGACAGAAAAAAAAGGTGGGAGGACAACATTCGAGAATGGACTGGCTCGACACTGAGCTAAGCCATGAGGGTTGCTGAGGACAGAGAAAAATGGAGTACGCAGGTTAAACGATCATCTGTGGTGCCCCACCGACCTTGGGGATAGGATAGGATAGGATAGGATAGGATAGGATAGGATAGGATAACATTCTTACATATATGTGGAGCTTTTCTAGCTCAAGAGCTGCTCAAGGCGCTGGCCAATACAGGATCCAACTCACGCTGTCCGAGGCACCCGCTTGCAGCACATGTGTGTGTGTATGTTGGTCCCAGATTGCCGCGCTTTGAAAGTGACCGATTTGGGAAAAGCATCCTTTGTTATTATTATTTTTTTATGATTTTTTTATTAATTAATTAATTTATTTTAATAGAAAAATGTTTTTCTCGACTTTTTATTGTCATTTTTTTAAATTGGGAAATTCTGGGCTGTCTCCCCTTGGAGAAGGGGTAGTCTCCGCCAGCGGCGTGCCCAAACCCAACCTACTTAATATTAGTTTGGTTTTTTTCTTTGGTTTTAAAATTTGTAACCGTAGAAAACCTCCCCCCCCACCCCCTCCACCCCGAGAACTTGCCCGAGTTGAAAGTAAAGGATATTCTGAGAAACATAATGCCCAAAGGTGGGAGGGAAGGGAATTCTAGCCTGCTGACAAGGCAAGTTCGTCCCCCCCTTAGACCACGCTGCCACAACGGCGCGTTTCATACATTCTATTGTTGTTATTATTAATGTTATAAATAAGAACAGGAAAATGTAACAAAATAAATAGAATACTAGCCTGCTGGTATCTGAAGCACTAATCCTTGCAGAGAAAGCCACAGAGGCTAACTTGGGCTGAAACATGCGAAGCGCCTCACCATCCTTTCCTGTGTCTTTCCTAACACCTGGAAACGCTGCAGCGCTACCCGTTTTTCTTTGACTGCAAGGGTCCAAGCCATCATTTTCAACTTTATGTTGACTATTCTGCGATGCAGAATCACCATTTTGCCAAACTTGGTTTCTGGTTTCAGCTGAAGGGGTCGCAGCTTTAATTTCATGGACAACCAAACTGTCATTTTCAGGTTTCTCTGACCCGTTTTCAAATGCTGAATTTCTAGAAGGGTCGGCGGCATCTTCAATGTGAGCTCCTACGCTTTCATACATTCTTTGTTTGATTTCGCTGCATTGTAAAACTGGGTCCCTCGATTTAGCTGCAGGGGTAAAGTTTTTCATTTCACTGCCACACAAACTGTCATCTTCAACGGTGAGTTGACTGTTCTGTAAGGGGGAACTTTCTGTCCAAGCAACAGTTTTGCTTTCTGCTACCCTGTCTTTGAGTTCACTGTTCTGAGAAGCTAGGTTTCTCGTTGAAGTAGTCTGGGTAAAATTTCCAATTTCACTGACGTCCAAACTATCATTTTCAATTTTGAGTTGACTGCCGACAAGCAACGGGGAATTTTCTGTTCCATCAACAACAGGTTCATGTTGTATTGCACTGTCCTTGATTTCATAGTTCTGCGATACACAATCTCTCGTCATAAGAGTTTGGGTAAAAGCATTCGCTTCGCTGGCATCCAAATTTACATTTGCATTTTTCTCTCCAAGTGCTACATTTCTGGATGGATCAATGCGTGAACTTCTAAATCTCTCTTTCAATTCGCTGTTCCGCAATGCAGAATCGATCGCTGTCGCAGATGCGATCAGTTTTTCTGTTCCTCTGCCATCCAAATGAACATTTTCAACTTTGTCTTCAATAATTTGAACTGCTACAGCATCGCTAGAAGTCATACCATAAATTTCCACTTTTGTTTCGACAGTTTGCAGCGCAGACTTCACGGTATTTTCAGTTTCTCTTTCCTCGCTTTGGCATGTAGCTGACTGTATGGCATTTCCCTCGTCACTGCTTCGCAAAGCAGACTTCAGTGTATGCATGTTTTCTCCTTCCATGCTTTGGGAGGTGGCAGACATGGAGTTCTGATATCGCTCTGCATGGACACAGCCATCCTGTAATCCGGATACCTTGTTCAGAACTCTGGTTGTCAAGCTGTCATTTTCCCTTTTATTGTTTTTGAACGCTGAATTATGTTTAGTTCTTGTAACACCTTCGTTTTGAAATCCCTCACAAAATTCTTGCTCTTCGGAAGTCTCATTGCGTGCCTGTACTTGAACTGGCAACCTGCTGTTTTCCCCATAACATTCTTTGCTACTTTGGAATGTTGGGCTTTGCTTAGGACTGGCAGCAGTTTTATTTTGCAAGGCCTCATTAAAATCTTTCTGCACTCTCAAGATCTCTTTTTGTAGGCGAAAGCGGGAGGGTAAGGCGTCGTTTCTCGCTTCGCCATCATGAAATGCTACACCTTCACTTTGCAATGTCTCAATGCAACCGTCTAGTAACATGGAAGTCGGACTATCGCCACCATCTTGGATTGTCCATCTTTCCTTTTCACTTTCACAGTTTTGCAATGCTGATTGATTTTGCCTAGTACTTGCAGCAGTTTTATTTTGCAAGGAGTCACTAAAACCATACTGGACTTTCAAACTCTCGTTTGATAGGTGAAGTTTGGCGGCCAACTT
The DNA here is from genome assembly GCA_036898135.1 of Oncomelania hupensis. Taxonomy (NCBI): domain Eukaryota; kingdom Metazoa; phylum Mollusca; class Gastropoda; order Littorinimorpha; family Pomatiopsidae; genus Oncomelania; species Oncomelania hupensis. Next base: position 42,946,757 of record CM072522.1, on the reverse strand, counting down.
GTCCGTTTTGCCTTTACCGTTTTGCAAGGCTGAATTGTGTGTAGTTCTAGCAGCTACATGATTTTGTAATGTCTCACAAGCTTGTTCCTTCTCTGCAAACTTTGGACTTTTCACTTGCGCTGTCAATCTGTAATTTTCCCCTTCGCTTGTTTGGAATGTCGACATTTCTGTAATAATAGTAGTAGCAGTTCCATTTTGAAACGTCTGACAAAATTCATCTCTTAATGCGGAACTGTCATGTTCATTTTGGACAGGCAATCTATTGTATCCCTGTCCGGTATTTAGGAACGCCGAATTTTGTTTCACATTTGTCGCAGTTTGATTTCTTAGTAACGTCAGACAAGCTTGACCCTTTTCTTCAGACATTTCTTGTCCAACCTTGGTGGGCAAGCGGTCATTTCTCCCTTCACTTAGGAATGCAGAATTTTCTTTAGTGGCAGCAGGAGGAGGAGCAGTAACAGCAGCAGCAGCAGTCTGATTTTGAAACGTCTTACAAGACTGATCCTTCTCAGTAGATATATCACGTCCAGCGTCAGCTGCAAACTGTTCAAGTCTTCTTTCACTTGTATGGAATGCTAAATTTGGGTGTGAGCTTGCAGCAGTTTCATTATGCAACCTCTGACAAGGTTGTTCATTTCTTGCTGAACTCTCATAGATGGTCAGTCTAGCCGGTCCACTTTCACTGAGGAATGTAAGATTTTCTGTAATTGTAGTAGTAATAGTAGTAGTAGTAGTAGTAGTAGTAGTAGTAGTAGTAGTAGTAGTAGTAGTAGTAGTAGTAGTAGTAGTTGTAGTAACAGTAGCAGTAGCAGTAGCAGCAGCAGTAGTATTTTTGCTCTTTCTTGGGTTGCCAAACTGGTCCAGGTCAAACAGGGCCCTGTTGGGTACAGACCTCACCAGCGCGATGGCTGACAGTCGGCTGTGCCCAGCTATGTACAGCAAGCCTTGGCAGTCCACCTGAAACCAAACGCAACCAACCAGTTAAACACACAAATTAATGTAGTCAAACAGCCAGTGTTATTAATACAATTTCTGCAACGTGTACTGAGATGGAGACCGAGACTTCCTTCGTCAATGAAATTTGAATTAGAAGTTTATTTTACTGCGTTGATTGAAGTTTGAAGTTAAATGACTTGCGAAAGATGATGGTCAAACTGGATGTTTTTCTACATCGCCAAAGTTGAAAATATTCATCTGTTTGTGAAGCACAGGAGGAGGAGATTAAGGGTTCGGCTGTGGAGAGAGACACAATCCCCAAAAGCAGAGAAAAGACCGCGATTCGGCAGAAACCAGTCTGGTTTGAGGGACTCGAAAGAGCCAAAGAGGATCTGAAGCTGTGCAGAGGTTGTGTGGACTAATTCATGACAACGCTCGTCTTCTTAAACGCTACACATTACACCCACACCCCTTTTGGGTCCAAAGCTGGAACAAAACAGTCAAGTTTAAGTTTTCTTACTCCTCACCCAAACATACACATGTTGCTTTCCTTGCAATCGCCAGAAGTGGCTTTCTAAACCAAAACCTACCCAGAACACACTGCAACAGAACATTCTAGAAATATATTATTGGAGGGAGAAGGAGGAGGGTGGAGAAGAAAGGGAGGTTACGATTCTCTTTCAAAAAGAGTTAGGTCCCTTCCCATTCACCTCGAGCTGGAGAAGTGCTACATGAGGACGATCAAAATACATTTCTGCTGCGAACCATGGCCATATTCTGTGGGTATTTTCTTTTTTTATTGGCATGAAGGCGTTTTCCCACTCTAGGACTTCAAAAATTAATTCTTTCTATACTTTGCTGCGCTATAGCGTAGTGTCAGCGCACATCTCTTTCATACTGGCATGTGCATAAGCGTACCTCTACTTTCGGAAGTGGCAGTGTAGACTCAACATAGTATACGAAACTAAGAGGGGGTGGGTGGTGGGGGGGGGATGAATGTGTGGAGGGGAGAGGGTATTTTTATTCTAAATAAATCAGGAAATAGCAAAAAAGATAATTCTATCAAACTCAGCTATTGGTTAGTCCATTCTAGTTTCTTTATGACCCTAAACTTTTAAATCTCTACTACAGTTATTGTTCTTAAAAAAAAAAATTTTTTTTTTTTAGCAACTCGTACAAATCAACTAGTATAGAGTGGTATAAAAAGGGGAAGCAACCCGCGCCAGTATAGAATGGTAAGAGGGGAAGCAACCCACGCCAGTATAGATAGTAAGAGGGTAAGCAACCCTCGCCAGTATAGCATGGTAAGAGGGGAAGTAACCCTCGCCAGTCTAAGTTACTCAGCCTTTGTCAGACTTAGGGCAAATCAAAATCAGTTACTAGATTTCCACTAAGCTCAGCTGATAGGAACACTGACGAGCTGAGGACGCTAGCCAAAGGGCTATCTGTTTTTATGGCACAAATACAATAACTCCAACCTCTGTCAACACAGGCAGGGGGAAGAGGGGAAAGAAGGGTGATGGAGGGTGATGGAGGGGGGGAGGGTGAGATAGATCTTTCCTCTTGCTCCTTTGTTCTCCGGAGCATACAGCAAGATTATATTCAAGATGCTCATCAATAAACACCAGTGCCATATATTTTTATCAGGCCAGTCAACTACAGGCATGCCTACCTTCAATTGGAAGTTTCAGTATTAGCTTTTTTAAAAATTTCAGTATTACTGTTACGATTTCCGTATTTACTTTTACTACCTATTGTTTTTGCACTCATCCTTTTTGAGATTATGCGAAGAATCCAGGGATAGATTCTTTTTCCTTCTCCAAAGCCTCGTAATTCTTGATACGCTGTGGGCCTTCCGCGTGCCGCTTGATGTCGTTCATACCACCGGCAGTGATGCCAAACTGGTTGGCACAAATCGAACTTTTGAGTCAGTGCTGCCGCGAATAACGAAAGGACAATTTTCAGAATTTGAGGCAATATATGTCTGCCCCTTGCGCCGTTTTTTTGAAGATTCAGATTCACAATCACTTTGCTTAGTCATTCGTTTGGACGCCATGTTTTAAATTCTGTTTCACGACCACCGATCTTCACTGCGACTGCGCAAAAACTGGTTCAACAAACTTCGGTGCCTCTACCGGAAACTTCTGTGCCACTAGTCTCTACTGCGACTGCGCATTGCAGCATTAAACAGAGTTCGACTGTCTTCGGAAAAAAAAGTCACGCGGTGCATTACCACAGGCCAACGAGTTCGATTTTTTTTCCCAATGTTGTTTTTATTTATTTTCGGACTCTGAAACAAGTATCCGTATTTTCCGTAGCGCTTGCCGAGTTTTTCAAATTTCCGAGAAAAAAAACAACAGAAATTCCGTAAGGGTAGGCATGCCTGCAACTATCACCCAACTCTGTACTACACAAACTTTAGGGCGTCCCTCTCCCTCCCCTTCTACCCACCCTCCCCCCCTCCACCCTCCCACCATCTAACGACGTACCAAAGTGTCTTGGAGGTCAAGGCTGACCAAGGTGGGGCCGGAGAGAGAGCATAGGTGAAGCAACCCGTCGTTGGTGAACAGCTCACAGCCACTGACGTCCACTTGCACTAGTCCAGCCAGGAACGGCCGCTCCTTGTTGCGAGACTTGAGGCAAGGCAAAGATCATCAGGACAATTTATACACAATACAGAATTTTATTTCAGCCAAAACCACAACGCTTTCCTGGTAACGTGGCGCCCCCCTACACCTTCCCTTCCCACTAGGTCCACTTGACGTTGGGCGTGTTCCTGTGATGCTCCTGTGGTTTTACTTTTTAGTGAAATTGTTTTATCCCACAATGACAGCCTAAGTCTTAAAGAGGTGCTGCCTGAGGTTTGACTGTTTATCGATATCCGGGTAATGTCCATGTACGTGCAATGTCTGTTGTCCTTTGGCTGAATAAATTTTGTATTCTGTACGCAAATCATCATCATCATCATCATCATCATCATCATCATCATCATCATCATCATCATCATCATCATCTTCATCATCATCATCATCATCATCATCATCATCATCATCATCATCATCACCATCACCATCATCATCATCATCATCATCACCATCACCATCATCATCATCATCATCATCATCATCATCATCATCATTATGGGAGCATGTGGAGTCCCAAAGGCCTGCCTGACATGTTGTCTTACTAATACATAACTAAATATATATGCTCTTGACCTTGAGATTACCTTGACCTCCGACTCCAAATACACTCATGTACTACCAAATAAACTACAGCAAAAGTTGTATTGCGCACACACAAAAAACAGTGACCATGGGATAACTATCACCTTTAGTAACATTGACCTTTGGGAAGACCTTGACCCTCAGGTGACCTATTATGCATGTAGGATGAAATAACCCAATGTTGTTGCATACTATGGGTTAAATATACTGTATGATTACCTATTTGTTTTGTTTGTGTTTGCTAGGCCTAAAATAACCTTGACCTTGAAGATCAACACAAAAACGAAATATATATGAACGATCAATTTGTGATCTCTAACAAGTTTGGACTGCATATATATATATATATATCTATATCAAAGATCAATCTATCATCTCTAAATATAACTTTGTACTTTATATCTCTCATAGTTTAGGGTCAAAGTACACTTCAAAGTACCTATAATAACTGATTTTGAACAGCTCCTTTCAGTTATTGATGAGAGGGGACGTGTCTCTTATTTCTGGACCAGCTTAATGAGGGTGGTGCCAATCTACTCTCCATAACTTCCTTTTCCTCCTTAGGTTCTAAACAGAGCCAGGCACCCACTCACAGCTGGGTGGTTCTAAACAAGAGCCAGGCTCCCACTCACAGCTGGGTGGTTCTAAACAAGAGCCAGGCACCCACTCACAGCTGGGTGGTTCTAAACAAGAGCCAGGCACCCACTCACAGCTGGGTGGTTCTAAACAGAGTCAGGCACTCACTCACAGCTGGGTGGTTCTAAACAAGAGCCAGGCACCCATTCACAGCTGGGTGGTTCTAAACAGAGCCTGGCACCCATTCACAGCTGGGTGGTTCTAAACAAGAGCCAGGCTCCCACTCACAGCTGGGTGGTTCTAAACAAGAGCCAGGCACCCACTCACAGCTGGGTGGTTCTAAACAAGAGCCAGGCACCCATTCACAGCTGGGTGGTTCTAAACAAGAGCCAGGCACCCATTCACAGCTGGGTGGTTCTAAACAAGAGCCAGGCACCCATTCACAGCTGGGTGGTTCTAAACAAGAGCCAGGCACCCACTCACAGCTGGGTGGACTGGGGGGAGTGCTGTGTGCATGTTATGTTATTTGTGTCACTCGGTGGTTGCCCTCCAAGCATGGTCACCCATCCAAGAGCTAACCCTGGCTGGCCGTTGCTTCAGGAAACATTATCTAGCATGTATCCCAACCACTGTACTCTGCATCACTCTTGTTATTAGTACACTGGAACCTCCGGTATCCATCTCTCTGGTATACGACTCCCTCTGTTATGTGACCTGAAAACTTCTGACGGATTCACTTCCAATAATAAATTACCTCTGGCATGCGACAACCTCGTTTATGCGACTAGCGACCGTGTCTTAAGCCCTTTATACGACCGTCTTAGGCAATTTAAAAGAGATATCAGTTAATTTATTGTCTGTACCTTTCGTTTTTTCTCTCATGTTAGTGTACACCTGCTGTTGTCTGCTATTTCCGGTTCGCAAGTAAGGGACATTACTCGCCTACACTGGCTTGTCAAAATGGCGTCGCGCTAGAGGAAAGTTTGTCTGAAGACACGACTGTTTTCTATTTTTGAAGTTGTGAATAAAAGACAAAGCTAAAAATGAAACATGTTTTACAGTTTTCTTTGTCAGCGAATACATGCTGGTGAGTGTGAAAATAATGACTACATACCCCTTCGAGCCTGACCCTCCACCCTCCACCCCTTGTTTCCGGTATAAGACCACCTCTATTATAAGACCGTTTTTACTATTATTATTATTATTATTATTATTATTATTATTATTATTATTATTATTATTATTATTATCCACTAACTCTGCCCGTCATCTCCAGCTGGTGTTGATGGGTGATGTCCACAAGAAAGGCTTGGTCAGTGATCTTGGTGTTGGACACAATCAGGTCCTGCATGTGACGACATGTCTTCAGCACCACCTGACAACAGAAATAATAGTACTACTACTACTACTACTACTACTACAACTACTACTACTACTACTACTACTACTACTACTACTACTACTACTACAACTACTACTACTACTACTACAACTACTAATAATAATAATAATAGGAACCAGATTGATCGATGCATTAGCGTGGACTTTCAACATCAAGAATAATAATAATAATAATAATAATAATAATAATAATAATAACAACAACACAATCTATCCCGAGCACAGCTAAATTGGTATAGCACAGCCTAGTCATAATTGACTAAGCTCTGATCTATTCGTACAGAAAGGGTTGTGCTATTGAACGCGTCCTTATTTTCACGCGGGTTTCACCGATTCTTGCTAGAATTTAGATTGAGTCTGCGCAAATTTCTCATGGCAAGTCAGAAATGATTCTACTCTGGCAGAGAAGTTTGCAGAGCTAGTTAGGAACTACTGATAGTGATGATTCTGACGAATCATTCCATTTAAAAAAAAGCCCCCACATTTTATTGAAAAGTTTTCAGTTGTTCCAAAGTGATAGATGTTATTGTGTGCTGTACCCCGTCACTTGTAAGGAAAGGTCTCTTCACAGCTGGGCCAGAGGTGAAGTGGCTGCCATGCGCTGACAGTTTAGTATGAGTTGTTAACTCGTTGAACCCGAAAGACCGATATATCGGTCTAGCCCTTAAACAGCTGTGCCCCGATAGACCGATAAACCGGTCTCGTAACCTTACCTTAGTCTTGCGGTCTGTACAAAGCTTACTGTTCTTTCTAGTACTTGCTGTTTGGAATAGGGTTATTGGGAATAAGGTAAAGCAAAATGTCTGCGCTCTAGTGCGAGCACAGTGCGTGTTTTTGTGACGTTTTTTTCTCAATTTTGCGTCATGAAACGAAGGTCTACAAATCAAGAAAGCGTCGCTAAGCGACTGTACACAACTCAGGAAGTAATCGATCAATTGTGGGATGATAATGAAGATGAAGAGATGACATAGTAAGTCATTTATACACTAACTTTGGGTTGTCTAACACTTTGGTTGATATGTTTTGGTTGTTTTAAAAGCATGCTAAAAATGCCATTTTTCCCAGGGGAATGGGCTCAGAATTGGTGGGGCATCCAGGGTTCAAAGGGTTAATAATAATAATAATAATAATAATAATAATAATAATAATAATAATAATAATAATAATAATAATAATAATAATAATAACAATATGGTGGCGTCAGAGGTGAATGGTCACGCTTGGGAGTGATTGTCCCCCTTGAGGCTTCCAGAGGGGGTTTGTTCCCTTGCTTCTGGTCCTGATTTGGCTCGAAAGAGTCCGCTGGACCTAAAGCAACATGTAATGTAATGTAATGTTCCCTTGTTTGTCAGTCTAGCCTTGGGTGGCTCCTGCTGTGCAGAATCATTAGGCGTGTGCTTGAGCCCTTGGATTATGCAGGGCAAGCAGTTTAAAGTACAGTGGAACCTCCGGTATCCGTCTCTCTGGTATACGACTCCCTCCGTTATGTGACCTGAAAACTTCTGACGGATTCACTTCCAATAATAAATGACCTCTGGTATGCGACAGCCTCGTTTATGCGACCAGCGGACCGTGTCTTAAGCCCTTTATACGACCGTCTTAGGCAATTTAAAAGAGATATCAGTTAATTTATAGTCTGTAAATTTCATTTTTTTCTCTAATGTTAGTGTACGCCTGCTGTTGTCTGCTATTTCCGGTTCGCAAGTAAGGGACATTACTCGCCTACAGCTGGCTTGTCAAAATGGCGTCGCGCAAGAGGAAAGTTTTGAGTTTGGCAGAGAGACCCTCACAGCAGATCTCCAACGAAGAATACAAAGCATGGAGATGAGGTGCTACAGAAGACTTCTGTGCATTTCCTATACCCAACACATCACCAACGTTGAAGTCCGACAGACCATCACACAAGCCATTGGACAACACGATGACCTGCTCACAGTGGTGAAGAAACGGAAACTCCGATGGTATGGCCACGTCACCAGATCATCAGGCCTTGCAAAGACCATTCTGCAAGGCACAGTGCAAGGAGGTAGAAGAAGGGGGAGACCGAAAAAGAGGTGGGAGGACAACATTCGAGAATGGACTGGTTTGACACTGAGCGAAGCCATGAGGGCTGCTGAGGACAGAGAAAGATGGAGTATGCTGGTTAAGCGATCATCTGTGGTGCCCCTACGACCTTCGGGTTATGGGACAGGATAGGATAGGATAGAGAGAAAGTTTTTTCCCCTGTTCAAAATGTCTGAAGACACGAAATGTTTTTCATTTTTGAAGTTGTGAATAAAAGAAAAAGCTAAAAATGAAACATGTTTTACAGTTTTCTTTGTCAGAGAATACATGCTGGTGAAAAAAGTAACTGTAGATTATAGTCACACGACATCGAAGCGTATAGGCGACTACTGGTCACATTATTCTGACACCAGCGAACCAGTTGAAGGTGAGGGGAAAATAATATGGTCCCACATTGGCCAATCCAGGATTCGAACCAGGTACCTTTCAGTTACTGGTAAGACGCCCTACCAACTGAGCTACCTGGCCCCACATATGCTGGTGAGTTTGAAAATTATGACTACATACCCCTCCGAGCCTGACCCTTCCCTCCCCCTCCCCCCACCTCACCCCTTGTTTCCGGTATAAGGCCACTTCTATTATAAGACCGTTTTTTCTCAGATTTTGGACGGTCGTATACCAGAGGTTCCACTGTACCAGCAAAGTAAAAATGATGAATTTTGTTTCAGTTTGTCTTGAGAAAAGGTAAAAAACGTCTTTTGAACAGAAAAGGGAACATTCGGAGCAACAGACCACCCTCTCCTTCATGTCCCTGACTCCCACCCTAACTGACCATCAACTGGACTGCGACTGAAGGGCGGTCGATAATTTGAAGTACCTGTACAGTGAAACCTCGTTTATCGCGGTAGTTAGGTTCCAAGACCGGCAGCAATAGCTGAAAATCTGCGAAGTTGGGACACCGTATTTACAGAATTTATTTAACGTGTATTCAGACTTTTAAAACCCTCCCTTAACGTACTGTTAACAAACCACCCTTTACAGTAATGTACAGATATCTACAGTATGTACATACAGTACACAGGCACAAATGTTAGCAAACCACCCTTTACAGTAATGTACAGATATCTACAGTATGTACATACAGTACACAGGCACAACTGTTAGCAAACCACCCTTTACAGTAATGTACAGATATCTACAGTATGTACATACAGTACACAGGCACAACTGTTAGCAAACCACCCTTTACAGTAATGTACAGATATCTACAGTATGTACATACAGTACACAGGCACAACTGTTAGCAAACCACCCTTTACAGTAATGTACAGATATCTACAGTATGTACATAAAGTACACAGGCACAAATGTTAACAAACCACCCTTTACAGTAATGTACAGATATCTACAGTATGTACATACAGTACACAGGCACAAATGTTAGCAAACCACCCTTTACAGTAATGTACAGATATCTACTGTATGTACATACAGTACACAGGCACAAATGTTAGCAAACCACCCTTTACAGTAATGTACAGATATCTACAGTATGTACATACAGTACACAGGCACAAATGTTAACAAACCACCCTTTACAGTAATGTACAGATATCTACAGTATGTGCATATACAGTATATACATACAGTACACAGGCACAAATGTTAGCAAACCATCCTTTGTACAGTATGTACAGTACACAGGCACAAATGTTAGCACTTAACAAATGTTACAGTACCTGTTACAGTAATGTACATGATAACACAAATGTTAACAATGTTAACAAACCACCCTTTACAGTAATGTACAGATATCTACAGTATGTACATACAGTACACAGGCACAAATGTTAACAAACCACCCTTTACAGTAATGTACAGATATCTACAGTATGTGCATACAGTACACAGTAAATGTTAAGCAAACATATATATATTATATTTACTCATATAATATAATGAAAAAAAATCTGCGAAGTTGTGAATCCGTGAGCGTCGAACCCCGAAGTAGCGAAGGTTCACTGTATACCAAAACTCAACAAACCCGCTTCAACTGTTCGAGATACAAATAAAATGACTCCAATGACCTTTGACCTTTGCAGTAGAGCAAATATGATGGCATGCGAGGCAGGCCAATAACTTAAATAATGTTCCTCGGACGTGTGGTAAAAAAAAATATACATTAAGTGGTTCTTGAGATAAGGTGTTCCACTGAACCAACAGACAGGCCGACGGACAGACTTACATGAAGCTGTTGATCGCTGATCTGGCAACAGCCCAAGTTCAAGGACACCAGAGAGGTCAAGGCCGAGGGCATGGAGGTCAGTATCCTGCCAATGTCCAAATGCTCGCAGTACTGCCCCAAGGTCAAGAGTCGAAGCGATGGACATCTGTACAGTTTTATTATCTATTTATATATTAATCTGTTTATCTATTTATATATTCATTTTGTTGTTCATATACTACTAATAATAAAAATAATATAAATAATGATATTTATATCCTATCCTATCCTATCCCCTAACTCGGAGGTCATAGGGGCACCACAGATGATCGTTTAACCAGCGTACTCCATCTTTCTCTGTCCTCAGCAACCCTCATGGCTTCGCTCAGTGTCAAACCAGTCCATTCTCGAATGCTGTCCTCCCACCTCTTTTTTCGGTCTCCCTCTTCTTCTACCTCTTTGCACTGTGCCTTGCAGGATGGTCTTTGCAAGGCCTGATGATCTGGTGATGTGGCCATACCATCGTAGTTTCCGTTTCTTCACCACTGTGAGCAGGTCACCGTGTGTCCAATGGCTTGTGTGATGGTCTGTCGAACTTGTTGTTGGTGATGTGTTGGGTATAGCAAATGCCCAGAAGTCTTCTGCAGCACCTCATCTCAATGCTTTGTATTCTTCATTGTAGATCTGCTGTGAGGGCCCATGTTTTGCAAGCATATAGGAAGATTGAGATGACAAGGGAGCGCAGCAGTCTTACCTTGGAATGTAGACTGATGGGTCCTGTCTTTCCAAATGGGCTTCAACCTTGCCAGGGCACCAGTTGTTTGTGCGATCCTGGAGAGGACTTCCTGTCTGGACCCACTGTCACAGTTGCATGAGACTGCTTAGCTTTTTTTTAGTTTCAGACAGCAAATTCTCCATTGCTCGTATTTGATTTCTGACTGGCACACTGTACAAAAGACTGTTCTATTTCTTGAGACCTTCCTCAAATGTTATCCTAGTCATTCATCACCCACTTCTTTTTACATCCATTCCCACCTCCATGCTTTTTCATGTCTTCATCATCCACTGTCTCGCCACACTGAACAATATGTCACATACATTTTAATGGCTACAACTCAAACACACGCATGCAAAGTTCTGTTTTTCCGTTTGACTTGAGGACACGCACAAAACACTTTTATATTGTAGAAAAATCGTTTTCAAACTTTTTTTGTTCTGCGGAAAACCATACTGTTCTTGACGGAAATATTTTTTGCAATAGGGAAATCTTCTGGACGGTGGAAAATTACAAGCCCTGTTGACAAGGTGCAGGTTTCCTATGCCAAAGGTCACAGGTTCGAACCCTGCAAGGGACACATGTATGTGACATAGGTACGAGACTTTGCAGGACACCGAGGGTTTCCTTTGGGTACTCTGGTTTCTTCCCTCCCTTCAATAATGGTATTGGATGCAGACAATCTCAAATTTTAAAAATAAACATTGATATCTCTTCCACCTTCCATAATAGTAATCTCTTGAGATCATCACGCTTTTGAGTTCATTAAAGAAAAAAACAGGCAATAGCATCCCATATTATGATTATTCCTATCCTATCCAGTAACTCGGAGGTCGTAGGTGCACCACAGATGATCGTTTTACCAGCCCACACCATCCCTCTCTGTCCTCAGCAACCCTCATGGCTTCCCTCAGTGTCAAACCAGTCCACTCTTGAATGTTGTCCTTCCACCTCTTTTTCGGTCTTCCTCTTCCTGTACCTTCTTGCACTGTGCCTTGCAGGATGGTCTTTGCAAGGCCTGATGATTTGTTGACGTGGCCGTACCATCGGAGTTTCCGTCTCATCACTACTGTGAGCAGGTCGTTGTGTTGTCCCATGGCTTGTGTGATGGTCTGTCGGACTTCGTTGTTGGTGATGTGCTGGGTACTATTATTATTATTATTATTATTATTATATAAAATTATATTATATAAATTATATTATATAACATTACATAATATTATACTCTATTAAGTCTCCAACGGCCCACTGATTTACCATGCAAAAGATCAATTGGCCTATACATTTACTGAATTATTTAATGGTTCTCACAGAGCACTTTACCAGTTCAAGAGCTGGTCAAGGTGGCTGCTGATACAGGATCTAACTCACGCCGCCAGAGTCACCCACTAGACGTCTATCCCCCCCAAAAAAAGTGAACATAGCTCTTACTTGTGCAAGATACGGATGATGTCGGCAGCCTGGGCACGCTGATGGAAGTTCGTGAAGATGAGTTCCCGCAGTCCTCTTGGCGCAAGGGACACAACAAGCTCAGCGGGGCAGGGCAGGTCCGGAAAAGCAAGCAAGTAGTTCAGGAGTTCTTCGGACTCAAACTCGGCAAACTCGCCAGGCAAAGGTTGGCGAAAATTAAACAAGTCTACGATGTAGTGCGCCAAGGTGTGCCTGGCAACGTGTCTCAGAGACGGGACCAGATCTGTAGTCTGTGCACTGTCAGGTGATGCCATCCTTCTGTATGCTCTGCTGTGGAAGGAAAATTATATTATCCATCTAACCCCATGCAGGTGCCTAAGCCTTATCAGCTTCTACTTCCTAGGTCAAGGCAAATAACTCCTTCAAAAAGGCTATATCATGCACACACAACAATTAATTAAAAATACACAACCCAAAATTATGTTCCACTCAACATTATTAATAAATCAACCACATATTTTTCTTCAAAATGAAATGTTACACATACATTTTTACAATGTGTTGCCACAGGGGAAAAAAATCTGAATGCATACTGCACAACATGAAGCAATATGATCACTGCCACAAATTATAATGCACAGGTTCTTTATCATTGCTGTTGTTCAAATCTCATGGGAAACAGATCGTCAAAGTGAAAGTCCAAATCACTTTCTTCTCCATCATTCACCTGCACCAAATCTGCCTCCTAAAATTCTTTGAATGAGCCATCTTCTTCATCAGATGCCGCAAGAATGTGACGCCATAATTGTTTGCGTCTCAAATTTCAAACTTTAATCAAACTTTGAAAATGTACTGTGTGCGGTCTACAGACTCTAAAAATGCACAGAAAACTCTGGAAACCGAAGGCAATTGCGATGACGAGTCTCGCACATTTGCTATAGATTTCCTCGTGGCAGCCGCTCAACTGACCAAGCTATTACCGGACGCTGATAGTTGCTCCACGGCACAAGCATGCCCATACCAAAACTATTGGTCGCTCTAGGTTGCTCCGCGTGTAAGAGAGTTAAACCAGATATATATGATGAATATACAAAATATATTTAAAAAATCAAGAAAGAAAAATTTAAGCATGCTTCTGCCATGCTGGTATAGTATTCTAAAACCTATTATTATTTTATACATGTTTCAATCACTGTTGCTTTTGACATGTTGGTAGATAGGAAAATAATACATGTTGAAGTGTCAGCAAAGAATTTAAATAAATATTTAAATAAACTGATAAATCAATGCAAACTAATAAATCAATGCAAACTGATAAATCAATGCAAACTGATAAATCAATGCGAACTGATAAATCAATGCAAACTGATAAATCAATGCAAACTGATAAATCAATGCAAACTGATAAATCAATGCAAACTAATAAATCAAAGCAAACTGATAAATCAATGCAAACTGATAAATCAATGCAAACTGATAAATCAAAGCAAATGTTGTGCATTAGAGTGTACCAATCACAGTATAACAATTGCACAGCATTACCCCTTCGGATGAGAGTATAAACCGAGGTCTAACCTGTGCGTTCCATAGCACGGACTTTAAATATCCTGACGCTCAGGTTCTAGAGGGGGGGGGGGAGTGCCGGCTACATAAGTACACCCAGCACCACGCACTAGGTCCTGTCTCCCCCATCCCCAGTCACCCCCAGGTAAGTGCTCAGTGGTCCGGGCGTCAGATTAAGCGCCCAAAGGCTGCAAGGAATGCAGTCCCTAAGTTTATGGAATGCGCTACCTGGGACTGTCAAAAGGGCGGACTTGTGCCGAGTCGTTCAAGAAGAAGCTCTTTCACTCCTGCTGCCCACCTCCAACCCCCTCTCCACCCTCACCCCACTCCCACATCGGACTTCATCTTTCCTGTTTTTTGTTGTTGTTGTTATTTCTTATTTCTCCTTATGGCGTACTGAGCATTCGACAATGGATAGAGAGACACTCGCTCGTGTTATAAATGAGACAACATCTCCAGCAAGTGGGCACCTGAGGAGCCTTGAGTTACATCCTGAATGGGTCAGCGCCTTGAGCAGCTGTACAGCTGGGAGAGCGCTATATAAGAACGATGAAATAAATAAATATAAAAATAACAAATAGGCTTGTTTGGCTTTAGCCCACTTCAAAGTGCCTCTGTATCCACCCATTCACCATGACAGATCTCTTTTGATATTCATAGTGAGTGTTGCCCCATTAAAAGAAAAGAAAACAGTGATGCTTACTACCAAAAGAAAAAGAAAACCTCTTTTTAAAAGCATATATAAAAAAAAAATCGATTGATTCCATTTGTTTATGTACCTTGTAATAGTTTGAAATGTGTGGCTAAACATAGCATTACCGTGAACTGGGCACAGCACCTCACGGTGCCATAGCCTTAAAAAAAAATATTCTGAAAGAAAGCATCTGATGGACTAGGGCTCTGTATAGCGTTTCAAAAGTGACAAGTGGGAGAGAAAGGTGACTTTTAGACAAACGGTTCCAGTGTGTGGGAGAGAAACTTGGGGCACTAGGCATAGGGAATTAATTATTTCACTAGGGTTTGGGTTTGGGTTACCTAAGCCTTGTTCTAACCCTTACAGCATAGCTTAGACTAGAAAAAGAATTTCTCCCTCTCTCAAGTCTCAGTAGATGTTGGGCAAGCCAATAGCAATACCCACTGCAGATTGCAGGTTTGCTTGAAGTTGAAGTATTAGGTAATCACATCGCCTCTGCATTAACTTCCTGCCTACCAGGAAACTTTAGGTGACACACCTCACCGCATCACCTGGCATAGTGAGTAGGCCTGCTCAACAGCTGCTGAGATCAATCTGATTTTGATAGAGGTAGAAAGGCCTTGCTAAGCCTCGTGCCACGAACGCCTATGAAATTAAACCCTAACCAAAACACTATTTTATGATGACGTCATTTTGTGTGTGTGTCTTTTAAAAACATTTTTTTTAAAATTTAATGGAGTGCTGAACTTGAGGTTTGAATGAATGAGTGAATGAATGAATAATTATTTCCAACGCCAAAGAGTATGATCGCAGAGCTGGTGTGGTGGGATGCAGGTGGACAATGTGTCACAAACACACGCATAAGCACACCATGTACCAGCTTTAGGGGAACGTATAGCACATGAGGGAAAATAGACCTGAGAGAACGTAGACCTAAACTTGGGATCACATAGACTTTGGTACGTGAACACCGTTCCGACCCAAGCAGACATGAGCTTGGTGAGGCAACGCTTAATTCTTGACACTTGTCAAAAACTCAAAATTGGCAAATTGAAAACAAACGCAGCGGAAATAACAAACGAAATGATGATAAAACGATACAATGCAAACAAAAGAATTAGGACTTATTGGCTGTTTCACTGACCTTTTAATGTAAGCCTTTTCTAATAGGCCCTAAAATCGAAAACTAAAATTATGTAGGCGTCGTCGTCTGTTTTTGTTGCTGGGCTTTCGCAGTTGCTTCCCTTCCCTCCCTCTTCCCCCCAAAAAGAAAGTGCGCCTCACTGAACTAATTTTTGCTGTTGATGCAACTGTTTATAATTAATTTGAGCATGAAAAACTCGATTACAAAGACACTTAGCCAACATATTAATAACCAGTTTAGTATAGGTGCGTTATTTTATAACATGTCAAATATGAGTCTTCACTTCGTTTAGGAAATTGAGTAATAAAAATAAAGAGTACTCCCTACAGGTCAAAGTAAATAACACGGAGCCCCGGAAATTTAATGACTTCTAATGAATGATATATCCACCCATTATCCATTAATTGATTTTAATGTGGTCAAGAAAAGAATGTGGCCTTAAATTTTATCGCTTAGCCTTAGGTGTTTTGGGGACTTTAATTTATCGAACGAACATTAATAGGGCCTGGACGAAGTGCATTAGGCCTACTGATGGGCAACTTAGCAAACTCCGCACGAGAGACAATATCGTCATAGCACAGGCGCTTGTATCAGGACACGCGAGCGCCTATGCCTGTGACGCGTCTCCCTTTCACAGGCATAGGCGCTCGCGTGTCCTGATACAAGCGCCTGTGGTTTCTAGGTATGTCGTAAGAGGCGACTAACAGGGGTGATGTCAGCATGGCATCACTGGGCCAAAGTCTTCTACACAGAAGTCATGAATCGGCCACGACGGAGGAACCGATCACAATACTACAGCTAGATTCAACATTCCAAAGTAAGACTGCTGCGCTCCCTTGTCATCTCCATCTTCTTATATGCTTGCGAAGCATGGACCCTCACAGCAGATCTACAACGAAGAATACAAAGCACGGAGATGAGGTGCTACAGAAGACTTCTGGGCACTTCCTATACCCAAGCCATTGGACAGCACTATGACCTGCTCACAGTGGTGAAGAAACGGAAACTCCGATGGTATGGCCACGTCACCAGATCATCAGGCCTTGCAAAGACCATTCTGCAAGGCACAGTGCAAGGAGGTAGAAGAAGAGGGAGACCGAAAAAGAGGTGGGAGGACAACATTCGAGAGTGGACTGGTTTGACACTGAGCGAAGCCATCAGGGCTGCTGAGGACAGAGAAAGATATATGGAGTATGCTGGTTAAACGATCATCTGTGGTGCCCCTACGACCTCCGGGTTACGGGACAAGATAGGATAGGATAGGATAGGATAGGATAGGTTCAACGACCACGTACGTGCTCGGGGCCAAGGCGAGCCACACGTGTACTCGTGGATTTCGGTTGTGGCCAACAGCCTCGAAAGGATTAATTGGGCCCTGCCAGATCTTTCTTGCCCAAGGCACGATGAAAAGAACCACTCCATACCGGATCGGTCGTCGCCCAGGTCACCAAGGACCGCGCCTACGTTGGTCACGAAGAGAGTTAAAAAAAAGTACAAGAACACTTAACAGTGAACTGATGACTACCGAAAAATCAACAATGACATCCAAAAATGCATGCGCACAGCAAAGGAGAACTGCTCTGAACTTTACAACCACACACCAAACGGAGACCCATATAAGTTCTAGCAGGTCCCCAGAACAGAGAAGAAGAAGAAGAAGAAATCCTCCCAATTTTCCGAGAAGAATTTGAGGCAGCAGTGCAATCGCTGAAGAAGGGGAAGGCAGCGAGAGTGGACAACATACCCGCGGAATTGCTTCTAGCAGAAGGAGAAGCGATGATTGACGCCCTCATCATTATCTGTAACAAGATCTGGCAGAGTGGGGAATGGCCTACACCATGGACCACTGAACAGATTTTCAACCTCAGAATAATCTGCGAGAAATACCAATAGCACCAACAACATATATATCCTGTTTGTATATCCTGTGTTTGTAGACTTCAAGAAAGCGTTTGACCGAGTCTGGCATGCATGCAGCTCTGTGGGCAACCATGAGAGCCTACTCTCTCCAACAATCTTCAACATCTTCCTAGACCGCATCATGTCAGATGCCCTTGCAGATCATTGCAGGCGCAGTCAGCAGAGGGGTGGGGGGGTAGAAGCAATTTCCAACCTCCATTTTGCGGATGACATTGATGGATTGGCTGGAGTTAGAGATTTGTCCCGGAAGATTTTTTCAAGAAAAAAGTGTAGGTGACTGGTCTAGTGAAGAAGATAGTATAGTAGATTGATAGAACAGAGTAGGAATGAGAAAGAACACAAGAGAAGGACAGCGACAGTGGGAATTTAAAGTACTAAATTTCCAGAAAGTGGGGATTCTATTTAAACAGAAACTCCCGGTGCCGGCACCCCCACGGGGTGGGGCCGGGTAGCTCTGTTGGTAGAGCGGCTTACTAGTAACCGAAAGGTACCTTGCTCGAATCCAGGGGTGGCCAATCCTATCCTATCCTATCCCGTAATCCAGAGGTCGTAGGGGCACCACAGATGATCGTTTAACCAGCATACTCCATCTTTCCCTGTCCTCAGGAACCCTCATGACCTCGCTCAGTGTCAAACCAGTCCATTCTCGAATGTTGTCCTCCCACCTCTTTTTCGGTCTCCCTCTTCTTCTACCTCCTTGCACTGTGCCTTGCAGAATAATCTTTTTCAAGACCTGATGATCTGGTGACGTGACGTGGCCATACCATAGGAGTTTCCGTTTTTTCACCACTGTAAGCAGGTCATAGTGCTGTCCAATGGCTTGTGTGATGGTCTTTCGGACTTCGTCGTTGGTGATGTGTTAGGTATAGGAAATGCCCAGAAGTCTTCTGTAGCATCTCATCTCCATGCTTTATATTCTTCGTTGTAGATCTGCTGTTAGGGTCCATGTCTCGCAAGCATATAGAAAGACGGAGATGACAAGGAAGCGCAGCAGTCTTACCTTGGAATGTAGACTGGTGGTCCTGTCTTTCCAAATTGGCTTCAACCTCGCCAGGGCAGCAGTTGTTTGTGCGTTCCTGGAGAGGACTTCCTGTCGGGACCCATTGTCTGATACAATGGCTCCTAAATATTTAAAGCTATGCACTGTGTTGAGGGATTGGCCTTGGACTTTGATGTCAGTGTTGATGCCATTGGTGTTGTTGGTCATCATTTTGGTCTTAATAATATAATAATAATTTATTTTATAAAGCGCAATTCCAAACTAAAAGTCTGCTCAAAGCGCTCACACGCATACTCTCACACAAGCTCTCACACAATAAGAGACTGTACAACACACTAAAACATGGTGTATATTAAAAAAAACCAAAAAAACCATACATCTAACAAACAAACACACACAGAATTATTATAAGCAGCTAAAAACAATAAGATAAAATTCGTAAATATACGCATGTCCAATAAAATGAAACAAAAGTATTTAAAAAAAAAACATATACATATATTTTACATGTAAAAGATGTAAGAAACATTAACTCACAACCAAGCATGGCTTTACGCAATCAAATACAATATAGAATAAATACATACTGCACTTATTTCCATTCCATAAGCTCTGGAGGTGGTGTCAAGCCTCTGTATGAGCTGTTAAAGTTCTTGTTCCTCTCCAGCCAATCCATCAATGTCATTCGCAAAACGAAGGTTGGAGATTGCTCTTCCCCCTATGCTGACTGTGCCTTCGTGATCTGCAAGGGCATCTGACATGATGCACTCTAGGAAGATGTTGAAGAGTGTTGGAGAGAGTAGGCATCCCTGACGCAAACCGATTGTTGTTCTGAACCAATTTCCGATGGCGCTGTTGTGGAGGACTGCACTGGTAGCCTTGTCATACAGGCTTTTGATGACTTTAATAATTTTAGGGCTGATGTTGTACACTCTCATGGTTGCCCACAGAGCTGCATGCCAGACTCTGTCAAACGCCTTTTTGAAGTCTACGAACAGATGATATAGATGTTGTTGATGCTGTAAGAAGAAGAAAAAATCCTCCCAATTCTCTGGAAAGAAGTTGAGGCAGCAGTGCAATCGCTGAAAAAAGGGAAGTCAGTGGGAGTGGACAACTTACCCGCGGAACGGCTACAAGCAGGAGGAGAAGCGATGATTGATGCCCTTACCATTATCTGTAACAAGATCTGGCATAGTGGGGAGTGGCCTACACCATGGACCCAGTCGCTTGTCACCACTCTTCCCCAAAAAGGTAACCTTCAGGAGTGTGAAAATTACCGCACCATCAGCCTCATCAGCCATCCCTGCAAGGTTCTTCTGAAAATAATACTCAACAGGTTGAAACCCCAAGCTGAACAAATCATAGCTGAAGAACAAGCAGGATTCAGGGCAGGGCGAAGTACCACTGAACAGATTTTCAACCTCAGAATAATCTGTGAGAAATACTTACAGCACCAACAACATCTATATCATGTGTTGATAGACTTCAAGAAGGCGTTTGACCGAGTCTGGCATGCAGCTTTATGGGCAACAATGAAAGTGTACAACATCAGCCCTAAAATTATTGAAGTCATCAAAAGCCTATATGACAAGGCTACCAGTGCAGTCCTCCATAACAGCGTCATCGGGAACTGGTTCAGAACAACAATCGGTGTGCGTTAAGGATGCCTACTCTCTCCAACACTCTTCAACATCTTCCTAGAGCTCCTCGTGCCAGATGCTCTTGCAGATCACGAAGGCACAGTCAGCATAGGGGGTAGAGCAATCTCCAATCTTCGTTTTGCGGATGACATTGATGAATTGGCTGGAGAGGAACAAGAACTTGAACAGCTGGTACAGAGGCTTGACACCACCTCCAGAGCTTATGGAATGGAAATAAGTGCAGAGAAGACCAAAATGATGACCAACAACACCAATGGCATCAACACTGACATCAAAGTCCGAGGCCAATCCCTCCACACAGTGCATAGCTTCAAATATTTAGGAGCCATTGTATCAGACAATGGGTCCCGACAGGAAGTCCTCTCCAGGATCGCACAAACAACTGCTGCCCTGACAAGGTTGAAGCCCATTTGGAAAGACAGGACCGTCAGTCTACATTCCAAGGTAAGACTGCTGCGCTCCCTTGTCATCTCCATCTTCCTATATATGCTTGCGAGACATGGACCCTCACAGCAGATCTACAACGAAGAATAATATAAAGCATGGAGATGAGGTGCTACAGAAGACTTCTGTGCATTTCCTATACCCAGCACATCACCAACGACGAAGTCCGACAGACCATCACGCAAGTTATTGGACAACACGATGACCTGCTCACAGTGGTGAAGAAACGGAAACTCCGATGATATGGCCACGTCACCAGAACAGCAGGCCTTGCAAAGACCATTCTGCAAGGCACAGTGCAAGGAGGTAGAAGAAGAGGGAGACCGAAAAATAGGTGGGATGACAACATTCGAGAATGGACTGGTTTGACACTGAGCGAAGCCATCAGGGCTGCTGAGGACAGAGAAAGATGGAGTATGCTGGTTAAACGATCATCTGTGCTGCCCATACGACATCCGGGTTACGGGACAGGATAGGATAGGATAGGATAGGATAGCTTCTTATGCAGCACCCTACTAACTTAGTAAGTCAAAGGATGCTTTATGCTTAATCAGCATAACTCATGTTAATCTGATGAATAAAAATTGAATCGAAGTTATTTATGTAATAAAACATAGATCTAAGTGTAAAATTTAAATAATGTAATTTTTAAAAAAATTAAAAGGAGAGAAAGAAAAAAAAAAAGTGGCTTGCCAACCGCCGGATTTGTTCCGTGCCGAAACCCGGGATTGAACCAGGGACCTTTAGATCTTCAGTCTAACGCTCTCCCAACTGAGCTATTTCGGCTGGCTGTATAACAAGGGGAAATTTTAATTTATAAGGTAAATAGCCAAACATAATAGAATTTTTCTACGGTAGACTTTAATGTATATTCGTATTAATATTCAGGTATTATTTCCTTGGTCGGTAAGATGAACGTAGTGATAAACATTTTCATATTTATTGGGAAAAAAAAGTGATCTCTTTTAGAAGCCTCGGTCTGAAGCGATGAGACGTAAAATCGCGTCCCGCCGCCAGACGGCGTGAGATTCCTTTTCTACTAGGCGCCATTTTGCTAAATTAGAGAAAAGTTGAAGTGACGCCAAGAAAAACTTCGTTTTTGTGCACTGAACGTCAAAAAAGTAACACAGAATCATGTCTCAGTTCATCCAAGTCTGTGAGGATGCCGGCGACGAAACCATTGAAATTCCCAGTGAGGAAGACGGTACATTATTGGCAACAACATTGGAAGCTCAATTTCCAGGAGCATGTGGTTTGAAGTACAAAGCGGAAACCGGCGCATACAGAGGAATTCGTCTCGCCGATGGCATTCTTTACCCTCCTGAAGGCCTTTGGGGAAATCACCAGTACATTGTTGTCTTTCCTAAAAGTACGGATAGAATTTTTGGAATTTGTTTGCTTTCGCTGTTTATCGATAAATAGGCCTAGGCTATATTTTGTATGGTTATCGATAAATATTAATATTTGTTTTATGCTTTCCACAAATTTTTGTTCTCACTCCAATCGTCTAGGCTTTGTTTGTGCACGTGGTTCTGTTTTTCCAATAATTGTTGATAGCAATACAAATGAATAACATTTATATAGCGCAAAACTATATATCATAGGCCAAGTAGTCTCTTTTCTCTGTACTCTTCACCTATCAACAAGGTACTCCCCTTGCCAGAAATCGTTTTAGCCAGTCAGTGCCTTATCCCACAGGCTTCTAAGTATTTCTCACAAGATCCACAACTCCATTTGTGAGTGTGCCTACAACAATGAATATGAAAGGAAAAAATAAGTGCAAGTGCAACAATGCTGATCTCAACACATGACATTTATGATAAAATACTTGATCCATCATCCTGTAATAAACATGACATGTAACACGCATTTAAATTAATAATAATTACTAATAATTATTAATTTTCACACATGTAAACAGTAACGTCAGTGTTAATAAAATTGGCCGTGGCTGCTCGTACGGGACCGTACGACAAGAAAACATTCTATTCGTACGGCACCGTACGAAAAGAAAACATTCTACTCGTACGGCACCGTACGACAAGAAAACATTCTACTCGTACGTCACCGTACGACAAGAAAACATAGATCTACTGAATAAAGAGGTCTTGATGGTCTGGTTAATGGAGGTCAGCTGAGACTAGTTAAAAAAAATAGTATGCGCAAGCTTATTTCGACTGAATTGTCACGATGATGTATGTCGCAGCCAATAAAAACTTTTTATAATGTCACGTGATATATCTGGCTTTCGACTGTGAAGCTGATCGTGATGTTAGGCCTACTCACGTAAAGGAATAGATTTAGAGTATTGGCTAAAATATTGTGAGAAAAAAAATTGTGACGTAAAATACAGCCAAAATAATTATACAAATATTAGATATTGATCAAATACATACTTTAAAATAATTAACGGATTTCTTAGTAAATTTTACTTAGCCTATAGTTTAGGCATACTTGTTTTAAGGTATACCGATACTATTCTTATTAAATTGGCTGCACTTTTTTTCTTTATTCATATAGCCTTTTGTGTTGGCAGCCACTTTGACTTTTCTCACCAAGGCCCGTAACCGAGATTTCCCAAGTCCCGCAACCGAGATTTCCCGTATGAATAGAAGATTTTCTTGTCGTACGGTCCCGTACGAGCAGCCACTAAGAATAAAATTTTAAAAAGCAGTGCGTAGGCCTACCAATTCTAGTCTCTAGAAGAACAGCGTTTGTTGTTGAACGCTACTTCCGGTTTCTATACACGTATAAATATTACATCAATCATCGATAATCCCACAAGAAAACTACACAACTATGCGTGAATTATGGTAATCCACAAGAAAACTACACAACTATGCGTGAATTATGGTTTTGCGAAACCTGAGAAAGAATTGTGTGACTATAGGCCTACGTAACGGCTAAATGTTTGCATTAAAATTAGCCGATGGTCGTATCTGAACCATCACTCGATGTTTGAACACTTCTAATCTAACACTACATCGGTCGAACTTTAAAAAAAAACAACACACGTTTCGAGGTATACATTAAACAAAAGTATGGGCAATAATAATTTTATCCGAAAATCATCTGTAATTATCAAGTGTACTTACCAATCGATTCTCCGATTTCGCGAAGAAATGGCGACAAACACACATCGTTAGAAGCTGACATTTTCAGATCGTCCGCCATGATACGGTTCGGGTCAACCACAAAGCACGCTTGAATGGGTACTCATCTTTTACTGGCTCGCGCGAACTCTGTATGGATCATGTGACTAAGTTGCGTACACCATTGAAAAGGTCGAAAACCAAGCTTTCCAGCGCATATTTTAATGTTGGCCTTTTTTCCACCCGATTAAAAGATATTTGCAGTTGTAGTCGTTCCTAAACTTTGTGAATTTCAACGAGAAAAAAAAATGACTAAAAAAATATTTATACGAAACGAATTGTTGGCTTTTCGTCTTTTAACCTGACCTAATTTGCATATTATGAATGAAATATACAGCCCGCGAGCAGACGTTTCGTGAGGTGTGTGTTTGTCGCTCGCACTGCCTTCACTGGCAGGTTGAAAATGGCGATGTGCGGAGCATCTTTTCACTGCCGATTGCGATCGTTCTCCCTTCTCCCTCAACACAACCCATCAACAAGAACACACAAAAAGTAGATAAGTAAAACGTTCGAGTTTTATTCTTTCTTATTCACAGGTTGTTTTGTTGTTTTTTTACAAAAATTGAATTAAATCACAACACAAAAAATAATTCAAAATATGCCATTTTCACCTTATCTAGATCTTTCACACATAGGGAAAGAGAGGTTGCCGGTACCTAGCAATGGGCAGAGTGTATTTAAAAAATGAGCGCCCAGATTTTGTTAAAACCGATTGGCTGAAATGGCTTTGAAGAGTAATACATTAGTGATTACCACAAGCTTTACATAAGCTAACCATGTAAGTGCTTTGAGCGTGTGGGTGGATATTAAAGGTAAGAAAGGCGGGGGGGTTTTTTGGATGGGGGTGGCAGCGCCTCTGCAATGATTTCTGACAAGTGGAAGCACAGTGTTTGTTAAGAGTCGAGTATAGGCAGAAAAAAATTATTGGCCTGTGTTTATTTTTTCTGAATATTACAGTTTGGAAAAACGAATTCAACGATCTTTTAAAACCAGGTTGTCAGTGAATATATGTGAAGAAATTGGAGTAAGTTTAAATTTTAGTTTATAATTTGGGGTGGGAGGGGGGGTGGGCATGACCTTGGATTCCCTGGAGCAGGTCTGACTTAAGAAAGTTATCAGTGATGGGATTTTCAGCAGACCAAAACAAACGCAAGGGTGAAGACGGTTTCGGGGAGAATCCTGCCGCCAAGCAGAAGAGGACAACATCAGACTCCAAGAACAAATGCTCCGACCTGATCGTTCTTGGACTGCCATGGAAGAGCTCAGAAGAGGATCTGAAGAACTACTTCGGACAGTTTGGAGACCTGCTGCTAGTTCAGGTAAGATTGTCTCATTATATTCTAGACCATTCTCCAGTCTATTTCTCTGTAGCCCAAAAAAAAAGTATTATTCAACCAGGTTTGCGAAACGATAAGTTTGTTTGACGTATTGGTACGCAATTAAAAAAAATTAAGCCACTAACTAGGATTGCAGCTATACCTCAAATCTTGTAAATTTTCCACGCAGCAGAAAAATCTCTGCTGTTAAAAGAAATTTTCCGGCCGATAACTATGGTTTTCTGGAGTTTAAAAATTTTCCTTTAATGAAACGGTGTTCTGTGAGTGTTCTTAAGTCAAATGGAAACACGGTACTGTGCATGAGCATGTCTGAACCATAGCTGGTTAAATGGGTGTTGTTGAGTATGGCGATGCAACTGAGGATAAAGGCGTGAGAAATGCATGGAGGTGAAAATGGATGGGGAAAAAAAGCAAATGATGAACGACTAGGACCATATTTGAGGAAGATCTCTGGCAACAAAGAAAAAAAGCAGTTGAGAACTTGATGGTGGGGGGGGAGGGGGGGGGGAGTAGTAAAGCAAAGCAGTCTCATGCAACTTTGAGGCAAGTCAACAAGTGTGATGCACTCAATCTTGAGAGTTCCAGATGCACAATCTGTGAAGCCAGTATGCAGCTTTCAACCGTCGGTCCATGTTGCTGATGCAGGCATGCCTACCTGTATAGAATTTCCGTGTTTTTGGCTGACCTTTTCCAGAGATAAAAAAAAATTCTGAGTGTTTTTAAAAAAAAAAAAATCTGATTTGGCAAAATGACAGACGAGGATGTGATCCTTGAAATCATTATGGCTTCACAGTCCTGAGACAGATTTTTTTAAGGTTTGATGAAGACAAAATTAAGCCTGGCTGGGCAAAGAGGTGAGGAGGGGCTGGGGGGGACCTCAAGTAAAGTGATTCATGCTATTTAAAAAAAAAAAAAAAAGCATCACTACGAAAAGTAGGCCTGCCTACCATTCTGGAAGGGTCCATATTTGTCCCTAAAATCTCAAATATACACCCGATTGTTCAGGAATCGTGATTTTCGGTGCCGTGTCTCAGAAAATAGTTGAATAACCTATGGCTATGCGAGACAGTTTTGGTGCAAGTGTATTCACAAGGTACACTTTTTACCGTAGAGCCATTTCCGTTTGCTCCGAAATTTACCGAGGTCCCAGTACCAAGTGTACGCATGGGTAGTTCATTTTATTTGTTGTTGATAGTCCAGCGCATTCATTTCAGGTGATTCACATAAACTTATGAGTGCAAAACAATGGTGTCTAAAATAAAATCAATGATGGTTTAGCATCTACCTCGTCCTCTACCTCGGCAAAGAAACATTTAAAACGGACTACACCAAGAAGTGGCCGTTCATTAAACATGGGGGAAAAAGGTCGACACTTTTTTCGCATTTCGTGAACTGCTTCCAGTTCTTAATAGTATGTCCCTATCCCTGATTTTTTTAAATATTTGTCTCAGAAAGCATACCTATAGGGTAGGAAGACCTGTTTTTAAAAAAAAAGAAAAAAAAGGTACTTGAGATTGTGGGAGGCAGGTTGAAATTCGTAGAAAAATCGGGAGTGCTGATAGTGAATTGTTTGCAGGTGAAGAGAGACACGCGTACCGGCCAGTCCAAGGGCTTCGGCTTCATCCGTTTTGCCACGCCAGAGGCCCAGGTCAAATGCATGTCCCAGCGTCACATGATCGACGGCCGCTGGTGCGACGTCACAATCCCCAACTCCAGGGTAGGTCACTTTGAGAAAGAGGGGAGAAAGTTGTATTAGCTTTTGTTGGTTTCTTAAAACGTTTGTGTATTGAGAGAGAGGAGAAACTTGTACTCCTTTGTTAAGTTTCCTAAAATTGTGTCTGAGAGAGAGAGAGAGAGAGAGAGAGGGGAGAATGTTTTGCTTTGTTAGTTTGTGAGAAAGGAGCAACACTAGTAAAGCTCAGTTTTGTTTATAAAGCAATGTGGGTTTTTGACTGGTATGCATAGTAATGGGAGCCTATGTACTCGCCCCCACCTCCCTCACACACCTAAAAAAAATCCTCTTGTATAGCGCACTTAAAAGCTAATAACCAGCAATCACACAATAGTTTGCGGAAGTCGGGATTCGAACCCGTGTCTCCCAAAACACAATTACGCAAGTTGTGAGCTCTGACCACTGAGCTATCCCTGTCATAGCAAATCTGTGGGAAACAAGTCCTTAATAGTCCCAAAAAGACATTTTAAAAATGTCTGCCGTTGTACAAGTGGGTTAATATTTCAGAACCTATTTCAGCTATCAAAACCAAACTTGGTAAGATGGCGTGTATGCCCATGCGATCTTATAAATGATCAGTGATGACATCACTTCAGGCTCAAGGTCACAGGGTCAACTGTTCCCTTTTTTGCGTTGATCTTGAAGGTCAAGGTCATTTTAGGATTAGCGAAACCATACAAAACAAAAAATAGGCTGTCGTACAGTGAAATGGCTGTTCATTTAACCTTATGTATTCAACCACATTCGGTTATTTGATGAGACGTGCATGAGAAGTCATGTGACGTCGTGGTCATCCCAAGGTCACATTTTGGCATAAAACAACTTTTGCTGTAGTACATTTAATAGTATGCGAGTATATTTGGAGCCAGAGGTCAAGATCAAGAGCATGGAAAGATCAAAGTTGGTATTTGCATTTGAAAGCTACTGTTAACATTTTTTGGGGGGGTGGGGGGACACTGATTTTCGTGAAAGATCACATCCTCTTGCCAAGTGTCAGCATAACCCTGCATGGTCCATCTAAAGCTGATAGCAGACAGTGACCTATTTTGTTGCTAGCATGTCCTACCACCCACTGCGTTTGTAACGATTGGCAGAATGGCAACGGTAGAAAGTTGTGTCCACGCTAGCAAGAAATGGGTGTGAAAGATGCGCCAACAAAGGCTGCAAAGCTGGCGCCTCTGGCAGATCCAGTTTGATCCAGTCTCAGCCAGTGTTTTTGAGCTTCAGAACGGTTAAATATATAAGTATATTTTGTTTATGCTCAAACCCTATCCCCAGGGGATGGGCGAGCGGGAATTTTCTGGCTTTTCAAAAGTGGGAAACAATGTGTCTGTTCTTATGTGTGTGGATGTTTTTATGTGTATGGATTGTTATTGCACAGCCAAATTTCTGTGCAGATGGGAAAAAAATTGGAACATGAGTTTTGTTTTTGCGTAATAATGATAATAATGTTGGCATGTGTTATTTTGCTATTGCCAAAATGCAGGCTGGAGAAAGAAAAGAGTTTTAACAACAAAAAATTTTAAATTGAAGAAACAACATAATGTGAAAAGGTCTATAAGAGTGGATTTCCTCACTAGGCATACTAAATCATAGTTGTGTGGCGCAGGTACAGCAGAAATATGCGCGAGCATGCGGCTAATGCAGGAAGCCGAAAATTCCTGCTTTTACTTACATGCGATATAGATGGCACACAGTGCCTGAAGAAAATGTGAAGGCCTTGTGCAGGGCCTAGGAAAAGACCATTGATACTAAGGAAAATGATGCTTGGACAAACCTCAAAACTTCTCCAGCCTGCAGAGTGTTGGTGGAGACCCATGTTACTTTGCAGCGAGTGAGGGTTCCTGAACTACTGAGAGCGTTGGTGGTGATGAAAGAAGAGGTGGGGGGAGGGGATGGAAAGGGGGGAGGAGTGTGTGGACATTGTAAAATTTTTTTTATATTTTTTTAGGAGGCGCAAAAAGAGAGAGAGGGGGAGTGAGAGATTAAGAGTGGTCATGTGGCTTGTATGGAAAGATGAGAAAGTATGTGACGACAGCTAGAGAGAGAGATTGTGGTGAGGAAGCCTGCCACTAGTCGATTGTGTTGACTGTGGATACAAAAATTTATTAAAAAATACAGGAAAAGAAATGCTAAATAAAAACGCAGGGCGGGGTGAGTGAGGAGGGTCGCTGAAAAATCAAAATCTGGGGGGGTGAAAAGATTAATTCAAAAGGATACTATTTTACAGGAACGGCATAGAAAAATGCTAAGGAAAAGAGATGCGTTCAGATCAATATTGACAGCACTTTGTGTAGAAACGACAGTGAATGGTCGAGGGATAGTTGAAACCGAAGACAAAAACAATCGGAAGAAATGAAGGCAGGAAAAAATAAAATTTTAAGTTGACTGCATTTGCTAAAAGTTGATTAAAGCGGACTACATAACAGAAAGTTAGGATGGGAGACTCGCAAGACCAACTTGTTTCAGTGTTGTAAAATCCTCTTGAGCTGCCACAAACAAAACAAAAAATGCTTAGAAGCCAGCCAAATTTTTGTAACCGTAATTTTTCTGCTGTGTGGTTTTTTGGCTTCAGCTAATAAAACACTTATAGTACAATGTCCATACAAAGACCTCCGCGATGACTCGATGAAGAGTGTTGCCCCTTGTCTGTGGGGCCAGAGGACTTAACCATTTTATTTGGATTTTCCAGGATTATCCTAGCGCTAGTTCCCAAAATGACTGGCAACAGTATTGGGGAGGCTCCAAATGGTCAGGAGTAAAGACCACACACAATGTAAGAACATGCCCCTGTCATTTCATTTTCCATTTTTTTGTTGCTTTTATTTTTTTTTTCCTTCAAAAGTTTGTTTTGACTTTATTTTGTGTCTTTTTCTTGGATTGGACTTTAAAAAATATTTTTTTGGTGTGACTTGCATTTCGTGCAGCAATGCGAGTCTTATGTACTTTGCCAATCGGTGATGCCCCGAAATGTGTTGTAAGGTCCTTCGCCCTTCCAAACCCCTCCCTCCGCGGTAATATTTACTAGAGTGGTGTATTATGGTTGCTGCCAAACGAAGTTAACATTGGTGTATATTGTGTAAGGAACAGGTCTTTGACAGGACACCTCTTATGAGAAAGGGGGTCAGGAGGTACACAAGCGTGTTTAGACTAGAGGGAAGGGAGGGGGGAGTGATCTGGTAAACAGACTGGGGTATGGGTATACAAATAAATGCTTGGATAGAAATGAAGCGGTGGCTAGCATTTAGGGTAAGGTTTCCCCAATTTGCTCCACAGTACAGACAGCTGTACTTTTCCAGACTGTCAACAATAAATTGGCCATGGGATGAAACATTTGTCTACAAGCCTTTGTGGCCTGTTACGGTGTAGTTTTTTTTTTTTTCCTGGCGGTCCCTTGCAATATATTTTAGCTGTGGGTTTTGTTTTGTATACAAGTATTCCACCGTTTCGTCGATTGTGATCTGCAATCTGGCAGGTAATAATTTATGGAGAGATTTCATCCCGTAAAAGAAAGGAACATTACACCATGTACGCGATAATGCCAACAACCCTACCGTTGGTTCATTCAGCCCCATGTATTTTTCTTTTTTTCTTTTTTTTTTTTAAACTGAAAATTACTTGTCGGCAATTGAAACGCATCTAGTGACCTATACTCAATGGTTGACTAGTTTTAAAAAAGGGGAAAAAATTTTTTTTAGGCGAGTTACCATAGAGTATTGTAGAGATACGACTGTTCGCGAAAGGAATGCATTTTACTGTGAAGGACCGGCTGTATATATTTTTGATTCAGAAAGTAAACTGCTAGGAAATGCATTTTGAAAAAGGAAAACAGTGTTAAGAAGAAATAAGGCAACAAAGTTTGGAGTGAGGAGTTTGCACAATGAGAGTAGAGTGGTCTTGTGCTGTGTGGAGAAGTGAGGCTGCAGTTTGGGGGGGGGGTGAACAAAGTGTGGGGTGGCGGTGTGAATTTGTAGACGAGACACGTTTTTTTGAGTGTGGGGGAAGTGGAGAGAGAACGAGTACGTGGAAGAGAGTTGAGTATAGATGAGTGTTTCTGGCAGCTTGAAGTTAAGGTATGTATGAAGAGTTGTAGAGTGATGGTTGTTGTGAGAAAATGTAGGAGTTGGGTGAATGATACTTTTTAAATTTTTTCAAAAAAAAAACCAGTGAATGGGTTAAATTTGAATTGACCAAAGATATGAAATGGGTGATGGTATGGGGACCGGTGTAGGTAGGGTGACTGGCGGGTGGCTGAATTGCAGGCATACAAGTGAATGACTGCGTGGAGCAAGTGGTTTTGTCGAATTTGTGACCATAGCCTCCCTTCCGATGTATGTCCTCCCCATCTTTTAGTTGTGCAAGTCCAATCCAGGTACTGGTGTTCATGCCACAGTTGAGAACTAGTTTGTTGCAAACAGTGAAATGTTGCAATATTTGATAATTTTGTACAGCTACGTTACCTTTATGAAATACATTTCTGTTTGTCATTTTGGTACAGTGTACAAGTGTTTTTGATCGTTTGATGTTGTTATGGTACGTCGGCGAATGAAAGAAATTTATCCTGTTCATTTCGTAACATTTTTTAATGTTCGATAATTTTGTGACTTCTAAAGAAGACCAAGACTTGGTTGTGTAAACATGAATGAAATTGCATTGTGGCATCGAGTTTTGAAAGACCATTTGAAATGTAAGGATTAAAAGTTGCAACTTTTCTAATGCAATCTGTTGGATGAATACATTTGTTATGTGATGTGTTCGTTTGGCGTGTTGTGAGAAAAAACGAGGATGGTGCAGTTTGAGATGGTTTGAGCTAGGACATGTACAGTAGTGTATGGTGAGTCGGGTGTGTGAAGTAATGTTGTGTGGTCAATACTAGTGGACTTACCGTTAGAGGAACGCCTGTGTTGTGTGCAGGAGGGCAACAGTCAGATGATGAACCGCAAGGTGTTCATCGGCCGCTGCACCGAAGACATTACCCAGGAGGACCTGCGGGCCTACTTCTGCAAATTCGGGGAAGTGGTGGACGTGTTCATCCCCAAGCCATTCCGCGCCTTTGCCTTCGTGACCTTCGCAGACGCGGAGGTGGCACAGCAGCTGTGCGGTGACGACCACATCATCAAGAACACGTCGGTGCACATCAGCAATGCGGCCCCAAAAAGCTTTGACAAGTCGGGTGGACCCAAGGCCAACTTTGGCTCTGGTCTGGGCAGCTTTGGCCAGCAAGGCTTCGGCCAAGGTGGGTTGGGGCGAGGGGGGCCCGGGCAGGGTAAGGGGAACGGTGACGGGCCCATGCCCAACAACCTGGGTATGAACCTCCTCAACTCCGCCATGCTTGCGGCAGCGCAGGCCATGTTGTCGGGTCAGGCGGCTTGGGGGCCGGGTCCGATGGGCCCCAACCAGCAGGGACCACCGGGGCCTGTGCAGCAAGACCAGAGCAACCAGGGCTCCAACAGCGGGTTTGGTGGCTCCATGGCCACGCAGCAGACCTCCTCTGGCAACTCCTGGTGGGGCGGCTCGGACTCCACCCCTTCAGGGGGCGCGTACTCGGGCTGGGGGTCTCACGGGGGCAGCAGTCGGGGCGGGTGGAACTAGGCTGGGTCTGTCCGTCAAGCGGGAGGCTGCGAGCGATTGGGCAAAGCGAGATTGCGTAAGACTGAGGGGTGGAGCTATCTTTCCCATTGCGCCCAGCAAGGGGAGAAGGTGGGGAAAAAAATAAGTACGCTGTTGTCATTAAACGCTTTTCTTTGTGTTGAATTTTTTTTTTATGAGGTGTAGGGAGGGGGCGTAGTTGATTGTTTTACGTTTATTATTATTCCACTGTTTGAGGTGTTGACAGGACTAAGTTGAACAAAGGAGCTGTATTTAAAAAGCAGCCTAAGCAAACTTACGATAACTGGGATCCTTTGGGGTCTTGTTACTAGTACCTTGTCACCATACCTTCACTTTCATTCTAGCTGTTGTGTTGAGGTGTGGGCCCTGTCGGGTTAGTGTTCAGTGCTTGCAAGATCTTGGTGCCGAGTGCAATCAGACTGTTGTGTGCTTGTCTTCGTGATGGGAGGAGCGAAAGATCAGAACGAAGAACATGATGACAATTCGGATCAGTTATCAGACTGCGGGTGAAATTAGAAAGAGCGATGAAGCAGGACGATAAGTTGAACGAACTGTGGAAGAACTGGACTTGCTGTATGTGGTGTGAAGTTTGAACCTTGGTTTTTTTTGTTGGTTTTTTTGCTTGCTAGAAACGTGATTGTCGGACCTCTGTTGTCTCCTTCCCATGTTTTCTGTAGCAAATTTCACTGCCCCAAGTAATTAATAGAACATTGATGGAACAAAAATCATTTTACAGTGATTTTATACTGTTGTTCTTCCAAGGCCTTGTGTCCCATCGACTGGCTTTGTTTTGGCACCTGGTAAAAATGGTGCGAATTTTTGTGTTTGTCCCCTCTAAGCGATACAAAATGGGCGTTTCAAAAAAAAAAAATTGCTACTTTTGCACACAGAAATGGAGGCACAAGAAATAACGTTGACTACACTGCTCTTCAGAGACTAGCAATAGGAATATGAGATAACTTTGTTGCTATGCGCACTTCAGAAAGGGACAACATAGGCACCAGAAATAGCTTCTGTCATGTGGGTGGATAACTTTATAATGTTTATTCAATTTTAAGAAAAAAATAATTTTGTTCTGTCGTCGTACCGTTCGATGTCAAGCCTTTTTTTAAAATGTGTGTGTGTGTATGTGTTATTTTTTGTGCTGCCATGCACTGTAATGACGGCGATGTTAATTTCAACCCGGGGGAGAAGATGCTGAACTATCGTAAGGCAGCGGTAAAACCTATCTTGGAGGAGGATGAAAAAATAACAACAAAAATTATTATTGGATGAATCCGTGCAAAGAATAGTCTTGACGCGAAAGAAAAGCTATAGGATACGAAGAAAGGAAGAGTAGACAGAGGAAGAGAAAGACGAAAGAAAGAGATGAAGAGAGGGTGGGGAGAGTTTGAATGATTATGGTTAAGTTCAAATACTGCGCGAGGATAGACTTAAACTTGAGAGCGAAAGAACGTTTCGGATGGGTGCGGGATGTTGTGTAAAAATATATGTATTTAAAATTTTTTTTTTTTGAGAATTGATCATTTGTGAAATTGTTGTAAAGGAGACGTTTAATACTAAACTACTAATGCATAGGCAATAAATTCAAATGCTTTGGGTTTTTTTTTTTTTTTTTTTTTTTTTTTTTCAAATTTGAAGTAGTTGAATAAAATAAAACGGGAGCAACATTTACTTTTATTATATAAAAATAATTGTTCCAGCCCTGGTTAAAAAATAATTAAAATGAATGAGGGAAAAAAAACTTCTTTTCGGATTAGAATGAGTTTACCACAAAACATTTTTCTTCAGTTCCATTCATTTGAGTTTTAATTTCTTAAAATGTGCTTATAGAAAACGCACAGAACTGTTAGGCCTCTTTATTTTTATTTGATCACCCCGATTTAATGTTTCTCTTTTTTTTTTCTTTTAAGCAAAAAAAAGTTCAGATAACAGAAAGATGTTATGACGTTTGTACTGGAAATTTAGTAGTTTTTGCTGCAATATTTTAAGATAGAATTTCTACTTTCTCGCATCTTTTTTTTTTTTTTTTTTTTTAAATCTGTTCCCCTTTTCTTCCCCCAAGTCCCATCCAGAAACAGTTTTCATTAATTTCTGTAACGAAAACCTAAAAGTTGAGCATTTGTTTAATAATAGAGTTCAGACATTTACTGTTAAGTGTTGGTTATATAATTGTCACAATTTTAACGGCTTTTTTTTCTTCTCTCTCTCGATATAATTGTGTATTTAGAATGTCGGACTTTGACAAAAGAATCTGATTTTTTTTTTCTACTCTTATTACTAAGTGTGCGTTGTTTAGCATGTTGGATGTATGTGTATGTTGTGTTTGAAATGAATTTTGGCATTGAGTGACGGTGTTTGGTTTTTATTTACTGGGTGTGAATGCGTGTGACAAGAGTGGGTGGGTGTGCGTGAGATTACGGTATAAAATACAAGTTACATTTTATTATTTTATCGTTCATTGTACTGGTGCCTTTCCGGCTCTACAGCCGCTTCTGGATTAAAAGTATTGATAAAAGATATCGCGTGATTTCAAAATTAAATGACATTAAATAATCAATAGAGTGAATACGAATTAAAGAACAATTGAAAATAATTTTGTTAAAAGCTGTGTTTAAAATTTTTAAGAAAGCTTGTTATTTGGACAGGTGCACGGAATTAAAATTAAACTGCAATGTTAAAAGCGATAAATATTTGGGAAAGCAAAAGCAGCATTTGAAGTTTAAAATGAAAGTCTGTGATTTGAAAATTAAATATTAACGAACGAAAAACGATGCTTAACGTCCTATTGCATGAGCGTTAAGGACGATCACCACGTCGCCACCCTGACAACAATGACCATCATCATCATATCAAAAATGAGATCCAACGGATCTTTTTTAATATTAAATTGTTTCGAGAAGCATTGTGAACTATAAAATAAAACGATCTGGGTAGGTTCTCCAAAATGTTTTAACAATGAAGACCAGTACATTAATTTGAACTGATCTGCATATATTTGATTCTGAAGTAAATGGTGGGAAAAAAACCTCATGTTTAATTATTGCAAATTTGGAGATTTTTATTTTTGGAAAAAATAAAAACAAATGGGTATGCGATAGATCTTTTTAATTAAGTGTCCATACATGTGTGATGTTCCAAGGGAGACAACATTTCCTTTATGGAATTGAAGTATTTTCTCCCCTGACTGGGGTAATTGTGGTAATGAAAATGTAACTTCAAATCGTTCTCTATAAAAAAAAATTTAACAGTATCTTATTATTGCCAGTGCTTGATGGAACACAATTCGATGAGGCAGTATTGTTTATTCAAAAAGTTAGCTGAAGTTCGTCAGGAATAAAATTTGATGCCAATAATATAATGTTTAAATAATATCTGAATTAAATCGTTTTGCTCTTAATTATTATTAGTTAGTTTGGTACTTCTGTTTGTAAAAAATCAAATTTATATTTTGTTCAAAACGTTAGAATTGGGCAATTTCGGCCTGTACAAAAGTTAAATATCAAATCATAATTTTTTTAAAGTGTTTTTTAAAAAAAATTAAAAAATTGTTGTAATAGTCGTCAAAATTTGAGTTTTGTTATAGGGCGTGAGGATAGACTATAGTGAGCCATAGCAAATCATATTTTTAGTGTTAAAAAGAACAACATAAATAAACTTAAAAAAATTTGTTTTACCAAAAAATTTTAAATGTTATATATATATATTTTTTTTAATATTTTTTATTGTAAACATTTTGTTTTGGTACAATTTATTCGACGCGTTACGGGTTTTTCTCCCCGAGAGTGCTAATACGACGCTGGGGGTTCTGGTGGAGGAAGAGGGGGAGCGGCTTTCGTTCTTTCTGGCTTACCTGGTGAGTAACTTGTGCTGTGGATGCCGAAGCATGTGAATGTGACTGAGAGAGAGAGATAACCTAAATTTGTAATCACCATCGGCGATTTATTTTTAAAAAAAATTTTTTTTCTTTAGTGGAGAAATAGACGATTTCATCCTACTGGTCCGTTTTGTCGGTTAGTAACTACTAGTGTATTTAATATAACAATGCACTAGTCTATAATCGCAAACCAGCGGTGCTGCTACTGATTATAGATGGCTACACTTATCTAGTTTGTGATACTGTGTGGAGAGGTCCATGGGAAATCGCGATAAATGCGTTGGAACTTCAGGAAATGTAAGCCCACTAAATTTCCCTTTGTACCTTTTAATTTTTCAACTTTTTTTTTTTACTCTCTGTTAGTGGTTATATAGTTAACACTTGGGTAATGTGTACAATTTCCACTGTACTCTTTTGTCTGAATCGTCCAGAACCAGGGAGTGTCGGTATTTTAGCATTGCAATTTGCTATGCTAGGAATTGGAACATTGCTGGTGGCTTCATTAAAATAGGTGACTCTTAATAAAATAAAATTTTAGAAAAAAAATTATACATTGCTGGAAACGTATTTCTGAAAAAAAGAAATCGCCATGAAATGTAAAACCAAAAAAAAAACTAAAAAGAAGACAGGAAAGAAAGAAAATAAAAATCGCCCTATTGACAGTTTTATTACTTTTTTGTTGTTGTTGGTATCGTTGGCAGGTGCCACGAACTGGGGAGAAGGGGCCCAGCAGTACTATGACCAGTACAACGCCAACGAAGACCCCGCCTCTTTCGATAGCTCCGCCTTCACCACGCCCACTGCTGACTACGGCTACATGGTCCCGTCTGCTAACGCTACAGCTGGGGGCTACGACAGTACATCCAGTACATTGCAAGCTTACATGCAAGGCAGCTATGACGGGCAGCAGCAAAACGGAGACGGTTACCATAGAGACTATCAGCACAGCAACGGCTACAGCTACTATTAACCTCTACGAACAGCCAGCAAAAAAGAGGCCATTATTTTGCCACTGAAATGTTCCCCTGAGATGACTTTTTCAGAACTTTTTATATTTGGAAGGAAACCGTTTTACTTACCTTTTGTACATCTCTGTGCTGTGCTCCATCACGTTAACAATTTTTAAAATGAAGTTCTGGGGTCTGTTCTCCATGGTCGTCCGGTGTGCCGTCTCGTTAAACGTTTTCTACATAAGAGACATTGTTGACTAAGAGACTGTAAGGTGTCCGTCTTCAGTGCAGCCTTCATCAAACGTCGATCATCTGCTTTTCCCTTGCACGCAATGGAGTGTAGCAGGAAGATGAGAGCCGAATTCTGAAGGGGGGATAAAAATGCACCACAGCCAAAGGGGCCCCTCTTATTACATAACGAGGATTTTTACGTTGACCGTGCCAAGCTCTTATTCTCAGCTTGTGATGGCCGAGGGAGCTAATTATTCTATTTGGAACACACACACACACCCCCCCCCCCCCCCCCCCCCCCCCCACTGCTCAGTTTGTATTTTAGACGTTCACATTGGCCATGGCAAGTATTTTCTCCCTCCTGTGATGGCCAGGGGGAGCTAATGGAACTGAAACCACCTGTTGTGAAATTGCAATGAAAGTCGTTTACTGGTGGTGATTACAATGTTGGATTTTGTGGCACTTGTAGACACTGCTGGTTTTCAAATGCGTAATCATTATCGTTGTGTAGTGATAATAGATTGATCTTTCGTGCATAATGTGACGGTTTTGCATTGATCTTTTGAAGGCCAAGGTATTTATTTTTCCATTTTTAATCGCAGCTTTTATTTGGTTCAGGCTTTCCGTTTTTTGTTTAAATTTTTTAAATTTTATTTCTCCCCTTCCTTCATTCCCCCCCCCCCCCCCCCCCATCCCCTCCCACTATTCCATACTCTCCCCCTCCCCCTTCGTTTTGTGGACTCGCATGCATAGCAATGTACTCCACTCCCCCTTCCCATCCTCCACAAAATTAAAAAAACAACAAGATTTTTGTGCAAATGTGGACAAGATGAGTCCTTAAATAGTCCGGAAATTTTGTCCGTCTGTCCGTCGTAAGGATGTGCAAACTTGCAAGTGTATTAATATCTGAGAACCTATTTCAACTATCACAACCAAATTTGGTAAGATAGTGTATATCTCAAGACCTCATAAACGATCAGTGAATGAATTACTTCACTTCAAGATCAAGGTCACAGAATAAATGTTTTTTTTTTAAGTTAATGACTTTTGATGCACGATAGATATCAATGAGACACATATTCTATGCACATTTGGTCAACCTCACTCCAAGGTCAAGTTCACTAGAGCTGTCCAAAGTTTGTTAGTATAGGTACTTTGAAGTGATCTCGAGCTTTAACTACGAAGTATTAAGTTCAAACTTGTATTTAGAGATGATGGATTGATCTTTCATGTGTCCCGTTTTTGTGTTGAAGTTCAAGGTTTAAGAGTTAACATAAACATTAAACAAATTTTAATTAAAAAAAAAAAATCTAAAAATTGGAATGGCTCTAATTTACCCATTGTATCTAACAGCATGAAAGGTCACGTGAAGGTCAAGTTCATACCAAGTTTTTTTTTTTTTTTTTGGGGGGGGGGGGGGGGGGGGGGGGGGGGAGGGGTTAGGAGGTGTAATACAATTTTTGCTGTAAGTTTATTTGATATTGCATGAATGTATTTGGGCTGGAGGTCAAGAGTTATCTCAAGATCAACAACCCAGAAAGATCAAAGTGTCGGTATTACTGTGCATTTAAATGCCACCCTTTTTTAAAACTTTGTCTTTTTTGGGGAGGGGGGGGGGGGGGGGGGGGGGCTGTGATTTTCATTATAAATGTTGCAAGTTCCATAAGGAGCATGCGAGTCATTAGTGGCTTTGGCGTTGTAGTTTTTCATCTTGTGGATACCACAACAGTAAGGTTATTAACCCCCAGCATAAAGAGGGTGGGTTGGCATCTTTTTCGTGAAAGAAAGGAAACATTAGCATCAGGAAGAGTGAGCGTATGGCATTAGAAGGGGGGGGGGGGGGGGGGGGTGTGGACAGAAAGGAAAACCAAGAGACTAGAAGAGAGTGGCTGTCGTTTTTTTTGTTCTCGAGAAGAGAGTAGCTGTTGTTGTCTTTGTTAGAACATGGAGAAGAGAGTGGCCGTTGTCTTTGTTAGAACATGAAGAAGAGAGTGGCTGTTGTCGTCTTTGTTAGAACATGGAGAAGAGAGTGGCTGTTGTCTTTTTTAGAACATGAAGAAGAGAGTGGCTGTTGTCGTCTTTGTTAGAACATCGAGAAGAGAGTGGCCGTCGTCTTTCTTTGAACATCGAGTAGGGAGTGGCTGTTGGCTTTGTTAGAACATCGAGAAGGGAGTGGCTGTTATCTTTGTTAGAACATCGAAAAGGGAGTGACTATTGTCGTCTTTGTTTGAACATCGAGTAGGGAGTGGCTGTTGGCTTTGTTAGAACATCGAGAAGGGAGTGGCTGTTATCTTTGTTAGAACATCGAAAAGGGAGTGGCTATTGTCGTCTTTGTTAGAACATCGAGAAGGGAGTGGCTGTTGTCGTATTTGTTAGAACATCGAGAAGAGAGTGGCTGTTGGCTTTGTTAGAACATCGCAAAGGGAGTGGCTGTTGTCTTTCTTAGAACATCGAGAAGGGAGTGTCTGTTGTCGTATTAGAACATCGAGAAGAGAGTGGCTGTTATCTTTGTAAGAACATCGAGAAGGGAGTGGCTGTTGTCGTATTTGTTAGAACATCGAGAAGAGAGTGGCTGTTGTCTTTCTTAGAACATGGAGAAGGGAGTGGCTGTTATCTTTGTTTGAACATCGAGAAGAGAGTGGCTGTTGTCTTTGTTAGAACATGGAGAAGAGAGTGGCTGTTATCTTTGTTAGAACATGAAGAAGAGAGTGGCTGTTGTCGTCTTTGTTAGAACATGGAGAAGAGAGTGGCTGTTGTCTTTGTTAGAACATGAAGAAGAGAGTAGCTGTTGTTGTCTTAGTTAGAACATGGAGAAGAGAGTAGCTGTTGTTGTCTTTGTTAGAACATGGAGAAGAGAGTGGCCGTTATCTTTGTTAGAACATGAAGAAGAGAGTGGCTGTTGTCTTTGTTAGAACATGAAGAAGAGAGTGGCTGTTGTCGTCTTTGTTAGAACATCGAGAAGAGAGTGGCCGTCATCTTTGTTTGAACATCGAGTAGGGAGTGGCTGTTGGCTTTGTTAGAACATCAAGAAGAGAGTGGCTATTGTCGCCTTTGTTAGAACATGGAGAAGAGAGTGGCTATTGTCTGTCGCCTTTGTTAGAACATGGAAAAGAGAGTGGCTGTTGTCTTTGTTAGAACATGGAAAAGAGAGTGGCTGTTGTCGTCTTTGTTAGAACATGGAGAAGAGAGTGGCTATTGTCGCCTTTGTTAGAACATGGAGAAGAGAGTGGCTATTGTCTGTCGCCTTTGTTAGAACATGGAAAAGAGAGTGGCTGTTGTCTTTGTTAGAACATGGAAAAGAGAGTGGCTGTTGTCGTCTTTGTTAGAACATGGAGAAGAGAGTGGCTATTGTCTGTCGCCTTTGTTAGAACATGGAAAAGAGAGTGGCTGTTGTCTTTGTTAGAACATGGAAAAGAGAGTGGCTGTTGTCTTTGTTAGAACATGGAGAAGAGAGTGGCTATTGTCGCATTTGTTAGAACATGGAGAAGAGAGTGGCTATTGTCTGTCGCCTTTGTTAGAACATGGAAAAGAGAGTGGCTGTTGTCGTCTTTGTTAGAACATGGAGAAGAGAGTGGCTATTGTCTGTCGCCTTTGTTAGAACATGGAAAAGAGAGTGGCTGTTGTCTTTGTTAGAACATGGAAAAGAGAGTGGCTGTTGTCTTTGTTAGAACATGGAGAAGAGAGTGGCTATTGTCGCATTTGTTAGAACATCGAGAAGAGGGTGGGTGGGGAAAGAAAGCAAAACTAGAAGACTGCGTAGCACCTTTGTAACCTTAGAAAGTGAGAAAAGGAACAAATTAGCGTCCAGCAGAGTGTGTGGCTGACATCTTTTGTATTTAAAGTATGGAAAAGCGAGTGGTTGCCCTCTTTGTTAGGAAGGGAATGATGCTAAGGCATGTTGAAGAGCGCGGGTGTCTGGCACAGTTGTAGAGAAGAGTGAGCTTTTGATTGCTTCCAAATGTGGCACTGATTGAGAAGGAGAGAGAAAAAAAAGTGTGCAGCCTTGCTGATGACAAAGAAAGTTGAGAGGAGAAAGGAGTGTGCAACCTTGCTGATGGCAAAGAAAGTTGAGAGGAGAAAGGAGTGTGCAACCTTGCTGATGGCAAAGAAAGTTGAAAGGAGAAAGGAGTGTGCAACCTTGCTGATGGCAAAGAAAGTTGAGAGGAGAAAGGAGTGTGCAGCCTTGCTGATGACAAAGAAAGTTGAAAGGAATGTGCAACCTTGCTGATGGCAAAGAAAGTTGAAAGGAGTGTGTAACCTTGCTGATGGCAAAGAAAGTTGAAAGGAGTGTGCAACCTTGCTGATGGCAAAGAAAGTTGAAAGGAGTGTGCAACCTTGCTGATGGCAAAGAAAGTTGAAAGGAGTGTGCAACCTTGCTGATGACAAAGTAAGTTGAAAGGAGTGTGCAACCTTGCTGATGACAAAGTAAGTTGAAAGGAGTGTGCAACCTTGCTGATGACAAAGTAAGTTGAAAGGAGTGTGCAACCTTGCTGATGACAAAGAAAGTTGAAAGGAGTGTGCAACCTTTGCTGGTGGCAAAGAAAGTTGAAAGGAGTGTGCAACCTTGCTGATGGCAAAGAAAGTTGAAAGGAGTGTGCAACCTTGCTGATGGCAAAGAAAGTTGAAAGGAGTGTGCAACCTTGCTGATGGCAAAGAAAGTTGAAAGGAGTGTGCAACCTTGCTGATGGCAAAGAAAGTTGAAAGGAGTGTGCAACCTTGCTGATGGCAAAGAAAGTTGAAAGGAGTGTGCAACCTTGCTGATGACAAAGAAAGTTGAAAGGAGTGTGCAACCTTGCTGATGACAAAGAAAGTTGAAAGGAGTGTGCAACCTTGCTGATGACAAAGCAACTTGAAAGGAGTGCGTTGTCCTGGTCGGAGAGAAAGTGGCAGGCGATCCGTGACGTCAGTGGCCCCAAGATTGCGAGCGCAAGAGAGAAAGAGAGCTGTTGTTCTGAGTCACGAGGACAGATAATCCAACAAGGTTGTTTTTCCCCCTTATTGCAGGTCTTGTCTACTGCGCTCTCCTACAGTCCCTCCTGGCTTGACACGATGGCGCTGTTGGCAACGGTTGCGTTCTTCCTGTATGAGCAGTCCAGTTGTCTCCCTTTTTACGTGACGTGGAATGGTCTTTTGTGGGGGAGGGAAGGAAGGTCTTGCCGCTGTTAACAGGAGATGACGTGTGTGCAGGTGAGTATTACTGAACAGTGAGCTTGCGAGAGGCGGGACGGACGGGGACGGCCTTTGGATTTTTTTTTTTGTTTTTTTTTGGTCGGGTGTGGCAGTGGTTGTGGGCGACAGCTGATTCTGTGGAGTGTGAGATGTCCGTGATGTTGCCATTGTTGCAGGGAGTGGTGTCGGATTTGAAAGCTTAGCCTTATATGGAAAACTGGCCACAGTGTCGTTAAAACATTTCAGACAGCGTTTTAGGATTCCTCGTGTGCCCGTTTATTATTATTGTTGTTATTATCTTTTTAAAACGTTAAAGGTAAGGAAGATGGATCGTGTACAATTTATCAAAGCTTTGTTTTGAAATGTGAAAACGTTTCAGGTGATAAACGATGACGTTGTTGAAATTGTGCTTTGTCAATAAAAGACGTCAGAAAAAAAAAAAAAGTTTTTTCGTTGCAATTATGGGTGTTGTGGGATGAATGTTTGCAAGGTGCTGTTATAGGGATGGTTGGTTGCCTTTGTGCTGTTACAGGGTTGATTGGTTGGTTGTCTTTGTTTTGTGCTATAGAGTTGGTTGGTTTTTGTGTGTACAGATGAAGGACATGTAAACACGTTTGTGTGGATATGTTAGCTCCACTGTCCTCTCGCGTAATTTTTTTCTTGTTCTGTTTGACTTTAGTCTCTTTCTCGAGTGTTGTGTTTGTAAGTGTTGTACAACCCAAAAGTCTTGTTTCATTTGTGACAAAACACAAATGGTGTTTTGGATGTAATAGCTTTTAGTTTTACACACACACCCCACTTTTTTCTTTTTTTTTTGTTTGTTTTGATTTGTTTTGTGTTGGCTACCAACTGCCACACGACAACAAAAGATGTATTCAATGTTTTATACAAATTAAGGTCATTGATAGTACTGGATGCCTTTCGTCAGAAACATCTGCCCGTATACTCCATGAAATTCACACCCAACACCAGACAAACACATATACACTCAGGCAGACGCAAACCTAAAATGACTCTTTAGTCTGTGGGTCACTTCCCCTTGTCGCAGAGACATGTCAAAAGAACAAAAAAAAAACAACCACTGGCTAATCTGTCAAAAGCAGTGGACAGGCTCGATTAAACATGCATCGTGGGCTATTTCACATTCAGTGCTTCTGAAGCTGCAAGTAACTGTCTTAGGCTGCTGGAGCTAGATCCTGATATCTACCAGCACTTTGAGCATCTCCTTGATCAGATACTTGTGCTATACGTTAACCAGTAATTAGACCACTTTAACTTTTAAATCCCCCGATGTAGAATATTACAGCATGTTAGCTATGTATGGTGAAGATCAAAAAATTGCTAAGACGCGTAAACATAGGCCAATGTTTCATGCCTTTGAACTTTTACCTCAAACATCAATTATTGTGTTCTGATTCTAATTGTTTATCACACGGGTTAACTTCTAGTAAGCATATTGTGGTTGAGACTGGTTATGAGTGGGTACAGAATACATAACTTTTTTTAAGGTTTCGATAAGCCAAAATGTAGCCTTCGCTTTTAAAGAATAATGTTATGCAGACATGGAAACAACTGGTCCTGATTTGGCTAGGAAGAGTCCGCTGGACCTAAAGCAATAACATCTAATGTAATGTACATGGAAACATGCTTAATTTATGTTATTTGTTTGCGCAGAGAAAACTAAACTAACACTGACCACGTTGACACAATTAGGAAAGGACATGCACTAAAAAACATTTAACAAAATTGGTCCAACGTTA
This sequence comes from Oncomelania hupensis, assembly GCA_036898135.1. NCBI lineage: Eukaryota > Metazoa > Mollusca > Gastropoda > Littorinimorpha > Pomatiopsidae > Oncomelania > Oncomelania hupensis. Next base: position 42,901,960 of record CM072522.1, on the reverse strand, counting down.
AAATTTTGAACGTGAAAGTTACAATGCTAGCAAAGTTAGTGTTATTTTTTTTTTAACTGAATTTTGATTGTAATATCTTGTTTTTGTATCCTCCATATTTATTTATTTATTTAATCATTCTTATATAGCGCTTTTACAGCTCAAGAGCTGCTCAAGGCGCTGGCTGATACAGGATCTAACTCGAGACGCCCACCCGCAGCCTTTGGGCGCATGGTCTGACGCCCGGACAACTGAGCACAATCCTGGGCAGCCAGGGATGGGGGAGAAGGACCTAGGTGCATGCTGGGTGTGTTCTTGTCACCGGCACTCACCCGTCTAGGACATGAGCGTCAGGATCTTTAAAGTCCGTTATGATGGAATGTACGCGACACAGACTAGACCTCGGTTTATACTCTCATCCGAAGGAGTAGGAAAACAGGAGTAAAGTGTCTTTCCCAGGGACACAACACAATGGCCCGGCCAGGGCTCGAACCCGGGACCTTCAGATCTGCAAGCCGAAGCACTACCATTAGACCACAGTACCTCCCATATCCCAAACAAGGGGTAAATAATGGGATTAAATCTGTAATCTTGATACATACTGTACAAGGTAAATGTTAATAGTGATAGCACACTTACATTGCAAGGGTCCAGATTGTGTCCCAATGCGCAAATTGCTGTGGCAGTGAGCATGTATAGGTCATTATTCGATTTAAACAACTCTGTAAACTCTTGAACACAAGTTTCCTGGTATATAAGAACTAGGCTAATCTTGAACAGCAGCTTTGAAAACTCCCGATACACGGTTAACGGATCTATAATTAGAAAAAAGCAATATACCCTTATTATTATTATTATTATTTTATCATTATTATTATTAATACCATGAGAGTGTATGCAACATCAGCCCTAAAATTATTGAAGTCGTCAAAAGCCTGTATGGCAAGGCTACCAGTGCAGTCCTCCACAACAGCGCCATCTGGAACTGGTTCAGAACAATTGGTGTGCATCAAGGATGCCTACTCTCTCCAACCCTCTTCAACATCTTAGAGCGCATCATGTCAGATGCCCTTGCAGATCACGAAGGCACAGTCAGCATAGGGGGAAGAGCAATCTCCAACCTTCGTTTTGCGAATGACATTGATGGATTGGCTGGAGAGGAAAAAGAACTTGAACAGCTGGTACAGATCGAGGCTTGACCCCACCTCCAGAGCCTATGGAATGGAAATAAGTGCAGAGGAGACCAAATTTAAATGATGACCAACAACACCAATGGCATCAACATGGACATGAAGATCCAAGTCCAAGTAATAGTAGTATCTTTATTATTATTTATATTATTATTGTTCTTTCTAATTGAAATACAATGTAGCATTCATCACCACTACAGCAATACATGTCATGCAGACTAATTTTTTTTATTTTTACATAATCAGTTTTTAGAAATTTTAGAAGCAGGTATCACTATTGCTAAATACTACAGTACACAAATATATTGCATATATCGCAAACACTGCGCCATCCGCATCAAGATAAGTTAGTTTTTTTTTTTTTAAAGCATAAAATATCTCCAATAAAGCAATAAAAACATTATTCAGCAATAAAACCTAATTCAACAATTTAAAAAAAGGAATTATCCCACAACCCATCAGACAAAGTCAAGTCAAGACACTTCTATCGTTTGTGAAAAGCGTAAATAAAAGCGGTGACAGAACACAACCTTGCGGGATCCCAAAAATGAGGACTCTGGAGCCTGATGTAGCTTTACTGATTCTAACCGCATTTGGTCGTTCCAACAGAAAATCAAGGACCCAATGACAAATGGAAAGAAGAGACTTCCACATCTGTGATTGGAAACAAACGCAGCTGGAAGAACATGTATGCAAACGAACTAATATTTTTTTTTATTTAATTTCATTTAACGTCTATTCACATCTGTAATATTAGACAACATATTAAATTATACAAAGTTTAACTTAAAATAAATAATTAAATTGAACAAAAATTATTATAACAATATAAATATATGATAAAAATCTATAGTTATTGCTTATTTATGATATATGTTGAAGAATAAATCAACATGGCAACATGCATGCTTGTTCCAATGATTGCAGAAAATGTATTTAAAATTATAACCATTGAGAGATAATTACATACCAATATGTAC
>CM072522.1:42822311-42897311 GCA_036898135.1 Oncomelania hupensis | reverse complement strand
ACACTAGGCTTCCTGAGAAGGAATCTCAAGGTGAGCTCTACGGCCATCAAGGAGCGAGCTTACATGACCTTCGTGCGTCCTATCCTGGAATACGCAGCATCTGTTTGGGACCCTCACACCCAGAAAGGCATCGACAGGCTGGAAGCAGTTCAGAGACGCGCCGCCCGGTTTGCTACTAACCGCTATCACAACACATCGAGTGTTAGGGACATGCTGGAGTCACTGGGGTGGCCGTCCCTGGAGGATCGACGACGCACTGCACGCCTTCAGATGCTGCGCAAGATCACTAGTGGCACTGCGAACTGCCCCATCATCAATGGGAAAGTGGAACAGGCGATATCGCGCCAACGCCGCAGCCACAACAAGCAGTACAAACAAGTCTCGTGCAGGACCCAATATAGAGCCGCCTCTTTTCTGCCACGAACCATAAAGGACTGGAATGCCCTCAACAGTGAGGCACTGGAGGCTCTGACTGCTGACACCTTGGTGTCAGGAGTCTCCCAATAAAACCCTCAAGTTCCCCCCCCCCCCATCCTCCACACCACCCGCCATCCCCCAGTCTCCTTACCCAGCATTTCCCCCCTTCACTCACAGCTCCTATGTAGCGACACGATTTAAATGTTATTTACTTATTAGCTCTGTATCCGTACTTGACATGCGTACAAAACCTACCTCTCAAATGCCATAATGATCAACACGATTGATTGTGGGCGTACACGGCAAGACAAGACAAGAAGATTACACACAACAAATGAAAAACGATGCAGGAAAGCGTGTATTTGTGTGTCCTGCAGACGTACACAAATTTGTTCCCAAATCGCTGAAGTCTGAGGTACGGCAAACAAGTGGCCAACTAATTCACAGCAACTGCACACACCCTCACCACACCCCATGTTGTCCATGTGCATTGTAGACTTCAGTTATGCAAGCATGTTGTTGCTCACCAAATTGGGGACTCTCAAAATGTGCAAAAGGACTCTTACATTTTGATAAAGGAAAGTCCCATGGACTCCCAATTTATTGTGTTTTTTTTTTGGGGGGGAGGGGGGTATGGAACACTGATATGTTTGGTGGCGCGGTAGCACAGTGGTCTGGGCACATGCTAGAAATAGTTCTTGTTAAGCAACGTCAGCGAGGGTTAGCACTTGATGGGCAACTACCAAATGACACAAAAAAAGATTGAACCCAGAGCACAACACACACACATCCCAGCTGTGAATGGGTTCCTGAATCTGTTTAGAGCCAGGGGAATGTATAGCAGGTATGGAGAGGAGATAGACATCGCCCTCATTAAGCTGGCCTACAGAAAAAATGGGAGGTCCCGAACGCTTTCCTCCACAGCGACTGAAAGGTCAGGCTGACAACCTTTTATATGTACCACCACCTATGATGATGATGACGATGATGATGATGATGATGATGATGATGATGATGATATGTTGTGTGTGGTGGTACTTTCAGACAGTCACAATCAGTACGTTGTGCAAGTTCTGGCCAACAGGAGCTACACCACAGGTGAGGAAAACAAGAATGTTACATTATTTATCATTTTTAATATTTATTTATGTATTTATCTATGTATTTATTTATTTTATTATTTATTTCTTTACTTATTTATTTACTGGCGGCAGGGACAGCCCCGCGCGCGCGCCGTGGCTCCGAGCGCATGCCTTGGGTACATGCATGCGGAGCGACGTGGTTTCCAATGGTGATTTCACAAGCTGGTTTTATCCATGCTGGATATTATTACAATCTGTATTGCAGTGATTTAAATCACCCTTAAAACTTGTTATTTTCCTTCCACCAATTGAAATGAATTAAACAAAATCTACGGAATCATAGTTCATGTATGTGAGTGTGCTTGAATGAGTGAGTGAGTGTGTGTGTGTGTGTGTGTTAGTTTGAGAATCATTATATATTACATAAGCGTACTGTAAATAGTTTATAAGTTTTCCTTATTCTGTTTTATAGTTATTTTGTATTCCTGCAAGCGCCTAGAGCTAAGTCTAGATTAGGCGCATAATTAATAATAACAATAATAACAATAATAATAATAATAATAATAATAATTAAATAATAATAATAAAATAATAATAATATTAATTAAATAATAATAGTATATATTTGTGAATAAGAATAATAAGATAATAATAATAATAATAATAGTGATAACAATAATATTAGTGGACAGCGTCTTGAGAAGTTCTCTGATCTTGTAAGCATACTAAAGAGGAAAAATTGATTTTATATAATATATATTTAAAAACAAAACAAAACAACATTTGTTTCTTATTTTAATTTTATTTATTTATTTTATTCATGTAATCACTTATTTCTGTATAATATAATAATAATAATAATAATAATAATAATAATAATAATAATAATAATAATGGATACTATACAGCGCATCACCTTATTCCTAAATCAGACTCAAAGCGCAGCAATCTGTAACCAACATACACGCTCACATGTTACACACTCTCCTACATACACAATAAACACACATTCATCACTCACATGTTACAGACACTCCTACATACACAATAAACACACATTCATCACTCACATGTTACAGACACTCCTACATACACAATAAACACACATTCATCACTGACATGTTACAGACACTCCTACATGTATACACAACAAACACACTTTCATCACTCACATGTTACAGACACTCCTACATGTATACACAACAAACACACTTTCATCACTCACATGTTACAGACACTCCTACATACACAATAAACACACATTCATCACTCACATGTTACAGACACTCCTACATACACAATAAACACACATTCATCACTCACATGTTACAGACACTCCTACATACACAACAAACACACTTTCATCACTCACATGTTACAGACACTCCTACATACACAACAAACACACTTTCATCACTCACATGTTACAGACACTCCTACATACACAACAAACACACTTTCATCACTCACATGTTACAGACACTCCTACATACACAACAAACACACTTTCATCACTCACATGTTACAGACACTCCTACATACACAACAAACACACTTTCATCACTCACATGTTACAGACACTCCTACATACACAACAAACACACTTTCATCACTCACATGTTACAGACACTCCTACATACACAACAAACACACTTTCATCACTCACATGTTACAGACACTCCTACATACACAACAAACACACTTTCATCACTCACATGTTACAGACACTCCTACATACACAACAAACACACTTTCATCACTCACATGTTACAGACACTCCTACATACACAACAAACACACTTTCATCACTCACATGTTACAGACACTCCTACATACACAACAAACACACTTTCATCACTCACATGTTACAGACACTCCTACATACACAACAAACACACTTTCATCACTCACATGTTACAGACACTCCTACATACACAACAAACACACTTTCATCACTCACATGTTACAGACACTCCTACATACACAACAAACACACATTCATCACTCACATGTTACAGACACTCCTACATACACAACAAACACACTTTCATCACTCACATGTTACAGACACTCCTACATACACAACAAACACACTTTCATCACTCACATGTTACAGACACTCCTACATACACAACAAACACACTTTCATCACTCACATGTTACAGACACTCCTACATACACAACAAACACACTTTCATCACTCACATGTTACAGACACTCCTACATACACAACAAACACACTTTCATCACTCACATGTTACAGACACTCCTACATACACAACAAACACACTTTCATCACTCACATGTTACAGACACTCCTACATACACAACAAACACACTTTCATCACTCACATGTTACAGACACTCCTACATACACAACAAACACACATTCATCACTCACATGTTACAGACACTCCTACATACACAACAAACACACTTTCATCACTCACATGTTACAGACACTCCTACATACACAACAAACACACTTTCATCACTCACATGTTACAGACACTCCTACATACACAACAAACACACTTTCATCACTCACATGTTACAGACACTCTTACATACACAACAAACACACATTCATCACTCACATGTTACAGACACTCCTACATACACAACAAACACACTTTCATCACTCACATGTTACAGACACTCTTACATACACAACAAACACACTTTCATCACTCACATGTTACAGACAATCCTACATACACAACAAACACACTTTCATCACTCACATGTTACAGACAATCCTACATACACAACAAACACTTTCATCACTCACATGTTACAGACACTCCTACATACACAACAAACACACTTTCATCACTCACATGTTACAGACACTCTTACATACACAACAAACACACTTTCATCACTCACATGTTACAGACACTCTTACATACACAACAAACACACTTTCATCACTCACATGTTACAGACAATCCTACATACACAACAAACACACTTTCATCACTCACATGTTACAGACAATCCTACATACACAACAAACACACTTTCATCACTGACATGTTACAGACACTCCTACATACACAACAAACACACATTCATCACTGACATGTTACAGACACTCCTACATACACAATAAACACATTCATCACTGACATGTTACAGACACTCCTACATACACAATAAACACACATTCATCACTGACATGTTACAGACACTCCTACATACACAACAAACACACTTTCATCACTCACATGTTACAGACACTCCTACATGTATACACAACAAACACACTTTCATCACTCACATGTTACAGACACTCCTACATACACAACAAACACACTTTCATCACTCACATGTTACAGACACTCCTACATACACAACAAACACACATTCATCACTGACATGTTACAGGCACTCCTACATACACAACAAACACACATTCATCACTCACATGTTACAGACACTCCTACATATACAACAAACACTTTCATCACTCACATGTTACAGACACTCCTACATACACAACAAACACTTTCATCACTCACATGTTACAGACACTCCTACATGTATACACAACAAACACTTTCATCACTCACATGTTACAGACACTCCTACATACACAACAAACACTTTCATCACTCACATGTTACAGACACTCCTACATACACAACAAACACACTTTCATCACTCACATGTTACAGACACTCCTACATACACAACAAACACACTTTCATCACTCACATGTTACAGACACTCCTACATACACAACAAACACACTTTCATCACTCACATGTTACAGACACTCCTACATACACAACAAACACACATTCATCACTCACATGTTACAGACACTCCTACATATACAACAAACACTTTCATCACTCACATGTTACAGACACTCCTACATACACAACAAACACTTTCATCACTCACATGTTACAGACACTCCTACATGTATACACAACAAACACTTTCATCACTCACATGTTACAGACACTCCTACATACACAACAAACACTTTCATCACTCACATGTTACAGACACTCCTACATACACAACAAACACACTTTCATCACTCACATGTTACAGACACTCCTACATACACAACAAACACACTTTCATCACTCACATGTTACAGACACTCCTACATACACAACAAACACACTTTCATCACTCACATGTTACAGACACTCCTACATACACAACAAACACTTTCATCACTCACATGTTACAGACACTCCTACATACACAACAAACACACTTTCATCACTCACATGTTACAGACACTCCTACATACACAACAAACACTTTCATCACTCACATGTTACAGACACTCCTACATACACAACAAACACACTTTCATCACTCACATGTTACAGACACTCCTACATACACAACAAACACACTTTCATCACTCACATGTTACAGACAATCCTACATACACAACAAACACACTTTCATCACTGACATGTTACAGACACTCCTACATACACAACAAACACATTCATCACTGACATGTTACAGACACTCCTACATACACAATAAACACATTCATCACTGACATGTTACAGACACTCCTACATACACAATAAACACACATTCATCACTGACATGTTACAGACACTCCTACATACACAACAAACACACATTCATCACTGACATGTTACAGACACTCCTACATACACAATAAACACACATTCATCACTGACATGTTACAGACACTCCTACATACACAACAAACACACATTCATCACTGACATGTTACAGGCACTCCTACATACACAACAAACACACATTCATCACTCACATGTTACAGACACTCCTACATATACAACAAACACTTTCATCACTCACATGTTACAGACACTCCTATATACACAACAAACACTTTCATTACTCACATGTTACAGACACTCCTACATGTATACACAACAAACACTTTCATCACTCACATGTTACAGACACTCCTACATACACAACAAACACTTTCATCACTCACATGTTACAGACACTCCTACATACACAACAAACACACTTTCATCACTCACATGTTACAGACACTCCTACATACACAACAAACACACTTTCATCACTCGCATGTTACAGACAATCCTACATACACAACAAACACACTTTCATCACTCACATGTTACAGACACAGGGTGGAGAATTCTCCGCGAATCCGCGGATTTCCGCGGAAGGCATTTGCATTTCCGAGAAAAATATATTGAGTTCCGAGTGTGAGAAGCTGAGGGCTACCCTTTACTGGGCATAGCGGCCAAAAGCGGCCGAAGGTCTAAACAGGCAAAAACGTCCAAAAGCGTCCGTATCAACCATGTGGTTATATTCTCGCGTTGTTTGAAAGATTGCGATACTTCCGGCAATTGACTTCCGGTTTATTGTGTTGTGAAAACATTCGACTGCATTTCCACAAGTTTTCTCTGTGATGCGTTCGTTTTTTCAATTTTTTTTTTCAAATTTTCTTGTGTGTGTGCATTAAATGGATGGTTTGGATTCTTCGACTGATGAAGGGGAGTTTACAGGCTTCCATTTATTAGACATTAAAGTGAGAGAAATGGACTTGGAGTTGGAGGAAGAGATCGGTACTGACATTAGACAATTAGTGTCAGTAATGTGCATGCATACGATCTTTCAGACTGGCATGAAAGTGAAGAAGAGGAGGGGGCTTGTTTGGACTTTTTAAAACTTTTTTTTTGTATACACATGGAGTAATCAAAAACAAGACATGACAAGAGAAGTATAAAAAGGTAGATAATCAAAAGAGATTTATTTCTGTTCATTTTGTATTTTATTTTATTTAAATCTATACACTAGTCACTAATACCTAAGATGTAGTGTTTTTACTAACGTACCCCTAAATATCTCTAAAATTATAAAAATTCTTGCCTGTTTACAGCTAAAAAATAGACAAACGTGTGCCCAGTAAAATTGGAAATGTGGAGTTTGTGTGTAACAGTGGTGGACCTCAAACTTTGTTAGGCCTACAAATCAACATTCTTAACTTTTTTGAAAGACATGTGCATAAAACATTCTTTTTTTGTTGTTGTTTCTATTCATGTTTACTTTGTGCTGTTTGCTTTCAGGAGAGGCCCTAAATTACTTTCAAAATTGCATAAATTCATTTTCTCGGCGAATACCGGGGCTTGGCCCCTGGGCACCGGCCGGATTTCAGAGATTTCTTGATTCAGTTGTTCTCCACCCTGAGACACTCCTACATACACAACAAACACACATTCATCACTGACATGTTACAGACACTCCTACATACACAACAAACACACATTCATCACTGACATGTTACAGACACTCCTACATGTATACACAACAAACACACTTTCATCACTCACATGTTACAGACACTCCTACATGTATACACAACAAACACACTTTCATCACTCACATGTTACAGACACTCCTACATACACAACAAACACACTTTCATCACTCACATGTTACAGACACTCCTACATACACAACAAACACACATTCATCACTCACATGTTACAGACACTCCTACATACACAATAAACACACATTCATCACTCACATGTTACAGACACTCCTACATACACAACAAACACACATTCATCACTGACATGTTACAGACACTCCTACATACACAATAAACACATTCATCACTGACATGTTACAGACACTCCTACATACACAATAAACACACATTCATCACTGACATGTTACAGACACTCCTACATACACAACAAACACACATTCATCACTGACATGTTACAGGCACTCCTACATACACAACAAACACACATTCATCACTCACATGTTACAGACACTCCTACATATACAACAAACACTTTCATCACTCACATGTTACAGACACTCCTACATACACAACAAACACTTTCATCACTCACATGTTACAGACACTCCTACATGTATACACAACAAACACACTTTCATCACTGACATGTTACAGACACTCCTACATACACAATAAACACACATTCATCACTGACATGTTACAGACACTCCTACATACACAACAAACACACATTCATCACTGACATGTTACAGACACTCCTACATACACAATAAACACATTCATCACTGACATGTTACAGACACTCCTACATACACAACAAACACACATTCATCACTGACATGTTACAGACACTCCTACATACACAACAAACACACATTCATCACTGACATGTTACAGACACTCCTACATACACAACAAACACACATTCATCACTCACATGTTACAGACACTCCTACATATACAACAAACACTTTCATCACTCACATGTTACAGACACTCCTATATACACAACAAACACTTTCATTACTCACATGTTACAGACACTCCTACATGTATACACAACAAACACTTTCATCACTCACATGTTACAGACACTCCTACATACACAACAAACACTTTCATCACTCACATGTTACAGACACTCCTACATACACAACAAACACACTTTCATCACTCACATGTTACAGACACTCCTACATACACAACAAACACACTTTCATCACTCGCATGTTACAGACAATCCTACATACACAACAAACACACTTTCATCACTCACATGTTACAGACACAGGGTGGAGAATTCTCCGCGAATCCGCGGATTTCCGCGGAAGGCATTTGCATTTCCGAGAAAAATATATTGAGTTCCGAGTGTGAGAAGCTGAGGGCTACCCTTTACTGGGCATAGCGGCCAAAAGCGGCCGAAGGTCTAAACAGGCAAAAACGTCCAAAAGCGTCCGTATCAACCATGTGGTTATATTCTCGCGTTGTTTGAAAGATTGCGATACTTCCGGCAATTGACTTCCGGTTTATTGTGTTGTGAAAACATTCGACTGCATTTCCACAAGTTTTCTCTGTGATGCGTTCGTTTTTTCAATTTTTTTTTTCAAATTTTCTTGTGTGTGTGCATTAAATGGATGGTTTGGATTCTTCGACTGATGAAGGGGAGTTTACAGGCTTCCATTTATTAGACATTAAAGTGAGAGAAATGGACTTGGAGTTGGAGGAAGAGATCGGTACTGACATTAGACAATTAGTGTCAGTAATGTGCATGCATACGATCTTTCAGACTGGCATGAAAGTGAAGAAGAGGAGGGGGCTTGTTTGGACTTTTTAAAACTTTTTTTTTGTATACACATGGAGTAATCAAAAACAAGACATGACAAGAGAAGTATAAAAAGGTAGATAATCAAAAGAGATTTATTTCTGTTCATTTTGTATTTTATTTTATTTAAATCTATACACTAGTCACTAATACCTAAGATGTAGTGTTTTTACTAACGTACCCCTAAATATCTCTAAAATTATAAAAATTCTTGCCTGTTTACAGCTAAAAAATAGACAAACGTGTGCCCAGTAAAATTGGAAATGTGGAGTTTGTGTGTAACAGTGGTGGACCTCAAACTTTGTTAGGCCTACAAATCAACATTCTTAACTTTTTTGAAAGACATGTGCATAAAACATTCTTTTTTTGTTGTTGTTTCTATTCATGTTTACTTTGTGCTGTTTGCTTTCAGGAGAGGCCCTAAATTACTTTCAAAATTGCATAAATTCATTTTCTCGGCGAATACCGGGGCTTGGCCCCTGGGCACCGGCCGGATTTCAGAGATTTCTTGATTCAGTTGTTCTCCACCCTGAGACACTCCTACATACACAACAAACACACATTCATCACTGACATGTTACAGACACTCCTACATACACAACAAACACACATTCATCACTCACATGTTACAGACACTCCTACATACACAACAAACACACATTCATCACTGACATGTTACAGACACTCCTACATACACAATAAACACACATTCATCACTCACATGTTACAGACACTCCTACATACACAACAAACACACATTCATCACTGACATGTTACAGACACTCCTACATACACAATAAACACATTCATCACTGACATGTTACAGACACTCCTACATACACAATAAACACACATTCATCACTGACATGTTACAGACACTCCTACATACACAACAAACACACATTCATCACTGACATGTTACAGGCACTCCTACATACACAACAAACACACATTCATCACTCACATGTTACAGACACTCCTACATATACAACAAACACTTTCATCACTCACATGTTACAGACACTCCTACATACACAACAAACACTTTCATCACTCACATGTTACAGACACTCCTACATGTATACACAACAAACACACTTTCATCACTGACATGTTACAGACACTCCTACATACACAATAAACACACATTCATCACTGACATGTTACAGACACTCCTACATACACAACAAACACACATTCATCACTGACATGTTACAGACACTCCTACATACACAATAAACACATTCATCACTGACATGTTACAGACACTCCTACATACACAACAAACACACATTCATCACTGACATGTTACAGACACTCCTACATACACAACAAACACACATTCATCACTGACATGTTACAGACACTCCTACATATACAACAAACACTTTCATCACTCACATGTTACAGACACTCCTACATACACAACAAACACACTTTCATCACTCACATGTTACAGACACTCCTACATACACAACAAACACACATTCATCACTCACATGTTACAGACACTCCTACATACACAACAAACACACATTCATCACTGACATGTTACAGACACTCCTACATACACAATAAACACACATTCATCACTCACATGTTACAGACACTCCTACATACACAACAAACACACATTCATCACTGACATGTTACAGACACTCCTACATACACAATAAACACATTCATCACTGACATGTTACAGACACTCCTACATACACAATAAACACACATTCATCACTGACATGTTACAGACACTCCTACATACACAACAAACACACATTCATCACTGACATGTTACAGACACTCCTACATACACAATAAACACACATTCATCACTGACATGTTACAGACACTCCTACATACACAACAAACACACATTCATCACTGACATGTTACAGACACTCCTACATACACAACAAACACACATTCATCACTGACATGTTACAGACACTCCTACATACACAATAAACACACATTCATCACTCACATGTTACAGACACTCCTACATACACAACAAACACACATTCATCACTGACATGTTACAGACACTCCTACATACACAATAAACACATTCATCACTGACATGTTACAGACACTCCTACATACACAATAAACACACATTCATCACTGACATGTTACAGACACTCCTACATACACAACAAACACACATTCATCACTGACATGTTACAGGCACTCCTACATACACAACAAACACACTTTCATCACTCACATGTTACAGACAATCCTACATACACAACAAACACACTTTCATCACTGACATGTTACAGACAATCCTACATACACAACAAACACACTTTCATCACTCACATGTTACAGACAATCCTACATACACAACAAACACACTTTCATCACTCACATGTTACAGACACTCCTACATACACAACAAACACACATTCATCACTCACATGTTACAGACACTCCTACATAACAAACAAACACATTCATCACTCACATGTTACAGACACTCCTACATACACAACAAACACTTTCATCACTCACATGTTACAGACACTCCTACATGTATACACAACAAACACACTTTCATCACTGACATGTTACAGACACTCCTACATACACAATAAACACACATTCATCACTGACATGTTACAGACACTCCTACATACACAACAAACACACATTCATCACTGACATGTTACAGACACTCCTACATACACAATAAACACATTCATCACTGACATGTTACAGACACTCCTACATACACAACAAACACACATTCATCACTGACATGTTACAGACACTCCTACATACACAACAAACACACATTCATCACTGACATGTTACAGGCACTCCTACATACACAACAAACACACATTCATCACTCACATGTTACAGACACTCCTACATATACAACAAACACTTTCATCACTCACATGTTACAGACACTCCTACATACACAACAAACACTTTCATCACTCACATGTTACAGACACTCCTACATGTATACACAACAAACACTTTCATCACTCACATGTTACAGACACTCCTACATACACAACAAACACTTTCATCACTCACATGTTACAGACACTCCTACATACACAACAAACACTTTCATCACTCACATGTTACAGACACTCCTACATACACAACAAACACTTTCATCACTCACATGTTACAGACAATCCTACATACACACATTCATCACTCAAACATGAGGTGTAAGTAGGAAAATATTAATTATTTATTTTGTAAATGCAAGCCTATCGGACAACATATCTACTCAAAGCGCAACAAAACATAACGCACACAAACGCAAAACACTACATAATACCAATAATAACACATAACAACAGTAACGGTGAACAAGATAAAAAACAACAACATAGAACTCTTCACAGAAGTGAAAACAAAATAAAAAAAATGAAAATAATTATAAAAATAATAAATGAGATAAAATATATAGAATATAACACAGAGTGATGATTGGCTTTCAACTTGACATTGCACACAAAAGCTTTTGAGTTGTTCAAAAATATACAGTGGGATTTTTTGTGTGCCTGTTTTGTTGTTCTTCTACCCCTGGAATGTAAAATATCATGTTTGAAGTACTTTAGACTTGATACATTCTGTCATCCTGTGCACGCAACTGCGCCAGATGATAGGCTTTTGTGTGCTTAGAGTGTTAGTTTGTTGTTGTTGTATGTAGATTATAGTCACACGACACTTTCGCATATAGGTGACTACTGGACCGATTTATACTGACACCAGCGGGCCAGTTGTTGGTAAAGGGGAAAATAATATGATCACACGTTGACCAATCCGGGATTCGAACCAGCGACCTTTCGGTTACTAGCAAGACGCTCTTACCAACTGAGCTACCCGGCCCCTCAGTGTTAGTTTCTCAAAGCAAGAGCTCTTATGTATGCTCGTCTCTGTATATGGGACTGTTTGTCTGTTTATTGAAAACTAGAAAAATGTATGTGCTGTTGTTATCGTGGCTTTGTATCTGGTGATTAAAATAAATAAAATGAAAATAAAATTAAATGAAAATTAAAAGCACGCTCCACTCAGGTAAAAAGTAAAACATAAACACTCAGAATAAATATACAGTAAACTATGGCAAGTGGAACACACACACACGCACACACAACACAGACACACAACACACATGCAAGCGCGATCACACACACATACACACACACGAACCCCACACATCACATCATAAAAAGGAAGATAAAAGCAAGCATCAAAACAGATAAAATGCTGCATTGAATTAATAAATGCATACAATTTGAAATGCAACAGCATGACATGATAAACCAACAGCACATGTTTAAAAGAATAGAAACAGTTAATAGATGAATAAAGATGAGCGGTGTTTGTGGATTCATGAGGTCTTATTCTTTGTGTCTTAATTTGAATGTGGTATAAGGGCAACTCGCTATTAGGAGACCGAAAGGAAATCACATTTTTTCTATTAGAAGACACCCCCGTTGGGGTGCCGGGGGTTTCAGTATAAATAGTATCCCCACTTTCTGGAAATTTAGTGCTTTAAATTCCCACTGTCGCTGTCTTTCTCATTTGCTCTTTCTCATTCCTGCTCTGTTCTATCAATCTGCTATACTATCGTCTTCTTCGCTAGACCAGTCTCCTACCTTTTTTCTTGAAAACTCTTCCGGGACAAGACTCCTTGTTTGTGTATGAGGTCTGTTGGATCAGCTTGGGAATATTGGACACTTTCTGCCAGGTGGTCACTAGGGCTTCCTATGATGTTATTATTTAGCAATGTAGGCATTTTATATGTATGTGTTTTGTTGATAATTTATAATGATGTTTGTATTCTATTTTGTTTTGTAAACGGGGGTTCGATAAGTTGGGGTGAAACCTCAGCCGTCCCCTGCGTGGGATGTCTTTATTGTAAAGTGACTGGCTGGTGGAGGGCATTCAGTTTTCCCACTAGGGTTGTTTCAGCAGATCTTTTATGCGGATTGGGGGTTGTCCGGTCCTGATTTGGCTCGGAAGAGTCCGCTGGACCTAAAGCAACAATTATGTAATGTAATGTTATTAGAAGACGGGCACAGTGGTCTAATGGTAGTGCTTTGGCTTGCGGATCTGAATGTCCCGGGTTCGAGCCCTGGCCAGGCCATTGTGTTGTGTCCTTGGGAAAGACACTTTACTCCCGTTTCCTACTCCTTCGGATGAGAGTATAAACTGAGGTCTAGTCGGTTTGCCACGTACATTCCATCATAACGGACTTTAAAGATCCTGACGCTAATGTCCTAGACGGGTGAGTGCCGGTAACAAGAAAACACCCAGCATGCACCTAGGTCCTTCTCCCCTATCCCTAGCTGCCCAGGGTTGTGCTCAGTTGTCCGGGCGTCAGACCATGCGCCCAAAAGGCTGCGGGTGGGCGTCTCAGGCGGTTTTGAGTTAAATCCTGTATCAGCCGGCACTTTGAGCAGTTCTTGAGTTGGTAAAGCGCTATGTAAAAAGTGTTTAAAGTTAAAAAAAAGACCGAAGGAAATAAAATTATATTGTTTAAAATTTGTAGACCAAATACCATTTGCCTCCAATACCAATTCAAGGGAAGTTAGAAACCGGAAAGCCCTCATTTATTGATTTATAACTTTATTTACTTATTGATTCACTTAACTTATTTATTGGTGCATATACATATTTATATTTATTTTATTTAACTTGCAGAGTAATAGTCTTAATGATTTCGAGATAGCACAGTATCAAATACAATGTACCAGGTTACAAGGAATAAATGTACATTCTTGTTTGCCAATTGGGTTTCTGAGATTGCAACATTATCTTGAAAAAATGAACTTATTTATTTTATTTTGTGTTATTATTATTTTTTAATTATTGGCATGGTTTCAGCTCAGCCACAAGGGGAGATAATGGACAGACCACCAGATTTCATGCATTTGATGGACCACTATCAGTACCAGACGCAAGGCTCCGTCGTATGTACCACAGGCCATTTTACTTCTTCATCTGTCTTGTCATTCATCTGTCTTTCATTCCTTTTGTCTGTAATTCACCTGTCTGTCGTTCATTTGTCTGTCATTCATCAATCTGCCTGTCATTGACCTACCTTTCATCCATCTGTCTGTCGCCCATCTGCCCTGTCAGACTCCTGGAGAAGCTGAATGTTTGAGCTTGACTGCAAGTGCGCGTGCTCCGAGAGCATACACAAAGCCTGGTGTATGTGCTATATAAATAAAATTTGTATACATTATTATTATTTAAATATTAATTAATTATTTATTCGTTTGTATATAGCGCGCTTTTCCACCTGAAGAGCTGCTCAAGGCGCAGGCCGATACAGGATCCAACTCAAGTTGCCCGAGGCGCCAACTTGCTGACTTGGGGCACATTGCCTTGGCACCCAGACAGCTGAGCACCATCTTGGGCAGTGGAGAAGTTGGGAGAAGGGAACTTTAAGTGCGTGCGAGGTGTATTTGTGTAGCCGGCACTCAACCTGGATAGAACATGAGTGTCAGGGTCTTTAACGTCTGTGTGTGCGTGTATATATTAAACCTCTCGGTTACAATGGTCAATTAATAGATTTTAAATTTTTTTTAAATCTTTTATAAATATATTTTTTTTAAATGTTATTTTATTTATTTCTCAGGGTCTTCCAGTGATGCTGGATCCGATGCAGCTACCTCAGCTTGCACAGCAGCAACAGCAACAACTGCAGCAGCAACATTCATCATCGTCCTCCACTCCCACCGTTGACCACCGCGACGACCCGCCCTCTCACCCACGCGCCCGCCTGCTTCTCCCGCGCCCCCCACACCCGGCTGACGTGGTTGTGCCGACCCACCCTTCTCTCTTCCACCCCGGGTACCCAGCCCTACACCCACCTCCCCCATCATCCATGCAGGCTGCCATGATGCCCAAGGCTGACCCAGACCCACCACAGGCGAGGTGGTTGCATGTTGAATATAACAATCAGGTGTTTATTTACTTCTTGATTTACTGTATTAGGTTATATATATCTGTCTGCTTTTAAAAAAGAAATTATTTAAGTATTTATTTCCTTTTTTGTGATTTATTTTTTGGGGTACATTTATTGTAATAATAATAATAAGAAAAAGAAGAATTGTAATAATAATAATTAAATTTTTTTTAAAAAAGTGAAAGCTGGCTCTAAGCGAGCATTGTGGCCGCATCATGGTCTAAGCTGGGACTAACTTGTCTTGCCCACCGGCTAGAAACTTACAGTGCCTGACAGGTGTGAGATCGATCCAGCGTTATTTTACATTTCTTCTAATATTATTTACTTTCGACTCTGGCATTGTTTCTGAGTTATTCTCTGGGTACTACGATTTACTCCCTCCCCCCCCCCCCCCCCCCCCAGCAACATCTCAAAAGTCACATATTTAGGTATAGGTTGGGTTTGGGTGCGCCACAAGCTGTGACTACACCTTCCCCAAGGGGAGGCGGCCCAGAATTTGGCGATAAAAAGGGACAATAAAGTGTCAAATCAAATTGTAAAAAAAAAAAAAAACAAGCGCTCGCAAGCTTACCCGCACATACATTCGCAGCAATAAATATTTGAACACTATGTTAGAACCTTATGAGATTAAACATGTTAAACATCGTAAGAAATAATTATGGGTTCCAATTCATGCTTCAGCAAACTACTGTGTGCATGCTGTATCTTAGGGGACTGTGCCTTGAGAAGCTTTGTGAGCTTATAGGTGTGCAAAAGAAGAATATTCCCTTTTATTTTCACTTATTTATTTATTTTTAAGATATATGTTTTTATTGATTTAACAAATTTTGTTCCCTTGTTTATTAGTTTGTGTTTATTATTCATTTATTTATTTGTTTATTTAGTCTTTTAATTAGTTAATTTTTTTGATTGTTTACATCCTATTTATTTTTTCAATTTATTTATTAATTAATTTTATTAATCGCAATTATGTATTTATTTATTTATTTACTTTTGTTGTTGATGATTTGTTTAGTTATATCTGAAGTCAAGATCAAAACTGAAAAGAAATATATACAATATCTGATTCAAGCAATGATTAAGCAATTACTATTTGCCTTTATAGGTCATACATTTTTGACTTCCTAATATTTGAACAATCAAAAGGTCGCCTGCTATAGTCTCTGTTGACTTATCTCCCTGTTGCATAGCATATGGCTGTTATTGATGTATCCCTTTTTCTTACGAAATATTATTCTTATCTCCCTCAACTACATAGTGTAATATTTGTTGTTGATGGGTCTTTTTCCTTACACAATATTATAATTAATTGTTGTGGATGAATCTTTTTCCTTATGCCATATTATAATTAGTTGTTGTTGATGAATATTATTTCCTTGAGCAAATGTTATAATTATCTATCTCCAACTACATTGTATAATAGTTGTATCTATTTCCTCATGCGATATTATACTTCTGTGTAACT
Organism: Oncomelania hupensis; assembly: GCA_036898135.1. Classification (NCBI taxonomy): domain Eukaryota; kingdom Metazoa; phylum Mollusca; class Gastropoda; order Littorinimorpha; family Pomatiopsidae; genus Oncomelania; species Oncomelania hupensis. The sequence goes on along the minus strand of CM072522.1, from coordinate 42,879,278 downwards.
ACATAGCGTATGTATACATATTTAAAAAAAAAAATTATTTCGATTTTGTACACTTTATTGTCAGGAAATGTTGGGCTGCTGTCCCACCTGCTGCTGTGTTTTTACATCCTGCGGTCCCACCTGCTGTTGTCCCTTTATTGTCAGGAAATGTGGGCCTGCCTATCCTGTGGAAGGCGTAGTTGCAACCTAGGGAGCGCCCAAGCCCAACCTATCTAATATTGTGTTTTTAAAAATTTTATTTTAATTTTGCTGGGGGAGCAAAACCAAAGTACCTGAAGAACTCCCTCCTTCCTTCCATCCCTTCCCCCACCCCCCTCTTCCTCCCCCTACCCTGCACACCAGCTCAATGCCTATGTGAGCAGCACTGTTTAGTGCCTCCACATTTTGCTGGCTGCGGGCTATTTATAGCTTGCCTGCACCGGACCTTCCAGTGAAAGGGAAGGAAAGATGGCATCAGCGAAGCTATTTATAGCTAGCCTGGCTGACCTAACCTCAAAACTAAAAAGCTTTGGTTGAGTCGTTGTGCCCGAGACGTTGCCCGAGTCGAAAGTAAATAATATTGGTGGAAGAGGCGGGATTAATCTCACATCAGCCAGGCGCCATTGGTTTCTCTAGCCTGTGTACAAGGCAAGTTAGTCCCGCCTTAGACCACGCCGCCACAACAGTCGTTGATGTATCTGTTTCCTTTACGCAATATAGAAAATATCTATTCATTCATGTACGCACTTACATCAAAGTGCCGTGTTACATCCTACAGTCGTTGCCCAAGATTGCAGACCAGTCGGAATCACTGAAACAACTTCACAACGCTGACATGGCCAGTATTGGCACGCATTCCCTGAAACAGTTCGACACTGAAGCCGCAAAGCCTATTCCAGGTACGGCAGAAAAGCCCAAGCCGGGGAAACCCAAAATGAAGGTGAGATTTTTGTATTTTTTATGTTTAGTTTTTCTCTTGTTTTTTTCATGTTTTCTTTCTTTTTGTATGGCCAGACTTTTCTGGAAGTACTTAGAACTAGTCTGGAATCAGAGTGAGCCAAATGTCGGTCTGTTGGATGCAATATCTCAAGAACCACTGAATGCATTTTGATCAAACTTCATAGCAACATTGCCTAAGTCAGTGGCCCGTCTCTTTGAGCCATCATATTTGCTTTACCGCAAAAGCCAGGGTCACTGAAGCCATTTTGTTGCTATTTAAACACGTTTTTTGCTGAATTAAAATATCTCCAAAAACGGGTTTAAATTAATTTTATTGTGTTTTGGTAGGCAGGCATTTAAGCTGTTTGTCACTGCAAAAGTCGCGCTGTACAGTTCATTTTGTTCTGTTGATCGCAGATATTTTGCTTTTACCATATCTGAAACGAATGGCTTCCCTTTCATCACTGCATTCGACGAAGACGAATCTTATTATGGATTGTAACTTTTTTTGTATGTTTTTCCAAGGCCTAATTTTAATTTAATTTAATCAATTTATTTATATAACGCTTTACCAACTCATGCTCAAGGCGCTGGCCGATACAGGATCTAACTCAAACCGCCTGAGATGCCCACCCGCAGCCTTTGGGCGCATGGTCTGACGCCCGGACAACTGAGCACAATCCTGGGCAGCCAGGGATGGGGGAGAAGGACTTAAGTGCATGCTGGGTGTGTTCTTGTTACCGGCACTCACCCGTCTAGGACATGAGCGTCAGGATCTTTAAAGTCCGTTATGATGGAATGTATGCGACACACAGACTAGACCTCGGTTTATACTCTCATCCGAAGGAGTAGGAAACGGGAGTAAAGTGTCTTTCCCAGGGACACAATACAATGGCACGGCCAGGGCTTGAACCCGGGACCCTCAGATCCGCAAGCCGAAGCACTACCATTAGACCACCGTGCCTCCTAGCAAAATACACTAATGACCTTGACCTTTAAGATCAACTCAAAAACTGGAACAAAAATAAAAGATCAATCTATCATCTCTAAATACAAATTTGGACGTTATATCTCTCATAGTGTTTAGGGTCAAGGTCAATTCAAAGTATGTATTCAAAAAGATTTTGGACAGCTCCAGTGACCTTGACCTTGGAGTGAGGTTGACCAAATTTGCATCATATATGTGTCCCATTGATATCTATCATGTTTCAAAGAATCATAAGTTCACTATTACTAACCTATTCAAAAAGTGAAATTTGGTGAAAAATTGTCTTTTTTTTTTTTAAACCAGCATTTTAATGACTCTGTGACTTTGACCTTACAGTGAAGTCATTTATTCACTGATCAGTTATGAAGTCTCATGGGTATACACCATCTGACCAAGTTTGGTATTGCAATAGGCTTTTAGTCACTTAAAAGTTTTTGCAGAGACAGACGGCGGACAGACTGACGGAGAGACTTTAAAAAAAAAATGTATGTTTGGACTATTTAGGACTCATCTTGCTCAAATTTGTACCAAAAAAAATCTGGATTAAATGTTTTTATTTTTTTTTTTTTTTTTTTGGGGGGGGGGAGAGGGAGTGGGGTGAGGGATGGGAGGCGAGGGTGAAGGGTGAGTACATAACTAAGCATGAGAGTCAAAAATTCATTTTTTAAAAGTACTTCACAAAAAACATGGAAATGTCAAGAGTTATTGTTGTCATTATCATCATAATAGTAATAATAATAATAATAACAATAATAATAATAACAACAATAATAATATTACTAATAATATTACTAATAATATCACTAATAATAAAAATTCTGATGACCCAACAGCGCACAGACAAGGCGAAGAAGGAGAGAGTAAGAAAAGAGAGGGGGGAAAAGAGAGAGAGGGGTCAGAAGGAAAGAGAGGAGAAAAAGGGAAAGCTACCCCACCAGCCCCACGCCTGCTCGCAGTGCGGCCACACCTTTCTCAGAATCCACAACCTGCGCCTCCACCTTCTGCGACACAAGGGAGAGAAGCACTTCATCTGTCAGGTCAGTTGCGCCCCTTTATCTACTAGAGAGATAATTATTAGTTGACTCATTTCTTACGGTGGGGATCCCCATGCGCACGGCCGTTCATAGAAGTACTCTCAGCCGGTGGCTAAAAAGCCGTCTCATAGGGTCCCTTAACGCAGGCTGAACTGCTTATAACCAGCTCAGAACCGCCAGCCACGCACTGCACAGCCTATGCAACTGGCACATGCCTAGCAGACCTGCCTACTCTCCCGCTTTTGGCGGGAGACTCACGCTTTTGACATGTCACGAAATACATATTATTCAATCTTTATTGTTTGCAAACACGTCCTGCTTACCCCTAATGCCATGTCCCATTGTGATTATATAATGTCTCTCGCTTTTACTCTGAGGGGGGTAGGCAGGTCTGGCCTAACAGTTTTCTGGAAGCTTATAATTACTTTACCCAAAGGTATAGTTCATGCAAGCTGCGCTAGCAATTACATATCAGTCATCCATATACAGCGCGTGTAGAATGTGTATTGTGTTTTGCGATAATCTAGTGCGTGTAAATAAAAGTCACAGGAAGTCTATACAGACAATGACCAATGGAACTTAACACCATGCAAATAAAATTAATGTTACTCACCAAAATACTGCAATTTACAATGAAAAAACACAAATGAGAAAGCATCGCATAGGTAGAGTATGCATGTAGGGAAAAGTCGGGTAATATTAAATGGAGTGTATTAGGAAATGAGACCTTCCAGAGAAGCCTTATTTCATATATATTATTACACTTCGTTTCATATTACCCGACTTTCCCCTACAATAATTTACAAAACAGCACACAAACACATGCACACAAAAAAGACCTGTGTTCTTTTTTCAATGGAGACATTCATTCACTTTATGGAGAGAGAGAGGGGGAGGGGGGGAAGAGATATGCAACATTTAACAGACCTGCCTACCCTTCCGTAATCTTCCGGAATTTTACGGAATTTTACCCTCTTATTACGGGAGTACGAAAATTTGTGCAAAATTACGGAGAAAACAATTGAAAAACTACGCAATTTTTAGAGCCGTGTAAACTTGTTAAAATGTTGTCTGCTAGGCCTAGAAGCCGACAGAGTAACCGCCATTGCATGAGAGCAAATGTTTCGAGATTTGTGATTGGACGTCGTGAACCAATGAACATGCTCGAACGTTACGAGCTTAGATTGTCGCGCCGATCTTGAGTGAAAATGGCGAGTAGAGAAAGTTCTAATCGGGCTAAAGTTGCACGTTTACATGAGACAGACTACGAATCAGAAGAGTCTGAGTGTGTAGAGATTGCTCAAGTGCAGAAGAAGAAGAAAAAGCTGCAGTTGCAAGTATTTCATCCGGATTACACGCGATCTTGGCCTTGTCTTGTGGCTTCAAAAAACGTGGCCCAGATTTATACGTGAACTGTTCTGTGTGCGATTCTGACTTCTCAGTTGTAAGCGGCTGGTCCTCAAATCTCGCCATGAAGACACCAGATATGTCAGGCCAGAAGAGCTGGACCATCTCAAATGTGCCTACTCCAGGCAGCTGGCACAATATAAGGACCAGTTTTTTTTTAAAAATGCAAAATTTGTACAGGGTACAGTCTTTTCAGTGTGGTCGATTTCAACTGTAATTAACTGAACCTCACAATGTGCTATTGTTATTGGTAAACATATTCACAGTTACAAGTCCTTATTTTGACAGCTAATGAAGCTTAAAAAAAAAAAAATAATAAAATAAAAACTTTGAATTAATTCATGTGTAGTGCCTATTCCTGTGAATTACACATCTTTATCATGAAAAAATGACATTTGAGTCAATCACCTGTAATGTAAATAAAACTCCTGTGGAACAGTTATTCTTCATCACAACCGGGTCAGTGATGTGCAGGTTTATCTTTAGTTGCATGTCATGGTCTCTCATGATACTAAGTAATCATTTTTTAAAATCTGTTTGACATTGTTTCCTTCTTTTTGCTATCCTTTTAAAAACTGTTTTTTTTTTGTGCTTTTTAAGTAGTAAACGTGCCGTGAATGTATTCATACCTTGGTTATTCAGAAACACCGCGTTTCCTCATGTCTGTAGAATTACTGAAGGAAAATGCAAAATTACTGAAATTCACAGGGAAAACTACTGATCAGTAATGCGTAAGATAGGCAGGTCTGATTTAATAACATATCCTAGGCATGTCTATGCAGTGCGTGTACAATGGTTGTGTGTTTTTCGATATAACCTCGTGCGTGTGAGAAACGTCACAGGGGAAAAAAATGTATTGTACTCACCTATAAGAGGTAATCCCATAGCCCCATGGAATAGAAAGAACAACAAAACAAACGAAGACACAACCAAAATACAATAAAGAAGGAAAAAGTAGCACGCTGCGAAATTCCCTGACAGCACAGTGAAGATCTTTAGGGGGCCGGCATTGTACTGTGCGCCTGTGGTCAGAATTACCACGCGTATTTTGTGAAATCGCTGAAATTACAGAGGCCAGCAACCAAACACAAAAAAAGATTTTGTAAATACCGATCACATCACCAGAAAGTTCCAACTTTGTACTAACTGACTTCAAATGATGAACACTGTCACTTGTTTAAATGGTCAGCACGTGTAATTAGAAAACTAGACACACACACCGAGAAACTGGCGCAATCCAAGTCATCTTATTGTGCAGAGAGTATAACTACACACTGTCAAATCCAGTTAAATATAACACAAACTAAGTCGAATTAATGGCTCTAGTTTACGCTAATACCAAGCTTAGATATGAAAGTAACTAAATGCAAAACACGAACCCAATGACTAGATCATTCCACCTAAAACGATCACTTTTACAACGCAAATCAGAGAGCACCAGCGCAGCCGAACATTCCATGTACTCTTTGTCTCTGCAGAAAACTTATAGCGTGGGTACCAGCCCGCGCAGCAGCATGCAGCTGGCAGGCCTACAGGCTAGGCCTACCGTGGCTAAAAATAGATTGCTGCTGTGACTGAAAAGTCAAATTCTGTGAAGGAAAAGGCAGCCGTGTGCGAACCAGTACTTTCATTCCGGTCAGTAGGCCTACTACTATACAGAGTAACCTCCCTTACAGGAAGCAAGGGAAACGACCCTAGGTAGATTGTCATCATGCTAGAGACGATCTGAAGTTATTTCTTGGGAGTTTTTGGAGTGTCCAAATGGAAAAGAAATTCTACGGATGAGGCGTGCAATGTGCTTGTTCATGGACACCCGATAACAAAGAGGACAAAGTTTGTGAAAGTGACACCAATTGTTCAGATTATGAATCAGAAAATATGGAACGTTTGGAAGCGATTGATTTTTGTTGTGAAAGTGATCCCACACTCGTGGTTTCCGCAAGATGGCTTCTTACACCACGAGAGGGAAGTAGTGCAGATGAACTTTGACCTTCTTCCAGTGCCTTGCTTCAAACTACGTTCCAAGTCTCAAAACAAGCGCAGACCCCTATTTTCGCATAAAAAATGGTTAAGGTCCTTTTCACATCTAGAATGGTTGAATAAGGTCTCTTTCACATCTAGAATGGTTGAATAAGGTCTCTTTCACATCTAGAATGGTTGAATAAGGTCTCTTTCACATCTAGAATGGTTGAATAAGGTCCCTTTCACATCTAGAATGGTTTAATAAGGTCCCTTTCACAAAATCACATTATTTTGGATGTAACTACAAGCGTTAGCGATGTAATAAACAAAAATATTGACTTCGTGGGAAAGTCTTGGGAAAGTCTGTTTTAACAACAACAAAAAAATTAGAAAGAGTTCGTGAACCTTCACATTTGCATACCAATGAGAGCATAAATTGCTGATGTCATGAACAGAAAATAGTGCAGAATCACTTTCACAATGCACTCTAATAATAATAATAATGTTAGTAATAACAATAATAACAATAATAATATTAATTTTAATATTAATAATAAATAGATGATGATGATGATGATGATGATGATGATGATGATGATGATGATGATGATGATGATGATGATGATGTTGTTATACAGGTGTGTGATGCAGCCTTTGTGGAAGCACGGAACTTACGACGTCACATGATCACACACAAGTCTGAACGAACCCACACGTGTCAGGTAGGCAAAGCCCTGTCTTATTGACTCAAATGCATAGCAGTGTGAGTATATGTATTCTCTCTCACACACACACACACACACAAAATTCCAGATTTTTGCAAATCTGTGCAAGATGAGTCCTAAATAGTCCAAAAATATCTAACAAACATTTTCCATCCATCCGTCTCTCTGTTCGTTGTCTGTACAAAAACTTTGAAGTGGCCCAGTACTCAGAACCTATTTCAGCTATCACAACCATACTTGGTAAGATGGTGCACACCCATGAGAACTCGTAAATGATCAGTGTAAGTCAAAAAAATGACAATTTTTCACAAAATTTCACTTTTTTTTTTTAGGTTATTAGTATTGAGCTTATGATTCTTTGATGCATAATAGATATCAATGAGACACACATACTTTGCAAATGTGGTCAACCTCACTCCAAGGTCAAGGTCACTTGAGGTGTCCAAAGTATGGTTGTATAGGCACCTTGACCTAAACCATGAGAGATATATAAAGTCCAAACTTGTATTTAGAAATAATAGATTGGTCTTTCATATTTGTTTTATATTTTTTGCGTTGATCTTGAAGGTCAAGGTCATTTTAGGCATTGCAAAACATACAAAAATAGGTCATCCTGCAGTGGAATGACTGTTTACTTAGCCCATAGTAGGCAACAAAAACATTGGGTTATTTGATGCAGGCATGCATGAGAGATCACGTGTCAAGGTCATCCTAAGATGAAGGTCACAGAAGGTCAAGGTCATCTCAAGGTCACCGTTCTGGGGGCCATAATACAACTTTGCTGCCCTTTATTTGATAGTACATGAGTGTATTTGGAGCCGGAGGTCAGTGTCATGTCAAGGTCAAGAGCATAGAAAGATCAAAGGTGGTATTACTTTGCATCTTATTCCAACCATTTTTACTTTGTTATTTCTGGGCACTAATTTTCATGTTAAATATTGCGAGTTCCGTAAGGAGCATGCAAGTCATATGGGCTCTGCCATTCTAGTTTATCTATAAATTCACATTTTTGACTCGCATGCATATTAATATGAGCCTATGTACTCAACCACCCCCCACCACTCCTCTCCCACCTTCCCACCCCAAAAAACATTTTTCTTGTTTTTGCAAATATGTGCAAGAGTAGTCCAAAAACGAAATTAAACACACAAAAAAAGTGTCCGTCCATTCGTTTTTCTTTCGGCCGTCTGAACATGCAAAACTTGCAAGTGTATTATTATATCTCAGAACCTATTTCAACTACCACAACCAAACTGAACAGGATGATGTATATCCACGATACCTCATAAAGGATCAGTGAATGAGTGACTTCACTTCAAAGTGCTTTTGCAGCTCAAGAGCTGCTCAAAGGGCCTGCACCGATGCAGGGTCTAACTAAAGTCGTCCTAGGTGCTCACTCGCAGCCTTTGCGCGCATGCGTCTGATGCCCAGACAACTGAGCACAATCTTGGTCCACTGGGCAATAGGAGGCAGACGGGCCTAGTGCTCCGAGCGTGTGTGTGTGTGAGGTGAGGATGTTTACACGGCGTTATTGGGACAAACTAGTGCAAGTTTACATACGTTCTTTGGACAGACCTCCTTGTTGGGACGTCCATTTAATGATCCGTGAGGGTTAGGGTTAGGATTAGAACACTTTAAAGTACTTAAAAAGGGGGTCGTAGCACGACCCATTGTCCACAGAACGTATGTGGCGATATAGGAAAGTCCAAATAACGGTGTCTGCGCAAGTATGTGTGAGTGTGTGTGTGTGTGAGGTGAGAACCAGCACCTCCACACACAACATCTTGTGAGATGCGTGCCCATTATACATTGTTGTGTTGCACTGCCTTGTGTTGTACTGTGTACTTCATTTGTATTGTGTGTGTGTACTGTGTAGTTCATTTGTATTGTGTGTGTGTACAGGAGTGCAAAGCGTCGTTCCTCGAAGCGTGCAATTTGAAGAGACACATGAGAACACACAGCGGCAAACGCCTGTTTATCTGCGACGAATGCGGGGCGGCGTTCTCACGACCGACCTACCTCAGAGACCACGCACTTACTCACAGGTTAGTTTGCCTCATTTGCTTCTTCTGCCTCTTAACATTTTATACTGCACAACCCCTACTAGGAGATCGTCAGATATTTGTCACCATTCATTTTGTGTGGCTGTGTATTATGCCTATGTACGCAGAGCGTTTGTAACTTGCTGGTCTCATTCCTGCTCTGTTCTATTAATCTACTTGTAACTATACTATCTTCTTCTTCGCTAGACTTTTTTTTTTTCTTAAAAGCTCTTCTGGGACAAAACTCCTCATTTGTGTGTGAGGTCTGTTGGATCAGCTTGGGAATATTGGACGCTTTCTGACGAATGGTCACTGGGGCTTCCTACGATGTTATTATTTGGCAATGTAGGTATTTTGTATCCATGTGTTTTGTTGATATTTAATAATGATGTTTGTATTTTCTATTTTGTTTTTGTAAACGGGGGTTCGATAAATTAGAGTATAGTCTCAGCGTCCCCTGCGTTGGATGCCTTTATTGTACAGTGACCGGCTGGTGGAGTGCCTTCAGTTTTACCGCTAGGGTTGTTTTGGCAGATCTTTTATGTGAATCAGGAGTGAGTCCTCTTTCAGCCAAGTTGTGGTCTTGATTTTGTGGTCCTGTTTCGGCTCTTTGCAGTCCGCTGGACCCTGTAAGCAATAAATAACTAACTAGCTAATCTGAACCTTTTAGACTGCAGAACGCCTGCTAGGAGATTGTCAGAGATTTGTCACCATACGTTTTGTGTGCCTTTGTGTTATGTGTATGTACCCAATGCGTGTGTAACATGCTTGTCAAAACGGCATGCTGTGACCTGCGTGCCAATCAAACGCCCCACGTTCTTTTTAGTCTAATACTAACACAGATTTATAAAAATTAACAAAGGGTCTTTATTTCAAGTCAAAACAACAATAAAATTAAGCCTCAAACATAATAATCAGAATAGGAGTTTTCATTACCACTACCAGGGGTTGATAAACAAATAATAAAATCCACTTCTACCCTCCTTTGAACAATCCCACACAACACCACAAAAGAAACATTGTAACGCATCACAATAATTTGAATAAATATTTTTAAAAATGTCGTTTAGGTGCACCCCTAATGGTGGTTTTCAACACGGTTGAACACACATTTTGTCACAGATCTAACATACCAAAATGCTCCTCCAATGGTGGCTTTCAACACAGCTTAAAATTACTAATTCACTGAAGAAATGTCACAAAAGATAAAATCCAGTCCTCACAAAATCGCAGAAAAGTCACATACAAAGGTGGAAGTCCTATTCACACTTTTCTGCTATCCTATGCACCAACGGGAATCCCCTCAGTGAAACATACTTCCGTTTTTTTTCTCCGCGTGTTTTAGTGAGTTATTTCCAAATATTCAAGAATAATAACATGTGTCACTGGCCACCAGTATCGTACCCTCACATATTTTTATTTTTTTTGCTGCAGTTTATTATCCCTTTCTATCGCCAGTGGCGCTCCTAAACCCTACCTACCTAACATTATTTGTGAATTTTTGAAAAATATTCGGAAAAACATAACGCCCGGTGCTGGCTCGAACCCACACCTGTCAGGCGCCATTGGTTTCTGGCTTGTGGACAAGGTATGTTAGTCCCGCCTTAGCCCACTTGGCCACAACGCTCGCCTAACACAGTCAGTTACTTCGTGTTTTGTGAAGGTTGCGACGGCGAAGCTATGGAAAACTACAAGAGTTTTCAGGTCCTGTTTCACTTTCTGTCGATGATCGACGCACCTCCGAAGTCGCCACAAATACAGGCCTCTACGATTGTTTTTTGCATCCTTTCACTGAGCATGTACTTCCTCCACCGTTTTTATACTTATCCCACTCGTTTTCTGGCTCTAACAATCGTCGTTATCGGCAATTTGCCATATTTAAAAGTCACGCATCAAGCTTTGATAAAAGCAAAACAAGCTAGACCGGAACTTGGTTTCATGCTAACCTCGTTTTAATTTATAATGGCGATACCCACAAGTTTTTATGAGAGGTGTCGGAAAGTTGTGAATCCTGTAACTCCAAAGTCGTTGTGGCACCACAGCAATAACCATGTAATGTAATATAACCACATATGATCGGTTAACCAGCGCACTCCATCTTTCTCTGTCCTCAGCAACCCTTATGGCATCGCTCTGTGTCAAGCCAGTCCATTATCAAATGTTGTCCTCCCACCTCTTTTTTTTTTCTCCCTTCTTCTGTCTCTTTGCACCGTGCCTTGCAGGATGGTCTTTGCAAGGCCTGGTGCTCTGGTGGCGTGGCCATACCATCAGATTTCTGTGTCTTCACCACTGTGAGCATGTTATTGTGTTATCCAGTGGCTTGTGTGATGGTTTGTCAGATTTCGTGACATTAGTTCTGTGCTGTGTATAGGAAATGCCCAGAAGTCTTCTGTAGCACCTCTTCTCCATGCTTTGTATTCCTTGTTGAAGGTCAGCTGTGAGGGTCCATGTTTTGTAAGTGTATAGGAAGATGGAGATAACAAGAGAGCGCAGCAGCCTTTGTAGGAATTCAAGCGTGCTTACTATCCATGGAAAAATCATCAACTCTTCATTACATTGGTACTATTTGTGGCCACATAGCTTTTGCAGGGAGAATGCCATTGGCGATTTTCAGAAAAATGTGTCGGAGTGTAAAATTGCTTTCCCATGAAACAAACACTGACGGCGTTTTATGCATATTTTATCTGGTTCACATGGCAACAACATTGCCCATACACTCTCAAAAGCACAACTGCTGTGCGCCCTTGTCATCTCCATTTTCCTATACGCTTGCGAAACATGGACCCTCACAGCAGATCTACAACGAAGAATACAAAGCATGGAGATGAGGTGCTACAGCAGACTTCTGGACATTTCCTATACCCAGCACATCACCAACGACGAAGTCCGACAGACCATCACACAAGCCATTGGACAACATGATGACATGCTCACAGTGGTAAAGAAACAGAAACTCCGATGGTATGGCCACGTCACCAGAGCCTCAGGCCAAGAGGGAGACAGAAAAAGAGGTGGAAGGACAACATTCGAGAATGGATTGGTTTGACACTAAACGAAGCCATGAGGGTTGCTGAGGACAGAGAAAGATGGAGTACGCTGGTTAAATGATCATCTGTGGTGCCCCAACGACCTTTGAGTTACGGGATAGGATAGGATAGGATTAGATGATTAGGCTAAGCAGCTCAAAGTTACAGTATTTAGAACAACACATTTGTAGCGTTATTTTGGGTGTTAATTATTATTAGATTGACACTGCCTTCTGTGAACAGATACAGATCTATGTATAGTCATAGACTTCTCGGTCAAAAATGTCCATGTATCCGGTCGATAATTCCTTAAGCAGCCTGTTTGTGACATCACGGTCTCACAAAAGTTTCGAAGTTCAATCAAGGCAAATGGCTACTGGTTTGAATATGAAATCTCTCCAGCCGCATCACATATTTGAATATTTTAGTTATTTCTGATTATTTTCTGTTGACGAACGTAGTCGGAGAGGTAAGCACTCGGACTTGAAGTTTGTTACGTGTTATTGTGATAACCTGACTGATGTTCAATCATGAGCTAAAAGCCTTTTTGCATCTACGATCGTGTTTACAGGACTTTTAAGACTATCTTGGCCGACGGGTTTAGTACCCATAGCATGTAACTGAAGAGCTGTTGGTCCAATGGGGCGGGTGGGACCCCCAGGGCTGGGTGAGACACCCTGTACGTATATGTTGTGCTGCCTGGGCTCTGCAACAGACACATAGCCATGATCAGTTTGCACCAAGTGCTTGTCTTTTGCATCCGTCTCTCTCTCTCTCCCTCTCTCTCTCTCTCTCTTATTATGCTGTCTTGCTTCTGTAATAAACACACATAGCCATGATGAATTTGCACCAAGAACTTGTCTGGCTCCCTCTGTCTGAATCTCTCTCTCTCTCTTTCTCTCTCGCTCTTTCTGTCTCTCGCTCTTTCTTTTTCTCTCTCTCTTTCTCTATCAGTATGCTGTCTTGGTACTGTAACAAACACAGCCATGATGAATTTGCATCAAGGGCTTTTAATCTGTCTCCCTCTCTCTCTTTGTCATTATGCTGTCTTGCTTCTGTAACAAACACACATAACCATGATGAATTTGCATCAAGGGCTTGCCTAATTTGTCTGTCTCCCTCCCTCTCTCTGTCTGTCTCTCTCTCTCAATCGCTCTCTCTGAATGTCTGTTGAACATAGAATTGTATATTAAAAGTAAAATTATTATTAGCATGAATGTGAGAGTGGGTGACTCAAGGACAGATTGTTCAAGTTCAAGTTCAAGAATACTTTATTATCTCAACAGAGAAATTAGGACATACAATTGCTGATCGGTATGAAACATTAAAACAATATATACATAGATAAAACAAGTACACAGTAGACTACATCTATATTAAATTTCCAGTATTAAATGACATCTCAAACATCATCACAAACATCAAGATCTTATATACAAAAATATTACTTAGCGCTTATTTAAAAACTCAATAGATTTTGGAATAAAACTGTTTTTTGTTCTTACGAGAGAACATTTAGGCACACGCAGTCTGCGACCAGAGGGCAACATTATAATAATACTTTGCCAAAACATGTGAAGTGTCTTTCATAACCACTCCCGCCTTCCTCACCACACGGTATTCATGCAGTTCTCTCAAACTGTTTTGTCTTTCACCCGTCACTCTTGCACACATTCTCACCAATCTGTCATTTGTCAAGCACCCTCTTGTTCTTTACACTTAGCCCTCCAAACCAGCAGATAAAACCAAAAGTCAAAACTGATTCAATAAAACAGCGATAAAAAGAAGAAAGAATGGGTCGGCTGATGTTCAAAGAACGGAGTTTCTGAAGGCAGTACAGTCGAGGTCTGCATTTCTTTTCTATCGCAGCTGTGTTTTGGTCAAAGGACAGTTTGTTGTCGAGAATCGTTCCCAGGTATTTGTAGTTTGTCACTCTCTCCACTTTCGCACCGTCTATGTACAGGTCGGGGATGGGGGCGAGGTCTCGTCGGAAGTCGATCGTCATTTCTTTTGTCTTCGTCACGTTAAGGTCAAGAAAGTTGTCTTTGCACCATGTGCAGAAGCGGTTAACTTGTTGAAAGTAGACAGTGTCCGAATTTGAAAGGTCTTCGAGAGTGGTGTCGTCGGAGTATTTGATGAGAGGTGAGGAGTCAGAGCCAGTACAGTCATTAGATTGTAATACATGTATTTGGCTTACAGCTTAAAGTCTTCATCCTTGGGATGAGAGTATAAACCCAGGTCTAGTCACTGATCCTGACGCTGCCTTTTATTAGACGAGTGAAACCCTATCCTATCCTATCCTATCCTGTCCCATAACCCGAAGGTCGTAGGGGCACCACAGATGATCGCTTAACCAGCATACTCCATCTTTCTCTGTCCTCAGCAGCCCTCATGGCTTCGCTCAGTGTCAAACCAGTCCATTCTCGAATGTTGTCCTCCCACCTCTTTTTCGGTCTCCCCCTTCTTCTACCTCCTTGCACTGTGCCTTGCAGAATGGTCTTTGCAAGGCCTGATGATCTGGTGACGTGGCCATACCATCGGAGTTTCCGTTTCTTCACCACTGTGAGCAGGTCATCGTGTTGTCCAATGGCTTGTGTGATGGTCTGTCGGACTTCAATGTTGGTGATGTGTTGGGTATAGGAAATGCACAGAAGTCTTCTGTAGCACCTCATCTCCATGCTTTGTATTCTTCGTTGGAGATCTGCTGTGAGGGTCCATGCTTCGCAAGCATATAGGAAGATGGAGATGACCAGAGAGCGCAGCAGTCTTACTTTGGAATGTAGACTGATGGTTCTGTCTTTCCAAATGGGCTTCAACCTTGTCAGGGCAGCAGTTGTTTGTGCGATCCTGGAGAGGACTTCCTGTCGAGACCCATTGTCTGACACAATGGCTCCTAAATATTTGAATCTGTGCACTGTGTTGAGGGATTGGCCTTGTACTTTGATGTCCGTGTTGATGCCATTGGTGTTGTTGGTCATCATTTTGGTCTTCTCTGCACTTATTTCCATTCCATAAGCTCTGGAGGTGGTGTCAAGCCTCTGTACAAGCTGTTCAAGTTCTTGTTCCTCTCCAGCCAATCCATCAATATCATCCGCAAAACGAAGATTGGAGATTGCTCTGCCCCCTATGCTGACTGTGCCTTCGTGATCTGCAAGAGCATCTGACATGATGCGCTCTAGGAAGATGTTGAAGAGTGTTGGAGAGAGTAGGCATCCTTGACGCACACCGATTGTTGTTCTGAACCAGTTCCCGATGACGCTGCTATGGAGGACTGCACTGGTAGCCTTGTCATACAGGCTTTTGATGACTTCTATAATTTTAGGGCTGATGTTGTAAACTTTCATGGTTGCCCATAGAGCTGCATGCCAGACTCGGTCAAATGCCTTCTTGAAGTCTATGAACACATGATATAGATGTTGTTGGTGCTGTAGGTATTTCTCACAGATTATTCTGAGGTTGAAAATCTGTTCAGTGGTACTTCGCCCTGCCATGAATCCTGCTTGTTCTTCAGCTATGATTTGTTCAGCTTGTGGTTTCAACCTGTTGAGTATTATTTTCAGGAGGACCTTGCTGGGATGGCTGATGAGGCTGATGGTGCGGTAATTTTCACACTCCTGAAGGTTACCTTTTTTGGGAAGAGTGATGACAAGCGACTGGGTCCATGGTGTAGGCCATTCCCCACTCTGCCAGATCTTGTTACAGATAATGGTGAGAGCATCAGTCATCGCTTCTCCTCCTGCTTGTAGCAGTTCCGCTGGTATGTTGTCCACTCCCGCTGACTTCCCTTTCTTCAGCGATTGCACTGCTGCCTCAACTTCTTCCCGGAGAATTGGGAGGATTTCTTCTTCTTCTCTGCTCTCAGGACATGCTAGAACTGATGGGTCTCCATTTGGTGTATGGTTGTAAAGGTCAGAGCAGTACTCTGTCCATCTGTCCAAGACTTCTTGTTCTTCTGTAAGGCAAATGCCAGACTTGCTTTGGATAGTGGAGACTTTGGGCTGTTTAACACTTGTCAGCCGCTTCACAGTCTGGTAGGCCTTCTTGCTGTTGTTCTTGTTCAGATTGTTCTCTATTTCCTGGCATTGATCTTCTATCCAGTTCTCCTTTGCTGTGCGCATGCCTTTTCGGATGTCATTGTTGATTTTTCGGTAGACATCAGCTCCCTGTGAGGTGTTCTTTTTCTTTTTTAACTCTCTTCGTTTATCACACAGATCCAAAAGTTCAGGTGTGATCCACGGCTTCTTCTTTGGTCGGTGCTTGCCAAGGATATCAGTGGCGGCATCTGTTACAGCTGAGTTGAAGGTATTGGTCATGGTGTTGACATCTACTTCGCCTGCCCCCAAAATAAGCAGTGGTGCAAATTTCCCTCCAATTGTGGCCTGAAATATTTTTGCCACCTCCGGGTCTTGCAGTTTGTCCAGGTCGAACTTCAGCCTAGTGCACTTTGCTGTATTTACTCTCTTCAAATGGAGCCGGAAAGACATCATCACGAGATCGTGGTCACTTCCAATGTCTGCTCCTGGAAAAGTGCGTGTCCTGCCAATGTTGATGCTTGATCTGAAGCGTTTCTTGACCATGATGTAGTCGATCTGGTTGTGATGTTCCCCGCCGGGACTGTGCCATGTCCATCGTCTGGATTTTTTGTGGAGACCAAGCGTGTTTGCCAGTACCAGATTGTTGTATCTGGCAAACTCCAATAGCCTCAGACCCCTGTCATTTGTCTCGTTGTTGCAGTGGGGTCCGCATGTGTCTTCCCAGTTGTGGTGCGCATCTTGGCCAACCTTGGCATTCCAGTCGCCTTGCACTATGACTATGTCCTTCTTCGGCACTTGGTCAAGGACCGCCTGTATATTTTCATAAAAATCCTCCACTTCGCTGTCTTCATAGTCTGATGTTGGGGCATAGGCCTGGATGATGGTAATGTTGAAAGGGGTTGCTCTCAGACGGATGGTAATGAGTCTACTGGAGACTGGGCGGCAACCCATGACAGTGGCTAGAATGTTCTTGTGGACCAAGAATCCAACGCCGTGTTCGTGCCTGTCATCTCTACCGCTGAAATAGAGCTTGTGGCCTTTGTCAGTCGTTGTTTCACCTAGGCCTTTCCAGCGCAGTTCGCTGATACCTAGAACGTTCCATCGATAGTGGTCCAGCTCGTGGGCCAGTTCTTCTAATTTTCCTTCCGCAGTTAGGGTCCTGACATTCCAGGTTCCTATGACGATGTTGTTTCTCGTGCGGATCTTGCTAATTTGTCCATCAGTAGCATACTTTTCACCTCCGTCCTGGTGGCCAACGGAAGGCGCGGTCCTTGTGTAGCCGGGCGACGACCGATCCGGCATGGAATTAGTGGATAGCCTCATCATGTGTTGTGTCTTGGGCAAAAAAAAGACCTGGCAGGGCCCAATCCTCTCCAGGCTGTTGGCCACAGCCGAAATCCACGAATACAGTGTGGCTCGCCTTGGCCCTGAGCACGTGGTCGTTGAACCTGTAGTAACGTGAGGTTCCTCCGCCCTGGCCGGTGACTTCTGTGTAGAAGACTTTCGCCCAGTGATGCCGTGCTAACATCACCCCTGTTAGTCGCCTCTTACGACACGCCGGGAAACGTTGGGTCTATTCTATTTGCCCGAACCCACAGAGTGAAACCCAGCTACACAAATACACCCAGCAAGCACTGGGCCCCTGTCCCTCTAAATCCGGTTGCCCAGTATTGTGCTGATTTGTCGGGGCTTCAGACTATGCGCCCAAAGGCTGGATATAAATCTTGTATCGTCCAGCGCCTGGAGCAGGTTTTGAGATGGGAAAAAAACGCTATATAAGAGCGATTAGATCAATAAATAAATATTATAAACAACTAAATAAGATGCGTGAATGCCAATCCCTTCTTCCTACTCCGGATGTGTGGAAATAGATCTCTTCCACCACCTTTACCAAACAGTATTGCCGTGTCAAGTCATGCACACACTGAGAGGTAAGACGGGGGACGAAACCAGCAACAACGCTGAAGCCAAAGCCCCCAAGCTACGTAACAATAATAGTAATAATAATAATAATAATAATAATAATAATAATAATAATAATAATAATAATAATAATAATATAATTATAAAATACTGATTGAGCAGAAGACGCGCACGATAATTGCAAACAATGTGTTTCGCCCACAAAGTGTGCAACAAATAGCATTAATTTACCTTTGATTTGATTTTAAGTTTTTTGCTGAATAGGCTTGGCATAACGTTCGTTTGTTTTATTTTCTTCCGCCGGTATTCTTGTAGCAATATTGGGATCTTTGTGGCATATTGCTTGTTTACCAAATGACGGAAGATTCTAGATCTATTGCTTAGACCTATCGGGTAGTCAAACTATGCGAACGATTTAGAACATTCTATGACGTAACACTGTGCCATTTTCCGTGACTTTACTTGTTCTCTTGGATATTGATTACGTCATTCAAGAATTTTCTACATCTTTTGACATAATGACAGACGTCTGAGACTCTCGGAGTTTGCCAGATACAACAATCTGTTACTGGCAAACACGCTTGGTCTCCACACAAAATTCCAGACGATGGACCTGGCACAGTTCCAGCGGGGCGCGTTACAACCAGATCGACTACATCATGGTCAAGAAACGCTTCAGATCAAGTATCAACATTGGCGGGACACGTACTTTTCCAGGAGCAGACATAGGAAGTGAACACGATCCCGTGATGATGTCTTTCCGGCCCCACTTGAAGAGAGTAAACGCAGCAAAGTGCGCCAGACTGAAGTTCGACCTAGACAAACTGCAAGACCCGGAGGTGGCAAAAATATTCCAAGTTACAATTGGAGGGAAATTTGCACACATGGACAAAGACGGTGTCATCACTCTTCCCAAAAAGGGTAACCTTCTGGAGTGTGGAAATTACCGCGCCATCGGCCATCCCAGCAAGGTCCTCCTGAAAACAATACTCAACAGGTTGAAACTCCAAGCTGAACAAATGATAGCTGAAGAACAAGCAGGATTCAGGGCAGGGCGAAGGACTACTGAATAGATTTTCAACCTCAGAATAATCTGCGAGAAATACCTACAGCACCAACATCCCTGCTCCATAGGTGTAGAAGATAGAGGTTCGTTCTTCCATCTTTACCTAACAGTATTACAGTGGCAAGTCATGCACTTCCTGAGAGGTACGATAAGTGGACAAAGCCCCGGAGCAACGCCTGCTACATAATAATAATAATAATAATAATAATAATAATAATAATAATAATAATAATAATAATAATAATAATAAAAAATAAATAAATAAATAAATAATGTAAACATTGAGACGTGCATAATAATGATAATCGTGAACAGATTGATTCACACATAAAGTTTGCAATGATACCCTAATGATAATCCCTTATGTGCTGAACCTTATCGGATGCAGATTTCCTTCGCGTGCACTTCAGTCGTCAATCTGAATGTGACGATACCCCCCCCCCCCCCCCTTGTTGGGGGTTTCTGTATAAAATTAAATAGTATCCCCACTTTCTGGAAATTTAGTGCTTTAAATTCCCACTGTTTCGCTGTCTTTCTCAATTGTTCTTTCTCATTCCTACCCAGTTCAACTTACTATCCTATCTTCTTGTGTATGAGGTCTGTTGGGTCAACCTGGGAATATTGGACGCTTTCTGACAAACGGTCACTAGGGCTTTTTATGATGATATTATTTAATAATATAGGCATTTTGTATGTCTGTGTGTTATTTTATAATGATGTTTATATTCTATTTTGTTTTTGTAAATGGGAAGGGAAGGGGGGGAAGTCAGGGGCGGGTAGGGGTGTGTGTGTGTGTTTGATAATTAGAGTTTAGTCACAGAGTTCCCTGCGTGGAATGCCTTTATTGTAAAGTGACCGGTGGTGGAGTGCCTTCAGTGTTATCATTAGGGTTGTTTCAGCGTATCTTTTATACGGATCAGGGGTGAGTCCTCTTTCAACCAAGTTGTGCTCTTGATTTTGTGGTCCTGATTCGGCTCTTTGCAGTCCGCCTGAGTGGTTATTGATTACATAATCCTGGACTATTCTGCGTCTTTCGACACTGTAGGGGGACTATAAATGGAACGCTATCTGCTGGTTTAGATATATTCGTCCCCTATACGCTTATGTGTCCGGGGACGTTAATCTATAAAACTAAACTGGTTTAGATATGTCCCCTATACGCACTGTGTCCGGGGACGTTAATTTAACCACTGAACTGGTTTAGATAGTCCCACCGCCGTAGCTCAATTGGTAGAGCGTTCGCCTGGCACACCGATGACCCAGGTTCGAATCCCGTGGTGGGCGATATAAAATGTGGCCATTTTCACTGTCCATTTTAGCAGTATGATTGCTTTGGTGGTTCAGTGTTGATTCAGGTCCCTACCCATCGTTCCCTGGGATGGTTATCCCCGTCTGCCATATCGCCAATGGTGGGTGTAGATGTTAAACCTCAATGTTCATTCATTCATTCTTGGTTTAGATTTTTTTTTTAAATGCAGTTGGCGTCTTTAAAAAAACAACAAAAAAACAAACGTTGGACAGTTTAATAACGACATCTCTTCCCTTGTTAATAAATAAACAAATAAAATATGTTAATGTGACTCTCTCGCTCTCTCTAGCTCCTCTCCCTTTGTGTGCAAGACATAATTCTGTTCCTTCATCGTTACCAAGCAGTATTACAGTGTTAAATTATGTACATACTGAGCGGTAAGATGGGGGGACAAAACCAGCTTCAATACTGAAGCAAACGCCCAAGACCCCAGCTACAGCTACAGAATAATAATAATAATAATAATAATAATAATAATAATAATAATAATAATAATAATAATAATAATACGAGCGCTTTAGTCTTCGGTCGAACACAAAGTGCAGGTAAAAAGGTAAAGGTAAAGGTAGTCCCATAGCCTTGTGGCCGTAGGGGAGCGTGATGTTGGAGATCACACTTGTCTTGGGCCAGCGTAATGAGGGTGATGCCCAACTCTCTCCCTCGCTGCTTTACCTTTCCCACCCTCAAGAGAGTAGGTACTCAATCACAGTTGAGTCAACTGGGGGCGTTGTTGTTTGTCGCTTCACACCTTAGCGGTCACCCATCCAAGTGCTAACCGCACCGGACGGTGCTTCACTTTCGACACAGTAGCGAGTGCTCCAACCACTGCACTATCCGACACCCCAAAGTGCAGAAAAATTACAAAAATAAATGAAATAATTTAAATTGTAAACAAAAAATGAATGGAATGAATACAAAATGCTAAACTCGTAACAACACAGGCACCGTGCAGATCTGGAAATTATGAAATAACAGGGATTGATCGAACGTCAAACACACAAAAACACGTCAAAGTTTCTTCCGTGACGTCATCTGCACCATAAGTTGTATCGCGTATTGCACTCTGGAAGTACAAAAACATAATGAAGAATCCATGTATTGCACTCATGTATCGTAATGCGCTGTAGTATTTTTTTTAATTAATTTTTTTTTTACGTGTATCCCCCATCATTCTGTGATCTTGTTTATTTGATCGGTCTTATATAGCGCTTTTCCAGCTCAAGAGCTGCTCAAGGCGCAGGCCGATACAGGGGCCAACTCTAAACGAGGCGACATGCAATGCTTGCCTAGCCTATCTGTGACACGGAATGGACTTAAGGGGTGTTATATAACTGCTAACACCGACTTACATTACAGTATCGCCAGCATTTTGTATAGCACACTGAAGGGTTCTGCGCTTCGATGTGATCTTCTCCAAAGAATGTACAGCTTCACGCTTCACCTGTGAAGCTGTACATTCTTTGTCTTCTCGCAAGGCACATACATTGTAACATCGCTTGCCTGCTCATCAGTGACCATTGCGTGGACGGGGGTCCGCGCACCTCTGCTTTGTCTTGATGTCACACACCCAGGGCTTGACCTAGTTGTGCGAGAGCTGACGCAACGCCTGGGTAACACTTACTGTGGGCGTTGTCTGACCGGGAGCTTTGGTGCACCTTGGTTAGGAACGTTCCAGAACAAACCAGACGCCTTTGTTAAGGCTTGGGAATATGACGGTGGCTAGCCATAGGTATTCCTTGTGCGTTCACTTGGCAATCGTATTAGTCTTGTAACGTATAGAGAGTCTCTTTCTTTGCTCAAATTCACGCACCGCTTGTTTTTGCCCTGGGCGTTCTGATGCCGTTGTTTTAACAACAAAACCACTCATTACTGCCCGCGCGCCAAGCGCTCTGTATAAAAGTACGGAGATTTGGCTCATTATAAATTTAATTTTAAAACAATTATTATTATTATTATTATTATTATTATTATTATTATTATTATTATTTTACTGCTACTACTACTACTACTACTACTACTACTACTACTACTACTACTACTACTACTACTACTACTACTACTACTACTATAAAATACGCCATAACGAAATGCAACCGTATTTAATGTCTTAAAATATTGTCACACTGGTTGTCAAAAATGCTTACAAGTTCTTTAACCTCCTAAAATCTTCAATAAGTTAAAAATCCTAACAGCGAGTGGACACACCATTGAAATCCGGCGAGCCATGCTGAACGACACACGCTCACACACAAGTCCCTGCGTTCTCAAAGCAAGAACGTAAGAATAAGTGCATTGGCCTTGTATATATAGGGTCTTATATCCAAAATCGATTCCGTCCCCTATATGCTAACGTGTCTGGGGACAGTAAACTTAATATACAATACAAAATCGATTGTGAGCGCCACGACGGCTGACTTTATCACACCGTTACTTCAGTACATTATTAACATCAGCAAACAGCAATGACAAATTTGTAGTCAGAAAATCTCAGCTCTACTGTGCAAAATAACTTAAGTGTGAGGTACTCGGCTAGTCTCTGCCGTGTGTACTACGAAAGTCATGCTGCACATCATGTTATATAGCGACGGCTATATTAACATAAAGCATAAATGTTATGTATAAAGCAGAAATGCTATGGAAAAAAAAAAGCAGAAGTCTAATGTACAAAGCAGAGAACACAGAAATAGAGTGACAGCTACAGCTGGCTCGGAAGAGTCCGCTGGACCTAAAGCTATAATCAAGTAATGTAATGTAATGGTACAGCTGAGAAAGCCGAAATGTTCTGTAATGATACGGACAGTTGAAGAAGAAAAAAAAACAACTTCTGCATAGTGACAGCTAACGCAGAAAATGATCTGTAGTGACAGTTAAAGCAGAAAATGGTCTGTAGTGACAGCTAATGAAGAAATAAAATGTTCTGCATTGACGCTGACAGCTAAAAGGAAAAAAAAATACTGTACTGTCAGCTAAAAACTGAAAATGTTCTGTAGTGATAGCTAAAGAGGAAACTTGATGTAACGACAGTTAAAATAGGACATACTTACCCTTAATTAACCGTCAAAAAGCAGGAAGCCTGGTCAGCAGGATGGGGACTGGAGGCGTGCATCGTAGAAGAAGGCCATCATGGTTTTGAAGACTGACAGTGTCGACCAAACTGATGAAAAAGCCGAAGACTGAAGGTCCGTACACTTTTTAAAACATGGCCACGGACGTGGACGTGTTGTGGAACTGTGCCCATGGCTCAAGGAAGGATGTGTCAAGACCTGATGACTTGGCCTGCATGGAGGGCGGGCAGACAGCAAGCAGACTAGTGAATAGCGAGACCTAGTAGATGTAGCACCAGCCACTAATTCCACCTCTTGTCTCACTCGCTGACCGCCAACCCCGCTCGCTATGCTAAAATCCACAATAGCTTCTTCTAGTGCCCTGCTATTACTACTTACAACTGGTAAGGGTAATTGTAGGTTATAGTCACACGGCACCGGAGCGTATAGGCGACTACTGGCCACATTATTCTGACGCCAGCGAACCAGTTGATGGTAAGGGGAAAATAATAGGGTCACGCGTTGGACGATCCGGGATTCGAACCAGGGACCTTTGGGTTACTAGTACGCCGATCTAACAGCTGAACTACCCGGCCCCTCAACTTTCCATTACGTAGATTAACGTCCCCGGACACAGGAAGCGTATAGGGGACGTTAAGAAGATGTCAAGTTGAATAAAAAGTCAGTATAAAGTAAGAAGGTAGGGTGAAGTGCCACGAGGCTGTCGTAGGAAGACCGTTGTGACATCGTCAAAAGGCCTAATATCGCCAACTGACTGGGAGCTTTCTGATTGGTCGAAATTTAAAACGCATTACAAAATTCGACGCATGCGCAGAGTACTATCGTAGTCCTTTAGTAAGGGTTAGGGTTAGGGTTACGACGCCTAAGAACATCGTGAAAAGGCCGGCCCGACTTGACCTGGCGCATGCGCTAAGGCGCCCGGCTCAGCTACGACACTCGGTCAAGTTGCGATGTTACACCGTTCATTGCAGTGGGGGAAGTCAGGGGGGGCCGTATATCTCGACGCAGACGTGAGGAGGTGTGGCCGCGGAGTATTGCGACCTACACACAGCCCCTAAACCTACATCTGGGTAATTGTAGATTATAATCACACGACACCGGAGCGTATAGGCGACTACTGGTCACATTATTCTGACACCAGCGAACCAGTTGATGGTAAGGGGAAATAATATGGTCACACGTTGGCCAATCCGGGATTCGAACCAGGTACCTTTCGGTTACTAGTAAGACTGAGCTACCCGGCCCCACCCTACATCTGCTGTGGTTGTTGAGTACATTAACGTCCCCGGACACATTGAGCGTATAGGGGACAGAGTTGAGTAAAATTTACGTCCCCCAACACCTAAGCATATTGGGGACAAATGGGACAGAGTTTAACTGTAGATTATAGTCACACGACACCAAAGCGTATAGGCGACTACTGGTCACATTATTCTGACACCAGCGAACCAGTTGATGGCAAGGGGAAAATAATATGGTCACACATTGGCCAATCCGGGATTCGAACCAGGTACCTTTCGGTTACTAGTAAGACGCTCTACCAACTGAGCTACCCGGGCCCTCGAGGGACAGAGCTTACAGCTCTGCACCCTTATTGCGTTAAAAGGGTACGTACGATCATTTTGATTGGCTCAGATTCGCACCAATCACACCATGACTTAAGAAACTGGAACGTTGCAGCCGAGTGTCTGAGGTTTGGGGGAACAATGAGTGACTCACAGATCTCTACTATGTCCCTCTTGCTGACCCTTATACCGCTGCAGCTCAAGTGGTAGAGCGTTCGCCCGGCACACCGTTGACCCAGGTTCGAATCCCGCGGGGGGGGGGGGGGGGGGGGGGGCGAAATAAAAAGTGGCCATCTTTCACTGTCTTTTCTAGCAGTATGATTGCTCTGGTGGTTCAGTGTTGATTTAGGTCCTTACCCCTCCTTCACTGGAGATGGTTATCCCCGTCTGCCATATCGCCAATGGTGGGTGTAGACGTTAAACCTCGAATCGATGTTCAGTCATTCTTCATACAGCGTAACTGAGAGTAGGCAAGGTTTTCTGTCTCTGTCTCTGTCTGTCTGTCTGTCTCTCTCTCTCTTTCTCTCTCTCCCTCTCTCTCTCTCTCTCTCTCTCTCTCTCTCCCTCTCTCTCTCTCATTCTCAGGACCTTTAATCTGGAACGTTCTTCTTTCGAACGTTAGGTCGTGTACCACTCTGATGAGACAATAGGTTAGGCTATAGTACCCATCCGCCATAGTATACCAGTACCACTGGCGGGTGTAGACATTAAACCTCAATGTTCATCCCGCTATGCTAGTACTCCTTGTCCCGTGACTCCACTGTTATACAAAGCCCTAACCCTGTCTTGTAACCGTTTATCCACAGTGCAAACTTTACAAATCTTGACCGCCGGTCTGACCTAATTATTACTGGCTAACAGATTCCTGCTTACGGATAATAATAATAATACCAAAAGTCAGATCTCAACCACAACTTGAACAAGGGTTTGGGCAGGTGCTTCTTTCTTTCTTTCTTTCTTTCTTTCTTTCTTTCTTTCTTTCTTTCTTTCTTTCTTTCTTTCTTTCTTTCTTTCTTCTTCTTCTTCTTCTTCTTCTTCTTCTTCTTCTTCTTCTTCTTCTTCTTCTTCTTCTTCTTCTTCTTCTTCTTCTTCTTCTTCTTCTCCTTCTCCTTCTTCTTCTTCTTGAGGGCCCACGATCAATGCGTCGGTTGTAAAGTAAAAGGAGTTCAACGATAGTCTGTAGTCTTGCAAGGCCTATTATAAAAAAAAACTGTATAGTCTTTGAGTTTGAAAACTCCACTGTTTACTATATAAATAGTTCATATTGTCATATTGTTGCAGTTGACATAAATGGATAAGTCATATTGATGTAATAAAAAAATGTGTTCCTATGCGCAAAAGCAAGTTTGTGTCATAAATTATTACTATTTTTATGCGATTCTGTAATTTCTTTTTGGCACTAGAATGTAATTTCTCAGTGAGGTAATACAGTTTTCGTATTGGTGTTGGTATATAATACACAATTTGCAGTTCCTAAACACTGGTCAAATCTAGCGACAGGCGTCGCTTTTGTTGGTAAAAGAAACCAGAACTTGGGTATTGATCGTAAGACGTATGACGCGCTAGTTAAAAACTTAGAATTATTGTAACCCTTAGTTAAAGTTCAGACGTTTTTTTCCAAACCGGGAACTTTGAAGTGTTTTACCGTTAAATGTGGATACATTTTTTTTCCATCTCAGGAGGGGGAGGGGAGGACGGAAGGGGGGGGGGGGAGGGGGAAGTTGATTTACATTGTTGTTGAGACTAGCGATTTCCTAGGGGCACGGTTTAATAAAC
This sequence comes from Oncomelania hupensis, assembly GCA_036898135.1. Lineage (NCBI taxonomy): Eukaryota > Metazoa > Mollusca > Gastropoda > Littorinimorpha > Pomatiopsidae > Oncomelania > Oncomelania hupensis. The sequence continues at coordinate 42,852,438 of CM072522.1, read as the reverse complement.
CTAGTTATCTTCCTTCCTCGCGCAAGCCTTGCTGGAAGTAATGACAGACCCAAGTTAAAGTTAGTTAGCTTTGTAATAGTTAATAGGTTTAAACCATGCTCCTAAGATACCTATTACCTTGCTACTTTTGGAGGGCTTGCCCTTCTCTTGAGGAGGAACAAAAATCCGTTGCCTAAAACACTGTTGGTTCCCAACAACCTGGTCAAAGGACTAACGGTGCCAATCAGCTTGAAGTAGGTGACAACATTGATGGGGGGTGGGGGTGGAGGGGAAGAGGTGGAAAGAGAGAGGGAGGGAGGGAGGGGGGTTGTAAATAATGTGTGTGTGTTTGTGTGTGTTGATTGAACCATCAAGAGGAGAGGGGGGGGGGGGGGCAGAGTAAAAGTCTCTGTCTGGCTCGCAGTCTATCAACCAGGGTCCAGATCGCCACTATAGAAAGGTACGGGGGAGAGAGAGAGAGAGATTCAGTGGTCAGTAGTATGGCTGGGTTTGTTCAGCCTTGCAAGGACACTGAGCATAGGGTCGCTGCAGAGGTGAAATTGTAAGTTGACCTAACACGGTCAGTTAGGTGACGTTATGTCATAAGCCGGTCAACGGCTGACCATAAGGACTATAGGGTGGGATGGTGTGTGTGTGGGTAGGGGGGGATAGGGAGGGAGAGAGACACTAGATGGGTACTCGCGTAAGTATTAATTTTGAACCTGCAGTCTTGTCTTGGTTACCTTTCAAGATCCAAGGTAAAAATGTTTGAGGTGGTTAAAAAGGTCTAATAAAGAAGTCCTCTCCAGGATCGCACAAAAACTGCTGCCCTGGCCAGGTTGAAGCCCATTTGGAAAGACAGGACCATCAGTCTACATTCCAAGGGAAGGTTGTTTAGCTCCATTGTCATCTCCATCTTCCTATACGCTTGCGAAACATGGACCCTCACAGTGAATCTACAACAAAGATGAGGTGTACAGAAGACTCCTTGGCATTTGCTATACCTAGCGCATCACCAACAACGAAGTCCGACAGACCCTCACACGAGCCATTGGACAACACGATGACATGCTCACAGTCGTGAAGAAACGGAAACTCCGGCACATCACCAGAGCATCAGGCCTGGCAAAAACCATCCTGCAAGGCACGGTGCAAGGAGGCAGAAGAAGAGGGAGACAGAAAAAGAGGCAACGGGCAACATTCGGAAATGGACTGGCTCAACACTGAGCGAAGCCATGAGGGTTGCTGGAGTACGCTGGTTAAACGATCATCTGAGGTGCCCCAACGACCTTCAAGTAACGGAATAGGATAGGCAATAGATAGGTCGTCACGTCAGCTCTGTTTGTAATCTTCAGCCCTTTCTCGTTTACCTTTCAAGATCCAGGGGGGGGGGGGGGAGGGGCAACCTAAGGAGACAGCGCAGTGGACTGGTTGTGTGGTACTCCCTTTTCAGTAGTACAGCAGGCTCAACCACGCTGTATGGAGGGTGGGAAGTGTGGAAGATCACATACAAAATACACCCTGCGTAGCTGAGACTACACGAATACATACTGCAAGCACTTTGTCCCTTTCTACCCCACCCCAGACGCCCAGGACTGTGCCCAGTCGTTTTGGAGTGAAGACTTTGCGCCCAAAGGCTGCAGGTGAGCGCCTCGGGCAGCTTGAGTTAGATCCTGTATCTGCCGGCACCTGGTTATTATTATTATTATTATTATTATTATTATTATTATTATTATTATTATTATTAGTAGTAGTAGTAGTAGTAGTAGTAGTAGTAGTAGTAGTAGTAGTTGTAGTAGTTGTAGTTGTTGTTGTTGTTGTTGTTGTTGTTGTTGTTGTTGTTCTTCTTCTTCTTCTTCTTCTTCTTCTTCTTCTTCTTCATCATCATCATCATCATCATCATCATCATCATCATTATTATTATTATTATTATTATTATTATTATTATTATTATTATTATTATTATTATTATTATTATTATTACTATTCTGTATAAGAACGATAAAATAAATACTCTTGTCATTACTACTGCTATTACTATACTACTACCAGTATTATATACTAGTAGTAGTATCACCATCCTCATTATTACTACTGTAGTCATTATGATGTTGCAGGGGCGATGACGTATTCAAATGTGAGGAGTGCGGGTTAAAGTTCAACAACGCGCACCACCTCCGCAAACATATGAAGACACACACCGGAGGTCGCCCATACCGATGTCACGTCCAGGGTTGCACCAAGATCTTCGGTTGGTGGAGTGCTTACAAACGACATGTGGTGGGTAGCTGTAGTCTGGCTGTCCTTTGGCTCGATTTGTCTGTGTATGTCTTACAATGCCCACAACATGGTGTCAGCAGATTTCTTGGCTCTTGCTTTCTGTCTCTCTGTCTCTCTCTGTTTCTGTCTGTCTGTCTGTCTGTCTGTCTGTCTCTGTCTGTCTGTCTGTCTGTCTCTCTCTCTCTCTCTCTCTCTCTCTCTCTCTGTCTCTCTCTCTCTCTCTCTCTCTCTCTCTCTCTCTCACTGCAAACGACTTTGTGTCAGCAGGGCAATGCACACAACATATTGTCAACCAATCTGTTGCTTTCTCTGTCTCGTTCCTTGTCTGTGTCTATGTCTCTGTGTGTGTGTATCTGTCTGTCTGTCTGTCTGTCTCTCCCTTTCTCGCTCTCCCCTTCCCTCTACTCTCTCTCTTTCTCTCTCTCTCCATTTGCCTTTCTCTCTATCACTTTGTCTCTCTCTATCACTTTCTCTCTCTCTCTCTCTCTCTCTCTCTCTCTCTCTCTCTCTCTCTCTCTCTCTCTCTCTCTCTCTCTCTCTCTTGTATATCGGTATTTTTATGTTTCTCTCTGCAAATCATTAAAGGGAGGAGAGAGTGCCAGATGGTAGAGTTTATTTGTTAGCATCGACAAGAAGAGAATTGACAAAGAGAAAAGGACAGTGTCTTGTCTTGTATTATTTTGAAATGAGTTGTAATGGTTTATATTGTATTGTACCGTATTGTATCGTATTGCTCAAATTATGGTATGTCATGATATGTAGACCTGAACAGTATAGAATACGTCACTATTTGTCTATTACGTCATTATGGTACTTCCTTGAAGAAACTGCTGACAATATAAAAAGACGGTTATCACAGCAACGTTCATGAATGAAAAAGAAGACTAGCACCTTCTTCCTGGCTCTTTGTTCATTTTCTTCTTTCATATGTTTTCTACATATAATAAGCTCGGAATGGGTCTTATATGCTTGGAATGGGTCCCCCACCCCGTTGGGGGTGCTAGGGGTTTCAGTATAAATAGTATCCCCACTTTCTGGAAATTTAGTGCTTTAAATTCCCACTGTCGTTGTCTTTCTCCTTTGTTCTTTCTCATTCCTACTCTGTTCTATCAATCTGCTATACTATCTTCTTCTTCGCTAGACCAGTCACCTACCTTTTTTCTTAAAAACTCTTCCGGGACGAAATTCTTGTGTGTGAGGTCTGTTGGATCAGCTTGGGAATATTGGACGCTTTCTGCCAAATGGTCACTGGGGCTTCCTATGATGTTATTATTTGGCAATGTAAGCATTTTTTATGTTTGTGTTTTGTTGATATTTTATAATGATGTTTATATTCTATTTTGTTTTTGTAAACAGGGGTTCGATAAATTAGAGTATAGCCTCGGCGTCCCCTGTGTGGGATGTCTTTATTGTAAAGTGACCGGCTGGTGGAAATGCCTTCAGTGTTGCCACTGGGGTTGTTTCGGCAGATCTTTTATGTGGATCAGGGGTGAGTCCTCTTTCAGCGAAGAGGTGATCTTGATTTTGTAGTCCTGATTTCGGCTTTTAGCAGTCCGCTGGACCCTGTAAGCAATGAATAACTAACTAACTGGGAATGGGTCACAGTATTCCCGTCTGCCCCGTCGTTGGGTGATACATGTTAAAACTTCACTGTTCATTCAACGTTGGGTGTGGCAGGCGCGCCACGAGGCGGAGAGCCGCGGGGAGAAAGTGACTGGGGAGGAGAAACGCAACAAATGCTTGAAGTGCGGCGCGTCCTTCAACCGCCCTTGCAAGCTGCAGCGCCACCTCCTGCTGCACACCGGACAGCGACCTTTCCCTTGCGACCTGTGCCCCGCGACCTTCACCCAGATCTACCACCTCCGCGCCCATTTACAGCGACACGCTGGTGACCGACCTCACAGGTGGGGAAGAAGTTCATTTTATTAACAATCCCGTTGACCTTTCAGTTTGACTTTCAGGGTTCGTTATTGTCCTGGATATAACCCCAACCCGTTATTAGATCAAAAGAAGGGAACATAAACTGCGATCCCTATCCCTTAAAAAAAAAAAAATGCACATGCAAAAGATGACACTGACTACCTCTGCGTAGTTAATCTCACTTTTAAAGTCTGAATCTCACTGGTCAAGTTTGAATCTCACTAGTAAAGTCTGAATCTCACTGGTGAAGTCTGAATGTCACTGGTAAAGTGTTCTCGGGTTACAAAGACATTTGAAGGTGTTGTGACCTGGGTTGAAGTGTTATATCCAAACTATAGTCTGATTTAAGCCTGTACTTCTTTCTTACAGGTTCTTTCTGTGCCTTCTTTCTCCACCCCAAATTCTCCCCAATACAGGAAAGCCTATGTTGGTTCTGCCTGGCCAGAGGCTGGACAGTTGTAGCCTGTCTAAAAAATGTCAAAATCGCTTATGGCCATCAATTGTCCCTTCCCTATCACGACAGCCCTCCTAGGATGACCCTTTATTTCTGCCAGCATTGAACCTACGCCTACACAAACAAACCCAAAAAACTGAAAAGAACTTTTGATGCATTGGACCAAACTAATGGACATGATTCTGACAGCAACCTGGAAATCAAGCGTACAGCCAAGGAATCGGGCTTCTTCAAAATATAGCCACGCTTCTTGGTTTGTTAGGATGACCGACGAAAACCCAAGACATTTCCCCATTTGTCATGGAAATGTGGTTTGAGGGAGTGTCTAGACAGATCAAAGATATCAAAAGACGGACAGATTGAAGTTTCCTAGTGGACTGTCACACAGAAAGAACATCAGAACAACTTCGAGCTAGAGATGGCTCCAATGTGGAGCTTGGTAGCGGGGTGTTCGATGTAAGCTGTTGTTTGATGTAATCCTGAGTTATCACCGCACACTCAACTCATTCAAAGGAGTTGTACGGTCATCTCAATTTGATGGACTGAGAGAGGCAGAAATTTAAAGATGACTTGACAAAGCAGGGAGTTACCGAGGCACATAGGGTCGTGAGAAAAAGACAAAGTTCCCACAAATACTCTGTTTTTGACCTTTTGCACACCTGACATGCCTAAAAGAGTGATAGTTTCTATGAAAGCTTCCATGTTTGTGTGTTTATGCCTTCACCACTGCGATGTATGGTCACAGTAGAACAGCATGCAAAAACACACCAACCTGTTTTAAGTGTGGGACAGATTCCCATGGCGATGCTCCAAAGTGCTCAAATTGCAAGGGAGAGCAACCTGCATCGTCAAAATCTTGCCCTACTTGGATCAGGGAGGCTGAGATTCAGAAAATTAGAATATGAGAAAAGATATTCATTTCCAGAAGCTAGAAAATGGGATGAGTCTCTCTCGTCCCATGTGGTATGAACAAACGGAGTTTCGTTGAAGTGGCCTCGACAAACACTTTGCCAAACTTGCTCAAATCTATCTCATCAATGATCTCTGTTTCTGTGACAAATCTGTTCTAACATCGATTCTGAATTCTCTGAAAGAATTGACCAAAAACTCTTGAAAAACCGTCTGTTTGATTGTGAAAACAAAGAAAAGTTAATATTGCCTCTAGTAATCAGCAGAGGTTAATATTGCCTCTAGTAATCAGCAGAGGTTAATATTGCCTCTAGTAATCAGCAGAGGTGGAACTCATGCAGGCAGACTACTATACTACTAAGACATTGCCACCTCCTAAGGTGAAGGCGAGATGAGATTTTAAAGACTGTTACGTTGAAACGCGAAGGATAGTATGTCTGAAACGCGCACGATAGATCTAATCGTTTCGCTTTGCAAAGTATTCAATAATAGAGTGTATTTACCTTTGATTTGAGTTTGCGTTGTTGTTAGAAGAAGCTTTGTATAACGTTGATAATTTTTGTTAGTCGATATTATTGGATAATTCTCTAGATCTGCTTGTTTACTATCGATCGAAGTTTCGCGATATTTGAGAACATTCTTTTGACAGAAAGAATGTTATATGACGTAAGTCAGTGATGACGAAGTTTCATTTGATTGGTTGTAGTGCGTCATTCTGCCGTGTTCTGGAGTATGAAGAGACTATATAAGTGCCGCACTGTTTCAAAAGAGGTGTTGATAGTAAAAAGAGGAGAGTGAAAAGTCGATTGTATGCAGTTGTTGATGAACGCTGAATAAAGTTTGAAAACTACATACGAAGACTTTGCCTTGTTGCTGAGTGAGCAGGCTGCGTGGATAAACGAATCAGAGTTACACCTATCAGGATTTCAAGCATCGGGGCTGAATCAAATACTGATAGAAAAACACCAACATCGAACGAGTGTAACAAAGACTGCAATAGCAAGCACCTGTCTCAGTTTTTGCATGATGTTGTTTTGTTTTATGGCATATAGATCATGTCATCTTGTTTACATTCTTGGTTAAATTTTAGTGAGGCTGGTTTTATTTACATCTTTTATCACATTTAAATATTATCATCTTAGTCTTTGATTTTGCTTAGTTTTGTGTGGTCCTGATTCGGCTCTTAGCAATCCGATGGACCCTATAAACATTGACTAGTCTAATCTAATCCCATTTTGTTTTTAGAAACACACTCAGGTCAGCATATACCCTCAACAAAAGTTCATCGTTTTCGAAGATTTGCAGGGTGCTTATAGAAAACGTAATGGAAAAAGCAGAGAATCATGTGCGTTCCTTCGTCACTAACTGGGGTGATGCCGCCTTAAAGTCACTGAAAGCCTTGATAGAAGTTGATCAAGTGTCTTTTGTAATAGTTGTGTGCCGTACAGGCGGGTGTTGTCGCTCAGGAGTAGCGCTCTCTCTCTCTCTCTCTCTCTCTCTCTCTCTCTCTCTCTCTCTTTCTCTCTCTCTCTCTCTCTCTCTCTCTCTCTCTCTCTCTCTCTCTCTCTCTCTCTCTCTCTGTATATATTATACAGGTTGGACCAAAAGTAAATTTTTACAGTTATTAAACTACTTTTTATATGGGTGAAGTCAGAGTGTCCTGGAGAGATGTGAAGAATGTTGCAATGTTGCAGGAGGACATTTTGAGCATCTGAGAGATTAAATTGTTTATGTTTATGTTAACAGGTATAACGAATTTCCCGCTGTTGTAGTGTAGAATTTTCAGATAAATAGTCTACGTGATAACCGTAAACTTACTTTTGGGCCATCCTGTATAGATTGTAAAATTTTATAATAAACTCTTTCAAAATGGCTAGCACCGTGCAACAACCGTTAAGGAGCGAGGAATTGAAACAATCCAAGGGAGGTAAGTTGATTTAAACATTATCCTGCTCTCAAAGGGAGACAAAAAAATATGACGTAGTGGCTTTCAATTCCATGTGCTATTTTGTGAGCTATCCTATCCTATCCTGTCCCGTAACCCGGAGGTCTTAGGGGCACCATAGATGATCGTTTAACCAGCATACTCCATCTTTCTCTGTCCTCAGCAGCCCTGATGGCTTCGCTCAGTGTCAAACCAGTCCATTCTCGAATGTTGTCCTCCCACCTCTTTTTCGGTCTCCCTCTTCTTCTACCTCCTTGCACTGTGCGTTGCAGAATAGTCTTTGCAAGGCCTGATGATCTGGTGACATGGCCATACCATCGGAGTTTCCGTTTCTTCACCACTGTGAGCAGGTCATCGTGTTGTCCAATGGCTTGTGTGATGGTCTGTCGGACTTCGTCGTTGGTGATGTGTTGTGTATAGGAAATGCCCAGAAGTCTTCTGTAGCACCTCATCTCCATGCTTTGTATTCTTCGTTGGAGATCTGATGTGAGGGTCCATGCTTCGCAAGCATATAGGAAGATGGAGATGACAAGGGAGCGCAGCAGTCTTACTTTGGAATGTAGACTGATGGTCCTGTCTTTCCAAATGGGCTTCAACCTTGTCAGGGCAGCAGTTGTTTGTGCGATCCTGGAGAGGACTTCCTGTCGGGACCCATTGTCCGATACTATGGCTCCTAAATATTTGAAGCTATGCACTGTGTTGAGGGATTGGCCTTGGACTTTGATGTCCCTGTTGATGCCATTGGTGTTGTTGGTCATCATTTTGGTCTTCTCTGCACTTATTTCCATTCCATAAGCTCTGGAGGTGGTGTCAAGCCTCTGTACCAGCTGTTCAAGTTCTTGTTCCTCTCCAGCCAATCCATCAATGTCATCCGTAAAACGTAGATTGAAGATTGCTCTACCCCCTATGCTGACTGTGCCTTCATGATCTGCAAGGGCATCTGACATGATGCGCTCTAGGAAGATGTTGAAGAGTGTTGGAGAGAGTAGGCATCCTTGACGCACACTGATTGTTGTTCTGAACCAGTTCCCGATGGCGCTGTTGTGGAGGACTGCACTGGTAGCCTTGTCATACAGGCTTTTGATGACTTCAATAATTTTAGGGCTGATGTTGTACACTTTCATTGTTGCCCATAGAGCTCAAAAGCAGTACAATTGCATCAATAAAGCCTGGTTCTCCTGGCGCGTTTCGATCTTTACCAAAGATCTCATCAGAAGAGGTTTGGCCTTGAATGCATAGACTACACTGAGTGCAGTCTATATGAACTGGGTAGTCACAGGCAGTCACAAAGAAACCCATTGAAAAGTTCATATTAGGAAGAAGCCAGTCGCAATTTAAAAATACCCCAGTTGAGAGGGCCGACCGAGAGAATAGCTTTGAAAATGGTTTTCAAATAATTGTAAAATGTATAATAAACTCTCTCAAGAGGGCTAGCACCAAACAGCAACCATTAAGGAGCGAGAAATAAAAATAAGCCAAGGGAGGCAAGAAAAATAATTATCCTGCTCTCTGTTTGTGTATATATGCGTGTGTATGGTTGTTATGATGGAAACGCTCACGATAGATCCGAACGTTTTGTTTTGCAAAGCATGTGCAGTGGCGGAGTGTATTTAACTTTGGTTTGATTTTGCGTTGTTGCTATAGGAAGCTTTGTATAATGTTGATAATTTTCGTCAGGCGATATTGCTGAGAATTTTCTGGAATTACTTGTTCATTATCGACCAAATCTTCCAGATAGATCTGGTAATAGCTAAGCGATTCTCCTAACCTAATGACGTAATACAGGGCATAGTTCCGGTGACGAGTTTTATTTTGATTGGGTGTTATTGCATCATGCTGGATTGTTCAAACCTTTCCTCGATTGCAGAAAGGCTATATAAGTAATGCGCTGTCTTCGTGTAGGGGTGATTGATGATGATTTTTGATGATGATCATTGAAGTGATTTTCGGAAAGCGATCTTGTATGCAGTTGTGGATGTTTGCTGAATAAAGTTGGAAAACTTTATATGACGACGCCTGCCTTTTTGCTGAGTGAACAGGCTGAGTGAATAAACGAATTTGAGTTACACCTACCAAGATTCCAGACCTGCCTACTCTCCCGCTTTTGGCGGGAGACTCACGCTTTTGACTGTCTGGCCAATCTTAAGTTGTAACAGTGACAAATAAATATTAATTATAAATGTGTACAAAAAACTTGTGTTCTTGCTTTTTGATCCCCTGTCTCCCGCTTTTACTCTGAGGGGGGTAGGCAGGTCTGAGATTCAAGCAGATTTAAACTGTTATTTCTTTCGGGGTAATACTGATGTAATGTATTGTATTGTATTGTGTTGTATTGTATTGTATTGTATTGTATTGTGCTGTGTTGTATTGTATTGTATACCAGTAATCCATGTCTGTGGTTGCCCAGGTGTGAGGAGTGCTCAGCGTCCTTCTTGGAGCAAGACAAGTTACGTCGCCACATGCGCGTTCATAACAAAGCGTCGGAGAGGGCCGTGGTCTGCGAAGAATGCGGGGCTGGCTTTTCCATCCCCCGCCATCTCACCAACCACCTGAAACTACACCGCCACGAAGAGGCCAGCAAGAAAACCACCGACACCAAAACCACCGCTGACCACACCACCACCACGACCACCACCAACTTCTTCAAGGTCAGGCCCAGAAAGCGCGGGGTCAAGGTCACCACCACGGAGGTCCAGGGTGGCGGCGAGGACGCGTTGAATGGCGTCACTGTCAAGGAAGAATTGAGGGGAGAAGGGGATGAGCCGGTCAAGGTCAGGACCAGGGTTGGCAAGGGTAAAGGAAAGGCCAAGGTCGTGGAGGAAGAAGAACTCAAGGTCACAGACCAAAAGGTCAAGGTCAAGAATGACAGCAAGGTCACCCTGTTGGAAGGGAAGAGGGAGCAGAAAGATGCGAAAGGCGACCATGACATTGACCTTGACCTGCCACAAACTAAGGCGAAGGCGAGGAGCCAAGAGAAGGTCGCCAAAAAGAGGAGGGGTCAAGGTCAGCAGAAAGTACCAGCCAAGAGGAGGTCAGTGAGGAGGAGGCGTAAGAGGAGGAAAGAGGAAGACCCCACAGAGGAAGAGGGTTACGAAGATTACGGCGGCGACACGGAAATGGAGGATGAAGGTGAAGGTCATGATGGAGGGCAAGGTCAGGGTCAGGAGTTTGAGGCTGTAAGCAGGGCTCCAAATGGTGGTGAGTGTTTTTGTTGATGTTGACTTATCATGGATTTTATAATAATAATAATAATAATAATAATAATAATAATAATAATAATAGTATTAATAATAATAGTAATAATAATAATAAGAATCTTCTTCTTCTTCTTCTTCTTCTTCTTCTTCTTCTTCTTCTTATTATTATTATCGTTTTTATTATTACTAACAATAAGGATATTGGATGTAGTCTGTCTTACATTTCAAAAACAATATTTGATTTTCTTTCCGTCCTCTAGTAGTGACTTGCCTTTTAACCTTTAGGCTGCGCTGTCAACGTACGTAGCACGGGGTGTCTAGCGCCATCGTAATGCGATGTATCCAAACGTTGTACGGAAGGGAGGTAAAAGCGTTTATAAAATAAATCCTTGGTCATGAATATGAAACAAAAGTTGTTTCCCTTCAACTGTAATGTTTTGGAAAGAAAAATCTTTTGATTTAGAGGTAATTTTCAAACAAAAAGCCACCGTCAAAGCACTTGTTGCTGGCGAAATTGTCCGCCTCGTTCGTCGCCATCATGGCACGCAGAACATAGATCTACACGGCAGAAGAGGTGGCGCAAATGTTTCAGGAAGAAAACTTTGATGATAATAGTGGGGATGAAGATTTTGATGCGGGTGATGATGTTTATTTGACGGAGGCTGGAGGGAGGGATTACGATCCGGACGAAGAAGAAGATCGCCGCCTACAATCTTTAGCAGACGACGGTAGGTGAAAAAAAACTTTATTTTCACTAGATCTATAATAATATTATTTGCCTTTTACACAGACTATTTCTGTATTTATCAGGCTTTGATTACAGTCCATTTTGGTTCTCATAATTTTTGGTAATAAATCTTATTTCTATTCTGCAATTCTTTGCGTATGACTTCAAGAATGGGTGTGCAGTTGAGTGAGAGTGAATTTGTTTGCTCATGCCCCTAACTTTCCATCCCATAATTGTACAAACCAACAATCTTACACTTTTTTGTGTCTTCTTTGGAATCTTTATTCAATTTCCTTTCATTTGTTTCATATACTTTTATATATATTCACAACTTTCCGGCACCTCTCATAAAAACTTGTGGGTATCGCCATTATAAATTAAAACGAGGTTACTATGAAACCAAGTTCCGGTCTAGCTTGTTTTGCTTTTATCAAAGCTTGATGCGAGACTTTTAAATATGGCAAATTGCCGAAAACGACGATTGTTAGAGCCAGAAAACGAGTGGGATAAGTATAAAAACGGTGGAGGAAGTACATGCTCAGTGAAAGGATGCAAAAAACAATTGTAGAGGCCTGTATTTGTGGCGACTTCGGAGGTGCGTCGATCATCGACAGAAAGTGAAACAAGACCTGAAGACTCTTGTAGTTTTCCATAGCTTCGCCGTCGCAACCTTCACAAAACACGAAGTAGTTGACTATGTTAGGCGAGCGTTGTGGCCAAGTGGGCTAAGGCGGGACTAACTTGCCTTATCCACAAGCCAGAAACCAATGCCGCCTGACAGGTGTGGGTTCGAGCCAGCATCTGGGTGTTATGTTTTTCCGAATATTTTTCAAAAATTCACAAATAATGTTAGGTAGGTAGGGTTTAGGCGCGCCACTGGTGATAGAAAGGGATAATAAACTGCAGCAAAAAAAAATATGTGAGGGTACGATACTGGTGGCCAGTGACACATGTTATTATTCTTGAATATTTGGAAATAACTCACTAAAAAACGCGGAGAAAGAAACCGGAAGTATGTTTCATTGAGGGGATTCCCGTTGGTGCATAGGATAGCAGAAAAGTGTGAATAGGTGTAATAGTTTAGCAACAATGGCATATATAATAAGGCATGTGTGTTTTTAATCGTAAGTCAAAATTTTCTTTAGCACAGAGCAGGAAAAACATGTCAGCAGGCTAAGGGTTAAACAACACATTTGAGTGATGATTGTGTATTTGACACCTGTGTAGGTGTGTCTTAACATGTGAGTGTGCATGTTGATTACAGATCGCCGAGCTTTCAGTCTGATTTAAGGAATAAGACGGGAATAGCATCCAGTATCATAATCATTATTATTATTATTATTATTATTATTATTATTATCATCATCATAATTATGTGGTAATCAGAAATGCATCCACCATTTGGGGGTGCCGGGGGTTTCATTCAGTATAAATAGTATCCCCACTTTCTAGAAATTTAGTGCTTTAAATTCCCACTGTCGCTGTCTTTCTCCTTTGTTATTTCTCATTCCTACTCTGTTCTATCAATCTACTATACTATCTTCTTCTGCGCTAGACCAGTCACCTACCTTTATTCTTGGAAACTCTTCCTGGACAAAACTCCTCATTTGTGTGTGGGGTCTGTTTGATCAGCTTGGAAAAATTGGATGCTTTCTACCAGGTGGTCACTGGGGCTTCCTATGATGTTATTATTTGGCAATGTAGGTATTTTATATGTATGTGTTTTGTTGATATTTTATCATGATGTTTATATTTTATTTTGTTTTTTTAAAAGGGGGTTCAATAAATTAGAGTATAGGCTCAGCGTCCCCTGAGTGGGATGTTTTTTTGTAAAGTGACCGGCTGGTAGATTGCCTTCAGTGTTACCACTAGGGTTGTTTCGGCAGATCTTTAATGTGGATCAAGGGTGTGTCCTCTTTCGGCGAAGTTGTGGTCTTGATTTTGTGGTCCTGATTCGGCTATACTGGTCCTGATTTGGCTCGGAGGAGTCCGCTGGACCTAAAGCAATAATCATGTAATGTAATGTCATGTAATGCAGAGGCGCATCAAGGGATGCAAGTGGGAACATTGGCTAGCTGAAGTTGTGTGATCCTGAATCGGCCAGCGCCTTGAGCGGTCCTTGAGCTGTAAAAGCACAATATAATTTTTTTTTTTTAAATCATCATCATCATCAGTACATATTTATTTGCAGAAAAGACACAGAATCGGTCCACCCCCACCACCACCACCACCAAGCGTCAGCAGGCAACATCGTCATCATCGTCACGGCGACAAGAAGAGTTAGAAGGGGAGACAACTGAGGTGAAAGGGGAAGAGAAAGAAAAAGAGCCTGCCACTTCTTTCTTACCTCCCTTGCCTGCGCACGCGAACACAGAGGGCGTCGCTGAGGAGGAAGTGATGTCACTTCCTGTCTCTTTTCAAAACCACCTTCCCGTAGGTTTTGTAAGTTGTCTGTGTCGTACATTGGTATGTTTTGTTTGTTTCAACAGGCGAGGTTGTTTTGGTCTTCATAGCGCTGCATAAAGTTGAAAACTCCCGGCTCTTCCTTTTAATTTAATTGTTTTGATCTGGTCCTCCCATCATCCCCTCTTGCCTCCTCCCCTCCCCCCTTTGCCGTGGGGGTGACGGGGGTTTCAGTATAAATAGTATCCCCACTTTTTGGAAATTTTAGTGCTTTAAATTCCCACTGTCGCTGTCTTTCTCTTTTTGTTTTTTTATAATTCCTACTGCTCTATCAATCTACTATACTATGCTATCTTCTTCTTCGCTAGCCCAGTCACCTACTTTTTTTTCTTGAGGGCTCTTTCGGGACTGGACTCCTCATTTGCGTGTGGGGTCTGTTGGGTCGGCTTGGGAAAGTTGGACGTTTTCTGCCAGGTGGTCACTGGGGCTTCCTGTGGTGGTGTTGTTTGGCAGTGTGAGCATTTTGTTTGTGTGTGTTTTGTCGATGTTTTGTAGTGATGTTGGATGGTGTTCTGTTTTGTTTTTGTGATGGGTTAGAATGTGGCCTCGGCGTCCCCTGCTTGGGATGCCTTTATTGTAAAGTGACCATCTGTTGGAGTGCCTTCAGTGTTGCCACTGGGGTGGTTTCGGCACATCTTTTGTGCGGATCGGGGGGTGCGTCCTCTTTCAGCAAATTTGTGGTCTTGATTCGGCTCTTTGCAGACCGCTGGACACTGTAAGCGATCAATAACTAACTAATCCCCATCATTGGCGTCATCCCTCCATTTTTCTGATTCAGACCACACACCCACCCAACCGTCCCCAACCCCCTTACCCATTATCTCACCCCTACCTCACTGTCCTTCTCCCTCCCCCCTCTACCAGCTGTCCCCTCACCCCCTCCATCACCCTCTGCCACCCCCCCCCACCCCCCCTCTCTCCCTCAAAATCCATCTAGTTGTGCAAGATGAGTCCTAAATCGTTCAAAATTGATATTTTCAAATAAAAAAAAAAGTAGAAGAAGAAAAGCTGCTTTTCAACATTTGATAATACAATTTGTGTTATAATCTGTAGGAACCCTTCACCTCCAGCGGGAAAGACGTTCCCCCTCGCCGCCCCCTGGTTTTGGATGTTTCTAACAACATTCACCTTCAGGACGGCGGGTCAAGGCCGGGCGATGAGGACCAGTGTAGGGTGCTGTTCTCCTGCAAAGTGTGCAGCGCCGTCTTCAACTCTTTCTTTGCCCTCAAGATGCACAAGGCCAAGCACCAGGCCTTTAGGAGTTGCATCTGTATCAGGTAGGCCCTTAGCTATTGAGTTTTTACGTATTTATGTTATTTATTTCGTGTATTTATTTATTTGTTTGTTTGTGTGTGTGTTTATTTATGATTTTGTTTACTTATAACTCTACTTGTTTATTTATTGATTGGTTTATTTATGGTGTTGTGATGGAAAGTTGGAGGATTTGTATTGTGTTGTTATGTTGTGTTCAACTCTTTCTTTGCTTTCAAAATGCCCAAAGGCTGTAAATATTAATTAATTTATTTATTTGTTTATTTATTTTATGTTTGTTTTAAAATTGTATTTATTTATTTATTCATGATTTTCACATTTGTTTAGTGTTTTATCTCTGTCTTTCTCTCTCTCTGTCTTTCTCTGTCTTTCTCTCTCTCTGTCTTTCTCTGTTTCTGTGTCTCTCTTTCTCTGTTTCTCTCTCTCTCTCTCTCTCTCTCTCTCTCTCTCTCTCTCTCTCTCTCTCTCTCTCTCTCTCTCTCTCTCTCTCTCTCTCTCTCTCTCTCTCTCTCATCTCTGTCACCAGCCCAACAATATAAAACACAGCGATATAACTATGGAGACATAGTTGCTGTTGAGTAGAAGACCGCACAAACCTGATGATAGTTGACTGCCTGGAAGCTTGCTTGTGATTGGGGCAGTGTGGTGTGTCTGTGGAAGTAAATGTTTTGCCTGATTTAGCTGTTGAGGAAAACCTTATTTTATTTGTAATGCTAATTTGTTAATGTCATGTATGCAAAATGTTTGACTCGCATACATAGCAATGTTAGTTTATGTATTCAGACCCCACCCCAACAAACAATTTCCACCCAAAAAAACAATTTCCACCCCAACAAACAATTTCCAGATTTTTTGCAAATCTGTGCAAAATCCTAAACCGTCCAAAAATGTCATTAAACAAAAAAAACAAAGTTTTTTTTTTCCCTTTATGACTTTTTACAATTTTTAATTTGCTTCTCTCTTGCATTGATATCAATGGTTTTGTCTGTGGTTTGTTGTCGTCCTCAGTGATAGTGTGGATACATTATTTATTATTTGGGTAGCACTCATTTAACTCTTAGCGTCCTATAAGGTTTTCTGTACATTTGCGCCTATATACTGTAAGGATTTCAAGTTTATTGCAATAAATTAGGTTGTAAATTTGAAAAAAATTGCAAAAAATGTATTTATTGTCACATTAACTTCATATTTTAGGATATGTTTACAAAATGGTTATTCTATGTACCCAAAGAACCATTTTGACTTTAGTACTATTTTCACCTGTTGGAATCTTGTAATTAATTCATAATTACAGGTATTTTATGGACTATGTTAATAAAACAACAAGACAGTGTGGATTGCATGTGAATGTGTGCACAGACAGTCAACACAGACAAGAAAACTCACTCTGGTTGTCTACACCAAGTCCTTGTATTCTTTCAGCAATAAGCTCATCGATAAGGTTACCAAACTCACTATTACTGTCGGAGCTATCCCCTGCCATCATGGCCGAAAATTTTGCAAACTCAAACCTCAAACAAAATCGTTAAAAAAGTACACAAAACCACGTCAAACTTGCGAAAACGATAGCGGAAAACACATGGGAACTTTCCGGAAGTTGACTAAACCTTCTCTCACGCACTGGGGGAGTTCCTATTTCCTGTGATTTACTGACTAAAAGGTGCACTAACGGGGCGCGCATTACCGCGCTTCAGGATTACGGGCGAGGCGTGCATTACCGCGCTGTAGGGATTGCTAAGAGTTAAGACGTGTGCTTCTGTGCGCCATGATGTTTTTGCCTTGCACTGTGGTGTGCTTTGTTGAATACATTTATGTTTAAACCGAATTGGCATACATGCTTGGTCCCCATAAAAAATCCAGACGATGAACCTGGCCTTGTCCCAGCGGGGAGCATCACAACCAGTTTGACTACATCATGGTCAAGAAATGCTTCAGATCAAGCGTCAACATTGGCAGGACATTCACTTTTCCAGGAGCAGACACCGAAAGTGACCACCATCTCATGTTGATGTCTTTCCGGCTCCACTTGAAGAGAGTAAACACAGCAAAGTGCACCAGACTGAAGTTTGACCTGGACAAACTGCAAGACCCGGAGGTGGCAGAAATATTCCAAGCCACAATGGGAGGGAAATTTGCACCACTGCTCATTTTGGGAGAAGAAACTGTGGATCACACCTGAACTTTTTGACCTGTATGATAAACGAAGAGAGATGAAAAAGAAAAAGAACGCCTCACAGGGAGCTGATGCCTACCAAAAAATCAACAATGACATCCGAAAATGCATGCCCACAGCAAAGGAGAACTAAATAGAAGATCAATGCCAGGAAATAGGGAACAGTCTGAACACGGACAACAGCAACAAGGCCTACCAGACTGTGAAGAAGCTGACAAGTGTTAAACAGCTCAAGGTCCCCACGATCCCCAGGGCAAATCTGGCATATGCCTTACAACAAGAAGTCTTGGATAGATGGACAGAGTACTGCTCTGACATTTACAACCACAAACCAAAGGAGACCCATCAGTTCTAGCATGTCCCCAGAACAGAAAAGAAGAAGGAATCCTCCCAATTCTCTGCAAAGATATTGAGGCAGCAGTGCAGCCGCTGAAGAAGGGGACGCAAGCTGAAGTGGACAACATACCAGCATAATTGCTTCAAGCAAGAGGAGAAGCGATCATTGATGCCCTCACCATTATCTGTAACAAGATCTGGCAGAGTGGGGAGTGGCCTACACCATAGACCCATTCGCTTGTCATCACTCTTCCCAAAACGGGTAACCAGAAGTGTGAAAATTACTGCCTTATCAACCTCATCAGCCATCCCTGCAAAGTCCTCCTGAAAATAATACTCAGCAGGTCGAAACCCCAAGCTGAACAAATCATAGCTGAAGAACAAGCAGGATTCAGGGCAGGGCGAAGTACCACTGAACAGATTTTCAACCTCAGAATAATCTGTGAGAAATACCTACAGCACCAACATCTATATCATGTGTGTAGATTTCAAGAAAGCGTTTGACCGAGCCTTTGGTCTGTGCAGGTCTGTGGGCAACCATGAGAGTATATAATATCAGCCCTAACATTGAAGTCATCAAAAACCTGTATGACAAGGCCACCAGTGCAGTCTTGCACAACAACGCCATTGGGAACTGGTTCAGAACAACAATTGGAGTGTGTCAAATATGCATACTCTCTCCAACACTCCTCAACAGCTTCCTTGAGCTCTTCATGTGAAATGTCCTTGCAGATCACAAAGGCACAGTCAGCATAGGAGGTAGAGCAATCTCCAACCTCTGTTTTGCGGATGACATTGAAGGGTTGGCTGGAGAAAAACAAGAACTTGAACAGCTGGTACAGAGGCTTGACACCACCTCCAGAGCCTGTGGAATGGAAATAAGTGCAGAGAAGATCAAAATGATGACCAACAACACCAATGGCATCAACACGGACATCAAAATCCAAAGCCGATCCCTCAACATAGTGCATAGCTTCAAATATTTAGGAGCCATTGTATTAGATAATAGATCCAGACAGGAAATCCTCTCCAGGATCGCACAAACAACTGCTGCCCTGACAAGGTTGAATCCCATTTGGAAAGACAGGACCTCCAAAGTAAGGCTGCTGCGCTCCCTTGTGATCTCCATCTTCCTATATGCTTGCGAAACATGGACCCTCACAGCAGACCTACAACAAAGAATACAAAGCATTTAGATGAAGTGCTACAGAAGACTTCTGGGCATTTCCTATACCCAGCACATCACCAACGACAAAGTCCGACAAAACATCACACAAGCCATTGGACAACACGATGACATGCTCACAGTGGTGAAGAAATGGAAACTCCGATGGTATGGCCACGTCACCAGATCATCAGGCCTTGCAAAGACCATTTTGCAAGGCACAATGCAAGAAGGCAGAAGAAGAGGGAGACAGAAAAAGAGGTGGGAGGACAACATTCGAGAATGGACTGGCTTATCACTGAGAGAAGCCATGAGGGTTGCTGAGGACAGAGAAAGATGGAGTGTGCTGGTTAAATAATCATCTGTGGTTACATTACATGTTTATTGCTTTAGGTCCAGAGAACTCTTCCGAGCCAAATCAGGACCGGACAACCCCCGATCCACATAAAAGATCTGCTGAAACAACCCTAGTGGTAAAACTGAAAGCTCTCCACCAGCCAGTCACTTTACAATAAAGACATCCCACGCAAGGGACGCTGAGGCTATACTCTAATTTATCGAACCCCCGTTTACAAAAACAAAATAAAATACAACCATCATTATAAATTATCAACAAAACACATACATATAAAATGCCTACATTGCTAAATAATAACATCATAGGAAGCCCTAGTGACCATTTGGCAGAAAGCATCCAATATACCCAAGCTGAGCCAACAGACCTCACACACAAATAAGGAGTTTCGTCCTGGAAGAGTTTTCAAGAAAAAAGGTAGGTGACTGGTCTAGCGAAGAAGAAGAAGATAGTATAGCAGATTGATAGAACAGAGCAGGAATGAGAAAGAGCAAATGAGAAAGACAGCGACAGTGGAAATTTAAAGCTTTAAATTTCCAGAAAGTGGGGATACTATTTATACTGAAACCACCGGCACCCCAACAGGGGAATCATATGTGGTGCCCCAACGACTTTCAAGTTACGGGATAGGATAGGATAGGAATTGGTACCTTGAGAAGGTTGCGATGTGTTAAAACAGCTTGAGGGAATGAGAGGGAACATCTGGACTTGGGGAAAAAACTCCTTCAGTGGACTAAGATCCTATCCTACCCTGTAGCGTAACTCGTAGGTTGTTGGGGCACCACAGATGATCGTTTAACCAGCGTACTAAGAAGATGACAGATAAAAGGTTTCGCGGGTGAATGTAACCAAATAAATATATCTTAAATCTTGAAATATTAACCTCTAGAACCCGAAAGACCGATACATCGGTCTAGCCCTTAAACAGCTGTGCCCCGATAGACCGATAAACCGGTCTCGTAACCTTACCTTAGTCTTGCGGTCCGTACAAAGCTTACTGTTCTTTCTAGTACTTGCTGTTTGGAATAGGGTTATTGGGAATAAGGTAAAGCAAAATGTCTGCGCTCTAGTGCGATCACAGTGCGTGTTTTTGTGACGTTTTTTTCTCAATTTTGCGTCATGAAACAAAGGTCTACAAATCAAGGAAGCGTCGCTAAGTGACTGTACACAACTCAGGAAGTAATCGAGCAATTGTGGGATGATAATGAAGATGAAGAGATGACATTTGAAGTACTTTGGGTTGTCTAACACTTTGGTTGATGGTTGGTTTGTTTTGGTTGTTTTACTAAAAGCATGCTAAAAATGCCATTTTTCTCCGGGGAGCCCAGGGAATGGGCTCAGAATTGGTGGGGCATCCAGGGTTCAAAGGGTTAACCTCTCAAGAATATTACATATTAAAAAAAAAATTTAAAAAATTATTATTTTAAAGTTAATATTTGTAGTACAGCTATTCTTCTTATGCACAAAACTCATCCCCTGGGGAGTGGCGACACTAACTTTGCTTACTTTGACATGTTTGCCCTGTGTGTGTCTCCGTGTGTGCAGATGTGGAGAGGATTTTGCCAGTGCCCAGTCTCTGAAGGAACACCTGACGTCCTGTCTGAGGCATCACCAGCAACCCTCTACAACCACTTTTACGGCAGCGGCAGAGAGTTCCAAGCCGTCAGGGCGGTGTCACGCCGACGACGACAGGAAGATCCAGCGCCGGATGGATCACAAGTACAGGAAGAACGGCGCAGGGGACCCAAAGCGACAAGAATGCTCGCAGTGTGGAGCCGCTTTCACTCAGTTCTCCAAACTGAAGGTCAGTGTTAATGATGATGATGCTGATGGTGGATGATACAGGGTGGAGAATTGTCCGCGAATCCGCGGATTTAGGCATTTGCATTTCCGAGAAAAAAATATTGAGTTCCGAGTGTGAGAAGCTGAGGGCTACCATTTACTGGGCATAGCGGCCAAAAGCAGCCGAAGGTCCAATCAGGCAAAACGTCCAAAAGCGTCCGTATCAACCATGTGGTTATATTCTCGCGTTGTTTGAAAGATTGCGAGACTTCCGGCAATTGACTTCCGGTTTATTCTGTTGTGAAAACATTCGACTGCATTTCCACAAGTTTTCTCTGTGATGCGTTCGTTTTTTCGATTTTTTTTTCAAATTTTCTTGTGTGTGTGTCTAAAATGGATGGTTTGGATTCTTCGACTGATGAAGGGGAGTTTACAGGCTTCCATTTATCAGACATTAAAGTGAGAGAAATGGACTTGGAGTCGGAGGAAGAGATCGGTACTGACATTAGACAATTAGTGTCAGTAGTGTGCATGCATACGATCTTTCAGACTGGCATGAAAGTGAAGAAGAGGAGGGGGCTTGTTTGGACTGTTAAAAACTTTTTTTTTGTATACACATGGAGTAATAAAAAACAAGACATGACAAGAGAAGTATAAAAAGGTAGATAATCAAAAGAGATTTATTTCTGTTCATTTTGCATTTTATTTCATTTAAATCTATACACTAGTCACTAATACCTAAGAGGTAGTGTTTTTACTAACGTACCCCTAAATATCTATAAAATTATAAAAATTCTTGCCTGTTTACAGCTAAAAAAATAGACAAACGTGTGCCCAGTAAAATTTGAAATATGGAGTTTGTGTGTAACAATGGTGGACCTCAAACTTTGTTAGGCCTACAAATCAAGATTCTTAACTTTTTTGAAAGACATGTGCATAAAACATTCTTTTTTGTTGTTGTTGTTGTTTCTATTCATGTTTACTTTGTGCTTTTTGCTTTCAGGAGAGGCCCTAAATTACTTTCAAAATAGCATACATTCATTTTCTTCCAGGGGGCGAATACCGGGGCTGGGCCCCGGCCGGATTTCAGAGATTTCTTGATTCAGTTGTTCTCCACCCTGATGATAATAATAATAATAATAATAATAATATTAATAATAATAATAATAATAATAATAATAATAATAATAATAATAATAATAATAATAGTAATTATTATTATTATTATTATTATTATTATTATTATTATTATTATTATTATTATACAGGTTGCTATGGCTTGCTTTTCTTCAATGAAACTCAAAGGGAGGCAATCTAAAAAAGATCGCTATTACAGAAGTCGGAATAAAAATTCCAATTTTTTTTTGTTGAAATTTTTAGATTTGACTGCATTTATTACCATTATTGAAGGGAGTGTGGAAACTGGAGTCACATCAGCTCAATGCCTATGTGAGCAGCACTCTTAGGTTCTCCCACATTTTGCTGGCTGCGGGCTATTTATAGCTTGCCTACACCCTCCCTTTTAGTGAAAGGAAAGGAAAGAAGAGCACCGGCGAAGCTATTTATAGCTAGCCTGGCTGAACTAGCTTCAAAACCTAAAAGCTTTGGTTGAGTCGGTGTGGAGTACCCTCGGTGTCCAGAGAAGTCTCGTACCTACGTCACATAAGCTTGTCCGACGTGGGGTTCAAATCCCTGACCTTTGACATAGAAAACCAGTTCACTATAAACTGGTGATAATCAACTCGAGGTCAGCATGATGATGATGGTGATATTTACTTACTTATGTGTTGGTGCATAAACCATACAGGCGCAGGGCCGCAAATGCTGTGTGTGTGTGTGTGTGTTTGGGGAGCGGGGAGGATGGGGAGTGTGTGCTTGATGTCTGTTCTAATGTTTGCCTCCCTTGTGCTCACGCGTGTTTTATCCTGAATTGTTTCCCTTTGTTGAGATTTTGGTTTTATTAACTGGGATGGTTGCTTGCTTGAATGCATTTATTACTGGATATATTTTAGGTTTTTGCTGGATTACTAAGGGGGTGATTGTGTTGCTTTGTCGATTTAACACATAAGGTTTTAAAATGTACTCTCCTTGTTATGGTAGATGATTTACGCTTGTAAGATGAATGATTAAACATCAAGGTTTAACGTCTACACCCACCATTGGCGATAGGGCAGACGGGGATAACCATCCCCAGGGAACAAGGAGTAGGGAACTAAGTCAACACTGAACCATCAGAGCAATTATACTGTTGAAATGGACAGTGAAAAATGGACACTTTTTATTTCGCCCACCATGGGATTCGAACCTGGGTCATCGGAGTACCAGGCGAATGCTCTACCACTTGAGCTACGGCGGTGGGACACAACAAAGATGTATTGTTTTGTATTGTGTTGTGTATTGTGTTGTATTGCTTACATACATTGTGGTAGTGATGATAATTATTCTGATAATACAGTTGATTCAGGTGGTGATGGATGTTGAGAGCACAGTTGATGTTACAACTACCCAAAGTTCATACATGATGATGATTATGAAGAAGATGAAGATGCCAGTGATGATGATGATGATGATGATGATAATGATGATGACGATGGAATGATTGATTGATTGATTGATCATTGATTGATCGATGATGATGATGATGACGACGATGAACAATGACGATGATTGACGATTGATGATGATTGATGATGATGTGCAGCTACACAAGTTGATCCACGACCCAGACCGCCATCACCATTGTGAGGACTGTGGCGCCGCTTTCAAGAAACCTCGCGACCTCCGTGACCATGCGCGCACACACAACGACCTCCGGCCTTTTGTGTGTGACGTGTGCTCCGCCTCCTATTCCCAGCATTCCACGCTGCTCATTCACAAGCGCACTCACACAGGTGTTTATGATAAATAGATTGTACTTGTGGCAGCAAGCAAACTTTTACTCTATATTGGATGTACTGTACACCGTTCAATTCAATTCAGTTTAAAAGGTTAAAGGTTTCCCCATAATCTTTCAGTCGTTGGGAATGGAAGTGTTTGGGATCCTCCCTTTTCTCAAGGCCAGCTTTATGAGGGTGGGGGCTATCTCCTCTCCCTTGCTACTTTACCTTCCCCAGGTTTCACAAGTAGAGCTGGATACCGTGGGTTAAAGTCGTACCGGTATTACCGCAGTATTTTTAGGTCGTATCAGTATTTCGTACTGGTTTACCATGATTTTAAGTGTTACAATCAAATGGGATATGGCACTGACAGTCGTGACCGACACAAAAGAAAGATTGTCATACACTTCAAAACGGTTTCAAAGAACCACATTTTCATAGAAACTGAAGCTTTATTTTTGCTTGAACTCCTTCAAATCAAATTATGACAAATCACTGTTTAGAAAATCAGCAAACTTTAAACCACAAACTCAAAATAAAACAAAAACATTCAACGGGGAAGGTCTTTAAGAACTTTAAGAGTTCAGAAGGATTGGCGACTGATACCATGCTCAAACACGTGGATAAGCTGCTGTTCTTATAAGTTCTTCTTCTAGAACAGCTGCTTATCCACGTGTTTGGGCTTTAGGCTCGCTCTCTGGGCGGACAAGATGTCGCCCACTGTCGCGTTATGTGTTGTCGAGGTTTCCCAGTAAACCGGACCTCGGACACCCGCACCGGTATACCGTACCGTCGCGTTTCCGAACCTGAATACAGTTACGTATCGGTAAAACCGTCCAGCCCTATTACTAAGTTGTTGGACTGGGGTATGTCTTGCGCTTGTTTCAATCTTTGTGCCGTTCATTGGTTGCTTTTCCATGTATTGTCACCCATCCAAGTACTAACCCCATTCCCTGACGTTGTTTTACTTGAAATATTGCTAGAGTATGATTCAGTTCAATGAAATCTTTGTGACTTAACACAGGAATTGCACATGCTGCCATTTCGTCACATCAGCCATAAACAAGTACAATTGCAGATGAGATTGTTGTGATTGTCTTTTTGGGTTTTCCTCCCAATATATGTGGACACACATTCTCTCTCTTCCCATCTCTCTCTCTCTCTCTCTCTCTCTCTCTCTCTCTCTCTCTCTCTCTCTCTCTCTCTCTCTCTCTCTCTCTCTCTCTCTCTCTCTCTCTCTCTCTCTCTCTCACACACACACACACACACACACCAGCGGGGTTCATACTACAACATAGAAAGTCAAGGCATTCCAGCATTGGTTATCAATGTCACACCACGCGAGAGAACACCTGATTATTGTATGTTGGAATTTTCTTGCTATTATATTCTTTCATTCATTACCAAAGGACAGAACAACAAAACCTCATTCTTCATGCATCCATGCAACATGCACAAACGAGTAAACATATAAAATTTGTTCCATCTATATCTCTCTTTCTCTGGAGCACTTGACTGTCCTCAATGTGAAGAGAGAGTACACTTGACCTTTCATGATACCAAAGAAAACTCCTTTATGTGAATGTTTTGTTGTCGCCCTCTCACCACATAATGTCAAAATAACGACAAAGTTATTATCTTAGGATGCGAGGTCGGATCCAGATCCCTCGACAACAGTTCCACCTCAATCAAACGCGATGATGCAAATGTTCCATTCCGATCTATCCCAATTGGATACTAGACACTGGATACTGGATGCCACACTGGATACTGGATCCCACCCTGGATACTGGATCCCACACTGGATACTGGATCCCACACGATATTGGATCCCACACTCGATACTGGATCCCACACTCGATATTGGATCCCACACTGGATTCTGAATCCCACACTGGATACTGGATCCCACATTGGATTCTGAATGCGCCTGTAACAGTTCAGTTGTCTACTTCTCATAAATCTCCGATGTAAATGAAATCAGTGGTTTACAAAGTACGGCACAATATATTTGATTGGAATAATAAACAAACATAACAACCAAAATATTCCATAACAAGCAAGAAAATCACCCAAAAATCTTATATTAAATGTTCTTCCAAAAATACAATATCTCCGTAATCACGATTCCCCACCAACAAGCTCCCATCCTTTTCCAAGCTCCCCGACATAGCTATTCGATAATGATTAGATAAAATAAACTTACACAAGTTGCACGTGAATATACCTGTCTGATTCTGTTTGTGCCAAGTATGGTCACAGGAAGAGTCACTCCTTTTTTCTACAATTCGACCCACACGGTCAACAACTGAAAAATAAAATATGGCGTTCCGCTTCGCCACACACGTCAATTGCCCCTCCGACAATACGTCACAACACACACAGCACGTAATTTCCACTTACATCATGCATGTACATGAAAACAAGACGTCCTTTCCCTACAAACAAGCTTCCAGACAGAATTTGCAAACTAATGTGACAATCAAGTCATGGAAAAAGTCCTGAGAATTCCAATGAAGTCATGGAAAGTCATGAGAATTCCAGTGAAGTCATGAAAAGTCATGAGAATTCCAATGAAGTCATGGAATGTCATGAAAATTTTGATAATGTGGGAACACATTTTTTTCCAATAGTTTGTTTTCTGGACTTTCTGACCAAACCATGATGCTTTGAGAAAGTCAGCCAAGGACAAAAAAGAAGACTTTGAAATTAAAAAGAACATCGATGCCAAACTTACAGAAATTAACACCTAAAACTAAAGGCAACCTAAAAAAAATAATTAAAATAATAATAATGGTATTTATATAACGCTTTTTCCTAATGGCATCGGTTCAAATCGCAGTTCTCATGCATTTATACTTAACGTTAACATCCAAATACCTACAAAAAGAAGTGAAACGATAACAAGACACTAATAAATTATGCAAAGGCATGATACAAACATGAAAAAGAATATTTACAAGTAAAATATAAAACATCAGTCTACATTCCAAAGTAAGACTGCTGCGCTCCCTTGTCATCTCCTTCTTCCTATATGCTTGCGAAGCATGGACCCTCACAGCAGATCTACAACAAAGAATACAAAGCATGGAGATGAGGTGCTACAGAAGACTTCTGGGGATTTCCTATACCCAACTCATCACCAACGACGAAGTCCGACAGACCATCACACAAGCCATTGGACAACATGATGACCTGCTCACAGTGGTGAAGAAACGGAAACTCCGATGGTATGGCCACGTCACCAGATCATCAGGCCTTGCAAAGACCATCCGGCAAGGCACAGTGCAAGGAGGTAGAAGAAGAGGGAGACCGAAAAAGAGGTGGGAGGACAACATTCGAGAATGGACTGGTTTGACACTGAGCGAAGCCATCAGGGCTGCTGAGGACAGAGAAAGATGGAGTATGCTGGTTAAACGATCATCTGTGGTGCCCCTACGACCTCCGGGTTACGGGACAGGATAGGATAGGATAGAATAGGAAAATATAAAAGACGAGGGAGGGAGGGATGGGAGGAAGAGAGCAGCTAAGGAGTGAGGGGCATGGGAGCGTGCAGTGTGATGGCGGTGGTCTGAATCAGAAAAGAAGGAATGGTGATGGTGATGGGAGGCGAGATCAGGCATTTTTAAGGAAGAGATGAGTTTTTAAGTTGGAATTGAAAGTGACTATGTTCGGAGAGCTGGGAAGAGAGCGAGAGGAAGAGAGTTCCATGTTGAAGGACCAAGCACTGAGAAGGATCGACAGCCTGCAGAGGACAATTTGTAATAGGGTATTTGTTGCATGAGAGAGTCAGAGGAAGAACGAAGATTTCTAGACGGCTTGTAGAATTGAATGTTCTGAGTGAGGTAGGAATGGGCTAATCCATTGACACACTTGAAGTACAGATTTTGTAGGTAATCCTCTGAGATACAGGAAGCCAGTGGAGAGAATGTAGGACTGGTGTGATATGATAAGATTTTTGTTTCTTTTTGAGAATCAGACGAGCAGCAGTTCTGAACATGCTGGAGCAGATGAACAGAAGAGGAAGGAAGTCCAGCCGGAAGAGAGTTACACTAGTCTAAGCATGACAAAACAAGAGAGAAAATGAGTTTGGCTGTAGCATCAGTGGTCATGCTTGCGGACAAGGCCCTATTCTATGGAGCTGAAAGTTGCATGCTTAACAGGTTTTGCAGATGAATTCCGACATGGAGAGTGTGTTGTCAAGGATGGCACCAAGGTTTTTGACAGAATATAACATAGGAATAGTGGTTTGGCCAAGAGTGACAGTGTCTACAGGGGAAGAAGACAAGTTGAACGTATGGCCTTGAGGTGAGGTATTTATGGAAGAGAGCGGTTCACCTGTCCTGGAAAAATATAATTTGGGAATGGAGAAGTCATGGATATCTAGACTTATAAATCTGTATGAACGCCCAACCTTTATCTCTCTCTCCCTCTCTTACACACACACACACACACACACACACACGCCCACACCACAAGATGATATATGTATCATAGTCAAGAGTCAATAATAATAATAATAATAATAAAAGGATTCAGCAGTTTTTATAATGAAATAATGGTTGTTTTTGTGTGTGTGTAAGTGTGGTTATTTTTTGTTTGCTTTTGGTTACAAATAATTTTATTTACGCTTTCCCTCAACCAGTGTTTTCATGTTTTTCCTTCAAGCAATTCCTATGTTCATGTTGCAGGATACAAACCTCACGTTTGCAAGGCTTGCGGGGCCACCTTCCCTCGTGCCAACAGGCTGCGCGTCCATATGAGGTATGGCATAAGGAGAGGGGGCCAACAACGTGGGAATGGAATGAAACGGCGGACAGCCAGCATTCAAAATGTACAATAATGAGATAGAAATATGGGTATAAGCCAAGTAGAATGCTACGTCCGACACCAAGCAGACGCAACGACGCAATGCAAATTGGCAAGGGTTGAAGAACATGAAGCAAACACACCAGCTCAATGCCTATGTGAGCAGCACTCTTAGGTTCTCCCACATTTTGCTGGTTGCGGGCTATTTATAGCTTGCCTACACCCTCCCTTCCAGTGAAAGGAAAGGAAAGAAGAGCACCGGCGAAGCTATTTATAGCTAGCCTGGCTAAACTAGCTTCAAAACCTGAAAGCTTTGGTTGAGTCGGTGTGCAAATGAGAATGAAGAAGTGTAGGAGGTGGAGAACTTGGGAATGAAATTTAGTATCTTGCCAATCACTAGGAATAATAATAATAATAATAATAATAATAATAATAATAATAATAATAGGAAAAAGAAGACCAAGAAGAAACCTGCACACTAATGTATGGGAATAAGCCAAGTGGAATGCTACGTCCGACACAAAGCAGACGCAACGACACAATGCAAATTGGCAAGGGTTGAAAAACATGAAGCAAATGAGAAGGAAGAAGCGTAGGAGCTGGAAAACTTGGGAATGAAATTTAGTATCTTGCCAACCACTAGGAATAATAATAAGAAGAAGACCAAGAAGAAGAAGAGTCGGCATCAGACCTTAGGGTTTATGCTCTGATGGACATGGACTTGTCTGTTTTGCAGGATTCACACAGGAGAGAGGCCCTATGTGTGTGAAGAGTGCGGGCAGGACTTCAAGTGGAACGCCGACCTCAAGAAGCACATGGCGCAGCATTCCAACGCCGGGAAGTTCCACTGTTCCCTCTGCCCCGCGACCTTCTCATTGCAAAAGAGATTTAACCTTCACTTGCAGGCAAGTCTGCGCATTCATCTTTTATCAGCCAACCATACTGAGTTGCTGTTAACTACCCCAGTCTAATGGTCACCTATAATAACAGGCATGCCTACCTGTACGGAATTTCCGTATTTTTTCCGGAAATTTGAAAAACTCGGCAAGCGCTACGGAAAATACGGATACTTCTTTCACAGTCCGGAAATACATAAAAAAAAAATTGAACTCGTTGGCCTGTGGTAATGCACTGCGTGACCTTTTTCCGAAGACAGCCGAACCCGGTTTAATGCCGCAATGCGCAGACGCAGTTGAGACATGTGGCATCGAAGTTTCTGGTAGAGGCACCGAAATTTGCCGAACCAGTTTTTGCACAGTTGCAGTAAAGATCGGTGCTCGTGAGACAGAATTCAAAACATGGCGTCCAAACGAATGGCTAAGCAAAGTGATTGTGAATCTGAATCTTCAAAGAAACCGCGCAAGGGGCAGACATTTCTTGCCTCATCTTCGGAAAAGTGTCCTTTCGTTATTCGCGGCAGCACTGACTCAAAAGTACGATTAGTGCCAACCAGATTGGCATCTCTGCCGGCAATATGAATGACAT
>CM072522.1:42754811-42817311 GCA_036898135.1 Oncomelania hupensis | reverse complement strand
GCAGCCTGGGTCGTCGGCCGAGGGAACTGGGTTATCAGGATTCCCAGGACTGGTGTCGCCACCTCGCCAGAGTTTCTTGGGCACGGAGCCGCTGCTGGGCAGTGCCAAGGACGATCATGTCTATTTGTACATCAGCGACAGCACAGGCTTACAATTCCATCCCAGCAACGATGATGATGATGAGGAGGAGGAGGAGGATGATAATAAGCGTATTTATATAGATAGCACTTTGTCCTAATAACAGATCTGTTAAAAAATAACATTTTAAGAAGCGCCATTGTCGCCCTTGGATACTAAAATGTTAACATGCAGGCACGTGCCAATAGAAATGAGACAAAAAAACAAGGCGTGTATAAATTACGCAACAAAGGCATAAATACAAACATGAGAAAGAATATTTACCAGTGTAATGTCACAGACGGAGAGAGGTGCGGAGAGGGAGAGGGAGGAGGATGGTGAGGGGGGGGGGGAGAGAGGGAGGAGGAGAGCAGCAAAGAAGAGTGAGTGGGGACGGGGGGAGAGAGGTGGGGGGGTGGGTGTCAGGTAAACCCATGTTTATCACCACTATGGATAATTTCAACAGCACATTGCATCTCAGCAAATAAAAAAAAGACAAAAAAAAATCCCAACAACGTTTAAAACGAATAGAACTCGTGCATTAAATAGATAGATAGATAATCAATGCTTATAAGGTCCAGCGGACGACAAAGAGCCGATACATCAAATCACGATATAACCAGTTCTAAAAATAAAATTTTCCCCACAGTTATACATACATTCTTTAAACTTTACTCTTTTTTAACACCTACACGCACACACAAACTTGTTTACACGCCGTTATTTGGACTGTCCTCAAACGCCACATACGTTGTGTTGACAATGGGTCGTGCTACGACCCCCTTTTTAAGTACTTTTAAGTGTTCTAACCCTTTCCCTAACCCTTACCCTAACCCTTACCGTAACACAGCCCTAACCCTAACGGATCATTGGATTGACGTCAAAACAAGGAGGTCTGTCAAAACAACGTATGTAGATGTGCACTAGTTTGTCCAAATAACGCCGTGTAAACGTGCACACACTCACGCTCGTGCACACACACACACACACACACACACACACATGCAAGCACAAATATTTGCAACACATCACAACTGGGTTTATTTAAGAATGTAGGAATCGGAAAGTGATTTTTTTGACGGAAAAGGGTTAGGGCAAGGGCTAGGGATAGATCTACAACGAACCCTTGTCCTATAGGCGACGAAATAGGTCGAATTTTCTTCAAAATAAACCCATTTGTTACTAGAAAAGACAAGGTCTGAAACCCATTTGTGCGTTTTTTCACGTACACACACACACACAAACACTATCTCTTCCAAGTTCTCTCTCCATACTAACGCACATACAGCCGCATAACAAATGTATAGATCATTTCATTTGGCCGATAGAGCCATTCCAATCATGTACAGACAGTTAAGATAGCTTTTCATTTTATTATAATATACTACTCAAAATAATACAAGGGCCACTTGGACATATTGGTCTCTCTTAAAAATGCATGGATAGAAAAGCATCAAAAGCGCTGCCATTTATACCCAGAAAAAAGCGCCGATTGTTGAACTGAACTCAGAAAATGCAAGCCTTTCGCGTGCAAATCACTTTTTAATGTTGAAAAGTTTGCTTTATTAGCAAGACAACAGTAAATTAGGGTCATTTTTTTGTAAAAATTGGGTATGTTTTTCAACTCAGTGCAGAAAGTTCAAAACTCACACATGTGATTACTTGTCAGAATAAGATTGTCTTGAATGTTACTGTACAGGATAAGTTTTGAAATAAGCAATATAAGCGATATTATTGATAGCAGCAAA
Organism: Oncomelania hupensis; assembly: GCA_036898135.1. Classification (NCBI taxonomy): domain Eukaryota; kingdom Metazoa; phylum Mollusca; class Gastropoda; order Littorinimorpha; family Pomatiopsidae; genus Oncomelania; species Oncomelania hupensis. The sequence goes on along the minus strand of CM072522.1, from coordinate 42,815,446 downwards.
AAATAATTAAACTAAATGAAATATGAGAGTGGCCCTTAAATTATTTTGAGTAGTATAGTTTGGAGGTATGAACGGCGGTCGCCTGAGTCGGAAAAGAAGAAAAATGTAAACGTGCAGTTTCCATGCTGTCTGAAATGCATAGATGTGTTACTGTTTTTTTTAATCATACACTATTCCGATAGTTTTATTTGAATTTTTATGAATGGTATTTGCTGCATAAAATATATTGAAGATTTGTAAAACCCATATTTAACTTTAATTGTGCTGTTTTGCAATTTGCAGTTTCCACGCTGTTTAAAATGCATAGATGCTTTACCGTTTTTTAATTAGACACTATACAGTTAGTTTTATTTGAATTTGTATCAATGGTGTTTGCTGTATATAATATATTGAAGACTTGTAAAACGCATATTTAGCTTTCATTATGCTATTTTATGATGTACAGTTTCCATGCTGTCTATAATGCATATATATGTTTTCCAGGTATGAATTGTATCCCTTGTTCGCTGCATATAATATATTACAGATTTGTAAAACCTGTATTTAGCCGTAATTGTGCTATTTTGGAATCTGCGGGTTCCCATGGTTTGTCATCATTATACAAGTTTTTTTTGTGAGCAACATATTTATCTTGACTTCAGGCGCACTTTAAGGCTGAATAAACCTTTGAGAGCTACTGGATATGATTGTTCTTTTTTTGGTTTTATTTTATTTTTATGTTTTTAAAAAATTACATTGTCTTGTCTGGTATTGTGTTGTAATGTAATGTATTATATTGTATGAAACAATATAGTAAACACCAGTACTTGTGTCTGATGTCTGAAATATTTCAACTCAAGCCGCACCCCCCCCCCCCCCCCACTCCTGACCCCCTTCACCCTTTCCCCTTTTTCCCCCTGTGGGAGTGGCGGGGGTTTCAGTATAAATACTATCCCCACTTTCTGGAAATTTAGTGCTTTAAATTCCAGGGGTGGAAATTGTCCGCCATTTGGCGGATTTCCGCCATTAAAAAAATCCCATCCTCCAAAAACAATAATGCTTCCAAAAAAAAAAATAAAAAAATAAAAAAATTTACACTATTGCGGTGTTTAGACACAGCGCAACAGAAGTCTCACCGGAAGTGAGAGGTCGAGGTCGTTGTACTTAATCACCGCCATCATGTCTTTAAAGGCTATGATTGTACAGCGTGGTGAAACTTTTCAAGAAGGTTTTGGCGTCAAAAAGAAACAGACTTTATAGGTCTTCTTTTGTCTTCTTTGTGTGTACTGACTTGAACATTTGGTGCATTCAGAAGAGTTAGAACTAGTATTGAATGGTGCTCATTCAGTCCTTGTGCCTTGGGAATGCTGTTCAGGTAATTTTTTTTATATTTATCCTTCTAGGCAAATCTGGAAATATGTTTTTCTTTTTCTTTGGTTGTTTTAGCTGAAGAGCAAGTTGGAATGTCATTGGTTGCCATATTGATGTTGGAGCTATGTTTAGTTTTGACAGCTGATATTCAGATGTTGAATATACAGCTGTGTACATGTTCAGCTACTATGTACAAATTTTGTGTGTGTGTGTACAGCTCTCTCTCTCTCTCTCTCTCTCTCTCTCTCTCTCTCTCTCTCTCTCTCTCTCTCTCTCTCACATAATCACTGTACATGTATACAGTTATATACAAAAATCCTTTTTGAATTTATGTTATTTTCTTTATGCAACGTGTCTGTTAGTTGTACATTGTTTATCAGCACTACATCACAGCATTATATTCTTTGGTCATTCAAACAAAAAGCACAAGAAAAAAAGACAAAAAAGAATGTTTTTCATACTTCAAAACTACTTACATTTTGCAATCAGAATACGCCAGATTGCACAGATTTTGTTCTTGATTTGAAAATTTTCCGGGGGGGGGGATGCCCCCGGACCCCCCTAGTTTCCTTTATTTTTCACTTCAGCAATTCCCACCCCTGAATTCCCACTAGTACTGTCGCTGTCTTTCTCCTTTGTTCTTTCTCATTCCTACTCTGTTCAGTTCTATCAATCTACTATACAGTGGAACCTCCGGTATACGACCGTCCAAAATCTAACAAAAAACGGTCTTATAATAGAGGTGGTCTTATACCGGAAACAAGGGGTAGGGGGGGGGGGGGAGGGTCAGGCGCGGAGGGGTATGTAGTCATAATTTTCACACTCACCAGCATGTATTCTCTGACAAAGAAAACTGTGAAGCATGTTTTATTTTTAGCTTTGTCTTTTATTCACAACTTCAAAAATAGAAAACAGTCGTGTCTTCAGACATTTTGAACAGGGAAAAACTTTCTCTCTGCCAAACTCAAAACTTTTCTCTTGCGCGACGCCATTTTGACAAGCCAGTGTAGGTGAGTAATGTCTCTTACTTGCGAACCGGAAATAGCAGACAACAGCAGGCGTACACATGAGAGAAAAAACGAAAGGTACAGACAATAAATTAACTGATATATCTTTTAAATTGGCTAAGACGGTCGTATAAAGGGCTTAAGACACGGTCGCTGGTCGCATAAACGAGGTGGTCGCATAACAACTAACCAATCGTGGTGGATTGGGCTTTGGCATGAGGGGGTCATGATCTAAGTCCATGTAACCGATTAATTCAAGCTAAAAGATTACTATTGATGTATACCACTAGTGTTGTTTTAGCAGATCTTTTATGCGGATCGGGTGTGAGTCCTCTTTCAGCCAAGTTGTGGTCTTGATTTTGTGGTCCTGATTCAGCTTTTTGCAGTCCGCTGGACCCTGTAGGCAAAGAATACCTAACTAACTAACAAAGCAAAAACAAAAATTGCCGTTACGACACTGCGCTGCGCCCCTATTCCTTCGGACGAGAGTAATCGCCCCGCGCGCAAGCATTCCATTTAAAGATCCTGACGCTCATGTCCTAGACGGGTGAGCGCCGGCTTCAGAAACACACCCAGCAAGTACTAGGTCTATTTTTTCCCTTATCCCCGGTCGTCCAGAATTGTGTTCAGTCATGCGGGCGTCAGACCATGTGCACAAAGGGTGTAAGTGTGGCCTTGAGTTGGAACAGCGCTATATAAAAACGACATAGGAACGATTAGGTAAAAGGGAACAACAGACTGATATCTTTGGCTCGTTTGGGAAGATTGTGCAGCGAAGACCAAAATGATGATCAACAACGCCAATGGCATCAACACGGACATCAAAGTCTTAAGGCTAATCCTTCAGCGCGGTGCACCACTTTAAATGTTTTGGAGCAGTTGTTTCAGACCGACAGGAAGTCCTCTCCAGGATAGCACAAACAACTGCTGCCTTGACAAAGTGGAAGCCCATATTTTGGACAGACATTCTACACTAAAACAAACAACTGCTGCCATGACAAGGTTGAAGCCCATTGGGAAAGACAGGACCATCAGTCCATATTCCAAGCTAAGGCTGCTGCGCTCCCTTGTCATCTCCATCTACCTAAGCACTTGCGAAACATGGAGCCTCACTGCAGACCTACAACGAAAAATACAAAGCACAGAGATGAGGTGCTCCAGAAGACTGCGTGGGATGTCTTTATTGTAAAGTGACCGGCTGGTGGAGTGCCTTCAGTGTTACCACTGGGGTTGTTTCGGCAGATCTTTAATGCGGATCAGGGGTTAGTCCACTTTCAACCAAGTTGCGGTCCTGATTTGTGGTCCTGATTCGGCTCTTTGCAGTCCACTGGACCCTGTAAAAGCAATGAATAACTAACTAACTTCTTTTTTTAGTTCGGGACGGGGTAGGAGATGCCATTAGACTTCACGAAAACCTGCAATCCGTTTTGTATGTCACCAGCAGCAGAGATAGGGGGTAGAGGAGAACTTAGTAAGCCTTGTCCAGTGTTAAACGCAGTTTTGATTGATTTATTATTGCTTTAGGTCCAGCGGACTCTTCCGAGCCAAATCAGGACCGGACAACCCCCGATCCGCATAAAAGATCTGTTGAAACAACCCCAGTGGGAAAATTGAATGCCCTCCACCGGCCAGTCACTTTACAATAAAGACATCCCACGAGAGGGACGGCTGAGGGTTGACCTCAACTACGCGAACTCCCCGATTACAAAAACAAAATAGAATACAAACATCATTATAAATCATCAACAAAAAAACATACATATAAAATGCCTATAGTGCTAAATAGTACATTCATAGGAAGCCCTAGTGACCACCCGGCAGAAAGCGTCCAACATTCCCAAGCTGATCCAACAGACCTCATACACAAACAAGGAGTCTTGTCCAGGAAGAGTTTTCAAGAAAAAAGGTAGGTCATTGATCTAGCGAAGAAGAATATAGTATAGCAGAGTGGTAGGACAGATCGGGAATGGGAAAGAGCAAATGAGGAAGACAGCGACAGTGGGAATTTAAAGCACTAAATTTCCAGAAAGTGGGGATACTATTTATACTGAAACCCCCGGCACTCCAACTTAAACGCAGTGTGTACGCGGTGCAGTTGAACGGGTCTAGCGAGTAAGATGTATATCCATCAACGTAATTTTCTTTGTGACACAACTGTCACACTCCCAAACCGCAATGAGATGAGTGTTATATATACATATACGTGTGTGTGACCCTTCTTGTGCGCTCTAGCCTCTGTGTGTGTGTGTGTGTGTGTGTGATAGGTGTGTGTGTGTGATAGGTGTGGACGTGTGTGTGTGTGATAGGTGTGTGTGTGTGATGTGTGTGTGTGTGTGTGATAGGTGTGTGGTTGATAGGTGTGTGTGTATGTGTGTGTTTGAGATAGGTGTGTGTGGGTTATGCGTGTGTGTGTTATGAGTTATATATGTGTGGGCCGGTGTATGTGTTTTAAATGCACAGCATAGGCTTATAATATTTGAAAGGGATAGGGTACTGCTACTACTATAACTGTTGCTGCTACTGCTACTACTACTGCTGCTACTACTACTAGTACTACTAGTACTACTACTGCTGCTACTAGTATTACTACTACTGCTGTACTACTGGCAATAGTACTATTAATACTACTGCTACAACATTTACTACCACTGCTGCTACTACTACTACTATCACTACTACTATCACTACTACTACTACTACTACTACTACTACTACTACTACTACTACTACTACCACCCCTGTAGGATGCCGGGGTTTTCTTTATAAATAGTATTCCCACTTTGTGGAAATTCAGTGCTTTGTACCACTGTTTCTGTCATTCTCATTTGTTCTTTCTAGTTCCTAAACTGTTTTATCAATCTACTGTCTTTTTCGTTACTGCACCAATAACCTAACCCTTTTACTTGATATCTATCCTATCCCTATCCTGTCCCGTAACCCTGAGGTCGTAGGGGCACCACAGATGATCGTTTAACCAGCATACTCCATCTTTCTCTGTCCTCAGCAGCCCTGATGGCTTCGCTCAGTGACAGTGTTTACTTGATAACTCACCCACAACTCCTGATTTAGGTACGGGGTTTGGGGACATTGGTCACAATGGTATTATTATTTAGGCATTTTATATGTATGTGTGTAATGTTTGTCCTTTTATGCAACAGCATAAAACTCAAAGAGACGTTGATGATGTTCACAAATACTACTTTATTAGATCTAGTAAGTTGTAACAGCCATTTGGATCTAGGTCTTCGTTCAACCGCCTAAATCCCCGGATGTTCATTCAACTGAGTAACTTCCCTTTAGTTACAAGTCTTCCAAGACTATTCGCACGTTACATTATATCAAGACTATTCGCACGTTACATTACAACGTGTTTTGTGAATATTTTATATTGATGTTTATATTCTATTTTCTTTTTGTAAACGGGGGTTCGATAAATTAGAGTATAGTCTCAGCGTCCCCGGCGGGGGATACCTTTATTGTCAAGTGACCGGCTGGTGGAGTGCCTTCAGTGTTATCATTAGGGTTGTTTCAACAGATCTTTTATACGGATCAGGGAACTTTCAGCCAAGTTGTGGTTCTGATTCGGCTCTTTGCAGTTGGCCGGACAATAAACAATGTAAGTAACTAACTAACTAATTAAGTTACTAACTAATTAACTTACTACTACAGAGGAAATTTTGGCAGGAAAATTGTCTCGACTGTTTCATACGTGGTCGAGACGGTCTTGTGGTGGCACATGAGCCAAGCTTTCGGCGTCTCCTTACCAGCCCCGTGCGCACTGAAGACGCTGCCAGAGTAGAAACAGCTCTGTGGTCAGGATGGATAACCAACACATTTGAGACCTATATTTTTAAAACAATATTGCACACAGATCGAAGGCTCGCTGTGTGAAAGTCATGGTTTTGTATGGTGGTTTTCTGCTGCAGGACATCGTCATTTTGATACTACAGTGGGCTTTGTCCTAAATTTACCGTATTAAAGGCTGGGGTCTGTCGCATGACACATAAACGCCACTTGTTCTCACTCCACACTTTATAATAATAATAATAATAATAATAATAATAATAATAATAATAATAATAATAATAATAATAATAATAATAATAATAGAGGCACGGTGATCTAATGGTAGTTCTTTGGCTTGCGGATCTGAAGGTGCCGGGTTCGAGCCCTGTCCGGGCCATTGTGTTGTGTCCCTGGGAAACACTTTACTCCCGTTTCCTACTCCTTCGGATGAGAGTATAAACCGAGGTCTAGTCTGTGTGTCGCATTCATTCCATCATAACGGACTTTAAAGATCCTGACGCTCATGTCCTAGACGGGTGAGTGCCGGTGACAAGAACACACCCAGCATGCACCTAGGTCCTTCTCCCCCATCCCTGGCTGCCCAGGATTGTGCTCAGTTGTACGGGCGTCAGACCATGCGCCCAAAGGCTGCGGGTGGGCGTCTCGGGCGGTTTGAATTAGATCCTGTATCGGCCAGCGCCTAGAGTCTGGTCAAGTATGGCGAGATAAGTGCGCTATAAAAATCCTCAATAACAATAATAATAATAATAATAACAATAATAATAATAATAATAATAATAATAATAATAATAATAATAATAATAATAATAACGGAAAAAGTATATACTACTACTACTACTACTACTACTACTACTACTACTACTACTACTACTACTACTACTACTACTACTACTACTACTACTAACGGGAAAAAAATAACAATAATAATAGTAACTATACTAATGGATGCTATATATTTTTGGCAAAGAATTCCATGTCAAAAAGTTAGTTTCTCTCTCATTTCTGTGGCCGTCCAGCCAAATTGTAGATTCCTTTTTCGCACGAGGCGTCGTCTTACGCATTGAAAAATCAGGGGCTATATGATGGGGTTAAAGTTGGGGAGGTATCAACCAACGCTAGGCATATCAAAGCAAACATCTGGAGCAAGGAAGGCGAGACGCATTGATGATATATCAAACCAGACATCAAGATTTGATATTAGCGTGCCTAAAATTGCTTTTGAGTATGAGTCAGAGGCAAAGGACAACGACGTTTCTTTGCCGTGTGTCCGACGTGAAATGATCGTCTAGAATAACTATCAATCAAATCACTGTCTTTTGTGTCAGCGGGTATAAAGATCGTCTAGTTTTGAAGGAGAAAAAAAAATTACGTGCTCTGCAAAAGACACCCCCCCCCCCTCCCCCTTCCACCCCCCCTCCCCCCACCCCCTAAAAAAATGAGAGAGAGAGAGAACAATCAGGAAACTTGGTTTTGTTGTGGTGGTGGTGGTGGTGGAGGTGGTGGAGATGGTAGATTTGTTGATGTTTTGTGTTTGTTTTTTGTTGTGTTTGTTTTTTAAACTATATATAGGGGTTAAGAAAAAGGAGGAGAAGAAGAACATCAACAACAACAACCAGACGAGAAGAAGAAAAAGAAGACAGAAAGATATATAGTTATTCATTGCTTACAGGGTCCAGCGGACTGCAAAGAGCCGAATCAGGACCACAAAATCAAGACCAGAAGATGGATAGATAGACAGATAGATAGATAGACAGATAGATAGATAGATAGATAGATAGATAGATAGATAGATAGATAGATAGATAGATAGATAGATAGATAGATAGATAGATAGATAGATAGATAGAAAAAAAAGAGATTTCTCTTATATAGCGCACTTACAAGCTCAGAGAGCTTCTCAAGGCGCTGGCCCGTAATATCCAGCAATCACAAAATAGTTTGCTGAAGACAGGATTCGAACCCACGTCACCCAAGACGCACTCACACAAGTCGTGCGCTCTTAAGCTACCCCTGCCGCCAGACCAGATCTCGCCCGTTACTGCGATATCGTGCGTCCATCTCTTGTGTATCAAAAATATATAATAGAGTTAAACGCACTATAGAGAAAGACGCTAGCTATCGCATCCGGATCGGGCGCCTGTGTCCTCGGCCTATACTCGCATCCGAGGGAGTAACATTAAATTACACTTCAAAGTCAAAAGGACGAAAGCCGTTTATTTTATTTTATTTTAAATTTTTATATTAATTTATGGTTTTTTACGATTTTATTTTGAGTGATTGAGATCTATTTTGATCATGGAATGTCATTGCGTCACCTTCCTGGTTCTCGTAGTAGGACGTCACAATGAAACTCTGAGGACGTCACAATGACTTTTGACGCGCGACATTAATTTGCAATTGGCGGTGTATTTAAGGGACTGCTGATGACGTACGACATAGTTATGTCACGACTAAGTCCCACGCTTTCCTGATTGTCAATGTCAAGCGCCGTTCTTTTATTTATCTCCCCCCCCCCCACTCCCCACTCGCCCCTCCCACTCCTCTCCTTCCACCTGCGCCAGTGTCACGTCTCTTGTCGCGTATACTCTTCGGAAAAATCCGAGAGAGCAAAGGACTGCACCAAATGGCTTATTGGAGGACAAGCCTACCTTATCCCTTTGTTCACGTCGTGATAGTACACAATGCACTGTAGTACGTGTGCGGGTGCAAGTGTACCGATAGAGTCCTGCACCCTACTAAACTCAGAGATCTGTTGAATGGGTCCACTTTGATCACGCCCCCTGAACAGAGCCTTTTAACATTCATAGGGAATGTTGCCCCCCCCCACCCCACCCCTCCACTGGAAAAAAAATAAGCTTACAACAAGAGATATCTCTTACAAAGATATGGTTTTGTCGTTGTTGTTGTTGTTGTTGTTCCTCCTCCCACTGCTGATCCCCCTCCCGTGCGCATGCCCTGCTCCTCCCTACATACATCTAGATACTACAGCGACTGCAGTACTGTTATAATCCAGAATGTTTTGTTTTTTTTTAAAATCAATTTAAACTAGTCATTTGTGTTTTACTATATGTATCTGCTTATGCCTTTCAGCATGCTATGGAATACCATGTAATAATGATGCTCTCAATGTGAGTGTGTGTGTATGTGTGTGTGTGTGTGTGTGTGTGTGTGTGTTAAGTATTAGAACAGGCGATGACTGTATGCGAGCCTTTGGGTATGTTTGTGGGAGTGTGTGTGTGGTTGTGCATGCGTGTGTGTATTTGCGTATGTAGTACTAGGTAGGTGGGTATGCGTGCGTGTGTGTAAGAGAGAGAGACAAAGAGAGAGAGAGAGAGAGACAGAGAGAGAGAAAGAAAGATAGAGAGAGAGAGAGAGAGAGAGAGAGAGAGAGAGAGAGAGAGAGAGAGAGAGAGAGAGAGATGTTAAATATAAAACATTCTGCCATTGTCCAACGCCAAATAATATTCCCATTGTTGTATCTATTACATGTCAACTGGCGAAACAAATTCCTGTTATCCGGTTATCCTGTTATCAATAAGTTCTTTAGTTTTGAGCATCTTAAGTGCAACCGCTAGCCACCACTCTCGAGTTAATAATAGCATATACCAAAGTGAGTGACAGGCACAATCCTTAAAATAGGCGGCTTGACAACGTTTTTTTTTTTAAAATTGTTTTCCTATCCTATCCTGTCCCGTACCCCGGAGGTCGTAGGGGCACCACAGATGATCGTTTAACCAGCATACTCCATCTTTCTCTGTCCTCAGCAGCTCTGATGGCTTCGCTCAGTGTCAAACCAGTCCATTCTCGAATGTTGTCATCCCACCTCTTTTTCGGACTCCCTCTTCTTCTACCTCCTTGCACTGTGCCTTGCAGAATGGTCTTTGCAAGGCCTGATGATCTGGTGACGTGGCCATACCATCGGAGTTTCCGTTTCTTCACCACTGTGAGCAGGTCATCGTGTTGTCCAATGGCTTGTGTGATGGTCTGTCGGACTTCGTCGTTGGTGATGTGTTGGGTATAGGAAATTGTTTTAGGTTGATAGAAAAGACCAACTCCACTCCCAACACCCCAACACGCGCTCTTGAAGTCGCGTGACTGATTCAGAAACAGGGTCAAAGATCACACGGCTGTGGTTTTTGGCGTACCGTAAAACAAAGAGAAGTAACTCCCTGCCAGAATAAAAATGGAGGGGAAAAAATTAAACTTTAGGGGTTGGTTTGAGCAAAGAACTCCCCGCTTTATCATTGTGTGACGTCATCATGAAAACTCCCCGCTTTATTATTGTGTGACGTCATCACGAGATCTGCCCGCTTTATCATTGTGTGACGTCATCATGAGAACTCCCCGTTTTATCATTGTGTGACGTCATCATGAGAACTCCCCGCTTTATCATTGTGTGACGTCATCATGTGAACTCCCCGCTTTATCATTGTGTGACGTCATCATGAGAACTCCCCGCTTTATCATTGTGTGACGTCATCATGAAAACTCCCCGCTTTACCATTGTGTGACGTCATCACGAGAACTCCCCCCCCGCTTTATCATTATGTGACGTCATAATGAGAACTCTCCGCTTTATCATTGTACGACGTCATAATGACGCCAATGTTAGATTAGACACGGGTTTCGCGGCAAAGGTAAACAAAGACTTTACGATTTATAACAAATGCATATATTAAAAATTCGTAAAGTCCTAATGGTAAATCACCGTACCAACTTGCCAAGAATAAAATCAAGCAGTCATGTTTATATCAATATAAACAATTGTTATAAGGTTTGTATCAGACAATGGGTCCAGACAGGAAATCCTCTCCAGGATTGCACAAACAACTGCTACCCTGACAAGATGGACGCCCATTTGGAAAAGACAGGACCATCAGTCTACACTACATTCTAAGGTAAGGCTGCTGCGCTCCCTTGTCATCTCCATCTTCCTATACGCTTGCGAAACATGAACCCTCACAGCAAATCTACAACGAAGAATACAAAGCGTTTAGATGAAGTGCTACAGAAGACTTCTGGGCATTTCCTATACCCAGCACATCACCAACGACGAAGTCCGACAGATCATCACACAAGCCATTGGACAACACGATGACGTGCTCAAAGTGGTAAAGAAACGATATCTCCGATGGTATGGCCACGTCACCAGTGCATCAGGCCTTGCAAAGACCATCCTGCAAGGAACGGTGCAAGGAGGCAGAAGAAGAGGGAGACCGAAAAAGAGGTGGGAGGACAACATTCGAGAATGGACTGGCTTGACACTGAGCGAAGCCATGAAGGCTGCTGAGGTTGCTGAGGACAGGGAAAGATGGAGTACGCTGGCTAAACGATCATCTGTGGTATTCCAACGTCCTTCGAGTTGGGATAGGATAGGATAGGATAGGACAGGATAGGATAGGATAGGATAGGATATGGTTTGTAGAAGAGGGACTAATAACTCCGCCTTTTCCCAATGAAGAGTCCACGTCAAAGTGAACAGTTTCACACTGCCTGATTCTGTAAAGGTCAGGGATGTCGTTTGGGTCGGATCTTCGGCTTTTAGCCGAAATTTTTATAAAAAAAAAGCCGATAAACTGTCCGTCATGTCGGCTCGCCGAGCCGAAGTTTTCACGGGTGAATCGGCTCAATTTTGTCCAATTTTGCGATATTCCTGTGCTGTACGCTTGCAGTTTAGGTGAGGATTCGATAATTACTAAGGTGAAACCCAGAAACTCTGACAGTATTGTGGTCTGTCAAGGGACAGTGTAAACTTTTTATTGTTTTTGTGTGTCTAAAATTTAAGAAAATAGCATTTCTTTTCAATGTTCTTATTCTACTCTTAAAATCATGTTTTATTACAAGATATGCATCCACAGAACACCTTTAATATATGGAGATGGAGGGTGCACGTTAACGTAGTGAATCTAGTCAAAAAAACTTGTGAGACTGCTTTGGAAGAGAGAGCCGAAACTTTCTGTAAAAAGCCGAAAGTTTCACGGCTGTTTCGGCCAAATCGCCGAAGAAAACATTTCCTAGCAACATCCCTGAAAGGTACATGTAAGTTGAAAGTCTTTGTGGAGCATTGAGGTTTAACGTCTACACCCACCATTGGCGATATGGCAGACGGGGATAACCATCCCATGGAATAAGGGGTAGGGACCTAAATCAACCCTGAACCACCAGAGCAATCATACTGCTAAAATGGACAGTGAAAAATGGCCCCCCTTTTTAAAAAAAAATATTTCACCCACCACGGGATTTGAACATGGATCATCGGTGTGCCAGGCGAACGCTCTACCATTTGAGCTACTTTGCGGAATACCATCATCCACTCGGAATAGGAGGACCTCTGTTTGAGAGTGTGTGACAGCTGTTTCGACCAGCTTGGGAATATTGGACGCCTTCTGCCCAATGGTCACTAGGGCCTTCTTTCTATAATATTATTATTGAGCAATGTAGGCATTTTATTTGTATGTGTTTTGTTGATATTTTATAACGACGTTCGTATTCTATTTTGCTTTTGTAAAAGGGGGTTCGATAAATTAGAGTATAGCCTCGGCGTCCCCTGCGTGGGATGTCTTTATTGTCAAGCGACCGGCTGGTGGAGTGCCTTCAGTGTTACCACTGGGGGTTGCTACGGCAGATCTTGTATGCGGATCAGGGGCGAGTCCTCTTTCAGCCAAGTTGTGGTCTTGATTTTGTGGTCCTGGTTCGGCTCTTTGCAGTCCACTGGACCCTGTAAGCACTAACTAACTAACTAACTAACTAACCAACCAATCAACCTCCGACTAACTAACTAACTAACCAACCAACCAACCAACCAACTAACTAACTAACTAACCCCTGTCTGCAACATATGAGTAAAGTAAACAAACCTGTCCAGCTGAAAGGGGTTGAATTAAGAAGATGTCATGACCGAGTTGTTTACTACGTGTTGTGGTGTGACTATGTTGAAGTCGGTCACCCTTACTTTGACAAGTGACCGGATTTATTATTAACGTGTCGAGGAAGAGACAGTCACGGCGTCACGCACAAGCTTTCCATGTATTTGGGTGTCACGTACAAATTATTATTATTATTATTTTTATTATTGGGCATTTGTATAGCGCACATATTTCGCCGTTCTTGGCGACTCAAGGCGCTGGCTGATATAGGATCTAACTCAAGCCGCCCGAGGCGCCAACTTGCAGCCTTTGGGCGCATCGTAATAACGCTCCAGACAACTGAGCACAATCCTGGGCAGCCAGGGATGGGGGAGAAGGACCTAAGTGCATGCTGGGTGTGTTCTTGTCACCGGCACTCACCCGTCTAGGACATGAGCGTCAGGATCTTTAAAAATCCGTTATTATGGAATGTATGCGACACACAGACTAGACCTCGGTTTATACTCTCATCCGAAGGAGTAGGAAACTGGATTAAAGTGTCTTTCCCAAGGACACAACACATGCCCCGGCCTGGGCTCGAACCCGGGACCTTCAGATCCGCAAGCCAAGGCTCTACCATTAGGTCACCGTGCTACAGAGAAATCTAAATATTATCTCGAAGAAACGGGGAGGGGTTGAGTGTGGGGGTGGGGAGATGTGGGTGTGCGGAGAAGAGCCTTACTAGCCGTGACGTGAAAAGTATTTCTGGATTCTTCGGATTCGGATTAACATAATTTATACGAATAACTAGTCCGGCCCGGTTTGAGGGTCGCAGGATTACGAGAGTCTTCGTGACGAGTTCTCACTCAGCTATCCCTGTCCCGTTTCGTTTAGTTTCTCCTCAAATCTGACGATGCTTGGACAATTTTGTAGCGACTAGGTTTGGGTTGGGGATAATTGGCTGGTAGAGACTGCCTTTTAAAACAAGCTGCTTTCACACGCGTGCACACCCACACTCACATGTCGGTCACTTTTATGTTAATCTGATGAATAAAAATTGATACAAGAACCAAAAAAATTACAACCAAGCCCGTTAACTTTAATTAACGCTTTCTCTCTCTCTCTCTCTCTCTCTCTCTCTCTCTCACACACACACACACACACACACACACAAGCAGAGACAGAGAGGAGAGTGGGGGGGGGGGGGAGGAGAGAGACATACATACAGAGAAAGAGGGAGAGAGAAAGAGAGAGTGAAAGAGAGAGAGAGAGAGAGAGAGAGAGAGAGAGAGAGAGAGAGAGAGAGAGAGAGAGAGAGAGAGAGAGAGAGAGAGAGAAAGAAGGAAAGGGAGGGCGAGGGGAGGGAGATGAAGAGAGAGAGAGGGATAGAGATAGAGACAGGGATAGACAGACTTAAAGACACACAATGAGAGGCAAGCTGAGAGAGAGAGAGAGAGAGAGAGAGAGAGAGAGCAGCAAAAAGAGGGACAGACAGACAGGCAGACAGACAGACAGTCAACCACGGACAGCGGATAACCACATGTAATAGTTGTAAATAGTCTATTTCTGTCTTTTTTGTCATTTGTGTACATAGTTGTAAATATTTTTTACCTTTACTGTTCCGACTTTTGGTGTATCGTGGCAAAAGCGATGTTTGATCGAGTGCATGTATTTTTACGTAATGACTATGTAAAGCGTGGTGAGTCTGGTCATAGGCTGGAGTACCAGCTATATAAAAATCCGTTATTATTATTATGTACACAATCACAATCTGTGACGTAATTTATGTCCTGTCGTCTCCATTACATCATACACTTAAAAAGCGTTCTTTCTTTTTTTTTTCTTTCTTCCCTCACAAACGCAACCCTCTTTTATCCCCCCACCCCACCCCCCCAACCGCCGATCACTTCATCATTGTCATAGAACCCCCTTCCCCCCCCCCCCTCTCTCTCTCTCCGCTCCTGTCACGCTCTAAAAATATCTTTGGTCGCTTAAGCAAGAAACTTCGTGACAAGCCTGTATGCGTGTCACGTCTGTGCAATTAAGCTCCTGTCTTTGTCCCTGTGTTGATGCGTGACAAAAACACTTACCCGCTGGCTGTGTTCGTCACCAGTCCCCACCGTTGTTGGCGTCAGCCGTGCTGTTTTGGGAGCGTCACTTATAATTAGCCTATTCTAACCCAACAACAACACCAATGGCATCAACACG
This sequence comes from Oncomelania hupensis, assembly GCA_036898135.1. Lineage (NCBI taxonomy): Eukaryota > Metazoa > Mollusca > Gastropoda > Littorinimorpha > Pomatiopsidae > Oncomelania > Oncomelania hupensis. Next base: position 42,800,229 of record CM072522.1, on the reverse strand, counting down.
GACATCAAAGTACAAGGCCAATCCCTCAACACAGTGCACAGCTTCAAATCTTTAGGAGCCATTGTGTCAGACAATGGGTCTCGACAGGAAGTCCTCTCCAGGATCGCACAAACAACTGCTGCCCTGACAAGGTTGAAGCCCATTTGGAAAGACAGAACCATCAGTCTACATTCCAAAGTAAGACTGCTGCGCTCTCTGGTCATCTCCACCTTCCTATATGCTTGCGAAGCATGGACCCTCACAGCAGATCTCCAACGAAGAATACAAAGCATGGAGATGAGGTGCTACAGAAGACTTCTGTGCATTTCCTATACCCAACACATCACCAACGACGAAGTCCGACAGACCATCACACAAGCCATTGGACAACACGATGACCTGCTCACAGTGGTGAAGAAACGGAAACTCCGATGGTATGGCCACGTCACCAGATCATCAGGCCTTGCAAAGACCATTCTGCAAGGCACAGTGCAAGGAGGTAGAAGAAGGGGGAGACGGAAAAAGAGGTGGGAGGACAACATTCGAGAATGGACTGGTTTGACACTGAGCGAAGCCATGAGGGCTGCTGAGGACAGAGAAAGATGGAGTATGCTGGTTAAACGATCATCTGTGGTGCCCCTACGACCTTCGGGTTATGGGACAGGATAGGATAGGATAGGAACCCAAAACACAAGATTATTTAAGAAACCAAAAACAATCATGCCACGTAGTTGGGCTTTTGTTTTTAAAGTTGTGTTTAATCGTTGTTATATACGTTTTTCGTTTCACCCCCCCCCCCCCATTTTTTTCAGCTTTGGAGCTGCTCAAGGTGGAGTCCAACTCCGCCAAGGACGGTCCCAAGCCCGGCTGCTAAAAGGAGGAGGGTTGGGCGTGGAGTTAGCGCCCCCACCCCGTAAAAAAGACTATACGCTACAGGAACGTCAACAACAGAAGAAAGAGAAAACTTTGTCCTGGGTTGCACAGGACAGAGGACTCTGGAGAGCTGCTGTTGTTGGCGGCCCATACCCTGGCAGGGGTGACGGGCATTAAGTAAGTAAGTACGTAGGTAAGTAAGACGGGGTCCGGTACTGTACAGGCCCTAACTCCAGCCGAGGCCTAGCCTATGCACGCCAACATCCCATCGCGCGGATTTTAAAGATCCTGACGCTCATGTCCTACACGGTCGAGTGCCGGCTACACAAATACACCCAGCAAGCACTAGGTCCTTTCTCCCCGCATACCCGGACGCCCGGGATCGTGCTCGGTGGTCTGGGGCGTCACACTAGGCGCCCAACCTACATTTCTAGAAGAAGTTTGCGTTCTTTCCGTAAAAAAAAAATCACTTTCCGATTCTTACATTCTTAGTAAAACCCAGTCTTGGTGTTCTACATACTTGTGTGTGTGTTTGCGTGTGTGTGTGTTTGTGTGGCCAAGTGTTAGCCAGAAATGTACATCCACCACTTGCCGAAAATATGTTTAAATTATTTTTTTTAAATCCAATTTTTCAAAGAACAGGTGTTTTGTTTGTTTGTGTGTTTACTTCTCTCTCGCTACAATGTTTTTGCACCACGAATTAGCCAAAGACGAATTGTGGCAGGCCGCTCGCCAAATCTGTTTTGCGTGCACAGAAGATGGAACTGTAGATGTCTAATTTGCAATCAGCCATTAGGCCAGATTTAGCACTCACTGGAGTGGTCCGACAACAACAAGACCATTCACCAAAGTCTTCGTTACAAAACAGTACAAGGGAGACAACTGTCGTGAAGGGGCAGATAATGGTCTCGAAAAGACTGATTTATTTCTTTAGTAGTTAATTAGTTATTATTCAATTTTTTTTAATAGAGCGAATTTCCCAGCTCGAGAGCTGCTCAAGGCCATGGCCACTTGCCGCCTTTGGGCGCATAGTCTGACGCTCAGATGACTGAGCACAATACTGGGCGCCCGGGGTTATTAGCAGAAGGGACCTAATACTCTTTCTCTCTCTCTCTCGGTTTGTGTGTGTGTGTGTGTGTGTGTGTGCATGTGTGTGCGCGCGCGCGTTTGTGTACTCATTGGACTAGGACAAGAACGTCAGGATTTGTGAATGTCCGTGGCATGAAATGCGTGCGTGCACAGACATGACCTCGATTTACGCTCTCATCAGAACGACCATCGTCTTGAAAAAGGTAGATAATTGTCTTTGCAGAGGGAGACACTGTGTCTTACAAGGGAGGTAATTAATTTTCCCTTCCCGGCAGAACAATGAATGGGATGCCGTGTTGGGGTTGGGGAATGAGACCCGGAGGCGGGTGTGGGCAGGGAGAGGGAGGTGGAAAGACAGCGCGGAGAGGGGAGGGGGAGTAGTGGTTGGAGTTGGGGTTGGAGCTGATATGTCAAGCGACGGGGAAGAGGAGAACAAGAGTGGGAGGGAGGGGGGGGGGAAAGGAAAGACGTAAGCCGGAAATAAACTTTTTTTTTTCTTCTTTTTCGTACAGTCAGAACAAAGGGAAATAACTCATGAATGTTTTTGTAGACGGGGAAGCAATAAATCATAATTTAAACAGAAGAAGAAGATAAAGGAGGAGAAGAAGAAGAAGAAGAAGAAGAAGAAGAAGAAGAAGAAAGAAAGAAAGAAAGAAAGAAAGAAAGAAGGAAGGAAAACAAGAAAGAAAGAAAGAAAGAAAGAATTCTAAGGGTACTTGGCACAACAGCTTTAAGCTTAAAAAATAGGAAAGGTAAGGTGTCAGCTAAGCATACTAATGGGGAAACGCTAACACACTCATGGCATTCAAGGCCTGAAAAATAGCATACATTAACATAATGCTTGCAGGTTCATTGGCGGCAGGGATAGCTCAGTCGTCAGAGCGCACGACTTCTGTACATGTGTCTTGGGCGACGTTGTTTGTTGTTTTATTCCATTGAAAGTGCAGGAGGCTTGCGCCTATTTACACTAAAGGCTAAAAGCAGGATATGACAACACAATTATCACTAGAAAATAACAATACAACCACAATAATATGCACATACAACTGCATTTAACTCATCTTTCACGTCATGTACACTCTACACCCCATCCCGTCAGCTTCGCTCCTCTGCAGACTCTCGTATCTTTACGATCCCCACTGTCAGGACAAAATCTTTTGGCCAAAGGTCTTTCTCTTATCAAGCCCCTGTTACCTGGAACCAGCTCCCCCACTCCATCCGTCATTCACCCTCCCTGCCAACCTTCAAAAAACATCTCAAAACTTATTTATTTCCATCATAGTCTTTAATTTTGATTGTCTTTGAGTATGTTTGGTGCGCTTAGCTTCTCGCAGTGACTAATTTAATTGATTTTTTTGTTTTATTTATTATAGAAGTGATTATGTGTGCGTGCGTGTGTGTGTCTGTGTGTGTGTTTTGCAGAAGGTGGTTATCAGTGAAAAAATTATCTTCTTTTCTTGTTTTGTATGTTTTCTTTTTGTTTAGTTGTAAATTTTTGACTTTGTAAACGCCTAGGGCTTTGTTTAGATTAGGCGTCAATAGCCATAATCATAATAATAATAATAATAATAATAATAATAATAATAATAATAATAATAATAATAATAATAATAATAATAATAATAATAATGTACACAGTGTCAGCTTTATATTGCTCTTTGTAAAATTAAATATATGTACACACAGTTACTCATTAATAAAATTTATAAAATTCCGGCCTAATTGTTTTGTTATTTAAAAACAGACAAGGCAAATCACCCAACATAACTTCATACGCAACTAAAACATCGCTACTCAAAGCCTTAATAATACCTAACTAATAAGCGCTGTAGCTTTCAGATATAAAAATAGCATACTTATTCATAAAACCATACAGCTCAAAAATACATACACACTTTAGGTGTTTGATTGTACACATAACATTTGCAGTTTAATACATTTTCCACATATCTTCGTTTAATAAACCCAAAACAAAACACTCGCGCGCACTCCCACTCATGAACACACGCTTAAACACACACGCTCCAAGCACTTGGGCGACGTGGGATCGAATCCTGACTTCAGCAAACTAATTTGTGATTGCTAGATAGTAGTGGCCAGCGCTTTGAGAAGCTCTCTGAGCTTGTAAGTGCGCTATATAAGAATAATCTCATTCATTCATTCATTCATTCATTCATTTAAAATGCATGCACGACTTGTGCAGCGAGAGTGACCGGAAAGCGGAAAGCGGGGGAATGGTGTTATGGCCTGTGGTAATTGGAAGATTCGGGAAGGTTCGGGAGTTCTAAAATCCCGAACCTAGGTTGCTAAACCTTTTGGATTAAGAAAAAAATGTTCAGAAACCTAGGTTCGGGATCTGAGATCCTCGGAAAAAAAAAGTGTCTGAACCTCCCCAAAACTTTGGCCATTAGGTGAAGTGAGGGGATTTTGTGTGTGTGTGTGTGTGTGTGTGGTGTGTGTGTGTGTGTAGATGGTTGAGAGGGGGGATTGTAAAATGAGGGGTGGTGTGGTTTGGGGGATGTTTTATTATTATTATTATTATTATTATTATTATTATTATTATTATTATTATTATTATTATTATTATTATTATTATTGTGACCACAGCGCAGGTTCCCAAATATAAACCCATTGTCGGGAAATGAGCACATTCCCTGTGCTGTGTGTAATGTCGCTTGAGCCTCTCGCTGTAATGTTGTGGTTTTGGGGCCACGGGCTAACCATGTTTCATGTCAAGCAGCGTCGAGAGAGGGTTAGCACTTGGATGGGTGACATGCTTGGAAAGCCAACCACCAAACGTTGTTGCATCCATTTTCATTCATCAGTTTACTATAAGTTGTACTGATAACCACCACACGACAAACAAGACTGAAGCTAGCGCACGACGCACCCCCAGTCCGTTAAGTGGCGAATGGGTGCCTGTTTAGAACCGGGAGAAAGTAAAGCAGCGAAGGAGAGAAGGTAGGCACCACCCTCATTATGCTGGCCTTGAGAAAAGGGAGTTCTCTGACGCTTCCCTCCCCTGCGACCCAAAGGTTACGGGGACTTTTCTGCATTTACCTTTGAATTGTCGGTTGGTGGAATAAAATTCTGTAATCTGTATTCTGCCGAAACAGACAGCCTGGATACCTTGTCCCTTAAATACAATAGAAGAGGCGAGAGACAGAGACAGACAGAGAAGAGAGACAGACAGACAGATAAAAGAGAGAGAGAGAGAAATGGAGATAGAGACAGACAGACGGACAGAGAAGAGAGAAACAGAAATACAGACAGAGAAAGAGAGAGAGACGGTGAGAGAAACAGAGAGTCAGAGAAGAGAGAGAGAGAGAGAGAGAGAGAGAGAGAGAGAGAGAGAGAGAGAGAGAGAGAAAGAATTTTAAAAAAAGACAGAGATAAACAGACAGACAGAGACACAGCGAAGAGCCTTACCCCCCCCCTCCCCCTCCCTCCCTCGCCCACTCACACACATATAAGACATTTAACAAAGCTTGACAAACTTTTAAAAACAAAACCAAACAAAACAAAACGTGACAGCTTTTGAAAACAAGACGGAAAATGTAGCAGCCATGATGGAAACATAAATCTGGTGACACCTCGCGACGCGCGAGAACACGGACCACGTGACTGGTAAAACTGACACCGAGAAGACCGACCACGTGACTGGAAACTGACACCGTAGCCAAACTGGGACTAACCAGATGTTTTTCTTCATTCAAGAGCAAACTGCAGCACCGACAACAACTTGAATCGTAACAGCCGTGGCCACAAGAAGAAGACCTCCCCAACAAAACCAAGAACTTGAACGTTTTCCAGCCTTACAACTTTTCTGCGTGAAGAATTAAAGTAAATCAGCGATAGAGAAATTAAACTAAAGCTCATTTTGCAACTTTTTCTTCCCGAGTGTGTGCAAAGGTTATTGAGTGAACAGTTGTTGGTTTTTTTTAACATCATTGTAGTAGAGGAACCAAGCAAGGAACAAACACTTTCAAACATGATGAAACTACTTGTCATCGTCAGTGAGTATTTCATTTTTATATTGCTCCAAGTTTTACTGTGGTTTTTTTCTGTCTGTCTGTTCGTTTGTCTTTGTGTGTGTGTGTGTGTGTGTGTGTGTGTGTTTCTCTCTCTCTGATTTGGTATTAATTTTCCTTCTTTACCAGCTCTTCCGATTCATTTACTCATTTTATTTATTTCTGTCCCTCGTATCTTCCTTCCGTCCTGTATATACATATGTATGTATGTATGTATGTATGTATGTATGCATGTATGTATGTATGTATGTATGTACACACACACACACACACACACACACACACACACACACACACACACACACACACACACGAGGATTCGTTCATACGTTTTGAGACTTTTTAATAAATATAAGAAGGCTTCATCATTTTGATAGAGATATTTTTACTCACAAAGCCTCATCATTTGGGTCCACTTCAGTGCTGTTCAACATACTCGACACCGATTTCAACGCACTTTTTCATCCGATAAACCCAACAGTCAATCCAATCAGTCAAATGGTTCAGCTGCGCTTCCACGGCAGAAATGAGGCTGTCCCTGTCTTCAAAATCAATTCCTTTTAGATCTTTCTTAATGGTGGGGAACAGCCAGACCTTGTGCCTTCCGGAAGTTTCAAAAATCGCCCTAAAGAACTTCATCATTCACCATGACAACGCGCCTCCTCACAAATAAAAAACAAACTGCTGAGTTTCTCGCCAAATCTGGGATCGATATCCTCGAACCACCGAACCTTATTCGCCAGATTTGGCACCTTGCGACTTCTGGCTGTTCCCCACCATTAAGAATGAGCTGAAAGGAATTGATTTTGAAGACAGGGATAGCCTCATTTCTGCCGTGGAAGAGCAGCTGTACCATTTGACTGATTTTTGGCACTGTTGGATTGATCGGATGAAAAAGTGCATTGAAATCGGTGGCGAGTATGTTGAACAGCACTAAAATGGTCTCAAATGATGAGGCTTTGTGAGTTATTTTATAGCTGTGAATAGGGTTTTGCTATTCTATTTCTGTCTTTTTTTTTGTCATTTGTGTACATAGTTGTAAATAGTCTATTTCTGTCTTTTTTGTAATTTGTGTACATAGTTGTAAATAGTTTGTACCTTTACTGTTCCGTCTTTTGGTGTATTGTAGCAAAAGCGATGTTTTATCGTGTGCATGTATTTATATCTAATGACTATGTAAAGCGTGGTGAGTCTGGTCATAGGCTGGAGAACCCGCTATATAAAAATCCGTTATTATTGTTATTATTATTTTTTTTCTTTTCAAATTGATGAAGCCTTTTTGTATTTATTTCAAAGAGTCTTAAAACCTAAGATCAATACCTCGTATGTATACATTTTGGCATTTTTAAATATTTATTATTTAACAAAGTAACACAAAACTATTGAGAATGTTTGGATGCTCATCCATATTGATTAGCAAGGATTCATGTCCAAGAAAGATTTTTAGTTTACGTCTTGTGTATTGTGCCAGGGTGAGTGATTGGTTGCTTGATCGTGAGTTTCCTTTGCTCATGTTTTCGTGCGCCTGTTGATTTCAATGCTTACATTTCATTGTGATCAGAAGACGATGTGTTGTAATATAAGATGTCATAATTTCTTAATAATTGTCAATTATGTATGTATGTATGTATGTATGTATGTATGTATGTATGTATGTATGTATGTATGTATGTATGTATGTATGTATGTATGTATGTATGTAAGTATCTATATATGTATGTATGTGTGTATGTATGTATAATGCATGCATGCTTGTATGTGTGTATGTATGGATGGATTTACGTATGGATGTATTAAAAAGTATTATTTATATCTTTCAATTGATTTAATTTATTTCTATCCTAAAAAAAATAATAAAAAAAACTTTATTTATTTGTTCGTTGTAGCCAGTGAGGTTTGTAAGCATCTTCTTTCAGTTTACAAGATACATGATACAAGACACGCGATTCAGGATACAAGAAACAAGATAACGTATTGTCCTCATTTACAGAAGGACAACTGACATGGGGCGACGTAATACACGTAAATCGAAAACACGTGGCAGGACATTTATCATCGCCAACAAAAGCATTTAATATGACATCACAGCTCACTCCCATAAACATCCACGGACACTATAAAAAAACGCTCTTAAAAAAAAGAAAAAAGAACGTACACAGTGAAACACACAGTGAAATACATAAAACCTAATTTAGGTTTTGTATTTTATTGTAATTTCTAGTGGTTATTTATTGTAGCCAGTAAAGTTAAGTGTCTTATTACAGGCACACGTTTCAGCTCTAGTTATGTATTTCAATTTTACGTCTGTTCACCATTTGTGATTTTAGACGATCTGTTCAAACGCTTATCCTCTACCCTAGACACACACACACACACACACACACACACACACACGCACACCCACCCACACGCACCCACACACAAACACACGCATAGAAGGACTGACAAATACACACACAAACACACACCCACATAAACGTACACACAAACACACACACTCTCTCAATATTTCTCTCTCTCTCACGCACACGCACGCATACGCGCACACGACCTCCCGCTGCACTCACGGACACACTCGTGCACATTCACCCCGCACCATTACACACCTAAACAGAAGCTGTCATAAAAAATGAAAAAAAGAAAATCCAACCGAACTAGGATCTAGGACGAAATTAAAGTAGAATCATCGCGTCTTGCTCCACACTAAAGGTCTGTGCGAATAGCAATGACCTTTTCTCCTTGGTTTTCTCCCTTTGAGATGTCACCCCCCCCCCCTCTTCTCTCTCTCTCTCTCTCTCTCTCTCTCTCTCTCTCTCTCTCTCTCTCTCTCTCTCTCTCTCTCTCTCTCTCTCTCTCTCTCTCTCTCTCTCTCTCTCTCTCTCTCTCTCGTCTTACAAGTGGAAGATGGATGTGCGACTTTTGCAGTTCTTGTCACAATGCTCCGTCTTGTCCGTCTTTTGGCGTGTCCGCGTGACGTCACGTAACCGTAAGTGACGTCATGTATGATTTATCGCGTCATTCATATACAAGGTCTTAGGGCGTATTGTTGTTTTTTTGTGTTTGTTTTTAAACTTGTATTTATTTTGTTGACTTATTTTCCTGTTTATTCATTAATTCATTTCTTTCTTTCTTCCATAACTAATTAATGAATGAATTAATTTACTTACGCATGTAGGCATGTAAGCTTATATATTTTATGTATTAATACATTATTTTATATAATGTACTCATTTTTTTGTTAATGCATTTATGTATTTTATTTATTTATTTTTTTTGGGGGGTGGGGAGTGGGGGGGGGTATTATTTATTTATTTATTTATTTATTGCATAGTTATCAACTCCTTGTGTGGCACTATTTATAAACTAATTGAATAATTGATTTGACTGTTTGATTGACTGGTTGCAGGCTGTCTGGCAGTGGCTAGCCATGGATTTGTCACACCACAAGGTGTCTACACTGGTGCTGGAGGCTTCCGTAAGGCATCACCATTATCATCATCGTTGTAGTCGTCGTCATCGCCATCATCATCATCATCATCATCATCATCATCATCATCATCATCATCATCATCATCATCATCATCATCATCATCATCATCATCATCGTCATCATCATCATCATCGTCATCTAATTCTTCATTATCATCATCATCGACGTCGTTATCCTCATAATTGTCGTCATCGTCATCTCTATCATCATCGTCGTCATTATCGTCATCGTCGTCGCCATTATCATCATCAGTTGTTTTTATTGTTTTTCATCTTCCCGTCCTTCGAAGTTGTGTGTGTGTGTGTGTGTGAGCGCGCGCGCGTGTGTGTGTGCGTTTGTGTGTGTATATGTGGGTGTTTTGTTTTTTTACTCTCTCTCCGTCTCTCTCTCCGTCTCTCTCTCTCTCTCTCTCTCTCTCTCTCTCTCTCTCTCTCTCTCTCTCTCTCTCTCTCTCTTTCAGTCTGCGACTGAATGGGTTTAAAATCATTTTAAATTTACTTTTCTTTTTTTTTCTTACAATAAATAATATTAACGTCATTATTTTGTCAGGAGTGGATTTCAACCAGTTCAGAAACAGTCCGAAAGCTCTTGAAGGTAAGGTTTCTTACATTGGTAATTCTTCTTCTCTTTTTTTGGGCGATATAAAAATGGCCATTTTGACTGTCCGTTTTAGCAGTATGATTGCTCTGGTGGTTCAGTGTTGATCTAGGCAACCCATAACCTCTTCTTTCCGGAAGGTCTCGTCTGTCGATTCACCAATGGTGGGTGTAGACGTAAAACGTCAGTGTTCATTCATTTTCCTTTTTCTTCTTCTGGAGGAGAGGCATAGTTTTTCCTTATTCGTTGCTAACTCATGATGATGAAGATGATAATGACGATGATGATGAAAATGATGATGCTGATGATGATGATGAAGATGATGGTGAAGAAGAAGAAGAAGAAGAAGAAGAAGAAGAAGATGATGATGATGATGATGATGATGATGATGATGAAGATGATGATGATGATGATGATAATGATGATAATGATAATGATGATGATAGTAATAATATTAACAATAGCAATAACAATAAAGTGTTTGTCGTTTTTGCTTTCAGCAATTTGCAACCAAGCCGGTGAGTATAAAATGTACCGTTTGACAACTTTGTGTTGATTACACTAAAAAAAAAAAAAAACGCTTATTACTTTAAGCTCATCCAATATTTTGTTATTTTGTTGTTTGTGCATGAGTTCAGAAAGGTGCTGAAGGGCACTTCCTGAGAAGACCTTGAAACATAGACAAGCGGCTTTGTACTAAATAGGCTGTTCCACCGGCAGCCAATGGAGTGTGTATAACAGGGGAGTGACATGCGGTGTTTTCTTTGACCTAAAACTGATGCGGGCTGAAACAATTTGAACAGTTTGGAGAGATTGGATAACCAACAAAGCACATCCAATCAGCAAGGGCGTTACAAAAGACGAGACAATACGCAGGAAGTGACAAGGGTTTTTGTAGCTTCTTCAGTGAGAAAGCGGCGGATAGAGCTGATGCGCTTAATTTCAAGGTTGGCTGCCTTGACCTGTTTTTTTTGTAACATGATGTCTCTTAGAAAGATCAGAGTCAATGTAGAACCCAAGATCTCTGGCCTTTCCTGAGAGTGTGACATATGCTAAGCCTAACTGAATGCACGCGTTAGTTCATCTCTTTCGACACCCAGTGTTCTTCCTCTCCAAGACGAGTGCCTTGTCACGTGCCTTTCTCTGTCTGTAACCTTGAGACGTCACATCCTTTGCAGACATCACATCCTTTGCCTTTTTTTTAAAGCCCAGGTCAAAATGCCGAGTTTTAGATCTCAATAACTCAATAAGGAAACGGATTGGAACGCGGCATGTCTTATTTTTTTCCAGCAACTTTATCCAGTTCAAAACTAATGATGTGGAAGTAGTCTTTAAAGTGCTGAGATAAATTAATTATTGTCGTCCACACCACACGCCCCCCACCCCCACAACCCCTACTCTCACACCCTCTACCCCCCAACCCCCTTAACAACAAAAAAATTATAAAGTCTAATTTATGCTAAGAGATGACTGTTGGCTTATTTATAAATACTTTTTTCTTGGGTGTGTTTCTAATGTTTGCGAAAAATAAATCGCAGCTTTGTGTGTCACCATCCCAATTTGGACTTGTCTCCCTTACGTGTACAAGCGTTAGGCGCTAACACATGGAGTTACGTTACGTAGCTTGGCACTCACCGGTCTAAAACACGATGAGCGTCAGGATCTTTAAAGCCCGTGCGACGCAATGCGTGCGTGCACAATTTTTAGACCTCGGTTTATACTCTCATTCCAGCAAGTAATGTTTACCAACATCGGAGCGCTTTTAAAAAAATTTTAAAATATATTTTAAGAATTTAAAAAAAAATCTTTCTTACATTTTTGTGCTGGGGAGTATAAACAGAGATCAAGTCTGTACGTACGATCCTCCTCCCCGCCCCCCCCCCCACTCCCAAGGTGACTATGACTGGTGAGGGACTCCTTTCACGTGCGGGCGACTTGCCCATTCTCACCATCATGGCGCACGAGCTTATCCATTCCCTCACCGATACAGTCCGGGTCTTTACTGACGGCTCCGTATTGCCGGTGGGGGGTGGGGGAGGGAGGCGGGGGAGGGGGAGGCAGGTAACGGATTTTATGTCGACGGCGGCACTACCTCCTCTGGTGGTTTGCCGCCTGGCTCAGCGGTGCTCGCCTACGAGCTTGTCGCTATCAGGGAGTCGCTGCGTGGCTTGGAGGACGCGCCCCTTCCTCTCGACTCAAGAATATCTGTTCTTTCCGATTCTAGGGGCGCCCTTAGCTGTATTGAGGGAATGGTAGGACACACCAGACCTGGTGTGGTACACTCCATATTAGACTCTATCTCTACTTTTTGCTGAACGTGGCCACCAGGTACACTTCTACTGGATCCCCTCTCATGTGAGACTCAGAGGCAATGAGAAGGCGGATCGAGCCGCCCGCCGCCGTGGGATCGGCTGGCATGTCCATGGCATCCCTCCTCATACGTCCCATCTCCTGCCGAGATCAAAGCACAAATAAAACACAAACTTTGACGTAGGTGGGACGACGACTTTCTTTGCCTGGTGCGGGGACAGGTGGGACCGTGCCCTGCTTCACGGACACCGACCAGTGCCACTTTACGCAAATTGCCCACCCCAGTTGACTACTATCATGCTACGTCTATGTTCGGGACTATGTCCTCACCCCCTTTTCCCAGCCTAATGTATCTGTGGCGAAAAGTCAATTACGACCATTGCATGTTTCAATGCGCGGCCCTTGAGGCCGACTTCTCAGTGGTCAGGACTGCCTGTCTCTCCTTGCAGCTAGGCAGTTTGGCAGACTTGGTGGCATACTCCTTCTCTAGTGACCTCGGACTTTTGCTGCGGACCGCGGCATGCGCCTATTACTCCGGCATGGCTGCACACCTATAGGTTTCTATGAAGACCTATCCCAACCTTTCTCCCCAAACTTCCACATGGCAACGCGGGTGGGTGCCACCTTGGCACCTCCTGATAACGGGCGACCTGATCCCTGCCGGTTAACCCCCTGGGTGCCCTTCTTTCCTCGGAAGGGTGTCTGCTGGTCTCTACCCGGACGACTTCCCCATCTCAGCTTTCTCCTTATCTCCAACGGTTTGCGGCTGAGTTGCCGTACGTGACTGTACCTCGATCGGCCATGGGCTTGGCCCATGGCTGCTTATACTTCTGCCCGTCAGTGGGGGCCTGGTCCCTCCTGCCCCACTTAACTCCCCTAATCTCAGTTAGCTAGCCGTGATGGGTGACCTGGTCTCCCATCCCTGGTATAATCTCCACTTGGTGCGACCAATACCGTGGAGCTTGCCCCCCCCCCCCCCCCCCCCCCCCCCTGTTTAGGAATATTTCTATAAGAAGATAATGACGTCATTATATTAAGTACGTCATGTTTAGATTATAATTTTTACGTCATCAAAAACCGCAGACGAAGCCGGGTGCTGTTGCTTGGTCATTCAATAAAATTGTACTCTGCATAATAATACCTGGACTCCACTGTCTTAAATAATTGTGGTAAACAAGCACCCCCCACCCCCGGTGACCAGTTGCACATATCACGACCTAGACCTATTCCTTGCACCATTACCCGACGGTGGCCAACCGGCGTGATGGAGGGCTATCCGGATCCTCGCGCCTCGGACCTGGTCCGACGGTCGCTAAGGGCTTCGGTGGTGCCCGTAGAGGTGCTGGAGGTGTTGGTACCTGGTGCCACACCTATGTATCTCCTCGACAGGTAGATCTCCCACAGGGGAATTAATATCATAGACATCACTCACCACATGGCTGACACCTTCAGTCGACCCTATGGGTCCTGGGTGTCAGTTCACATGACTGACCTTAACATGATTACGACGTTACCTACAGTAGACAATCGTGTCCTGCGTTTTAGCCTTATTGTGCACACTTGTTGACACCCTAATTTGACATTTCTCACCCCATGGCTGATGCCCATCCTCGACCCTATGGGTCTAGGGCATCAGTTCCCATGAATGACCCTTAGGCCACATGGCCCTTTCATCTAGTGACTCCTGTGTTCTGGTCCTAGCCACTTGGAGTGATACCCCTTGGGGTCATGAGCAATCTTGCCACTGTAGATTGTTCTAACCTATAAAGGGAAACGTGAAAGCCCCAGTTGAAAACCTGTCTTTCCTTTATAAGCATGACCGATTCACTGCGGCAACAGTACCCCCGTTGGAGTCCCGGGGGTTTCAGTATAAATAGTATCCCCACTTTCTGGAAATTTAGTGCTTTAAATTTCCACTGTCGCTGTCTTCCTCATTTGCTCTTTCCCATTCCTGCTCTGTCCTATCACTCTGCTATACTATCTTCTTCTTCGCTAGATCAATGACCTACCTTTTTTCTTGAAAACTCTTCCTGGACAAGACCTCTTGTTTGTGTATGAGGTCTGTTGGATCAGCTTGGGAGTATTGGACGCTTTCTGCCGGGTGGTCACTAGGGCTTCCTATGATGTTATTATTTAGCAATATAGGTATTTTATATGTATGTGTTTTGTTGATAATTTATAATGATGTTTGTATTCTATTTTGTTTTTGTAAACGGGGGTTCGAGTAGTTGGGGTAAAGCCTCAGCCGTCCCCTGCGTGGGATGTCTTTATTGTAAAGTGACTGGCCGGTGGAGGGCATTCAATTTTCCCACTAGGGTTGTTTCAGCAGATCTTTTATGCGGATCGGGGGTTGTCCGGTCCTGATTTGGCTCGGAGGAGTCCGCTGGACCTAAAGCAACAATCAATCAATCAATCAAAACTTGGAGTGATACCATCTATGATCATCCTATACATTACTTTTTAAATTCCTTTTATACCAGATTGTCCTTATAGGATTTTTTACCCCACCCGAGCTTGAGGCTCTTATAAACTTTTTAAATCAACAAGATATCTCTTTTTATAAATATATTCTTAATAACATAGTCCCCTATATGCTGATGTGTTGGGGACTATAATTTATTTAACGTAAACGTAAACGTACGTACGCATACTGTTGTACGGACGGTGCGAAATTTTAGTATTGTGATGTTTGTGTTCAGTTTGTTTGTTTAAATTTGACACTATTTTATTTTATTTTATTTTATTTTATTTTATGTTATTTATTCCATTGACAGGATGGATCATGTGGTTGACTAACTCATTCTCTGATTGGTTGTTTGTTTTCAGTGATGGCCAATGGTGGACTGGCGACAGACAGGCTTTGTAAGTAGTGCCATCGACGACAAGTAGAACTCAATAATAGCTCTGTGTGTGTGTGTGTGTGTGTGTGTGGGTGTGTGTGTGAGTGTCTGAGTTTGTATGCGTGCGTGCGTGCGTTCTCATGCGTGTGTGTTTGACTGTTCACCTGCATGTCAAATTGCATAACCTACTGCCTTGTCTGTTAGTCTGTGTGTGTGTGTGTGTGTGTGTGTGTGTGTGTGTGTGTGTGTGTGTGTGTGTAAATTTGTCTATCAGGTTGTCAGTCTGTCAGTTTGTTAGTCTTTTCTGTCCGTCTATCTGTCAGCTTGTCCGACATTTAATATTAATAATGTGTTTTTTATTTTTTATTGCAGCCGATGTTATGCGAAGTGCCGTAGAATACATGTGTAAGTTTGCTTTTTTTCTACCTTTTTTTTTTTAATGACATGTCTACTTTTCATAATGACTCTTTGGACAATGTTTCTATTCCAACTTTTGCCACGTCAATACCACGCTAAAGATGTTATTTAATTTGAAATGACAAAAGTCGGCTTATCAATATATTTTCTCTTCAGACAGTGTTTCATGTCCTTTCCTTGGTAACATCAGTGCTACGATAAAGAATCCTGACAGTTGTTTTTTTTTTTAAACAGTGATCCTTCTCACGTGTCGCCTGCACAACACGTTAAAATCCTCGGTCGTTCTATCCAAATTAGCAAGATGGCAAGCCATTCAATTAAAGCTTACCTAAAATAAAATAAAAAAAAAATTGTTATAAAGCAGCCATTTTCAAAGGTGTGAATTTTCGCAGAAAGTTCAAGTAGTGCTAGCCGCCCGAGACGCTCACTTGCAGCATTTGGGCGCATAGTCAGACGCCCAGACAACTGAGCACAATGCTGGGACAAGGCACCTTAGCGCTGGCCCGGGTGCCTTTATGTTATGCAAATATTTATACTGTTTTCCTTCCTGGGTCTAACCGGGCATATAAATAGCTGTGAATAGGTTTTTTCCAATTCTAGTTTTGTCTTTTTTTGTCATTTGTGTACATAGTTGTAAATAATTTTTTTACTTTTACTGTTCCGTCTTTTGGTGTATCGTAGCAAAAGCGATGTTTGGTCGAATGCATGTATTTTTATGCAATGACTATGTAAAGTGCGGCGAGTCTGGTCATAGGCTGGAGTGGCGCAGTGGATAAGTCGCCGGTTTCCTATGCCGAAGGTCGCGGGTTCGATTCCCGCAAGGGGCGAACGTATGTGACTTAGGTACGAGACTATTGAGGTCACCGAGGGTTTTCTCCGGGCACTCCGGTTTCCTCCCTCCCTTCAATAATGGTACAGGATGCAGTCAATATAAAAAATTTCAAAAATAAAAATTCGATTTTCTTCCGTCTTCTAATAGCGATCTCCCTGCCTTTACACCACCTGTTTGAGTGATGTATGTGTATTTGGTGTGTGTGAGGGTAAATGAGACAGGTGAGCGTGTATGTTGGTATAGATCGCCGCGCTTTGAGCCTTGGGGAAAGGCGCGTATATAGCATCCTGTATTATTATTATTATTATTATTATTATTATTATTATTATTATTATTATTACACGCTATTAAAAATCCGTTATTATTATTATTATTATTATTATTATTATTATTATTATTATTATTATTATTATTATTATTATTATTATTATTATGTATCCGGCAATCGTACCCTCCCCCCCCTCCCCTCTAGGACACGAGCAATGAGATCTTTAAAGTCTGTGAGATAGAATGCGCGTGTTCACAGACTAGACCTCAGTGTATACTCTCGTCTCCAACGTTGATAATTATGTGTGTGTGTTCCAGCCACTGCCATGGGTGCTACCGCCAATCCCACAATGCTTGGCGCCGGCAGCCCACAGTGGACCTGTGAGTATTTATTATTCAATGAATTGATTAGTTCATTAATTAATAAATGTACTTTACTTATTTACTTATATCTGTACTTGCACGTTGATTACGTACCTACACACCTCAATCCACTCCTAAATCATTTGAAGGCTGTATTTTTTTGTGTACGCACTTTAATGTTTACCCTTTTTGATTTCATTCTGCGATCCTCCCCGTAGCAGACTATGCAAGGGAAGTAATACGTACGCACTTGTCTCAGACGATTCAAGAAGACAATGCAAGATGTATTCTGATGTTTCTTTTTTTCTTCTTTCCCGCTTACAGCATTCATATCAAATTTCTACATTTGGGGGCACATTAATTAATTACTTAATTAAATGTACTTAACTATTTATTTATTGGTCCCACTAAATATTGCTTTCTGGTATTTAGACATCGTAGCATGCAAATACAAGGGAAGTAATACGCTTTTGCAACAGGCGATGCAAAAAAAGAAAAGAAGGAAAGAAAGAAAGAAAGAAGGAAGAAGAAGAAGAAGAAGAAGAAGAAGAAGAAGAAGAATAAGAAGAAGAAGAAGAAGAAGAAGAAGAAGAAGAAGAAGAAGAAGAAGATGATGATGATGAAGATGAAGATGAAGAAGAAGAAGAAGAAGAAGAAGAAGAAGAAGAAGAAGAAGAAGAAGAAGATGATGATGATAATGATGATGATGGTGGTAATAATGATGATGATGATGACGATGATGATGACGATGATGATGATGATGGTAATAATGATGATGATGATGCCGTAGACGACGACGACGACGGCGACGACGACGACGATGATGATGATGATGATGATGATGATGATGATGATGATGATGATGATGATGATGATGATGATGATGATGATGATGATGATGATGATGATGATGATGATGATGATGATGATGATGATGATGATGATGATGTTGATGCACACCATAACGTAAGCTGTGATTGTTCTGTCATGGCAGGTCTGCTCCAAGCTTCCACTTCCAACGGCAGTAAGTTGGTTTTCCTATTTGTAGTTCACAACAACTTTGGTAAAGCTCGTATGGGGTGGCCTCGTGGCGCAGTGGATAAGCCGCCGGTTTCCAATGCCGAAGGTCGCGGGTTCGATTTCCGCAAAGGGCGAACATATGTGACTTAGGTACGAGACTATTGAGGTCACCGAGGGCTTTCCTCGGGCACTCCGGTTTCCTCCCTCCCTTCAATAATGGTACAGGATGCAGTCAATATAAAATTTCAAAAAAAAAAAATTCGATTTTGTCTCCGTCTTCTAATAGCGATCTCCCTGCCTTTTTACACCACCTGTTTGAGTGATGGATGTGTATTTGTTGTGTGTGTGAGGGTGGATGAGACAGGTGAGCGTGTATGTTGGTACAGATCGCCGGGTTTTGAGCCTGATTGATTTGGGGAAAGGCGCGTATATAGCATCCATTATTATTATTATTATTATTATTATTATTATTAGTATTAGTATTAGTATTAGTATTAGTATTATTATTATTATTATTATTATTATTATTATTATTATTATTATTAATTTATTTATTTATTTATTTATTTATTTATTTTGTTCTTCATTTCAGTGAACCCTGGAAATGCTGCAAGTGAGTAGAAAATAGCTTTTAATATTACAGACACTTGTCTTAATACTTCATTGCCAAATCCGTATGGGTGGATTAAAAAAACCAAAACATTTCTTTAAAATTTTATGATAATACGGTACTTTTAATTTGTCACGTAGGTCATCTGTTTATATAATCCGTGAGTATATAATAGGAGTACTTCCTAAATAGCTGTCAACATGTAGTTTGTACCGCTTTTCAGGGGAAGCAACTCTCATTGACCTACTTTCGGTTTATTTAGGCGTACTGTAAACATGTATTTTGTACCGCTTTTCAGGGGAAGCAACTCTACTTTCGGTTTATTTAGGGATAATGCCTATTTTGAATTAATAAATAAATAAATTATGTATTTATTTATATACGTATTTACCAATTTATGTATTCATTTAGTAAAGTATTTTCGGGTGGTCATTGTCTTTTTTTTTAGATGGAGTCGGTGATTACTATGACACCGTGGTGGAACTGCCAATAAACCAGCATCTTCCTTTTGCGTTCAGTGAGTGGCAGTATATTTATTTATTTATTTATTTATTTATTTATTTATTTATTTATTTATTTATTTTATTTATTTATTAACATTATTTATTTATTTATTTATTTATTTATTTATTTATTTACTTACTTACTTACTTACTTACTTACTTACTTATTTATTTATCGATATCAAGAGTCGCTGAAGGCGCTGGCCGACACAGGATCTAACTGGAGCTGCCGGTAGCACGCACTTGCCTCCTTTGGGGGCTTCGTCTGACTCCCCAGACAGCGGAGCATAATCCCGGACTATGAGGAACGCGGGAGAATGGACCTAGGTGTATTTGTGCCGCTGGCATTCAGCGGTCTAGGAACATGGGCGTCAGGATATCTCAAATCCGTGCGATTGAACGCGATGGAATTGTGTGAGCACCTACAGCTTGAAGAAGAAGACGTAAAGAAGGGGGAGAAGAGGAAGAAGAAGAAGAAGAAGAAGAAGAAGAAGAAGAAGAAGAAGAAAAGGAAAAAGAAGGAGAAGAAGAAGGAGAAGGAGAAGAAGAAGAAGAAGAAAAGAAGGAGAAAATGAAGAAAAAGGAGAAGAAGAAGGAGAAGAAGAAGGAGAACAAGAAGGAGAACAAGAAGAATGGAGAAGAAGAAGAAAATTGAGAAGAAGAAGGAGAATGAGAAGAAGAAGAAGAAGAAGAAGAAGAGAGAGAACATTGAGGTTTAACGTCTACACCCACCATGGCAGACGGGGATAACCATCCCAGGGAAAGAGGGGTAGGGACCTGAATCAACACTGAACCACCAGAGCAATCATACTGCTAAAATGGACAGTGAAAATGGCCACATTTTATATCGCCCACCACGGGATTCGAACCTGGGTCATCGGTGTGCCAGGCGAACGCTCTACCAATTGAGCTACCACGGTGGGGCGAAGAAGAAGAAGAAGAAGAAGAAGAAGAAGAAGAAGAAGAAGAAGAAGAAGAAGACGAATGAACAGAAAGAAGAGGATGTTGAAGAAGAGAAGAAGAAGGAGATAAAAGACAACGACCTCTTTAAACTGACCAAAGATGGAATTTCAATCTAGTCTACTATTATTTTGTTTAATCGTAATGTTATTGTGTTAGTGTTTAAACTAGACATTGAACTAACAGTCTTTCTTATTTCGTTTTTTTTTTCTTTTTCTTCTTTCAGACCCTTGCGAGATGGTGTTCTGCGGAGGTACGCAATTTTTTGTTTCTTCTTGCCATTCACCCAGCTAGTCAACAAACATCCCCGTTATCTATCTATTCATTCAACCAACTCGGAAACAGAGTAGCGGAGGGTCTAGGCGCCTATCGGGTCGTTTCTCTGGGTTCCTTTAATGAGACCCACTTTGGTCATGCCCCCAATGGAGAAATCCTTTTAACATTCACAGTGAGTGTTGCCACACTGAAAACAAAGCTTACAACAACAACAAAACTCTTTTTCAAGGTATCGTTATTATAAAAGGAATAAATGACGCAGTGTTTGTGTCTATTAATAGCAACAGCCGTGGTCTAAACAGCCACCATTCGGGAGCTAAAAATAGCATGTACTAAAGCCGGTAAGAGATAGAATTCGTAAAAAAAACACCAACCCACAATTGCTTCTCAGGTTATTATGTTAGGATGATGAAACAGACCCTACCCTACCGTACTCTACCCTACCCTAAACGTAGGAATATTGCGTGGTTGATTTTAAAGTCGATTTTAAACACAGTGTGTGAACCCTGAGAGAGGTTAGGGAGTAGATGGAAGGTAGGAGAGAGGGGTAGGGTGTGTGTGTGTGTGTGTGTGTGTGTGTGTGAGAGAGAGAGAGAGAGAGAGAGAGAGAGAGAGAGAGAGAGAGAGAGAGAGAGAGAGAGAGAGAGAGAGAGAGCGCATACACCCGTAAAACATCGTGATTTCGTCTCACGCGTTAACATGCATTGGGAGGGGAGCGTTTTACCCGGAATCATAATACTATTTTCGGGTCAATGCGTTTATTTAATTTCAATACAATCTAATAAATGAGGACACAATCAAAGGTGGCAACTTAACATATCACTTTGTCAGGAAAGAAAATCCTCAAATGGGCGCCCATTTGCAGTGTTCACCAACGTTGAAAGTTTCAGGCCAGCACAACTTAAAAACATCTTTCACTTCCTTACATACACACACAGGCTACACGAATACAACTCGATAACTATCGTCTGCAATTTCATACAAGATGGCAAAGCCATTTCAGATGTATTTTCATTGACACACATAGCCCGAAAGATACGCATTTTCAAGACGTGTAAAATTTCGTGGGCGGCGTTGACGCTTTATCGTAAGGAAGCAACAGGAAAACCCTGAAATGCTGGGCCACGATCTGAAGTATCCGCAAACCTAAACATCATCATAATAGGATCAACCAATGTTTACATATAGCACCAAAGATTTTTTTAAAAGTCATAAAGCACAATGACCTTAACCTTTGAGAAAGTATAAAAATAGTCACGAATGAAGTAACGTGCTTAGTAGTAATAACAATTAGGAATTTGGGTTCAGTTAGTCTTAAGATGGGAGGACAGCGTTCGAGAATGGACTGGTTTGACAATTAACGAAGCCGTGAGGGTTTGCTGAGGATAGAGTAAAGATGGAGTACGCTGGTTAAACGATCATCTGTGGTGCGCAAACGACCTTTGAGTTACGGGATAGCATAGGATAGGATATTGTTGAGATAATGCAAAAGGAGTATTTTAAACACACACACAAAAAACCGTTACATTCGGAGCGACGAACTGACTGACTGACCAACTGACTGCCTGACCAACTGACTGCCTGACCAGCTGACTGACTGACCAACTGACTGACTGACCAAATGACTATAACCATGTTGGTACTGAAGGTTGGCCCATGATTTGCACAGCTGCTCAACCAAAGCTTTTCAGATTTTTGAGGTTAGGTCAGCCAAGCTAGCTATAAATTTAGCTTCGCCGATGCTTCCTTTCACTGGAAAGAAGGGTGCAGGCAAAGCTATAAATAGCCCGCAGCATGCGAAACGCAGAAGCACTGAAAAGTGCCGCTCACATAGGAAGTGAGCTGGTGTGTTTGAAGGACCTGTTGACCAAAAAAACGCAACAAAAAACGCTTAAAACAAACAACAAAGAAACAAGGCACCGATACTAATTGACTGGCTCCGTACGTCACACAGAGCAAGGCATGACGCCGATGGCGATCGCTGCCGAGGTGGCGAGACGTTTGCAGTGGCGTCAGCCGCTCGGGAACCTGGCCACCTACTTCGGTAGCATGGCAAGCAAGCTCAACCAGCCTGGGATGGGCGGAATGACCTCACCTATGGGCGGTGGTAAGATGATCAGTGATGATAATGATTACAATGATGATGATGATGATGATGATGATGATGATGATGATGATGATGATGATGATGATGATGATGATGATGATCATGGTGGTGATCATGATGATGTTGACGACTATAATGATGATGATGATGATGATGATGATAAGGAGGAGGAGGAGGAAAAAGAGGAAGAGGCGGGATAATGGATAAAGGCGATAACGACGACCACGACGTTGATGAGAGGCGGAGAAGGAGAGGGAGAAAGAGGACGATGAAAAAGAAGAAGAAGAAGGAGAATGGATGCAGATTTTGACAACGACGACAACGGCGATGATGATGTTACTAATGATAATGATGTTGATAATGTCAGTGATGACAATAATGATGATTGATGATGACGATCCTGCTGATGATAGGATGAGGATGACGTGACGATGATAAGGAGGAGGTGGAACGGATAAAGGCTACGACGACGATGACCATGATGATGATGATGATGACGATGATGATGATGATGATAATGATGATGATGACGATGATGATGATGATGATGATGATGATGATGATGACGATGATGATGATGATGATGATGATGATGATGATGATGATGATGATGATGACGATGACAATAGTGCTGAGGATGCTTTTAGTATCGTATCGTCAATATTAAACGGTCATCTCCGCGTGCTGTTCGCAGGCATACCCAACATGATGAACATGTTCCAGAACATGGGAGGCAGCAACCCCAACCCCAACCCCAACCCCACAGCCCTCTCCACCAACCCCATGCTCAGCATGTTCCAGAATATGGGGAACCCAGCCGGCGCTGCCGCCAACCCCTCCTCCGGCCCAGCGGCGAACCCCATGCTCGCCATGTTTCAGAACATGATGAAGCCACAAGTCCCACCCGCAACAGCCACCACCGCCCAGCCCGCAGTCCCTGCCGTACCCGCCACTCCTGACCTCACTGCCGGCGGTGCCGTGGTCAACCCGCCTCCCGGAGCTGGAAGCGCCGCTGCTGTGACCCCCGGTGGCGCTACTTCCCCGGCCGGAAGCTCCGGCAACGCCATGATGGACATGATGCAGAGAGCGCAACAGATGATGGCCTTGATGAAGAGTATGGGAGGAATGGGGACCAACGCTAACCCTATGTCCGGTAATTATGTATTTGTTTTTTGTTATTTATTTATTTATTTATTTATTTATTTATTTATTTATTTATTTATTTATTTATTTGTTTATTTATTTATTTATTTATTTATTTATTTATTTATTTATTTATTTATTTATTTATTTATTTATTTATTTATTTATTCGTTCGTGTATAGCGACTTTCCTGCGGAAAGACACGCTGCCCGATACGGGATCGAGCTCAAGCCTCCCGAGGCGCGCACTTGCTGCTCTGATAGGCCCATCGTCTGACGCCTCAAACAACTGGGCACAGTCCTGGGCGACCTGCCGATGGGCAGTGAAGGGACCCAGAATTTAGATTATAGTGCTTCGTGTCGCTGGCTGTACTTGCCTAGCTGGCGTAGTTTATTCCGTCCAGGATTTTTTTTAACAGTCCGTGCGATGGGATGTGTGCGTGCGTGCGTACGCGTAATAGACCTCGGTTTATACTCTCATCCGACGGATTAGCCCGGGTTTGGCAGTGCACCGGGGCTCGTGTTAGGTTTTGGACGGAGCTCCAGGCTTAGCACAGATGCGTGGGACGAGTTGAGGACACAGCGACATGGCCGTCTGTATCTATGGCGCGCATCCACAAATGCCAGCCATGGGCAGCAGAGAATGGGAGATGGACCTTTGCTATCTATTATTCCTTCAGTCCACGAAGGGCAGCTACTACTAAGGATGTTATCCAGGATGTTATCAATACACTCCAGTCCAATCTCTTTTAGGCGAGCCAGCTTTATCACTGGTGTCCTACACAAACGTTTTGTCTCCCTTGTGTAGGTTGTAACAATGAAGTTTCCATTTTTTGTGAGCGTGTTTTGTTGTCAACAGGCAGCATGCCAAACATGGGCGGTATGCCAAACATGGGCGGTATGCCAAGCATGGGCGGTATGCCAAGCATGGGCGGCAGCTCGGGCGGCATGCCAGGCATGGGAGGCCTGAATAGTCTTTTCAACATGATGGCTATGAACAGCGCTATGCAAGACGCCCCTGACATGCCTGTGGGCGGCATGATGGGTGGTATGATGGGCGGTATGTCAGGACTTAGCGGTTTAATGGGCGGTATGCCAGGAATGGGCGGCATGCCAGGAATGGGCGGTATGCCAGGAATGGGCGGTATGCCAGGAATGGGCGGCATGCCAGGAATGGGCGGTATGCCAGGAATGGGAGGAATGGACATGTCTTCTTTGTTTTCTGGAATGTTTCCTGGTGAGTGGGAATGGCGATGGCGACGACGATGATGATGATGATGATGATGATGATGCGACGACGACGACGCTGCTGACAATGATTAGGAGGACATAGTCAAGATGCTTGTTCCTGTATTCGGATGAATTTAAAATTACCATGCGGGCTTGTGTTGCTGAAAATGACAGTGGTGGTGGTGGTGGAGGTTGTGGTTGTGGCGTTGGGGTAGGACTCAGAATGATGATGGTGGTGATGATGGTAGGATATGAGACAGGAAGCTTCTGCTGGTGATGGAGTTGACTGAAACTAGTTACGACCATTTTGTTTTGCAAAGCATGCAATGATAGCGTGTATTTACCTTGGATTTGATTCTAGGGGTGTTGCTAAGAAAGCTGTGTATATTGTTGATAGTGTTCGTCGATCTACATTGTTGTAGTAGTGTTGAGAATTTTCTAAAATTACTTTTTTTTAAAATTATCGATTGAATCTTCCAGATCTATCTTATAATTGATAGTCAAATCTTCTAACTTGTGGGATGTTCTATGGCGTAAGAAAGCGCGTATTTCCGGTGACGAGTTTTATTTCGATTGGGTGTTGATTGCGTCATTCTGGAATGTTCTGACCGTTTGTGCATTGTTTGAGAGGCTATAGAAGTAGACGAAGAAGAAGGAGGAGGAGAAGAAGATGAAGAAGAAGAAGAAGAAGAAGAAGAAGAAGAAGAAGAAGAAGAAGACGCAGTTAAACAAAAATCTTATGCCAGAAAAACGGGAATATTCTAAACCAAGCTGGTTAAGATGAAACCTAAGAATTAATTAAAACATTCATTGACGACTATTTTTATTTTTTATTTTAGGTATGACCGGAACAGGATCAACTGCAGGCTCTACAGGTACAATACAATACATTACAATACAATACAATACCAATTACAAAGTTTGAATGTATGTTTGTGTACGTCACTAATTTATGCGCATGTGAGGCATGTTTGTGTGTGTGAGTGTGGGTGGGTTGGGGTGTGTATGTGTTTGAACATTGAAACAAACCTATTTATTTATTGTGTTTATTTATTGTTCATTACATAGTGCTAACCTAACCAAGGGCTGTATTGCTCATTGTTTGTTTCCAGGAATGATGGGATAGGTGACATTTTTGGCAGCGTTGCAAGCGACAGCAGACGTCGAAATCCCGCATAGCCGTCCTGTGGTCGCTACTTCCGGGTCCCTTATGTCGCTAAGAAACTGTTTTGTTATTTAAAAAGAAGAAATAAATTAAGTCTGTAATAAAAAATTTAAAAAAAAAGTCTTGAAATTGTTTTTTTGTGATCTGTTGCTAAAAAATATATAACTGGGAAAATGTGGAAACTTGTGTTTGGTGTTGTGCTGTGTGTAAGCTGTGTTGTGCTGTGTGTGTAAGCTGTGTTGTTCTGCGTGCAAGCTGTTCGTGAAAATGGCTGCTGCCATGCATGCTCACACGTATACACGCATACACACACGGCACACACGTATGTAAAACATCAAAACTGGGTTTTATTCAGAATGTAGGAATTGGGAAGTGGTTTTTTTGACGGAAAGAACGCACATGTCTTCTAAAAATGTAAGAATCCAATGCAAAATTGGCTCTTTCCGTCTAAAAGGTTGACCTTGTTCGTCTCCTAAAGGCGACGAAATAGGTCGAACTTTCTTCTCAATTTTCACGAAAATTGACTGGATTTTCTCCGTCCCGGATAGAGCACTCCCTTGTACTTAAAACACTCTCATGCACTACAACTGCACTCCCATGCACTAAAAGAGCACTCCCGCGCAAGTGGGTGGCTGGAAAAAAGTGGATGACTATTACACAAACCCATTCTCCGCATAAAAAGCAAGGTCAGTCACCCATTTCAAGGCTTATGCGTACGCTCACACACACACACACATACCACATACACATACACACATAAGAAACCACCAGACAAATATAATTCTGTGAAGACAGTATTTTATTCGGAATAAGCAAAGGCAAAGACAATCGAACAATTAACACTACAATTGGCTTAGGACAACGAATCACGATTCTTCAAAAACAAAACAAAAAAGCAACGCTGCGGAAGTGGTTATAGTATTGACATAATTATGTTTGTTCATCAAACGAGGGAAGGGATGGCTAAAATCTGCCACACTTAACAATTATAAATGGCTAAAGCTTATGTTTTTAACCGTTAATGTTAAAACATGTTAACTGTTAATGGTACGATACGCTAACAGCTAATGATACACGTGTTAACCGTTAATGGCACAATGCGTTAACAGTTAATGATAAGCAGTGTTAGCTGTTAAGGACACAATGTGTTAACCGCTAATGTGGTAACTTTTTTGACCGTCAACGTTACAACGTGTTAACCATCACTAGTATAAAATGTTAACTGTTAATGGTACAATGCGCTAACGGCCAATGCTAAAACGTGTTAACTGTTAATGCCACAACGCGTTAACCGTTAATGTTAAACCGTGCCAGACGTTGCAGGCACAATACGTGAACGGGATAACTTTTTAACAGTTAACGGCATAACTTATTAACTGTTAATATTAAAAATGTTCACTGTTAACGTTACAGCGTGTAAACTGTTAATGTTATAACGTGTGAGCTGTTAAGTGCTATAACGTGTTAACTGTTAATGCTAATTTTATATATGTGTTTTCCCTTTTGTTGTTGTTGGACTAAGATCACTCTTTGTACAGACCTGGACCTAAGTCAACACATTTGTATTCCTGATAAAGAGGGAAATGTTTTGTTGTGAAACGTTTCGCAGGGACGGCTTTAAGAAGACAACGATGAATGTACACATTATTAATTTTAAAGACGCAATCTTTAGCTCAGCTATGAAAAACGAAAACTATTTGTTGTGAAGCTAAAATAGGTTTAAAACTTTAACGAGACGGTTTAAATAAAAAAAAAAGTTTATTTACCAATGATTTTTTTTAAAAGGCACAATCTTTACTACAGCTATAAAACACGAAAACTGTTTGTTGTGAAGCGAAAATACGTTTAAAACTTTAACGAGACGGTTTAAATAAGAAAAAGTTATTTACAAATGATTATTTTCAAAGACTCAATTTTTACTGCAGACTAAAAAAACAAAACAAAACAAAAACCTCTATCCCTCTCCTCTCTTCGAGAATTGTTCGTTGTGATCAGTACGGAGGCATTTTGAAGAAGAAAATGTATGTACTTATTATTATTATTTAAAAAACCACAATCTTTACTTTAGATATAAAAACCAAAATGATTAGTTGTCAAACGATATATTGACGGTTTTAAGAAGAAAAAATAACGTACACTTTATTTTTTTTAAAGACACAATCTTTACTCCAGATAAAAAGAAGAAAATTGTTCGTCGTTAAACGATACACAGGGACTGTTTTAATTAGAAAAAGTTATTAAATTATTAATTTCAAATGCACAATCTTTACTCTAGATATAAAAAAACGAAAATTCTTTGTTCTGGATCTGTAAAGAGACAGTTTAAAGACGAAATATTATGTACACATTATTATATTTATAGACAAAATTTTACTCCAGATGTAAAAACGAAAAGTGCTTGTTATAAAAGAGGGTTTTTATAGAAAACATTATGTACAAATTATTATTTTTAAAGACAATCTTTACTCCACATATAAAAACGAAAATTGCTTGTTATAAAAGACGGTTTTAATAGAAAACATGTACAAATTATTATTTTCAAGGACACAATCTTTCAGATATGAAAATCGAAAATTGTTCGTTGTGAATCGGTACACAGACGGCTTTAAGAAAAAAAAATTACGTACACATTAATGTTTTTAAAGACACAGTCTTTTACTCCAGACAAAAAATTAAAGAAAAACGAAAATTATTTGTTGTGAAACAGTACACAGACAGTTTGAAAAGGAAAAATTATGTACACATTAATATTTTCAAAGACACAATCTTGACTTCACATAGGAAAAGCGAGCGTTGTGGCCAAGTGGGCTAAGGCGGGACTAACTTGCCTTGTCCACAGGCCAGAAACCAATGGCGCCTGACAGGTGTGGGATCGATCCAGCATCTGAACATGTTATGTTTTTCCGAATATTATTTACTTTCCAATCGAGCAAGGTCTCGGGGTTTTCTCCGGGTACTCCGGTTTGCTCTACCAGCAAAATTTCAAAAACACAACTAATGATAGGTAGGATGGGTTTGGGCGCGCCACAGGCTGCGACTACGCCTTCCCCAGGTGAGCCGGCCCAAAATTTCCCGATAAAAAGGGACAATAAAGAGTTACAAGGAAAAAAAAGATTATTGTGACACAGTACACAGACAGTTTTAGAAGAAGACAAATTCTGTACACATTATGAACAAAGACACCATTTTTATTGCAGTGTGCTATGTTCAGTGTTCAACGTTCAATGTTTTATGTTCAGCGTTCAGTGTGCTATGTTCAGCGTTCAGTGTTGTATGTTTAGCGTTCAATAATTGGGAGTTCAAAGTTCAGGGTAGAATGTTCAATGTGGAAAGTTTTGTGCTCCAACGTTCAGGGTTTAGTGTCCAGTGTCTAATGTTCAATGTCCCGAGTGTTCAATGCTCAATGACTGGGGAAAGTTCAGTATGGTGAATGTTCCACTTTTAGTGTCCACATGTTAAAAAGTGTCTAATGTTCAACGCTCCGTGTTGAATGCCCAATGACTAGGGTTCAAAGTTCAGCGTTCCAAGTTTTTGAATGTTTAATGTTTAGTGTCCAGAGTTCAACGTCTAATGCTGAATGTCCCGTTTGGAGTGTTTTAGGGTTTCAAATGTTCATTGTCTTATATTCAGTGTGCAATGCTTAGTGTTCAGTGACTGGAGTTTAAAGTTCAGTGTTCAAAGTGTTGAATGTTCAGTTTTATTGTCCGTAGTTTAATCTGCAATTTTGAATGTTTAGTGCTCCAATGTTAAGTGGTGAATGTTCAAAGTCCAGTGTTCCAGGTCCAAAACCGAATGTTCATTGTTCAATGTTGAATGCTGGATGATGCTTCGGTGTTGAATGTTCAGTGGTCAAAGTTTAGTGTTCACATATGTTCAATGTTCAGTGCTGAATGTTGAGTGCTAAACGTTCACTTAAAAAAAAGGATTAATTGTTGATTATAGTCACACGACACCGGGGAGTATAGGCGATTACTGGTATAGGCGACTACTGGTATAGGCGACTACTGGTCACATCATTCTGACGCCAGCAAGGACAATAATAACTATGGTCACGCGTTGACCAAACCGGGATTCGAACCAGAGATCTTTCGGTTACTAGTAAGCCGCTCTACCCACTGAGCTACCCGGCCCAATCCACGTTAAATGTTCTAGTTTTTGAGTTCGCTGGTGTCGTAATAGAACTGGTCGCTGGAGCTTGCAAACTGTTTGCTGATGGCACAGCGCAGAGTGAAGAACGTCGGTCTCTTCGACTCCTTGTACTCCCAACACTGCTTCATCAGGCCGTAATACCTGCAATGCAATGCAATGCAATACAATACAATACAATACAATACAATACAATGCAATGCAATGCAATGCAATACAATACAATACAATGCAATACAATGCAATACAATACAATGCAATGCAATACAATACAATACAATGCAATGCAATACAATGCAATGCAATGCAATACAATACAATACAATGCAATACAATGCAATACAATACAATGCAATACAATACAATACAATGCAATACAATACAATGCAATACAATGCAATTCAATACAATGCAATACAATACAATGCAATACAATAAATACAATGCAATACAATAAATACAATACAATGCAATACAATACAATACAATAAATACAATAAATACAATACAATACAATATCATAAAATACATTACCATACGATGCAATATAATACTCATCATTATCATACAATAAAAAAACAATGCGATGAGATGCTAGACACTACACAACACTACAGTACACTACAGTGCACACTACACTACACTACACTACACTACACTACACTACACTACACTACACTACACTACACTACACTACACTACACACTATTCTACTCTACAATTCACACTACACTGAACTACTACACTACACACTACACTACATAACAATACACTGCTACACTACACTACACTACACTACACTACACTACACTACACTACACTACACTACCATACCCTGTCCTACAGTACACTACAGTACACTACACTACACACTATACTACACTACACTACACACTATATTACACACTACACTACACTACACTACACTACACCACACACTATACTACACTACACACTATACTATATTACACAGTACACTTAAAACCATTCAATGCAATAGAATACAACTCGACGCAAGACACCACGAGCACAAGATTAGAGTATAAACCGAGGTCTAGTCTGCGCAAGCACGCAAGCGTTTCATCACACGGGCATTTAAAGATCCTGACGCTCATGTCCTAGATGGGTGAGAGCCACCTACACCAATACACCCATCATGAAACAAGGTCAATTTCTCTCCCCGATTCCCAGTTCGTCCAGGACTGTTCTCAGTTGTTTGGACGTCATGCTATGCGCGTAATGCAAGCAGTAGGCGACTTGAGTTAAATCCTGTATCTTGAGCAGTTAGTTAGTTAGTTATTCATTTCTTACAGGGTCCAGCGGACTGCAAAGAGCCGAATCAGGACCACAAAATCAAGACCACAACTTCGCTGAAAGAGGCCTCACCCCTGATCCGCATTAAAGATCTGCCGAAACAACCCTAGTGGTAACACTGAAGGCACTCCACCAGCCGGTCACTTTACAATAAAGGCATCCCACGCAGGGGACGCTGAGGCTGTTCTCTAAATTATCAAACCCCAGTTTACAAAAAAAAAAAAGAAAAGAATATAAACATCATTATAAATTAATTATTAAACAAAACACATACATATAAAATGCCTACATTGCCAAATAATAACATCGTAGGAAGCCCCACTGACCATTTTTGAGAAAGCGTCCACTATTCCCAAGCTGATCCAACAGACCTCACACACAAATGAGGATTTTTTTCCGGAAGGAAAAGGTAGGTGACTGGTCTAGCGAAGGAGAATATAGTATAGTAGATTGATAGAACAGTGTAGGCATGAGAAAGAACAAAGGAGAAAGCCAGCGACAGTGGAAATTTAAAGCACTAAATTTCCAGAAAGTAGGGTTTCTATTTATACTGAGACCCCCGGCACCCTCCCAAGACCCCGGTCTTGAGCAGTTCTTGAGTTGGAACAGCGACATAAGAACCGCAATACAATACCATACAAAACAATAAATACAAAACAATAAATACAATACAATAAATACAATACAATACAATACAATGCAATACAGTACAATGGAATACGAAGCAGTAGACAGCTGTCCTACACTCAGCGCATCACCAACGAAAAAGTCCGACAGACCATCATCACACAAGCCCTTGGACAACACGATGACATGCTCACAGTGGTGGAGAAACGAAAACTCCGATGATATCATATGGCCACGTCATCAGAGCATCAGGCTTCGCAAAGACCATCCTGCAAGGCACGGTGCAATGAGGCAGAAAAAGAGGGAGACAGAAAAAGAGGTGGGATGACAACATTCGAGATTGGACTGGCTTGACACTGAGCGAAGCCATGAGGGTTGCTAAGAACAGAGTAAGATGGATCATCTGTGGTGCCCCAACTACTTTCGAGTTACTGGATAGGATAGGATAGGATAGGATAGGATAGGATAGGATAGGATAGGACAACTGTCCGGTCCACTGAGTGGTAAAATGAACAACTTACACGTCGTCTGCAAACTCTGGTTTGTCCATGCGGTAACCTCCCTTGAGGCGAGTTCCGATTTCCGTAGAGCTGATGTTTGCATATGGAACCTCACCTGAAATAGATGTAAGACGTAAGATTCTTTATTCGCTTCAACTGTTATGCACAAAAGAAGAATTCGCTTTGCGCGTCTGAACATAGCACAACAATAACAGTTGTTCCCGACACCTATCAATAGTTGGGTTCTAGACACAATGGTATTCATTCACTCACAGACCACAAAGCATACAACACACTGTACACAAATGACGTCACCAAACAAATAAGTAGACTACCAAATCACACACACACGCACACACACACACACACCTCTGGTTTCTCTCTCTCTCTCTCTCTCTCTCTCTCTCTCTCTCTTTCTCTCTCTCTCTCTCTCTCTCTCTCTCTCTCTCTCTCTCTCTCTCTCTCTCTCTCTCTATCTATCTATCTATCTATCTATCTATCTATCTATCTATCTATCTATCTATCTATATTAGAAAAAATAAATATAAAAAAATAAATAGAAAAATAAATAAATAAATAGAAAAGTCCAAATTAATATTAAAAAAATACAAAAAGATAAATAGAAAAATAAATAAAGAAATACATAAAAGCATTATTTATTTAATAATAAAGTAATTAAAATAAATAACAAAAATTAAATATGAAAAATTAAATTAATAAACAGAAAAATCCAAATTAATATTGAAAAAATACAAAAAGATAAATAGAAAAATAAATAAAGAAATACATAAAAACGTTATTTATTTAATAGTAAAGTAATTAAAATAAATAACAAAAATTAAATATGAAAAAATTGGCATTATGTGTCATAAATAAATAAATACATTAAATGTTGTTGCGTGTAAGCGATTGGGATGCAGTTGTTAATGCTTGCTGAATAAAGTTAAAAAACCTCCTAACGACCGCTCCCTGCTTTGTTGCCGAGTGAACGGGTTTGCGTGCATAACATGAATTGGAACTGCACAAGATCCAACCACTGGCTGTGTAGCAGAATACAATAAGCAAATAGTCGTCTCTCAGCGTGAATTTCGACATTGTGTAAGTCTTTAATTTAATTTAA
Source organism: Oncomelania hupensis (assembly GCA_036898135.1). NCBI lineage: Eukaryota > Metazoa > Mollusca > Gastropoda > Littorinimorpha > Pomatiopsidae > Oncomelania > Oncomelania hupensis. The sequence goes on along the minus strand of CM072522.1, from coordinate 42,766,421 downwards.
TTTATTAAATTAATTAATTAATTTTTTTTTTGCGCCAGTTTTGATCTGGACCTGAGACGCACTTTGAAAATTGTTGGCACAGCGCAGTTATTTACTTACCCATGCTGAAGATCTCCCACAGGACGATACCGTACGACCAAACGTCGCTCTTTTCTGTCGAAGGTTTGTCCAGTAGCACTTCCGGCGCAGCCCATTTGGCGGGAACTCGCGATTTCTGCACCATAGACATACTTATTCAATTTAATTTTTATATTTTAATTTCTTTTTATCACTTTTATATAGCGCTTTTCCAGCTCAAGAGCAGCTCAAGGCGCTGGCCGATACAGTATCTAACTCAAGCCGCCCAAAGCGTATACTTGCAGCTTTTGGGCGCATAGTCTGACGCCTAGACGACTGAGCACCAACTTGGACACGAGCGTCAGGATCTTTTTATGGGTGGGGAGAGGCAGGGAGAGTGGGGGGTCGGGGGAGAGGTAGAAACGCTTTATTGTCCCTTTTTATATGGAAATTCTGGGCCGCCCTCTCCCGGGGGAAGGCGTAATCGCAGCCTATGGCGCGCCCAAACCCAACCTACCTAATATTAGTTGTGTTGGTTTTTTGTGGATATTTTTGTTGTTGGACATTTTTAAAGTCCATGCGTTGACATGCGTGCGTAGCCTACAAAGATTAGACCTCGGTTTATACTTCATCTGAAGAAGTAGGGTGGGGGGTGGGGGGAGGAGAAAGGTGCAATGCCTCAACCTTTTGAATGAATTTTTTAATTTGACATTTATTATTATTATTATTATTATTATTATTATTATTATTATTATTATTATTATTATTATTATTATTATTACTCTTTCGGATGAGAATATAAACCGAGGTCTAGTCTGTGTCGCATACATTCCATCATAACGGACTTTAAAGATCCTGACGCTCATGTCCTAGACGGGTGAGTCCCGGTGACAAGAACACACCCAGCATGCACCTAGGTCCTTCTCCCCCGTCCCTGGCTGCCCAGGATTGTGCTCAGTTGTCCGGGCGTCAGACCATGCGCCCAAAGGCTGCGGGTGGGCGTCTCGGGCGGCTTGAGTTAGATCCTGTATCGGCCAGCGCCTTGAGCAGCTCTTGAGCTGGAAAAGCGCTATATAAGAACGATATAATAATAATAATAATAATAATAAATTATTATTATTATTATTATTATTATTATTATTATTATTATTATTATTATTATTATTATTATTTAAAACTCAACGGGGTTCGAACTACTGCCTGCACAGGCGGCAATGTTATGGCCTGCCATTCGGCGTATACCACTGAGCCAAGCCGCGATCACCCCCCCCCCTACCCACTACTACTGGGGTACAAGCGGAGGGAGACAGGTTTTTGAGACGTTGCATGCGAGAACAAAACTGCAGTGAGTATTTGAGAAACGTTCTCACCGTTTTACCCTCATCACCTTCCTTGTGTTGAGGTCCGAACCCTGCGACCTTCACCTCCAGCTGCTTGGTCAGGAGCACGTTACGAGCAGCCAAGCGTCCGTGAACCACCTGCCAAAACACCGTCCAAAAAAAAAAATCTAAACTTCGTTCAAGAACAAAAAAGTTCAAGGTCAAAAAAAAAAAGGCCGCACACACACTCACACAAAAGCTCGTGGTAAAAAAAAAAGAAAAAGAAAAGAGAAAACGGTTCAAGGTAAAAAAAAATGTTCAAGGTAAAAAAAAAACCAGGTTCAAGGTCAAAGAAAAAAAGCAAAAACAGGTTCAAGGTCAAAGTACAAAGGGCAAAGAAACTTTCACCTGTCACAAATTACACAGATAGTCTAACTCCTTCCCTTAAAGGGACTCCCTTTGACCAAGCCCCCACAGACAGATCATTTTAACATTCACAGTGAGTGTTGGTCCATTGAAAACAGTTTACATTTTTTAAAAAAAATCTTTCAAAAGTATAATTATTTCTTAAGTGAGTAAATTTCGTGGATTTTGTGGCTATTAATAGCAACAGCCGCTGGCTAGCCAACCAACAATCTGGAGCTAAAAATAGCAGCTACCAAAACCGGTAAGAAACGGAACCCGTGAAAACAATTGTTTGTAAGATTTTTCGTTATAGGTTGATAAAATAGATCCTACCCCATCCTACCTTACCCTGCCCTACCTTACCCTGCCTTACCTTACCTTACCCTGCCCTACCCTACCTTACCTTTCCCTACCCTACCCTACCTTATTATACACTGCCCTACCTTATCTTACCCTACCTTACCTTAACCTGCCCTACCTTACCTTACCTAGCCCTACCCTATTGTACCCTGCCCTACCCTACCTTACCCTGCCCTACTTTACCTTACCCTGCCATACGATGCCTTACCCAGCCCTACATTACCTTATCCTACCATACCTTACCCTACCCTACCTTACCCTGCCCTACCTTGCCTGCCCTACCCTACCTTACCCAGCCTACTCTACCTTATCCTACCTTACCTTACCCTGCCCTATCCTACCCTACCTTACCCTACCCTAACTTACCTTACCCAGCCCTACTCTACCTTACCCTGCCCTACCCTATCCTACCTCACCTTACCCTGCCCTGCCTTACCTGCCCTACCATATCTTACCCTGCCTACCCTACCTTAACCTATCATACCATACCTTACCCTGCCCTACCTTACCTTGCCCTACCCTCCCTTATCCTAACCTACCCTACCCTACACTACCCTTCCCCAGACACCAAAGATGCATACTTCCAGCCGCGCGGATCGCTCAGAAACAGTGTCAAAGGTCAAACGGCTGTACCGTTATAAAACCTCCTTTTCGGAACCAAAATATAAAAGTCCAAACTTTTTAGCGAGTTGGTTTGAGCAACGAAAGTCCACTTTTATCATCGTTTAACGTAATAACAATACGAATTTTAGGGTTAAACCCATTTTTGCCAAAACGTAAACAAAACCTTGGAATTGGGGTCTTCTAAGGGCAAGTTTTATTCAACCTCTCAGCACAAAGGGCGAAGTACAGTAACTGTCATGCCCTAACCAAAATTATTGACCTTTACCAAGGGCAAACGGTCAAGGAAAAAAAAGGTTCAACTCCAAGGCAAGATCTAGAAGGCCCCCAAGACACCCCCCCCCCAAACACACACAAAGGAAAAACAAACAAACAAACAAAAAAAACACAAAAAGTAAAGCATTAGACAAACATTCCAATCATTTAACCTTGTGGTTGACTCCACATGGGAAAACAAGTTCAAAGGTCCATTCAAGGTCAAGAAGTGGAATGCTCCTTCGAAGACTAAAAGTTCTTCATGTTCACAGACAAAAATAAAAAAAGAGAAAAAAAGTAGTATTTAATTATAGCATCCAGTTGCCAGATCGCGATTAATTTTTTTTTTATAATCAACTTTTTTAAAATTCCAAAACAAGCATGAATACAAACCAGTATTAATACATAACATGGATAAATACAATCATAACTCTTATGCACAAAATATGGAAAGTAAATCGGAAAATTTTGCATTATTACAATATTACAGATTAGTCATTAAATAAAGAAATGATCGCGATTAATGTTACTGGATGGCAGGTACGCGCTTTTCTCGAAATCACCCATCAGGCTGCAAACGCAACGATCTGAACCAACCTTCACGTTCACATGCTTCACACCACACTCAAACACAGCACAACAAACACTAGAACTTGATATGACCTTTGACTCAAAGGGCAAACAGTTGGATGGGTAAAACAAACAAAAATTATCAAGGTCAAGGTCAAGAAGACTGTAGGCTGCAGCAAAACGGAACAATGAGATCAACAGAGGTCAAATGAAGGTCAACAAGTTTTTTTTTTTGTCAGGAGACACTGTGACATGACAACCCTGTTCGACACTGGGTACAGATTTAGCGATAGTACCGTCACAGGACCCATTCAGAACAAACCACCGTCACGCCCCTCACTCCCCCCCCCCCCCCCTCCAAAAAAAAAGGAATTTAAAATCAAAAGTAAAGAAGTCCTTGTGGTGGTGATGATGATGATGATGATGATGATGTAGACTTGTATAGCGCAGGTATCCACGATTACAAGGTTCATGCTCATTGCGCTTGCGGAGGCCGAGGGGAAACAAGAGATAAAGATGTAGCCATCAGACCAAAAAAAAAAAAACAAACTAAGTACAGCTGATTTAAAAAAAAAAAAAAAATAAAATAAAAAACGTCTATCTGGTAGATGTGAAAAAGAGCGTTTTCAAGGCTCTCTTTAAGTCCGCCACAGACTTGGATTGCTTCCAGGTCATAGGAAAATCATTCCATAGCATTGGAGCTGTGTTGGAGAAGGCCCGATAGCCAAATGTTTTTTTTAATTGGTGTTGCCAGACTTCAACGCTTGGAAGTCTTAACCGTTGTTGTGAGGAAGAACGAAGACAACGTTGGGGTTCATTGGTGCCTCTTTTTTTCTCTAGGCCAGCTTAATGGAGGCGGTGTCGATCTCCTCTCATTTCGAAGCTTTACCTTTCCCGGTTCCAAACAGATCTAGATTGTACCCATTTCACAGCCGTGCGGACTGGGGTATTGTAATGCCCGGTTCCAAAACGGATCTAAATTGAACCCATTTCACAGCCGTGCGGACTGGGGGTACTGTAATGTCCGGTTCCAAACGGATCTAAATTGAACCCATTTCACAGCCGTGCGGACGAGGGTATGCGGTACTCTTGTTTCTCCAACTTTCCCTGTTTTGCTCGGTGATGGCCTTCCAAACATTGGTCACCTCGTCCAGGTATAAACTCTTCCCGCCGTTCTCTCAACATGAAACAATATTACAGCGTGTGGCCCAGACCACAGTACTCCTGCGCCAGCCCTTTGCACACCTCCCTCCCCCCTTCTCCTCCGACCTCTGTGACCTTCCACTGACCTGCTTGGTCGCCATGTACTCCATCCCCTTAGCGATGCCGAAGGAGAAGCGGAAGAGGTGCTCCATGACGTCATCGGTCACGTGAGTGCGCTGAACGGCCAGCCATTGGTCCAGCTGCCCGTTCTCGCAGTACTCCACAATCATTACAGGTCCCCCTGCAAAAAAAAAAAACAAAGAGGCAGACGAACGTGAAAAAAGATGGCAAGTCATTCAAATGTATTTCCAGACACACACACACACACAAACACACACACACACCCACACCCACACACACACTCTCTCTCTCTCTCTCTCTCAAACACACAAGCACGTAGCCACCAAAAAAAAAAAAAAAGAAGAAAAAAGGAGAAACAAAATCACATTTTCAAAAATGTTAATTTGCTTGATAGCGTTGTGACTGGGTTTATCCTCGTAACAAAGCCAAACGGGAACACATGGAAAGGATAGATCACTGCCTAAACTATCTGCAAGCACATAATTTTATTCATTTATTAATAAAAAAAAAAAATCAAAACCTACGCATCCAATTTTGACCAAAAAACGCAAGATAGAAAAAGGTGAAGCGCAACGCCCTTTGACCTTTGAGAAACGACCTTTGACCTGTGATAAAGTTCAAATAGGGTTGATCTAGAACATTGCTTAAGGAGCCTCAGTTCAAGTATCCGCAAAAGGAAAAAATGACGAATGTTGAGGTAAGGCAGAAAGCATATTTTGTACAAAAGAGTTAGATTCCAAGCGACCCACAAAACAGGTTATCCGACAACGGCTACTGAAAGATGGCCCATGCTTTGAAGTACCCGTATATGAAAACTCAACAAACTCGCTTAAGCATTTTTTTTTTTTAAAGGCATTGAGCAAAAACTCCGCGGCCTTTGCGGCAGAGCAAATACGAAGGCACGGGAGGCAGGTTCCTGACTATTATTGTTGGTTACAGATCGCCGCGATTTGAGTCTGGTTTAGAAATAATACGCGTATAGCATCCATTTTTTTTACAAAAAATAAAAATATTTTTGTGTTTTGGCTGTGCAAGGCCGCCGTCAGCCTTGAAATCCTTGAACCACTTTTGCCTGCAAGATTAAACAAACCACTTAAACAAATAACTGAAAGGGACTCACTTTGAACCCGCCTACCCCCTCCCCCCACTCCTCCATCCTCGACAGATCCTTTTAACACTCACAGTTAGTGTTGCCCCACGGGATAAAAAACATAAGCTTACAATAACAACAACAAAAACAACAACACTCTTTCGAAAGTAAAGTTGTTTTTTAATTGAATTAATTTTTATAGCTTTTTGTGCCTATTAATATATATATATATACTAGTGGTTTTTGTACCCTGGCAAGCCAGGGTACACATGATGCTGTTTAAAATGTAGACAGAGAGAACTTTTGTCTGCGAGTTTCATTTGGACGATGATACCTCCCCATATCCCCCTTGATACCTCACCATACCCCCCCCCCCTGATATCTCCCCGTCCCCCCCCCCCATGATGCCTCATCATACCCCCTTGATACCTCCCCGAACCCACTTGATACCTCCCCATACCCCCTTGATTCCTTCCATACCCCCTTGGTTCCTAACTGTACCCTCCTTGATCGTTTCGCAGGTATGGATGAAAGGAATCGACCATCACCATACCCCCTTATAGATACCCGTATCCCCGTTATACCTACCCATGCCCCTTTAAACCTACCCGTAGCCCCCTTTTACCTACACGTACCACCCCATCCCGATCCTTGGTAGTAGTAATAATAATAATAATAATAATAATAATAATAATAATAATAATAAAATAATAATAATAATAATGAATATAGAATAATACAAATAGAAATCAGAAAAAACACCAAGGTTTTAAAATAAAATTTGATATAAGATAGTATAATTGTTATTATAAGAATAATAATAATTATTATTATTAGTTTATAAGTAATAATAATAATAATAATAATAATAATAATAATAATAATAATAATAATAATAATAATAATATTGAATATAGAATAATACAAATAGAAATCATAAAAAACACCAAGGTTTTAAAAGAAAATTTGATATAAGATATAATAATAATAATAATAATAATAATTTATTATTATTAGTTTATAAATAATAATAATAATAATAATAATAATAATAATAATAATAATAATAATAATAATAATAATAATAATAATAAATTAAAGGTAAAAAGGCTAAATTAAAAAGAAAAATATTTTAGTGTACTAAAAAAAAAATAAAAAAATAAGGGGCCGGGTGAGATTTGACCTTCGGTCGCACTGCACGGTAGGCGAATGGTTTTACTAACTAAGCTACTAACGCTTCCTAGAAATACCATCAATTTTTTGGTCTATATGGGAAAACATGCTGAAACCTCAATTTGATTTTTAATGGAAGCGCGCGGAATGAGGCTATTACAGTTTGTGGACATTTTGTTTATTTATTTATCTCAGAAACGGTTAAACGTTCGGTAAGGAAATGTCGGCTAAAACGATTTTGCTGGTTGTGAGCACACAGCAGGCCTACTACTACTACTACTACTACTACTACTACTACTACTACTACTACTATTGAATATAGAATAATACAAATAAAAATCATAAAAAACACCAAGGTTTTAAAAGAAAATTTGATATAATAATAATAATAATAATAATAATAATAATAATAATTTATTATTATTATTATTATTATTATTATTATTATTATTATTATTATTATTATTATTATTAGTTTATTAATAATAATAATAATAATAATAATAATAATAATAATAATAATAATAATAATAATAATAATAATAATAATAATAAATTAAAGGTAAAAAGTCTAAATTAAAAAAAAAATCCATTATTATTATTATTATTATTAGTTTAATAATAATAATAATAATAATAATAATAATAATAATAATAATAATAATAATAATAATAATAATAATAATAATAATAAATTAAAGGTAAAAAGTCTAAATTAAAAAAATAAAATCCATATTGTGTAAAAAAAAAACACCTAAAAAACCTAAAAAAATATGGCCCGCGTGAGTATCGATCTTGGGTCGCCCGAAACCTCAGTCGAACGATTAACCCACTACGCTACCAAGGCTTCGTAGAAAAACCATGAATTTTTTGGTCTATATGGGAAAACATGCTGAAACCTCAATTTGATTTTTAATGGAAGCGCGCGGAATGAGGCTATTGCAGTTTGTGGACATTTTGTTTATTTATTTATCTCAGAAACGGTTAAACGTTCGATAAGGAAATGTCGGCTATAACGATTTGGGTGGTTTTGAGCACACAGCAGGCCGATCAGCAGCACTCAGCACCTGCCCAGATCAGCGTCCATAGGAGACAAACTTTATAGTAACGGCGAAGAAGGACTTCCGGCTAAGCAATTTATATATATAGATAGTCACAGCCGGGGGTTGGCTGGCTAGTCGACATACTGGAGCTAAAAATAGAAGCAACCAAAGCTGGTTAAGAGACAGAGACAGAACCCGTACAAAACAATTGCTCGTAAGGTTTTTCGTTATAGGTTGTTAAAAATAGACCCTTACCCAAACCCGGGTTCTTTCCAGCAATGACAGTCCACTTTATCATTGTGTAATGGGCTAGCAATGCGAATTTTAGGGTAAAAGCCCGTTTTTGCCACAAAAGTAAACAAAGCCTTGGAATTGGAGCCTTTAAATGAAAGGGAGACAACAAGTGTGTGTGTATATGAAACACACGTCACGTGATAAAGGTTGTCGCGCTTGAAGGGAGCAGACTGGGGTTTATTGATAACAGCTTGGTTAACATCATTTGTAGGACGCTGTACTCCTCCGTGGCAATGAGGGAATGATAGGAAAAGATCTATCTCCCCCTTGTCTCTGCTGTCAATGGTTAGCATTTGTGGGATTTGTGCCATATATAACAGATTGATTGATTGATTGATTGTTGCTTTAGGTCCAGCGGACTCTTCCGAGCCAAATCAGGACCGGACAACCCCCGATCCGCATAAAAGATCTGCCGAAACAACCCTAGTGGGAAAATTGAATGCCCTCCACCGGCCAGTCACTTTACAATAAAGACATCCCACGCAGGGGACGGCTGAGGCCTTACCCCAACTACTCGAACCCCCGGTTACAAAAACAAAATAGAATACAAACATCATTATAAATTATCAACAAAACACATACATATAAAATGCCGACATTGCTAAATAATAACATCATAGGAAGCCCTAGTGACCACCCGGCAGAAAGCGTCCAACACTCCCAAGCTGATCCAACAGACCTCATACACAAACAAGGAGTCTTGTCCAGGAAGAGTTTTCAAGAAAAAAGGTAGGTCATTGATCTAGCGAAGAAGAAGATAGTATAGCAGAGTGATAGGACAGAGCAGGAATGGGAAAGAGCAAATGAGGAAGACAGCGACAGTGGGAATTTAAAGCACTAAATTTCCAGAAAGTGGGGATACTATTTATACTGAAACCCCCGGCACTCCAACGGGGGTACTGTTGCCGCAGTGAATCGGTCATGCCTATAAAGGAAAGACCGGTTTTCAACTGGGGCTTTCACTTTACCCTTTATAGGTTAGAACAATCTACAGTGGCAAGATTGCTCATGACCCCAAGGGGTTAGATAACAGATGGCCAATTCGCTGTGGTCTCAGCTCGTCAGCGAATCGGATGGCCTTGGTAAGAATCAAGGGACTGGTTTTCCGATGCAATGGGAAGACGCCTGAGTGAAGTTCTCAGGGAAAAACATGAATGAACATTGAGGAATTAACGTCTACACCCACCATTGGCCATAGGGCAGGCGGGGATAACCATCCCAGGGAACGAGGGGGTATGGACCTGAATCAGCACTGAACCACCAGAGCAATCATAAAGCTAAAACGGACAGAGAAATTGGCCACATTTTTATATCGCCCACCACGGGATTCCAACCTGGGTCATCGGATAGCCAGGCCAACGCACACCAGCTCAATGCCCATGAGAGCAGCACTCTTAGGTTCTCCCACATTTTGCTGGCTGCGGGCTATTTATAGCTTGCCTGCACCCTCTTTTTCAGTGAAAGGAAAGGAAAGAACAGCACCGGCGAAGCTATTTATAGCTAGCCTGGCTGAACTAACTTCAAAACCTAAAAGCTTTGGTTGAGTCGGTGTGAACGCTCTACCACTTGAGCTACGGCGGCGGGACGAAGAAAAAAACATCTTCATGCAGAAAAAACAAATAACAAAAAACAAAGTTTCCATGATTCAGCTAGTTGGTAACACAAATAGGAAGAAATCTAACTTTTAAAAAAGAAAATTAATCGCCAAAGTTCTAAAATCTATGGTTGCATTCTTGGTATAGTTTCCAACAGGGTTATATTTGGAAAGTGACTGAAGGGCCAGTGACAAAAACAAGGGATACAAAATCGAAACAAAACCCACAAGGGAGACAAAAACAAGGGAGACAAAAACAAGGGGAACAAAAAAAAAGTGTACTCGCATGCGGCGTTGTCCGTGACAGAGCCGATAAACTTCAGAACGTTGGCGTGGTCCTCTAGCTTGGTCGCCATGAAGTTGATCTTCGCTTGCATTTTGAGAGAGTCGTCCTCGCTGAATCCAGCTAAAAGACAAGTCCATCAACCAACAAATCAATTAATCGATTCATCGATCAATCATTCAATCAGTTATTCTTTCAAACCAAATCAATCACAATCAATCAGTCAGTTTTTTTACGCACTGTTATCAGGGGTGTCCTCAGTGACAAAGTGCGAGTCAGTCGCTGGGTTCATAGGGCCCGAAAAGGGGGGTGTTGGACTTTATTGTGACCTTTAGGTACGAAGCTTATCTATGCAGGTCGCCGAGGGTTTCCTTCCAGGGATTCCGGTTTCCTTTCTCCCTTCAATAATAGTATTGGAGGCAGTAAAATATATATATTTTTAAAATCGATAACCTAGTCCTTTTCTTATAGCGATTTCCCTGCCTCGACACTACATGTTTGAGTGATAGATGTGTGTTTACTGTGTGTGAGGGTGGGTGGTGCATGTGTGTATGTTGGTACAGATCGCCGCGCTTTGAGCCTGACTGATGATTTGGGGAAAAGCACGAATATAGCATAAATAATAATATTAATAATTTTTAAAAATATTATTATTATTTCAAAGATGATTGTGATGATGATGATGATGATGATGATGATGATGATGATGATGATGATGATACATTGATTTTGAATGTGCACATTTGCTCACCCTTATAATATTTAATCGTTTTTATATAGCGCTTTTCCAGCTCAAGAACTGCTCAATGAGCTGTCCTATACGGGATCTAGCTCAAGCCTATGTATGCATCATTTGACACCAAAAACACCGAGACCATTACACTTATACAGCAATTCAAAACAGATCATAATAATAATTTTACAAACTTAAAAATATTATACCCTTGCGAATCATGGACCCTCACAGCAGATCTACAACGAAGAATACAAAGCATGGAGAGGAGGTGCTACAGAAGACTTCTGAGCATTTCCTACACCCAGCACATCACCAACAACGAAATCCGACAGACCTTCACACAAGCCATTGGACAACACGATGACATGCTCACAGTGGTGAAGAAAAGGAAACTCTGATGGTATGGCCACATCACCAGAGCATCAGGCATTGCAAAGACCATTCTGCAAGGCACGGTACAAGGAGGCAGAAGAATAGGGAAACAGAAAAGGAGGTGGGAGGACAACATTCGAGAATGGACTGGCTT
>CM072522.1:42744811-42749811 GCA_036898135.1 Oncomelania hupensis | reverse complement strand
GACAGAGTGCTTCTAAAGAAGAGTGTTAGAAGATGTGGGTATTCACACTTTTCTGCTATCCTATGCACCAACGGGAATCCCCTCAATGAAACATACTTCCGGTTTTTTTTCTCCGCGTGTTTTAGTGAGTTATTTCCAAATATTCAAGAATAATAACATGTGTCACTGGCCACCTGTATCGTACCCTCACATATTTTTATTTTTTTGGCTGCAGTTTATTATCCCTTTCTATCGCCAGTGGCGCGCCTAAACCCTACCTACCTAACATTATTTGTGAATTTTTGAAAAATATTAGGAAAAACATAACGCCCAGATGCTGGCTCGAACCCACACCTGTCAGGCGTCATTGGTTTCTGGCTTGTGGACAAGGCAAGTTAGTCCCGCCTTAGCCCACTTGGCCACAACGCTCGCCTAACATATAGTCAGTTACTTTGTGTTTTGTGAAGGTTGCGACGGCGAAGCTATGGAAAACTACAAGAGTTTTCAGGTCCTGTTTCACTTTCTGTCGATGATCGACGCACCTCCGAAATCGCAACAAATACAGGCCTCTACGATTGTTTTTTGCATCCTTTCACTGAGCATGTACTTCCTCCACCGTTTTTATACTTATCCCACTCGTTTTCTGGCTCTAACAATCGTCGTTTTCGGCAATTTGCCGTATTTAAAAGTCACGCATCAAGCTTTGATAAAATCAAAACAAGCAAAACCGGAACTTGGTTTCATATAACCTCGTTTTAATTTATAATGGCGATATCCACGAGTTTTTATGAGAGGTGCCGGAAAATTGTGAATAATAGCGGCAGAAGTGAACAGAAATGCCGCCCAGCAATTGGGAAAGAGGTATGCGAAATGACACAAGAAGAACCACTTCGAGAGAAAGTGCCACACAAATGTACGTGAGGTTAGTCGGTGACAATGATGGGAACCGTGACGGTGAGTTGTGCTTAGAAGGTTCCAGCTTTGTGATCGACTGGGTAGTGTCAGATGGGTGTATAGCCCAGTGGACAGTGAATTTGAAAATCGAAGACACAGCGATGACATTCAAAATCTACGCTGGGGCCGATGTGTCCATAATGTCGGAGCAGACATTCCAGAAGCTGAAGAGAAAGCCCAAGCTCCCCAAGTCAATGATGATGAGGAGGAGGAGGAGTAGGAGTAGGAGGATGAGGATGGTGATGATGATGATGATGATGATGATGATGGTGGTACCTGTGGTGATGATGATGGGTTTGCTGTCGCTGAGTTGCCCCCCTTCGTACTCCGTCAGCATATAGACGGTGTAGGTAGTTGAGGCTCCCAGACCCGTCACGTCGAAATGCTCCGCGTCCCTGTGCAGACACAGCAATAAATCAATCAATTAATTAACCAATCAAACAACCATTGCCAAATTTCCCAGTGCGGGGTGTGTGGATTCAATGTAAACATAGAGGGTGGTGATGGGGGCGGGGGGAGAGGGGGGAGGAGGGGTAGGGAGGAATAATGAGCAGTAAGTATGATGTTAACAAGAAGAACAAGTCGTAGTATATTTCATTAACGTCTACTAAAACCAAAGGCGATTGGAGACGAAGAAGAAGAAGAAGAAGAAGAAGAAGAAGACACCCGGTATACATTGGTCGAAGGCTGCCAGAAGCATGTTTTACTAGTCGCCTCAACAGGCGATAAAGCATGCTCTCATGCTTCATAGCACTGCTTCCTACACGCTTCAAGCGCTATAGTGAAGGAAAAAGCGCAATTTCACTGTAAATATATACAGAATGTTGCTCTACAACATTCCGCTCTTTCCGTCTCAAAAACCCAATTGCCTTGTTGGATTCTTAAATTGCATGAAACCAAGTGAGGACACTATCCGGCGTCAACAAACGGTTCAAAAACATTGTCAAACGGTTCGTAAAAGACAGTTGACCTAGAAACTAATACAGTTTGACCTAATTCGTCCCCTAGAGGAGACGAAACTTACATTTTTCTATTTTCATGAATTCACTGCAGTGAAATTGCGTTTTTTCCGTGACTATAGAGCTTGAAGCGTATAGAAATCAGTGCTCTGAAGCATGGGAGCATGCTTTATCGCCTGTTGAGGCGACTAATAACGCATGCTTCTGGTAGCGTTCGACCAATGTGTATCGGGTGCAGAAGAAGAAGAAGAAGAAGAAGAAGAAGAAGAAGAAGAAGAAGAAGAAGGATATTTATAAGGCGCCTAGTAAGGAACAGTTCAAAGCGCCCCCTCGCGCATTCACACACTCATTAAACATTAGAACAATACATTTACATTAAACAGGAATCCTGAGTACCCGGAGAAAACTCTCGATGACCTGCAAGCCTCGTACCTAAGTCATCTACGTTGGTCCCCTTGCGGAGGGGTCCGGACCCGCCACCTACAGCCTAGGAAACTATTGAGCTGAGTTGCCAGACCTCTCTGAGATCTAACTCAAACCGCCCCAAACGCCTACTTGCAGCCACAGACACAGTAATAGACATAACAACAACAACAACACCAACAGCAACGACCACCACAACCAACAACAACAACAACAACACACACATACCTGTGGACAACTCTCCTGCTTCCATCCCCTAGGTCCGCCCAGAGTTTCGTCCTCTTGAAACAAGATGGCGGGAAGTCCCAGGTCAAGGACACACTGTTTGGGGTCATGGCAGTCACCCGAACGTTCTGGGGAGGATAATCTAGAGAAAAACAAAACAAACAAAACAAATTAATGAATCCTTGTTCTGTGGCATTCTTTGATCCCGATGTTTTTGGCCAAAGACTCGGCATAGTTCGAGTTATGCATAATAATGACTAAATTTATTTATGCATGCCTTAGAGGATAACAACAATCTATTTATTTATTTATTTATTTATTTATTTATTTATTTATTTATTTATACATTTGTTTTGTTTATTTTCTTCTTCTTCTTCTTCTTCTTCTTCTTCTTCTTCTTCTTCTTCTTCTTCTTCTTCTTCTTCTTCTTCTTCTTCTTCTCCTTCTTCTTCTTCTCCTTCTTCTTCTTCTTCTTCTTTTCATCATCATCATCATCATCATCATCATCATCATCATCATCATCATCATCATCATCATCATCATCATCATCATCATCATCATCATCATCTTCTTTTTCTACTTCTCCTTCTTCTTCTTCTTATTCTTCTTCTCCTCCTTCTTCTCCTTCTTCTTCTCCTTCTTCTTCTTCTCATTCTTCTTCTCCTTCTTCTTCTTCTTTTCGTCTCGAATGACCTTTGGTTTTAGCAGACGTTAATAAAATATACTACTACTACTTGTTCTTGTTGTTGTTGTTGTTGTTGTTGTTGTTGTTGTTGTTGTTCTTCTTCTTCTTCTTGTTTTTATTATTCTTGTTCTTCTTGTTTTTGTTCTTTTTCTTCTTTTTCTCCGAATGAGAAAGACACAGACACACATATAGATAGATGCAGAGCAAGAAAGAATAAGAGAGAGTGAGAAAGACACAGACACACATTTAGATAGAGACAGAGCAAGAAAGGATCAGTACAACTTATGTTAATCTGATGAATAAAAATTGGTGCAACAAAGCAAGAAAGAATAAGAGAGAGTTAGAAAGACAGGCAGACACTCACAAGCTTGTGTTCCGTTCAACGTCGTCAGATTTCCTTTCTGAAAAAAAAGTTAACATCCATCATCATCATCATCATCATCATCATCATCATCATCATCATCATCATCATCATCATCATCATCATCCAGTTGACAGAAGGTGTCTCTCATAATATTCCAGTATACCGGTCTGCGTCACGACTGAGCGGGAGATATTTCCCAGACAGCCGTCGCTGCTTCAGAAAACATCTACAACAGGTGCAATATTATCATCACCAACATCACCATCATCATCGTCATCGTTGTCATCATCATCATCATCATCATCACAACCATATCATCATCGTCTTCGTCTTCATCATCATTTATAACAAGCGAGATCACCCCAACCAACCCTACGACCAACTACACCAACAATAATAACAACATTAGCAACAGCAACATCATCATCATCATCATCACCGACGCCGACATGACATCGCCCACCACCATTAACAACAGTAGCAACAGTAACAACAGCATCACCCTCACCACCACCGGCAGCCACAACAACAATAAACATCAACTACAACAACAACAGTAACACCACCCCACCTCCACCACCACCACCTCCACCATCATTACTAACAATAGCAACAACAACAGTATGATTACCTCAAATGTTTCAACGGTGGAGAGGCCAGCTTTGTTGACGACTTCGGCTGAGACGGTGATGACCTCAGTGTCCAAGCTCTCTTTTTCCACCACCATGTGGCAGTTACTGATAGGCAGCAGCTGGCGGAACCAAAAACACTCCCCTCCAATGGCGCACCTGCACTCCCGGAAGTTTTTCTCGCACTCCTGCACGTACACACACACACACCACAACAACATTATTATTAATCAATCATCATCATCATCATCAGCAGCATAATAATTATCATAATACTATTACCAATACTACTACTACTACTACTACTACTACTACTACTACTACTACTACTACTACTACTACTACTACTACTACTACTAATGAATGGTACTTATATCGCGCAAATCTCACATTGTGACTCATTGCGCACCCACTCGCATTCATCCACTGTACATCCTGTCATTACAACACATATGGCATAATATTACAATGAAATAAAAACAACAATAATAATTATTATTATTTGAATGCAAGCTTGAACAAATACGTTTTCAGTGGCGATTTGAATGTTGCCAAGTCAGGTACGCCTCTCATGTTTGCCGGCAGCGAATTCCAGAGAGTAGGCGCAGTAAAAGAAAATGCACGTTCTCCGAAAGTTTTCATATTTCGGAGTGGCGCTGTCAAAAGACGTTCAGACGAAGAACGTAGTGCCCGAGTTGGTTTATAGACTACAAGTGCATTGGCTAGGTAGGATGGTAGTGTGCCTTCAAAGAACCGAAAAGCCAAAACGCAGACCTTGAATT
>CM072522.1:42739811-42742311 GCA_036898135.1 Oncomelania hupensis | reverse complement strand
CCGCCATTGTCATCACTATTCCGCAAAAAAGGGTAATAGTCAGGAGTGTAAAAAATACCGCAACATGAGCCTCATCAGCTATCCCTGCAAGGTCCTCCTAAAAATAATACTCAACAGGTTGAAACCCCAAGCTGAACAAATCATAGCTGAAGAACAAGCAGAATTCAGGACACAGCGAAGTACCACTAAACATATTTTCAACTCGGAATAATCTGCGACAAATACCTACAGCACCAACAACATCTGTATCATGTGTTTGTAGACTTCAAGAAAGCGTTTGCCCCAGTCTGGCATGCAGCTCTGTGGGCAACCATGAGAATGTACAACGTCAGCTCTAAAATTATTGAAGTCATCAAAAGCCTGTATGACAAGGCTACCAGTGCAGTCCTCCACAACAGCGCCATCGGGAACTGGGTCAGTACAACAATCGGCGTGCTTCAAGGATGCTTACTCTCCCCAAGACTCTTAAACATCTAACTAGAGCGCATTATGTCAGATGCCCTTGCAGACTACGAAGGCAGAGTCACGACAGGGAGTAGAGCAATCTCCAACCTCCGTCTTGCAGATGACATTGATGGCTTGGAGAGGAACAAGAACTTGAACAGCTGGTACAGAGGCTTGTCACCAAGTCCAGCGGTTATGGTATGGAAATAAGTGCGAGAAGTCCAAAATGATGACCAACAACACCAATGGCATCAACACGGACAACAAAGACTAAGGTCATTCCCTCAACACAGTGCATAGCATCAAATATTTAGCAGATCTACAACGGAGAATACAAAAGATAGAGATGAGGTGCTACAGAAGACTTCTTGGCATTTCTTATACCCAGCACATCACCAACGACGAAGTCCTAAAGACCATCACACCAGTCATTTTGCAACACGATGACATGCTCACAGTGGTGAAGAAACGGAAACTCCGATGGTATGGCCACGTCGCCACAGCATCAGGCCTTGCAAAGACCATCCTGCAAGACACGGTGCAAGGAGGCAGAAGAAGAGGGAGACAGAAAAAGAGGTGAGAGGACAACATTCGAGATTAGACTGGCTTGATAATGAGCGAAACCAAGAGGGTTGCTGGGAACAGAGAAAGATAGAGTACGCTGGTTAAACGATCATCTGTGGTGCCCCAACAACTTTCGAGTTACGGGATAGGACAGGATAAGATAGCAGTAGGATAGGATTATTAATATGGTGGTAACGATGATGATGATGATGATGATGATGATGATGATGATGATGATGATGATGATGTTGATTATGATGATGATGACTAGGACGACGAAGGGAAATGGAAATAATCAACCAACCAATGTTCCACCCTCATCCATGCCACTACCACCACCATCACCACCACCACCACCACCATCGTCACCAACAACAGTTGAACCATTATACTCACCCATCCCTCGCTTGTTGTCAACTCCTTCGACGGTGTAGGCGCCTTCGAAGTCGTCGATCGGATCTTTCCGTTGGATGATTTTCTTGAAGGTCTTCTCGTTGGTCTTGCTGGTGCCGCTGCGACTGATTTCCAAGGCCGCCGGGAATTCCAAAACAGCGCCTAAAAATATAGTCAAAAAGACGAGGAAATTTAAAAAATTGGAAAATAATATATCCTATCCTACCCTATCCTATTCCGTAACTCGAAGGTCTAGGGGCACCACAGATGATAGTTTAACCAGCGTACTCCATCTTTCTCTGTCCTCAGCAACCCTGATTGTTTTGCTCAGTGTCAAACCAGTCCATTCTCGAATGTTGTCCTCCCACCTCTTATTCGGTTTCCATCTTCTTCTACCTCCTTGCGCTGTGCCTTGCAGGATGGTCTTTGCAGGACCTGATGATCTGGTGACGTGGCCATACCATCGGAGTATCCGTTTTTTCACCACTGTGAGCAGGCCATCGTGTTGTCCAATGGCTTGTGTGGTGGTCAGGCGGACTTCGTCGTTGGTGATGTGCTGGGTATAGGAAATGCCCAGAAGTCTTCTGTAGCACCTCATCTCCATGCTTTGTATTCTTCGTTGTAGATCTGCTGTGAGGATCCATGTTTCGCAAGCGTATAGGAAGATGGAGCTGACAAGGGAGCAGTCTTATCCTGGAATGTAGACTGATGGTCCTGTCTTTCCAAATTGGCTTCAACCTCGCCAGGGCAGCAGTTGTTTGTGCGATCCTGGAGAGCATGTCCTGTCGGGACCCATTGTCTGATACAATGGCTCCTAAATATTTGAAGCTATGCACTGTGTTGAGGGATTGGCCTTGGACTTTGATGTCCGTGTTGATGGTCTTCTCTGAACTTATTTCCATTCCATAGGCTCTGAAGGTGGTGTCAAGCCTCTGTACCAGCTGTTCAAGTTCTTGTTCCTCTCCAGCCAATCCATCAATGTCATCCGCAAAACGAAGGTTGGAGATTGCTCTTCCCCCCTATGCTGACTGTGCCTTCGTGATCTGCAAGGGCATCTGACATGATACGCTCTAGGAAGATGCTGAAGAGTGTTGGAGAG
>CM072522.1:42727311-42734811 GCA_036898135.1 Oncomelania hupensis | reverse complement strand
TCTCACGGCATAGAGCATTCTTTAATTTAGAAGATTTGCTTAGCAGCAATTACCAGATGTAATTCCAGAAAACTCTCAACGATACTACAACAATATCGACCGACGAAAATTATCAACATTGTACCAAGCTTTTTTGGGGGGGAAACAGCGCAGAATCAAATCAAAGATAAATACACTCTATCATTCCATGTTTTGCAAAATATTACGTTCGGAACTATCGTGCGTGTCTCAATCGTAACAACGACACGGATCTCTCTCTCTCTCTCTCTCTCTCTCTCTCTCTCTCTCTCTCTCTCTCGTCTATAATGGTATGGCATCCCCGATTGTATTCAAGACTTTGGTGTTATTGACAGTGAAACAAAAAGACAGAGAGAGAGAGAGAGAGAGGAGAGAGAGAGTTTTAAATTTAAGTGTGTACATTTTAGGTTTCTTTGTAATATTGACTAACTTAACATGGTTGAGTTGTGTGGATGTGTCATTGCGAGTGTGTGTATTGAAGTACAAGAACAACAAATGATTGTGTGGTCATTCATTTATTCATGTTCACAACCAGTTGCAATTTAAATGCCGACTGACAGGCCAGCCAATTCCGGTACTGACCACAGCATTTGGAGTTACGGGATAGAATAGGATATATATCGGGAACTTATGTAAAAGTAAATAAACTAACGGGGTAGATTACTCACGGTCAGATACTCGGGGACGTCAAACAGCATTGGGCTGCCAGAACAAGGCACAGACTTATCGTACCGACAGTGGACGGGCGGGTGAAAGTCGAAGCGGAACTCCACGGATTTTTCCTTGGTCACGTTGGAGTAAAGCTGGTTTTTGTAGTGCTGTCCGCCTGGATGTGAACCATACAACACAGTCTGAGCAGTGTAAAGTTCCTATGACATCATTATAATACTGTAGGTACTGTCCCCTTACCCCCTTATTCTTCCCCACCCCCTCCCCCATCCCTCTATCCCCGGTCGCCAAGGCTTGTACTCAGTGGTCTAGGCGTCAGACAGTGCGCCCAAAGGCTGCAGGTGGGCGCCTCGGGTAAAAGGAGTTAGATCGTGATAATGCGCCTGAAACAGCTCTTGAGCTTCATAACAACTAGTACATAAAATAACACTTTTTTTCCCCCCAAGCAGATAACAGACTGGATTCGCTGTGTGTTCGTGTCCGTCGTCGTCGTCATCATCATCATCATCATCATCATCATCATCATCGTGCGCATCATCATCATCGTGGGCGTCATCATCATCATCATCATCATCATCATCATCATCATCATCATCATCATCATCGTGGGCGTCATCATCATCATCATCATCATCATCATCACCACCACCACCATCATCGTCATCACCATTGTGCGCATCATCATCACCATAACCATCGTACGCATCATCATCATCACCATCGTCCGCATCATCATCATCATCATCATCATAACCATCATCATCGTGAGCATTATCATCATCATCATCATCATCGTACGCATCATCATCACCATCGTCATCACCATCGTCCGCATCATCATCATCGTCATAACCATCATCATTATCATTGTGCGCATCATCATCATCATTGTGCACATCATCATCATCATCATCGTCGTCGTCGTCATCATCATCATCATCGTCGTCGTCATCATCAACTTGCCTTTGTTCATGTCCAGCAGTTCTCTGTATCCACTTCCTGCCGTCACGAAGGTGATCTTCATTCTGAGAAATAAATCAACCTAGAAATCATTCATTCATCCACTTAGCCTATTCAGGCATTCATCGATCAGTCACGATTCTGTTCTAGTCAATTTGACGTCGGTCAATGAGTCTTCAGACAGCATTCACTTATTCAGTCAGTCAACAATCAGTCGATCCTACGTCGGTCATCAGTCCATCGACATTTATCGAGTCTTCAATCCTCAGTCCATTGTACCACAGTCACCAGTCAATCGACACTTATTCAGTCAGTCAACCATCAATCGGTCATCAGTCAGTCAGTCACCTGTCAGCAATCCGGCTGTCGGTCATATATTAGACTGTTACTCAGTCAGCATCTCATCTAGTCTTAGCCTCATCATCAATCTTATCTCATTTCATCTTATCCTCAATCTAATTTTATCGTATCTCTTCTCTGCTCATCTCATCATATTTCATCTCATCTCATCATATTTCACCTCATCTCATCATATTTCATCTCATCTCATCATATTTCATCTCATCTCATCATATTTCACCTCATCTCATAATATTTCATCTCATCATATTTCATCTCATCTCATCTCATCATATTTCATCTTATCTCATCATATTTCATCTCATCATATTTCATCTCATCTCATCATATTTTACCTCATCTCATCATATTTCATCTCATCTCATCATATTTCATCTTATCTCATCATATTTCATCTCATCTCATCATATTTCATCTCATCTCATCATATTTCATCTCATCATATTTCATCTCATCTCATCATATTTCATCTCATCATATTTCATCTCATCTCATCATATTTCATCTCATCTCATCATATTTCATCTCATCATATTTTATCTCATCTCATCATATTTCATCTCATCATATTTCATCTCATCTCATCATATTTCATCTCATCATATTTTATCTCATCTCATCATATTTCATCTCATCATATTTCATCTCATCTCATCATATTTCATCTCATCTCACCATATTTCACCTCATCTAATCTCATCATATTTCATCTAATCTCATTTCATCTCATCATATTTCATCTCATCTCATCCTAAAACTGCCAAAGAAGCTGCAAACCACAAAAAAATAAAACAATGAAGATATGAATGAATAACAAATTAATTAAGCAACAAACCAATCAATGAATCATTCAGTATGAAGCAATATTTGGAATTCTAACTTTTCCAACAAATGAATAAGTCACACTTCCTTGGAGTTAAGCAGTGAATCAGTCACCTTTCCTGAGAGTCAAGCAAGTGAAACAGTCACCATCACTTTGAGTGATACTATTAAAATATACAACCGAAAATAACTGAGTGAATAAGTGAGTGAATGAACGATCATCTAATGAAGCTTTCAATCAAATCAAGCATTCCAAACTAAATCCATTAACGACTCACATGTCGCCGTGTTCGATGAAGCGGTCAAAGTTTGTGTGGTTCATGTTGCACACAAAAAGATCCGGCTCGGGGTGAAGGTTGTCTACTTTCTTCTCACATGGAAAGGTAGTATTCAGGGAGAAAAATCGACTTTTTTGAGCTAAAAACAAAGAAATTGAAATAAAAAGAAAATAATCGAAATTCGATCTAGCATCTGGGCGTTATGTTTTTTCCGATTATTTACTTTGGACTCGGGCAACGTCTCGGGGGTTTTCTCCGGGTACTCTGGTTTGCTCCCCCAGCAAAATTTCATAAACACAACTAATATTAGGTAGGTTGGGTTTGGGCGTGCCACAGGCTGCGACTACGCCTTCCCCAGGGGAGGTGACCCAGAATTTCCCAATAAAAAGGGACAATAAAGTGACACTGAACAAATTAACAAACGCATACAAGAACGAAAAACCAAATTCGAACCGGCCGACCGACGGCTACAGGATGATGATGATGATGATGATGATGATGATGATGATGATGATGATGATGATGATGATGATGGAGGTAATACACACTGCAGCGATCGGTAGAAAGTATCGCCAAAACTCCCGCTAGCAGCAGGTAAAAGTATTCCCTCCATCCCTTCAAAGTATACTTTGGGCTCGCTGCTAGCCGCGGATGCGAACCGCAGTACTGTTTAAAAGTGACGAAAAGAGCGGAATATTGCTACGGGGTTCCGGTAAGGGTTAATTGTAGATCTAGCCCTAGCCCTTGCTCTAACCCTTTTCTCTACAAAAATGCTCTTTTTACGTCCCCAAAACCCATTTGCCTTCTTGGATTCTTAAATTGTATAAAACCAAGTGAAGACACTAACCGGCGTCAATAAACGGTTCGAAAAGATTCTCAGACGGTTCGTAAAAGATAGTTGACCTAGAAAACAAATACAATACAGCGTGACCTAATTCGGCGCCTAGAGGAGACGAAACACTTTTCCGTTTGTAGTCTTTCACCGACACTGTAACTGAGCAGGCTGCTAACCTCGCTTACCTCCCTTCAAGGGACAAGGGTCATACTTTGGCCTGCTGCGCAGCGTTTGCCTGGAGTATACTTTCTTTCGATCGTAGCTATGTGCAATGGATGGATGGATGGATGATGATGATGATGATGATGATGATGATTATAATGATGATGATGATGATGATGATGATGATGATAATGATAATAATAATAATAATAATAATAATAATAATAATAATAATAATAATAATAATAATAATAATAGTAATAATAATAATAATAATAATAATAATAATAATAATAATAATAATAATAATAATAAAGGATATTCATAAGGTGCTTTTCCTAGTAAGGAACAGTTCAAAGCGCACACTCAGGTATTCACACTGTCAATAAATATGAGTAGACTACATAAAAAGATGGGTTGGGGACAGGGCAAACCAAAGCGGAGTGCGGGATTGGGGCAATAATAAACGAAGTGACTTCTCTACTCCCCCACCCACCTCCCCCTCTCCCATCCCCTCCACCAACCTCCCCACCTCCCTCCCCCGCACACTCACACACACAGGGAATGGTCACGGCTAAACCAGCAGGTCCACACAAGAAAAAAGTGACAGTTGCCATGCGACATTATGAGTTATCGGCATCTCTCGTCGCTGCGGAAGACTTCTAAGCATTTCCTGTACCCAGCACCTCACCGATGACGAAGTCCGACAGACCATCGCACCAGCCACTGGACAACACGATGACACGCTCACAGTGGTGAACAAACGGAAACAAAACTCCTATGGTTATGGCCAAGTCACCGGAGCATCGGGCCTTGTTGGGATTTTAAAAAAAACCGCTCCTTTATAAACTGTTTAATTGGGCTGATAGTGTGGATCTAGCTCGTCTTCAAAATATAGGATCGACAGAATTTTTTTTCGTCCCTTTTTGATGGATCCGACAACAGTTGTCAGTACTCCGTGTAGGTATTCTTACCACTTCATTTACGTTCCACCCAGTGCAACAAACATCGTCACCTGTGATTGGTCAATTACCATGCGATATCAGTCTTAGTCACACGCCATCTGGCCAATGAAAATATAAGACACTTGTGGAAATCGATACATATTATATAGACCTAAGTACACGTCATAAAATTCCTGACTATTTCATTAAAAATAGTATCTGGACCCGGGTAGGCAAACAATGCGTTATGGCTTTGCAAAACAGGATGGGGATTTTTTAAAAAATGTAAACCAATTTATTGGATTCTATACACGTAATAAAATTCCCGACTGTCTCAGTAAAAGTAGTATCTGGAAATGCCAAAAAAGCGTTATCGACACGCAAAACAGAATGGAGATTATTTTGAATTTAGGCCGATTTATTGGAGTTGTATTGTCACCCTTTATCTTATATGCATTTGCTAACAGTCTGACTTAATTAAGATTCACACTGGGCTGCATTCTTGTGTTATTGTTCTGTTTATCACGTATTGTATAGTTTTTGGGTGACATTTTCCCCATTTTGAGTGTCTGGTTTCTCCGTGATTTGTTTGCGAAATAATTGATCAGTTCGGTTTTTTGCATGTGTCATTTGTTGTTTTCTTCTCTATATGTATATGTATATGTATATGTATATGTATATGTATATGTATATGTATATGTATATGTAGCCGAGTGGAGTATTTGACTCCCGTCTCTCGGCCACCACCTTGAGAACGTGGCCCAACCCGAGCTGTTATTTTCATTTATCCCTCATAAGAGGGACACAACAGTTGTTGTCTTGCAAGGCGGGGAAGCGTGTTGGTAGTAAACCGGTTTGCCGGCTACTAGTGCCACGACACTCTCTGCAAAGTCACTGCCATTGACTTGCATAAAATGCCTGTCGACAATGCAGTCCTGCTCACCACCAAAAGCAGAAGACGAATGGTCAGCCGGGAAGATTAAATGTCGTGTCTCCTTGTCCTGCATAACCCAATGGCCACTCCAAAGGATTCTGCACAGCAGGAGCCACCCAGGGATAGTCTAACCAACCAATAGAAGGTAGAAAACCTCTCTCCAAAACCTGCACCAGTCGTCTCCCATTGCCCCACATACATTTTGTAATCCCATCCCCCTAAATTGCCCCCTGAATATGAGCCTACTATTTTCTGGAAAATGTGCTTGCTTTGTGTAATGCAAGGACAAAGTTCCAAAAGATGACGAAACAAGACAAGACCAAACAAGACGTTATACTTACGGGGAACTGGTATCTTGGACAGATAGACCTGCACTTCTCCCTTCACCACGCCGAACACAGTCTTCCCGACATACTCTGGTTTAGGTGGAAGCTCAGCCACAAAGAACTGACTGCTGATCTTCGTCTCCATGCGGTTGAAGTTCCTGCAACATCCGCAAAACTAATTTAATTAATTACTGACTTCAATATTTTAAAAAATTGATTTATTTTAATACTTTATTGAAATCGTCATTATTTATCTATTTATTTTTTATTTTATTGATTACTTTATTGTTACTTGATGATTGATTTATTGCTTTAAGTAGGTCTTCGTTCTTGTTTGTTTATTTATTTGTTTTAAGTAATGTCGGTGTGTTTTCTTAATAGCGCATTTATCCAGCTCCGGAGGCGCTTAAAGGTATGGCCACCTTCACCAGATCTTCAGGTCTTGCAAAGACCATCCTGCAAGGCACAGTGCAAGGATGTAGAAGAAGAGGGAGACCGAAAAAGAGGTGGGAGGACAACATTCGAGAATGGACTGGTTTGACACTGAGCAAAACCATCAGGGTTGCTGAGGACAGGGAAAGATGGAGTACGCTGGTAAACGATCATCTGTTGTGCCCCTACGACCTCCGAGTAACGGGATAGGATAGGATAGGATAGGATAGGATAGGATAGGATAGGATAGGATATGATAGGATAGGATAGGATAGGATAGGATAGGACAGGATAGGATGGGATAGGATAGGATAGGATAGGCGCTTAACGTTCCAACCGAAGCAGTACAATCTCTGAACTCAAGCTGCCCGAGGAGCAAAGGCATTGCTTTTACTTTTGAATTGAACTGTATGGGGTTGGCCCCGCCATTGAAACTGTGGAGGAGTGGGGGTTGGCGGAAAGGGTTGAGCTTGAGGGTGGGTGGATCGGATGGAGGGGTGAATGTGGGCGGAGGATTTTCGCAGAACAAATATTTTAGTTTTTTTGCACGCGGGTCACTGTAACTGCACAACAGAGACAGCCTCTTTCTCTCTCTTTCTCTCTCTTTCTCTCTTTTTTTCTCTCTCTCTCTTTCTCTTTCTCTCTCTCTCTCTCTCGCTCCCTCTCTCTCTCTTTCTTTTTCTCTTACTTTCTCCCTCTCTTATATATATTTCTCAAATCTACAAAAACATGATATACTGTTGTTGTTGGTGCTGTAGGT
>CM072522.1:42707311-42722311 GCA_036898135.1 Oncomelania hupensis | reverse complement strand
TTGAATTCTTCGTTGGAGATCTGCTATGAGGGTCCATGTTTCGCAAGCATATAGGAAGATGGAGATGACAAGGGAGCGCAGCAGCCTTACCTTGGAATGTAGACTGATGGTCCTGTCTTTCCAAATTGGCTTCAACCTCGCCAGGGCAGCAGTTGTTTTTTGCGATCATGGAGAGGACTTCCTGTCGAGACCCATTGTCTGATACAATGGCTCCTAAATATTTGAAGCTATGCACTGTGTTGAGGGATTGGCCTTGGACTTTGATGTCCGTGTTGATGCCATTGGTGTTGTTGGTCATCATTTTGGTCTTCTCTGCACTTATTTCCATTCCATAGGCTCCGCAGGTGGTGTCAAGCCTCTGTACAAGCTGTTCAAGTTCTTGTTCCTATGCAGCCAATCCATCAATGTCATCCTCAAAACGGAGGTTGGAGATTGCTCTTATCCCTATGCTGGCTGTGCCTTTGTGGTCTGCAAGGGCATCTGACATGATGCGCTCTAGGAAGATGTTGAAGAGTGTTGGAGAGTAGGCATCCCTGACGCACACCGATTGTTGTTCTGAACCAGTTCCCGATGGCGCTGTTGTGGAAGACTGCACTGGTAGCGTATTTATACAGGCTTTTGATGACTTCAATAATTTTAGGGCTGATGTTGTACACTCTCAGTTATAAGCCATCCAATCGGATAAAAACTGGGGAGTAAAAACCAAACTCAGTAGCGAAGTAACTATTTGTGGCATGCATGATTATTAACGTACGTCCAAAAAATCCATTCGTACAAACATGATTAATATATCGGTGAAAAACATCAGAGAGAGAGAGAGAGAGAGAGAGAGAGAGAGGGATTGAGGCTGATGGGGGAGGGGAGGGGGGGAAGGGAGGAGGTGTTACGATTGAGACGCTCACGATAACTACAAATGTTGTGTTTAGGCACACAGCGAGCAATGATAGCTTTCACTTACCTTGATCTAGGTTGTTGTTGGAGGGGCTTCACACAATGTTTGTTTACTACTATGGAAGATTCTAGATAGATCTAGTGATGGCTAGCCCGGTCTTGTACCCCAGTGGATTGTAAGGGGTTCCCTATGCCGAAGGTCGAGGGTTCGAACCCCGCAGGGGGCGAACTTATGTGACTTGGAGACTTTCAGGTCACCGAGGTTTTCTCTGGGTACTCAGGTTTCCTTCCTCCATTCAAGACGTGTAATATCTAGTTTTAAAAAAAAATTCATTTCCGTCTTCTACGAGCGACTTACCTTTACAACTTTATAAAGACGTCTCTTGTACTGTTGCGGAGTGAACGGCTGCTTGGATACCATTTCAAATCATATTTCTGAATCGACAATTGACGTGTAATAGAGAGAGAGAGAGAGAGAGAGAGAGAGAGAGAGAGAGAGAGAGGGAGAGGGAGAGAGAGAGAGAGAGAGAGAGAGAGAGAGAGAGAGAGAGAGAGAGAGAGAGAGAGAGAGAGGGAGAGGTGCCAGCGATTTGAGCAGCTCTTATAATAGACTTACTGCCGTCACAGCTGGGTCCGCTGGTGTGATAAGGGCAGTCACATTTGCCAGGTTTGACACAGGTTCCACCTTGTTGGCAGCTAGGGTTGCAGACCGCTGTAGTAACAGTCAACAGGAAAACATTACATTACATTACATTACATTACATTACATTACATTACATTACATTACATTACATTACATTACATGATTATTGCTTTAGGTCCAGCGGACTCTTCCGAGCCAAATCAGGACCGGACAACCCCTGATCCGCATAAAAGATCTGCTGAAACAACCCTATTGGCAAAACTGAAAGCTCTCCACCAGCCAGTCACTTTACAATAAAGACATCCCACGCAAGGGAAGCTGAGGCTGTACTCTAATTTATCGAACCCCCGTTTACAAAAAAAAAAAAATAGAATACAAATATTATAAATTATCAACAAAACACATACATATAAAATGCATACATTGCTAAATAATAACATCATAGGAAGCCCTAGTGACCACCCGGCAGAAAGCATCCAATATTCCTAAGCTGATGCAATAGCCCTCGTACACAAATAAGGAGTCTTGTCCCGGAAGAGTTTTCAAGAAAAAAGGTAGATGACTGGTCTAGCGAAGAAGAAGATAGTATAGAAGATTGATAGAACAGAGCAGGATTGAGAAAGAGCAAAGGAGAAAGACAGCGACAGTGGGAATTTATAGCACTAAATTTCCAGAAAGTGGGGATACTATTTATACTGAAACCCCCGGCACCCCTACGGGGACAGGAACACATACATACACACACACACACACGCACACCCACACTCACACACACCCAAACACAGAGCACACACACACGGCTTTTTATTACATTACAAATGCGAATGTATCTTTGAATCTTTGAGAAAAGAAACACAACTAAGAATACGTCAAAAATAAATAGAAACACCATCAAATTTTCTTAAATCAAGAAAGAAGGAAAGACACAAAGGTAGCAGTTAGTGAAAGAGAAATGCTCTGCCCAAACACTTATTGGGTTACATTGAAACCAATGTCTGTGTCAGCATGGCTTACATCTTTACACAAATAAACCCATAAATACATCAACATAATTATAGATAGATAGATAGATAGATAGATAGATAGATAGATAGATAGATAGATAGATAGATGGATAGATAGATAGATAGATGGATAGATGGATACATCGATCGATAGAAAGCTAGATAGTGAGATAGATAGATAGATAGATGGATGGATGGATAGATAGATAGGTGGATGGGTGGATGGATGGATGGATGGATGGATAGATAGATAGATATGGTTTTGTTAACGGTAGTGTACTGCTGTAGAATTACTTCTTCTGTACGCTACAGTTGTTCTGTCCTAAACTTTACTACAGTTTGGGATCTATCGTGTGACATTTAAGAACCAGCTGTTCTCTTCTGTTCACACTGTATAGATAGATAGGTTTACTGAATTAAATGAATGAATAGATACATAATAAAAGTATAAATAAATAAATAACGGGTAAAGAAAGAAAGAAAGAAGGAAAGAAAGAAAAAAAGTGTTAAACAATTAATAATTCATTCAAACAATAAATCAATCAGTGAAAAAATGTAACTGACGTTTGCTGCAATCCTGGCTGTACTTGGAAGTTTCTTCCCAGCCCGGACAGCAGAAGGACTCTGTGTAATACTCGGGCCTCCAGTAAGAGAACCACCACATGCAATGACTGTCAACACAAAAATACTGACACCTAAGATCATTAGACAGAAGATAACTATAGGATAATAGACATCATTATAAGCCACAAGTGACTCACTTTATAAGACATATGACAATATCATGAATATGACTCGGCGTGAGATATTATAATAAAGACACCAAGCATTAGACATGTGACGTAAGACTAAACATGACAGACGACTGAGGACATGGTACGAGACATGACATAAAAAATTACATATATGTGTGTGTGTGTGTGTGTGTGTGTGCGTGTGTGCGTTCGTGTGTGTGTGTGTGTGTGTGTGTGTGTGTGTGTGTGTGACCAGCTCTGCGATCATGACCGTGCAGATATTTATGCGCTTTACAAATCGTTCATTCATTTTCAACGCGCACTCCTCAATTCCTGCTCACCCCTCACCCCCCTCCCCGCCAATTAAAAAAAGAAAGAAAGAAGGTTATCTTGACAGCTGGACTTGGCCATGTTGAGGGAAATATCTGAAAAAAATTGCCAGGTTATTAGGGATGTGCGTTGATTTCTTTGTGACAGTGAGTTTATTTGGGAAAACTGCATTGCGGTCACATGAAAACAAAAAATCCATTGGCAATCGTTGCTCAAACGCTTTCAAATTTAAGTGTCTCTTCCTTGAATTAAAAAAAAATTTTTTTTCAACGGTTGGACTTTTATTGTCTTCTTTTTTAATCGGGAATTGTGGGTCGCGCCCAAACCCAATCTACCTAACGCTAGTTGTGTGTGTGTTTGTGTGTGTGTGTGTGTGTGTGTGTGTGTGTGTGTGTGTTTTAAATTTTACTAGGGGAGCCAATCTGAGTACCCGGAGAAAACCCCTGAGACGTTGCCAGAGTCGAAAGTTGATCATATTCGGAGAAACGTAACGCCCAGAGGTAGGATCGAACCCACACCTGTCAGGCGCCATTGGTTGTGGACAAGGCAGGTTAGTCCCGCCTTAGACCACGCGGTTACAGGGTTCGCCTTCCAATAACAATAATGGTATTTATATAGCTATGTGAACAAACTAACTGTGCATACTATCGACTCTTTCGTTGGTGTACTAGTGTTGTTGTTGTTTTTTAATTTATTTTTATAAAATCAACATTGATGCTATTAATCCATTCATACACAAACAGATGTATTTAGACCTTGCTGGGAAATATGAGGAGAAATCAACTTTGGCCGGCTTGCCCCGCATGTTGCGCTCCGAGTTATCTAACACTGGGCGGACATTCTTTGCAAAGGAATGTGTGTTTCTCGCCTATAATGTTTGCTCTGTCCTCCATCAAACCTTCCGGATCAACAGAAAGATTGATTTCAGTTGCAATCCTGGCTAGCTCCGCCAATTCGACCTTGCACTGCTGCCCTGCAACCACCATCCCCGAAGAAAAGGTTGCAGCTCTGGCTAGATTTCATAGTGTTCTGAGATGACATGCTCAGGAGGATGTCCGCACAGATAACTCTAGGTAACTAAAAACAAAACAAAAAGTCAAGTTACCTCCCATTTCAGAAGACGGTCTATGATTCATATCAAAACCGTCCATTTGAAAGAGGCTTTTTGTTTGCTTGCTGTTGTGTTTTCTGTTTGATTATTTTTTGTTGGAGGGACAGAGTTAAGGGTGAGTGGAGAGAGAGGGGGGGGGGGGGGGGTGTTTGGTGTATGTGTTACGTTGAAACGCGCACGATGGTACGTGTGAGACGCGCACGATAGATCCGATCGTTTTATTTTGCAAAGCATTCAATAACAGAGTGTTTTTACCTTTGATTTGAGTTTGCGTTGTTTTTAGAAGAAGCTTTGTATAACGTTGGTAATTTTAGTTGGTCGATATTATTTGAGAATTTTCTAGAGTTGGTTGCTTACTGTCGATAGAAGCGTGTGAATAAATCTAGTGGTAACTACGAGACTCTTCCATCCTAAATAAGGTTATGTGACGTAAGACAGTGATGACGAAGTTTGTTTTGATAGGTTGTGGTGCGTCACGCTGGAGTGTTCTAAATTTTTCTGGAGTATAGAGAGACTATATAAGTACCGCACTGTCAACCCTCAACGCTCATTTTCACCTCGATAGGGCTACGTCGGTTCGGCGACGGTCGTGCTGCGTTGTGGGCCCGCTTCGCTTGACTTCCGCCTGCCTCGCCTACGGCAGCCCTCCACCTTTCACTACGATTGGGCGACGCAAGGCTCCCTGTGGAGAGTGGCGACCTCCGGACAACAGGTTTTTACCGCCAGCGGCTCTTTGCGTTCGCCTACCCTCCCTCCTTCGGCCTTGCTTGGGCATCTTCTTGTGGCCTCTTCGGCGCCTTCACACGAGCCACTTCGGCACCATGGGACCGACCCCGCGTCCTGCTCGATGTTTTTAACTACACCCGACTGCGCTTCTCTGCGCTCCTCCTCCCTCCAGACATCCTTACTTCAGTGACTTTCTTCAATCACTACGACTTCTTATCCTACTGATCAGCTGCCCTTGTGCGCTCCGCATCACGCGAAATTCTTACTTCATTGGACTTCTTACTTGACTGATTAGCTGCCTTCGTGCGCACCGCATCATGCGAGATTCTTACTTCATTGGACTTTTTCTTCATCGAACATTCTTACTACAAATTGACTTCTTATCTTCAACGAATCGTCTTATCTACGTCTCTTATACGCCATGTGTGTCCAGAGACATAAATCTACTTAACAAACAAACAAACAACAAAAGAAAGTTGAAAGTTGAGAAAAAGTGAAAAGCGATTGAGCAATTGTATGCAGTTGTTGATGTACGCTGAATAAAGATGGAAAACTTCATACGACAACTCATGCCTTGTTGCTGAGTGAACAGGTTGCGTGGATAAACGAATCTGAGTTACATTATCAGTATTCAAGCATTGGGGCTGAATCAACTACTGATAAAATAAAACCAACATCCAGTGTAACAGTATGAATCTCGCAGTGTTCAGAACGAGCAACACTCACGGTGGTTTTTATTTTGTAAAGGGGTATGCGACTGTGAAATGTGTGAATTTGGGGGCTCACCAACTCCAAGAACTCGTTCAATCTAAGACTTACCCCCACCACCAAAACCATGCGCGACCACGACATTCCGACGTCCAGACATATTTAACCTTCTGTCGCTTGCACACGTTCCTGTACGAACAGAAATGATATGTTTTAATGAATTGGTTTCTGGGCCCATTTCATACAATATAATTATGATTTTATGCAAACAAATACATTCAGAGAATAACACATGCGAAAAAAATAACAAACTCATTTCATAGGTAGACCCCCAATCAGAAAAAATAACTAACTACATAACACTACAGTGGCTGTAACGAGAGTCCCGTTTCCACTGCTTTTAAGTTTTTTCTTGTTTGGTCAGTTAGACTATTATTAGATTATTCAGGGTTGTGCAGAATTTCGTCTCATATGTTACAGACGAGCAGGCGTTATATCGTGAGCCCAACTCAGCACAAGACAAAACCAAGTCGACGCGTGCAGTCGGCTGCCGAGGCATCTACAGCATTGTGCGCAGATAGCCCACCCCTTGAACACAAACCATGACAACACAGATTGTCCCGGAAGCGACCTCAACGCAGCGCTTCAACAATGAAGTTAAGTGCATCTTCGCTAAGTGCACTAAAACTCTGTATAAACAGGACCACAGTAGTCCACTCGTCAAGAAATCTGACCATTAGGGCAGAAATCATCCAGTGCCCTATGATGAAAAAGTAGCTGCAGCGAGCGAGCCATTCGCATTGACAATTGAACTTTTAAGTTAGTTTCGTACTTCGAAGATCGTATATATAGTAGAGGAAATAAATGTGTGATTTTACTGTTATCAAGTGGCTGAACTACATATGATTCATAGCCGTGTGAGAGCTAGTGTGACAGTGATCTTTTTACCATTTTTCTATCTATCTCTGTACCCCAGCCTAAACACAGACCGAGCTAAACAAATAAATGTATTAAGTGAAGTCAAAGGGAGAAAACTAGCTATCCCCGTCGACTAAGACGAGGAGGTACTAGCAGTCCATTGTGCAGAGCCCAGCAACAATAAAAACCCCGTCACAGTGGCCAAGGGACGAAACTAGCAGCATGAGGTAAATACAACGATTACAATAAACCAAAGTCACTCACACCTATACACCAACAACTAAACAATCTACAACCATTCGCGCCTATTTTGTCCTGAAATGAGCAAGACGCACACTTCTTTATTCTCTCTCTCTCTCTCTCTCTCTCTCTCTCTCACACACACACACACACACACACACACATACACACACGCACAAACACTTCACGAATTTCATAATGTTTTAACGTTTCGAGTCTGTGTCTTACTGTTGGAAGACAGTTGAACTTTTAAGATTGAATGCTTTCGTGATGTATATACTAAATACAATGTACAAAGCCACGTGTTACGGTGTAGCATCAAAGATTTACATTCCGTGGATAACAAAAGGGTAACTTTAAGTGCTCGTGGTTGGACATTTTTTCTGGGGATATAATGCTCTCCTATGTAACTGATACACTGGGCAGACTAACAAGAAATGTATTTTTGATTCCAATAGATTCATATCCTATCCTATCTCGTAACCCGAAAGTCGTTGGGGCACCAATCGTTTAACCAGCGTACTCTATCTTTCTCTGTCCTCAGCAATGCTCATGGCTTCGCTCAGTGTCAAGCCAGTCCATTTGGAATGTTGTCCTTCCACCTCGTTTTCTGTCTCCCTCTTCTTCTGCCTCCTTGCAACGTGTCTTGCAGGGATGGTCATTGCTCTGGTGACGTGGCCGTACCCTCGGAGTTTCCGTTTCTTCACCACTGTGAGCATATCGTCTTTTTGTCCAATGGCTTGTGTGATGGTCTGTCGGACTTCGTCGTTGGTGACATGCTGGGTTTAGGAAATGCCCAGAAGTCTTCTGTAGCACCTCATCTCCATGCGTTGTATCCTTCGTTGTAGGTCTGCTGTGAAAGTCCATATTTCGCAAGCGTATAGGAAGATGGAGATGACAAGAGAGCGCAGCAGCCTTACCTTGGAATGTAGACTGAATAGTAGAAGACACAATGGCAGCAAAGCTGAGCTTCTAAAATAATCAGCACATGTTGGAATCTATGCACCCTCCGCGGTGACATGCCTATTCTAAGTCTAACAAAATGTTTTCTTGAAACTACATGCTAAGAAACTCTGACCAAGTAATATCTTCTTTTTTAATTTACTGTACCTAAGAAAACTATCAGAGAAATACAGTTGCCCTTTCCAGTTCTGAGAATATGAGATCGCTTGCCTACCTCGTAGTTCTGAAATAAAGATTTTTTTCCCATCTCCAACACCTCAGCAGACCAGCACATCACCAAAACCTTATTCATGTAGCATGTAACGAACAAATGATGCCCAAGATTTCTTGTCTCTTCCATGAAGAGATGCCAACATTGTGCAGGGAGAAAGGGGTGGGGAGAGAGAGTGAATAAGGATTTAGATGTAATCATTATCATCATCATCATCATCATCATCATCATCATCATCATCATCATCATCATCATCATCATCATCATCATCATCGTCATCATCATCGTCGTCGTCATCATCATCACCCATCATCATCATCATCGTCGTCGTCGCCGTCGTAATAATTATCGTCATCTTTATCATCATCATCATCATCATCATCATCATCATCATCATCATCATCATCATCATCATCATCATCATCATCATCATCATCATCATCATCGTCGTCGTCGTCGTCGTCATAATCATCATCGTCGTCATCATCATCATCATCGTCATCATCATCATCATCATCATCATCATCATCATCATCATCATCATCATCACAACAGCAGCAGCAGCAGTAACAGCTTAAACAAAAGCAGCAGTAAGCCTAACAGCACCAACAACAGCAGCAACATACACAATTCGAAAGTTTTAAATGCTTCCATGAAAGGAAAAAATCAACCTCACAACTTAATCAAATCATTTAAATAATAAATAAACCGATCAAATCAAATAAAGCGATCAAACGAACAGTGAATGAACAGTTCTAGTATGACGGCCTACTAGCGCCAAAACCGATAGTTACCATTATCACGAGATAATTGTAATTATCACGTGTTCTGTGTAATTTACAGAGCTATCAGTAATCCGCAGTGTTAATTAATTACTTATTAGTACTTTCCACGCTTTCCTAGCGCCAAAACCTGATAATTACAAATATTGTGAGATAATTACAATTATCAAGGGATAATTACAATTATCAAGCGATAATTACAATTATTAATCGATAATTACAATTATCACTGAAAATTATAAATATCAAGATGAGCATGCGCGTTCCTGTTCCCAGCACACCTGGGGTTTTGGGCCTAGCAAAGCGTGGCCAAAAATGAAAATTAGTAATTAACACTGTGAATTACCGGTATCTCTGTGAATTACACAGAACACGTGTTAATTACAATTATCACTGATACATGTAAGTTTTGCAGGTTTTGACGCTATTAAACCGCCTTTTAAGAATTAAGAATGATCACGTGAAAATTAGAATTATCAAGTAAAAAGTTTTTTTTTAATTATTATGTAATAATTACATTTTTCAGTTTTGGCGCATTTCCAGGCGGATTGATAGAGCCAAAACTGAAAAATAAACATGATCACACGAACATATTTGTAATTTTTCAATGATAATTGTAATTATCTCTTGATAATTGTAATTATCCCATGATATTTGCAATTTTCACATAATAATTATAATTATCAGGTTTTGGCTCTAGTAGGCCGCCATATTCTAGCAAGCACACGGTTCTTACCCCCTCCAAGCAGATGCCAGCAGCGGTAGCACTACGAACAGTGCGCCCGCGAGAATCCACACTCTCATCGTTGTGAAATGGCTATGACGATGCCGGGCGAGCGCTCTTACTGAAAGCGTCTTGCTAAGCACGGGGTGTCGGCTGCTCCTGAAAAATGAGACAGGCAAATAAAGGATTTATGGACAAATATGAATGAGAAAATAAATAAATAGAAAATCTGAAAAATTTAAATCCAAGATAACAAATATAGCAAATATTCGGTTAGCGTTTAGAGTACCGAATCCAAGTTGTTGGTTGCGTTAGGGTGTCGGCGTACGAATGACTCGACACAGAGTTTCTAAGCCCACGTTCAACCTAAGCGCTTGTTGTGAAACGGTTTCTTCTCTACGACTACGAAACACACCGTTCACTAGAAGGAAAAAAAAGCGTTTTTATAAGATGTCTGCCTTTTTGACAGACGCCAAGATTGTTTGCAAATTTACGACTGCAAGTATAATAATTAAGAATTGGCTCATAAAAATCACCCCTGACTACAGACGTTAGCCAGTAGCCTAACCTATTCTATCCTATCCAGTAACTCTGAGGTCGTAGGGGCACCGCAGATGATCGTTTAACCAGCGTACTCCATTAGCAATCAGCGAAAACTAACCAACAGAATACAGTTTGTATTCCACCAAGTGACATTACACAAGGAATTTGCTCCGATGATGGTAAACACACACACACACACGCCCACGC
The DNA here is from genome assembly GCA_036898135.1 of Oncomelania hupensis. Lineage (NCBI taxonomy): Eukaryota > Metazoa > Mollusca > Gastropoda > Littorinimorpha > Pomatiopsidae > Oncomelania > Oncomelania hupensis. The sequence goes on along the minus strand of CM072522.1, from coordinate 42,711,576 downwards.
ACACACAAGTATGTAGAACACCAAAACTGGGTTTTACGAATAATGTAAGAATCGGAAAGTGATTTTTTTTTGGGACGGAAAGAACGCAAATTTCTTCCAGAAATGTAAGACTCTAGTGCAACATTGGCTCTTTCCATCTCAAAAGTTGACCTAGTTCGTCTCCTATAGGCGACGAAATAGGTCGAACTTTCTTCCCGAAAAATTGACTGGATTTTCTCCGTCCCGGATAGAGCAATCCCTTGTTTGTACTTAAAACACTCTCATGCACTACAACTGCACTCCCATGCACTAAAAGAGCACTCCTGTGTACTTAGAAAAAAGTGGGTGGCTAATACACTCACCCATTTTCTGCATTAAAAAGCAAGGTCGGTCACCCATTTCAAGGCTTATACCTCTGCACACCCCCCACACCCCCCACACACACAAACACAAACACACACACACACACACACACACATGCTTGTATACGATCAAAACCAGGGTTTCTTTAGAATGTAGGAATCGGAAAGTGAATTTTGTAGAGAAAAGGGTTAGGGCAAGGGCTAGGGATAGATCTGCAACTAACCTTTACCCGAACCCTTGGCTAAAATGTTGACTTAGTTCGTTTTCTATTGGCGACGAAATAGGTCGCGTCGAACTTTCTTCAAAATTTTCCCGAAAAGGGACTGGATTTTCTCCGTGCCGGATAGTGCACTCCTGTGTACTTAAAACACTCTCATGCACTACAACTGCACACCCATGCACTAAAAGAGCACTCCCGCGCACTTTGAAAAAAGTGGGGCCCTGGAAAAAAGTGGGGTCCGAGCAAAAGACCCCATTTATGACTTAAAAAACAAGGTCGAGCTACCACTTTGACATCAATACACGTGCACACACACACGGCACTTAATATATTCATAATTCTTTTCATACATGCATCGCACCATTATAATACCTAAGCTGTGGTTAAACAACAAACGGGAGGTACCCTATATGCCACGGGACCTATATGCCACGGGCCCTATATGCCACAGGCCCTATATGCCACGGGACCTATATGCCACAGGCCCTATATGCCACGTGCTGTTGTTGTTGATGTTGTTGGTGGTGGTGGTGGTGCTCACATTGTTGTTGTTGTTGTTGTTGTTGTTGGCGGTGGTGGTGAACCTTTATTTCCACAGGTTTGGCGACCTAAATACCATTTAGGTAGCCAATCACTGTGAAATGGCTACCTAGTATTTTGTACGGCTACCTATAATGTGAATGTACTATAAAACTATGTACTAATGGCTGTAAGGTTATTTATTAGCTGGTCAATGTTTTTTTAACAAAATGTTTCATGTCAATTTAACAACATAGCATATTAGGTAGCCATGTTACCATCAAGTAACATTTCACGTAATAGGTAGCCGTGGTGGTGAACTGCTTAAGTCGCTATTTCACAGGCAGGTAACCATTCACATTTAGATCGCCTGTCGTAAAATTGGGTTCAAAATTAAGTAGCAGTTCACAAATATGGTTAAGTAGACATTCACTTTATAGGTAGCCGTACAAAATACTAGGTAGCCATTTCACAGTGATTGGCTACCTAAATGGTATTTCGGTCGCCAAACCTGTGGAAATAAAGGTTCACCACCACCACCAACAACAACAACAACAATAACAGCACGTGGCATATAGGGCCTGTGGCATTTAGGGCCTGTGGCATATAGGTCCCGTGGCATATAGGTCCCGTGGCATATAGGTCCCGTAACAATAACAGCACGTGGCATATAGGGCCTGTGGCTTATAGGTCCCGTGGCATATAGGTCCCGTGGCATATAGAACCCTACCCCAACAAACAACTTTGCATGCATTGACCTATTATGAAACCTAATGCCTCTCGCATGCATTCATACACTCCGTAACCCTCTCTCTCTCTCTCTCTCTCTCTCTCTCTCTCTACTACTACTACTACTACTACTACTACTACTACTACTACTACTACTACTACTACTACTACTACTACTACTACTACTAAATCAATGCGTTCCATAGATTTGTGCATATTTTTTAATAGAAACGGTTAGCGCTTTAAGAAAGAAAAAAAAAGAAGAAAGAGATTTCTTCTAGTAGATCGTAGAGCGCGTTGCTGTAAAACTAGCCAGGGGCAATCACTCCATGTGAAAACAGAAATGGGAAAATTCAAACTGTAACGGTTGATTTGAGTCACGAAAGCCCAATTTTATCATGGTTTAATGTAAGAGCATTGCCAATGTTAAAGTAAACCCGGTTTTTTTTGGCAACAAAAAAACCCCAAAACAAACAAATTCTTTGACTTGGATTTAAAAAAAAAAAAACAATCCAAGTAAATACATGCTTAACATCACATTCATTACCAAACTCACACCAATACCAAGTAAAGGTAAGATAAGGTAAAGTAAGGTAAGGTAAGGTAAAGTAAAATAAGATAAAGGTAAGTAAAGGTAGGGTGTCGGATTGCGCAGTGGTTGGAGCACTCGCTACTGTGTCGCAAGTTAAGCATCGTCCAGTGCGGTTAGCACTTGGATGGGTGACCGCAAAAACGTGAAGCGACAAATAACAACGCCCCCAGTTGACTCAACTGTGACTGAGTACCTACTCTCTTAAGGGTGGGGAAGGTAAAGCAGCGAGGGAGAGAGATGGGCATCACGCCAACATCACGCTCCCCTACGGCCACAGGCTATGGGACTACCTTTACCTTTCCTTAACCTTTACCTTTACCTTAAGTAAAGGTAAAGTAAGGTAAGGTAAAGTAAGGTAAAGTAAAGTAAGATAAAGTAAAGGTAAGGTAAAATAATGTAAGGTAAAGTAAAGTAAGTTAAGGTATGGTAAAGTAAAGTAAAGTAAGATAAAGTAAAGTAAAGTAAAGTAAGGTAAAGTAAAGTAAAGGACGGTGAAGTAATGTGAGGCAAGGTAAAGTTAAATAAAATAGATTAAAGGTAAGGTAAAGTAAAACAAGATAAAGTAAAGTAAAGTAAAGTAAGGTAAGGTAAGGTAAAGTAAAATAAGATAAAGTAAAGGTAATGTAAAGTAAGGTAAGTAAAGGTAAAGATAAAGTAAAGTTAAGTAAAGAAAAGGTAAGGTAAAATAAGGTAAGGTAAGGTAAGATAAGGTAAGGTTAAATAAGATAAAGTAAAGGTAAGGTAATATAAGTAAAGGGAAAGATAAAGTAAAGTTAAAAAGTTAAGTAAGGTAAGGTAAAATAAGGTAAGGTAAGGTAAGGTAAGGTAAGGTAAAGTAACCTAAAGTAACGTAAAGGTAAGTTAAGGTGTTCCCATAATCTTTGAGTCGTTTGGAGAGTGACGTCTCATACACTAATACTCCTCTTTGGCTGGTTGGTTGGTTGGTTGATTTTATTTATCCTTTTTTTCGCCAAGATGATAAAAGCCATTTACACACATTGAGACTCACGCATTTAAAACATGCACACGTGGACACACACATGCACACGTGGACACACACACACACACACGCACACACACACACACATTCGGAGGCGCACTATCTCTTTCTCTCTCGCACACATACAAACATAATGTATAAATACATGAAAACATACAATAGTTAGTTAATTAGTAATTGTTTATAAGGTCCAACGAGCCCAATCAGGACCACAACTTGGTTGAAAAAGGGCTCACCCCTGATCCGTATAAAAGATCTCCTAAAACAACCCTAGTGCTAACACTGAAGGCACTCAACTAGCCGGTCACTTTACAATAAAGTCCAATTATGCAAAGAACGCTGAGGCTATACTCTAATTTATGGAACCTCCATTTACAAAATACAAAATAAAATATAAACATCATTATAAAATATCAACAAAACAAATACATATAAAAATGCCTACTTGGCTAAATAATAATACCAAAGAAAGCGCTAATGACTATTTAGCAGAAAGCGTCCAATATTCCCAAGCTGACACAACAGACCCCTTATACAAATGAGAAGTTTTGGGAGAGTTTTCAAGAAAAAAGGTAGGTGACTGGTCTAGCGAAGAATAGAGTAGATTGATAGAACAGATTATTGAGGAGAAAATACAATATAGAATGACAGTGGTAATTTAAAGCACTAAATTTCCACAAAGTGAGGATACTATTTATACAGAAAATCCCGGCACCGCAACGGGGGTGAACAAATAAGTAACAAAGTTAGTTAAATATAACGAGCGACTGGAGAACTGACGAAAGATTTTTGCCAATCCCACACTTAAAATCATTGTAACTGTTTTTACCTGAGTTTATAGTATTTACTTAGGGGCAAAAGGG
>CM072522.1:42689811-42702311 GCA_036898135.1 Oncomelania hupensis | reverse complement strand
AGACTGATGGTCTTGTATTTCAAAATGGGTTTCAAACTTGTCAGGGCAGCAGTTGTTTGTGCGATCCAGGAGAGGACTTCCTGTCGGGACCCAATTGTCTGATACAATGGCTCCTAAATATTTGAAGCTATGCACTGTGTTGAGGGATGGGCCTTGGATTTTGATGTTCATGTTGATGCAATTGGTGCTGTTGGTCATCATTTTGATCTTTTCTGCACTTATTTCCATTCCATAGGCTCTGGAGGTGGTGTCAAGCCTCTGTACAAGCTGTTCAAGTTCTTGTTCTTCTCCATCGAGTCCATCAATGTCATCCGCAAAACGGAGGTTGGAGATTGCTCTACCCTTTATGTTGATTGTGCCTTCGCGATCTGCAAGGGCATCTGACAGGGTGCGCTCTAGGAAGATGTTGAAGGGTGTTTGAGGATTGCTGAGGACAGAGAAAGATGGAGTGCGCTGATTAAACGATTATCTGTGGTTCCCCAACGACTTTCGAGTTACTGGATAGGATAGGATAATATTGTCAAACGTTTTCCGAAAACTGATGCACCATTTGGTATCACAGCAAACCTTAACTTGACCAAATAATCACAAAAACATTTAATTTTTATGTATTACAAATATCTTTCACTTTCAAATGTGTTCTTAAATAATTTATAATATCTAAATAACTCTTATAGATATATATATTCTCTGTTTAAAAAATGAAACAAATTCTTGTTCACACCAAGTAGCCAAGCATAACCAAAGCCTAATCAAAATAATGTGTCTTTTACACGGGTTACTCAGCATGTTTTGAAACCTCTAGCAGCGCTCCCTTGTCATCTCCATCTTCCTATACGCTTGCGGAACATGGACCCTCACAGCAGACCTACAACAACATTAGATAGGCTTGTTTTGGAAGTCTAGACACATTAAAATTCAAAAGTTTGGACCAGTATTTTATACAGTGTGTATGAGAGAGAGAGAGAGAGAGAGAGAGAGAGAGAGAGAGAGAGAGAGAGAGAGAGAGAGAGAGAGAGAGAGAGAGCGTGAACGCAACTACGAAACCAGATTAATTAGTTTTCATTGGCGTCTTATCTTTGTGGGGTTCTATGGTATTACATCAGCATAATTTATTCTTCCATAAGGTTGTGTGCTTTAGTAGAGCTCGTTGTCTTACTCTGTCGTGTCACTATGATGACGACGACGGCGATTATGATGTTGATGGTGATGATGATATTGATGATGATGATGATGATGATGATGATGATGATGATGATGATGATAATGATGGTGATGATGATTCTTGTTGTTGTTGTTGTTGTTGTTGTTGTTGTTGTTGTTGTTGTTCTTCTTCTTCTTCTTCTTCTTCTTCTTCTTACTATTACTATTTTTATTATTATTATTATTATTATTATTATTATTATTATTATTATTATTATTATTATTATTATTATTATTATTATTATTATTGCTGTTGTTATTTGGCGGTTACATTATATATCCCACTGTATATTTATTTATGTATAAAATCATTTAATGTATTATTTAAAAATTAATGTTTTCCCTTCTTTCTTTCTTTCTTTCTTTCTTTCTTTCTTTCTTTCTTTCTTTCTTTCTTTCTTTCTTTCTTTCTTTCTTTCTTTCTTTCTTTATTGTATTTTATTTTTGGGGGGTTACTGTAAAAATTACTCCTTCGGATGAGAGTGTAAGCCGAGGTCTAGCCTGTGCACGCAAACATTCCATCGCACGGAATTTAAAGATCCTGACGCCCATGTCCCTAGACGGGTGAGGAGTGTCGGCTACACAAATACACCCAGAAAGCACTAGGTACCTTCTCCCCTATCACCTGGTCGCCCAGGATTGTGCCCAGTGGTCTCGGCGTCAGACTATGCCAAAAGAAAAGCAAAGGGGCCCCTCTTGCGCCTTTGGTAAGTGTCAAAGAGTCAGGCAGAACAGGCACAGAGAAAGAAACGACGACAATGGGACAAGTCTCTCAATCTTTATTCCATTGCTCTGTGCTTCAAATCTCGCATCAGAATGAATGATAAAATTCAAGAAAGTAAATGTATTAATTAGCTGGGTGAGTATGTAATCATGTTTATCCAATACTTAGTTTATATGTGAGTTTATGTGTGTGTGTGTGTGTGTGTGTGTGTGTGTGTGTGTGTGCATGCGTGTGCGTCTGTGTGTGTTACAGAAGGTAACTCACAAATATTAGATTTAGGTCCTGTATCGTACAAGAACGACAACATAAATAAATTATGTAATTTGTTTTTATATATGCATTTTATGCATAACTTCTTCTTATTTAATCGATTTTTTTAAAATTACTTTTTGGGGTAATTAATCCCTTTTTTCTTTTGACTACTCAACGATTTTTAACGTTTGTATTTATTTTATTTTTTTTGGTGTGTTCAAGGCGTGTTTTTACCATTGCGTTTGATTCCATTGTGGGGCTTACATTTTAACAGGCTAGCCAAACCCGGCTAGATTATTTAAATAGCGCGCTTTCAGCTCAAGGCGCTAACCCAATAACCGGATCTAACAAGATTGAACTGGTGTGCCCTCTGACTCGTCTAAACAGCCATTGTACGTGTTGTAAACGCTCTGGCAGTGTGAAATTTATGGACACACGTCATCCATCGTCAAAATGAGCTGTCCGTTAATCATCAGACTCAACGTTTTAAAAATCGTATTAATATCGAAACAACTCACCCGTCATCAAAATGTGCTTCGGTAAAGTTTACACATTGGGGGCATGTATCCGTTTTGCCTTGTATGCTAAGTCATTGATATATTTGTCTTCGATTGTATTGCATTTCTTGCCTCTTATACTATAGGTGTATGTACATTTCTTTTTTTTTTTTTGGGAGGGGGGAGGGGGGGGTGAAGGGTTAATTGATATTCTTTTACGTTTTTGTCTTACTTTGTACTTGCTCCTGTTCGCCAAGGACATTTCATTGTTATCATTTGTCACAAAGGGTAGCGCTTATTTAAGGTTCGCTTTTGTGTACCCGTTATGTTCTCCAGGGGTGTCGGATTGCGCAGTGGTTGGAGCACTCGCTACTGTGTCGCAAGGTAAGCACCGTCCAGTGCGGATAGCACTTGGATGGGTGACCGCAAAACGTGAAGCGACAAATAACAACGCCCCCAGTTGACTCAACTGTGGCTGAGTACCTACTGTCTTAAAAGTGGGGAAGGTAAAGTAGCGAGGGAGAGAGATGGGCATCACCCTCATTACGCTGGCCCAAGATAAGTGTGATCTCCAACATCACGCTCCCCTACGGCCACAAGGCTATGGGACTACCTTTACCTTTTTTATGTTCTCCATGTTGTCTTTGCAGTTGTCGCGACCTGCTTGATAAAAGAGAAACATATTTTGGTACAATACCTTTCATATCAAAGAGATTTTTAAAATATGCAATGGTCAACACTTGTTTGAATTTTTACAATATGTTGGTTTGTTTTATCGCATATAAACCATGTCGTTTTGTTTTGGATTTTATTGATAAGAACGAATTTAGTGATTGGATTGAGGAAAGAGAACGTATTTTTAATACATCCGTTTTAAAGAAGACTTTTCGAAAGGTGTCATGTGAAAGTTAGTTTGAGTATTTAAGAGTAACAGGTATATTTTTAAAAGATTTGAACCACTTTATAACATTTTAAGATAACGTCTCTCTGGTCCTGATTTGGCTCGGAAGAGTCCGCTGGACCTAAAGCAATAACCATGTAATGTAATGTAATGATTATACAATTCTGTTTAATCCTTAGCGGGCTGTCTGTTGTTCCATCAGACTCAACCTTTGTACACAGTACGAACATGGACACAACTCATCCATCATCAAAATGAGTTAGCTGGTATCACATCAGGTTCAACTTTGACATGTAGATATAAGTCCGTGTTGTGCAATTATTGTGACCATTGTTAGGCTAGTAGTATAGGTATTTGTCGCTGAACGAGTTCAAGGGCCTTTTTCCTCATGGTTCTCTATGTCTTTATAACTTCCTCTTTCCTTGCCATTGCATTCTACTACGCCTTCATATTTCGTCGTCGTCGTCGCTTTTTTCCGTCGTCGTCGTCGTCATCATCATCATCATCATCATCATCATCATCATCATCATCATCATCATCATCATCATCATCATCATCATCATCATCATCGTCGTCGTCATCGTCGTCATAATCATCATCATCGTCATCATCATCATCATCATCATCATCATCATCATCATCATCATCATCATCATCATTTTTCTGTTTCTTCTTCTTCTTCGACGACGACGACGATGATGATGATGATGACGACGACGACGATGATGATGATGATGATGATGCTGATGATGATGATGACGACGATGATGATGATGATTGCCACAGCTACGACGATGACGACGACGCTGATGATGATGATGATCATGATAATAATTCTAACGATGATGATTACGATGCTGTTTACAACCCCAACTACGACGTCGCTAACGACAACGATAATGACGACGACCGACGAGTACGAAGCTGATTCAGTCAATTCACTTAAAATGTATCGGCGGTCTTAATTGTTGTATAGTACGGGCGTTTCCGACATTTAAGCCAAACGTGGCGGGCCGGCCGGCTGTAACAATTGAAATCTGTAGGGAAATACTCTCGTTAAACGAGCCACACACAGTATCATCGTTCAATATTTATTTTATTATTTATTCAACGATTCAAGGAAGTTTATTGGCCAAATTGACATAAAACATGCACATGGAATATGTTGAGATGTGGCAGTAACATTCATAAAACATACATGCAAACACACGTTTACCAGGTAATAAAAAACCTATCAAGCGTGCACACATACACACGCAAACAACAAATAGTAAAAATAAACAAGGAGGTGCCAGTGGATTATCACATGACGTTAGTTACAGCATTATGAATTTGACATTATGAGGAATTTAAAGCGAGAGCAGCCTCTGGAAAAAAAAAGAATATCTAAAACGGTTTGTTCTGGTTTTGAGGGCTCTGAAGCGCCTGCCGGACGGGAGGAGCTCGAACAGATGGCCGGCTGGGTGTGAGGGGTCAGCTGTGATGTTTCTAGCTCTACGGACCAAGCGTGTGTTGTAGATCGAGGCGACAGATGGAAGTTCGCACCCGATAACTCTGGACGCGTGTTTCACGATGCGCTCAAGTTGCACTTTCTCCTCATCAGTGGCACCACCTAACCAGGTAGAGATGCCAAAGCAGAGGATGCTTTCGATCACTGCGCGATAGAACTGCGTCAGGACTTTTGCAGGCAACCTGAACTTCTTGAGTTGCCTCAAGAAGTGCAGGCGCTGTTGGCACTTTTTGATGGTGGGGGGTGGTGTTGTTTCCCCATGACAAGTCGTTCGAAATGACTGTGCCTAAAAATTTGAACTCTTCGACTTGTTCAACACTTTCACCGTTGATCACAAGTGGTGAAAGTGGATCTTTAATTCTCCGAAAATCGACAAGCATTTCTTTTGTTATGTATGTATTTATTCATTTTTAACTCTTACAAAACTGGGTTTTGCCAAGCTCAAGAGCTGCTCAAGGCGCTGGCCGATACAGAACCTAACGCAAGCCGCCCGATGCGCCCACTTGCAACCTTTGGGCGCATAGTCTGACGCCCAGACGACTGAGCACAATCGTGAGCGACCGGGATGGACTGGGAGGACGGACCTAGTGCGTTCCGGGGGTATTTGTGTAGCCGGCACTCACGCGTCTAGGACCTGAGCGTCAGGATCTTTAAAGTCCGTGCGATGGAATGCGTGCGTGCGCTGACAGCACCTCGGTTTATACTCTCATCCGCGAAGAAGTAGGATCGCAGTGTCTCAGGGCGCTGTTTATTATTATTATTATTATTAGTAGTAGTAGTAGTAGTAGTAGTAGTAGTAGTAGTAGTAGTAGTAGTAGTAGTAGTAGTAGTAGTAGTAGTAGTAGTATAGGAATAGGGATAGTTCAGTCGTCAGGGCGCACTACTTGTGTACGTGCGTCTCGGGCGACGTGGGTTTGAATCCTTTTTATAACAATGGCTTTGTTTGCTTTTTCCTGTCGTCCGCCAGAGATGTTTCGAATAAAAAAAAAAATAATAATTTGAGTATGGCACCCATCTAATGATGATTTATTAACAAAACAATTGCTGCCAAGCCATGGTGGCTATTTGGACAGTAACATACATTATACTTTTTTTTTTAAAGGCTCGCGATATGTACAGTTTAAACGTTGTGTTTTGTGTGTGCGCTCTGATGTTTAGCTTTGTACTATTATTAGGTTTGTTGATGAATACATGTATGTTTAATTAAACCAGCCTATTGAAACAGCTGACAGAGTGGCCATTTTGTCGTGTGGGCGAGCTGAGGGGAACTTTGATACATTTACTTCCTGCATTGGCCATGCATGTAAGGATTTTGAGAGGATCTACGCGAATACGGGAAAAGCGTGAGGAAGAAATCTTAAACGACAAGTGGGCACTACTTAAGCTACAACAAGAGATAAATGTAAGTCCCCTATACGCTTATGTGTCCGGGGACGTTAATCTATATTCAACTCAAATGCCATTATAGTAACTTAGATTTGAAGCGCGATGTTATCGACGATACCGGAATAAAGAGAACACTACATATAATAGACCACAATGTAAGGCAATCTGATTCTAAACACAATACAGAATCTATTCAGCCGAATGACGACATACAGTTGCGTATGGGAATTGCTCAGATGTTGGTAGATAGTCACACACACACATACATACACACACACACACATACACCCACACACACACACACACATACACAATCCACACTACAACTTTTAAGCCTTCAATTAAATGATCTTTAGTCAACATGATGACATGCTCACAGTGGTAAAGAAACGGAAACTCCGCCACTAGAGCATCAGGCCTTGCAAACTCCATCCTGCAAGCGGCTAAAGGAGGCAGAAGAAGAGCGAGACAGAAAAAGAGGTGGGAAGATAACCTTCGAGAATGGACTGGTTTGACACTGAGCAAAGCCATGAGGGTTGCTGAGGACAGAGAAATATGGAGTACGCTGGTTAAACGATCATCTGTGGTGCCCCAACGATCTTTGAGTTACGGGTTACGGGATAGGATAGGAAAAGATCTTGCATACACAGCTGCAACTTTAAGCGCAATTACATTGGACATGTCAAGTATCAAAGCTGGACATGTGTATAATATACTGTGTTACAGGCAAGCTTCGATGACGAAATGTATTGCAGAGAGAAAGAGAGAGAGAGAGAGAGAGAGAGAGAGAGAGAGAGAGAGAGAGAGAGAGAGAGAGAGAGAGAGAGAGAGGTAAATCGATGCATATTTAAAGAACACTGTTACATTAAAATATACCATGGAAAAAATAAGAAACATACTATACTATACTATACTACACTACACTATACTATACTATTCTATACTATACTATACCATACATACTATACCATACTATATTATACCATACTATACAGTACTATGCTATACTATACTATACAATACATACTATACCATACTATATTATACTATACTATACTATACTATGCTATACTATGCTGTACTATGCTATACTATGCTATACTATACTATGCTATACTATACTATACTATACTATACTATACTATACTATACTATACTATACTATACTATACTATAACATACTATACTATAATATACTATACCATACCATACTATACTATACTATACTACAGTATAATTTACTGTACAATATTATATTATATTAAACTACACTATACTACACTATACTATATCCTACTATATTATACAATACTATACTATGCTATGCTATACTATACTATACTATACTATACTATACTATACTATACTATACTATACTATACTATACTATACTATGCTATGCTATGCTATGCTATACTATACTATACTATACTATACTATACTATACTATACTATACTATACTATACTATACTATACTATGCTATGCTATGCTATGCTATACTTTACTATACTATACTATACTATGCTATACTATACTATAGTATAGTATGCTATACTATACTATACTATACTATACTATACTATACTATACTATACTATACTATACTATACTATACTATACTATACTATGCTATGCTATACTATACTATACTATACTATACTATACTATACTATACTATACTATACTATACTATACTATACTATACTCTTTATTTGTCAACGTTCAGGTTGCCTACATACAAGTAATAGGAAATTGCCATTTGCACCGTGGGCGCAAAACCGTGACATACACTACGTCAATGAACAATACTACAACAAAAGTACCCCTGCATCCTGTGATGTCTCACACTGCGCAGCAGAGTTGGTCTTGGCCTACGTCGCCTATTACGTAATAATGGTGCAGAGGTGACGAAGCCCCGGCTAGCCTGTGTGCTACGCAACACGTCCTTCGCTAGACCATGGGTTTTCGTCACAAGCGCTCGTTTTTCTCAGTACGACAGCGCCCTCTTAAGAGGTCCCAAATTCGAAGGCTTTTTTTTTTTGGGGGGGGGGGGGGGGAGGGGGAGGAGGGTGGTGGAGGAAGAGGGAGGCGAAAAGGGGGTTTATCCTAAAATTCCCAGTGTTATTAAGTTCAACAACGATAGAGTGGGCTTTCATTTCATTTCGTTGCCCAAACCAGCCTGATCAAGTTGTAAAATTTCCATTTCGGTCCTGACATGGAGTGATATCCCCTGTGTTTTTTTTTTTGTTTTGTTTTTTAACGGCACCATCAATACCATTGCCGTTTGATCTTTGACCCTAGTTGTGAGTAAGAACCAACCACGAGGTTCGAAGAGATAGAGTCCACGGAAGGAGCTTTCTCCGAAGGATGACGCAGGTTCAAATCACGTGGGGTGGTGGGCGAAATTAATTTTAAAAAAAGTGGCCATTCTTCGCAGTCCATTTTAGCAGTATGATTGCTCTGGTGGTTCAGCGTTGTTTTAGGTCCCTAACCCTTTGTTCCCTGGGATGGTTATCCCCTGTCTACCCTATTCGCCAATGGTGGGTGTAGACGTTTAACCTCAATGTTCATTGATTCCCCAAAGGCCAGGTTCTATCAATCTTCATCAAGACGATTTGCTACCTCACAGCTTTTTCAAGGGTATTGTTTTACTTGCGGTTTGAAAGAGGCGTCTTTGGCGTGTGGGGTAGGGTGTTTTATCAGCTTAAAACCAAACACCCTTACGAGCATTTAAAAAAAAAATGTATTACGGGGGTTTTGCCTCCAACAGGGTTTGATAGATGCAAATTTATTTTTAGCTCCAGAATGTTGGCGGGCTAGCCAACGGCTGTTGCTATTAATAGGTGCACACACACACAAACGCACACACACACACACGCAAACAAACAAACAAACAAACAAACAAAAACTTTCGAAAGTGTTATTTTTGTTGTTGTAAGCTTTCTTTTTTTCAGTGGGGGTAACACTCGCTGTGAATGTTAAAAGAGTCTGTCGAGGGGACGTTGTGATCAAAGTGGATCAATTTAACAGAACGCGGACCCTCTCAGTCGCTGTTGTACGGTATCAAAGATGTAGTGAGAGGGTCGCGTTCTATAAAGGCCACGCTATCGTATCCAGGCTATTGAACGTCTGAGATTGTTTTCAACTTTTCCAATGCCTATAATCTTTTCTTTCTTCTTGATGTTGGTTCTGCGGATCTAATGCTGAATGTAAGCCGGCTTTTTTCTTTTGTTATTGCGTTGAGTTTGAAAGCTCAACTGACAACTTTAATATTATTATTCTACTTCTACTTATAATAATAATAATAATAATAATAATAATAATAATAATAATAATAATAATAATAATAATAATAATAATAATATTTATTATTATTATTATTATTATTATTATTATTATTATTATTTTACAATTCGTGATGTAAAATGGTAAAAAGGTGTCCCCCCCCCCCCCCCTCTTCAGCACGTAAATCTTTTGATCGAAGGAAGCGGTTTGGGGATTCCCTTTACCTAAACCAGTTAAGGAGGACCGGTGCCTATCTCCACTCGATCTAGCTGCTTTACCTTTAATGAAACCCCGGGCTCCGAACAGACCCAGGAACCCGTTCCTGAACTTAAATGATAACACGATTTTCTAACGTTTTAGGTCTGGTGGAATGCGAGGAAGAAGGAGGAGGAGGAGGAGATAGTAGTGGTGGTGGCTGCAATGAATACACCACAGTACGTAGCAGAGACGCCCAGGCTGACGTCGCCTCTTCATCGATTGTGGCGAGGCGACGTCACCCTCCACCGTCTCTTTCGCGCTGTGCGGTGTGCTCATTGCGCTCTTAACGTTAACTTGCGCTTCACGATTTGATCTGAGTGGAATGCCTTACGCGTCGTTCGCCGTGTGTGGCAAGTTGTATGCGCTTTGAGCATATAATGTTGTCGGATATGTGCGCTTTACAAAACTAAATCATCATTGCTACATGTCTATTCGTCATCTTTCTCGGTACAAAATAAAAGTCATTTTTGGGGATTTCCACGACGGCTGGGAAGCCGGAAAACTACTCTTCGTTGTGACGTCTCAGTATGATCGGGTCAACAATCATTTTGACCCGTGATAATTTCGCCCAACACTTGACAATTTCGCTTAACTGCACTTCATAGTTTTAAAAAGTACGGTATATCAAACATTCCCATTTTAAAATGAATCGCAAACAAATTTTGTTCCTGGTTTTAGCCTCCTGAGTGCTGTTTGAAAGTTGCTGTTCATGCCAATGGTGTTGTTCTTATCCTATCCTATCCCGTAACTCAAAGGTCGTTGGGGCACCACAGAAGATCGTTTAACCAGCGTACTACATCTTTCTCTGTCCTCAGCAACCCTCACGGCTTCGCTACATTCTCGAATGTTGTCCTCCCATATCTTTTTCTGTCTACATTTTCTTCTGCCTCCTTGGACTGTGCCTTGCAGGATGGTCTTTGTAAGACCTTATGCTCTGGTGACGTGGCCATATTTTCGGAGTTCCCGTTTCTTCAACAATGTGAGCATGTCATCGTGTTGTCCAATGGCTTGTGTGATGGTCTGTCGGACTTCGTCGTTGGTGATGTTTTGAATATAGGAAATAGGCAGAAGTCTTCTGTAGCACCTCATCTCTATGCTTTATATTCTTCGTTGTAGGTCTGCTGTGAGTGTCCATGTTTCGCAAGCGTATAGGAAGATGGAGATGACAAGGGAGCGCAGCAGCCTTACCTTGGAGTGTAGACTGATGGTCCAGTCTTTCCAAATGGTCTTCATTCTTGTCAGGGCAACAGTTGTTTGTGCGGTCCTGGAGAGGACTTCCCGTCGGGACCCATTGTCCGATACAATGGCTCCTAAATATATGAAGCTATGCACTGTGTTGAGGGATTGGCCTTGGACTTTGATGTCCGCACTGATGTCATTGTTGTTGATGGTCATCATTGTGGTCTTCTCAGCACTTATTTCCATTCCATAGACAAGTCCAAACCAGCGGAAGGTACAGATTTTACCCCTCCTCACGGTAAATTACCAGCGGGTATTGCCTTCTCTGAATACGGGCCCAGGCTGAGAGTCTCGCCCTTGGGCCCAAGACCTCACATCACCACGTTCATCGTAACTTCCGTTTAGCGACGACGACGACTTATACGAATGTGACTTCTAATCCCATTTACCCTTTACCCAACAACATTCATGAACACCCAACCCTCCCCTTCTGATAATTATACCAAAGGGAAGTAACTACGAGCCATGCCCCTTTCCATCCTCACTATCATTCACTCCCCTCACGCATGCGCGCACTGGCCAAGGCAAACAGATAATCCGGCGTCATTTACCCATAAACGGCTCGTGCGACGGAGACCGACCTTCGTCTAAACTATAGACGACAGTAAATACAGACGCGGTTAGTGTAGAGTCCATTCGACGATGACGTCAGGGCCCAAACTACCCCTATGTCGGTGATAATGGCACCCTGTCAGTAACTGCTTCTACCCCGGGGGCAACAACGACAACATGGAAACCACAACACCACAAGCTACATCAGGAGGAAGAAGAAGAAGAAGAAGAAGAAGAAGAAGAAGAAGAAGAAGAAGAAGAAGAAGAAGATAAGAAACAAATGATGATGATGATGATGATGATGATGATGATGATGATGATGTTGATGATGATGATGTGATGATGTTGATAATGATGTTGTTGATGATGATGATGATGGTGATGATTGCTGATTATGATGATGATGATGATGATGATGATGATGATGATGATGATAATGATGGCTATGCCCTGAATACTTCTGATGCTGTACCTGGGTAGGTGATATGTTTCTCCAGACCTAAATCGTTAACAAAAAGTATTTTATGTGGGGAAGAAAGTTTCTTTCTTCTTTTTATATTGCTGACATTACTTGTCTTTGTCTTGGCTTTGAAATATGTTCTTTAGCTTACTTTATTATTATTATTATTATTATTATTATTATTATTATTATTATTATTATTATTATTATTATTATTATTATTATTATTAT
>CM072522.1:42452311-42684811 GCA_036898135.1 Oncomelania hupensis | reverse complement strand
AGAGAGAACACCATGGGTCAATATCATTTCACAAAATGTACAAAACCAAGATTAGCACGCAGTGAAAAATACATATACATTTAAACTAATATATATATAAGCGCTTATATATCGTCAAACAGTGGTAAGTACGGTGCCATTCTTGTACACATTTTTGATACCTCATTTGTAAAAGGGCCATATATTTTTCTACTTCGTATCGGCTTTTTAGCACAGCTGTAAAGGACCTGTAAAGTGGTGTTTTTTTTCTAGTTTGCATTTATAAATGAATAATTTTGATAATAAAATTAACAAATCTAATATTGTGTCCGTTCTTATATTTATTTCGCAGCCAAATATTACGAGATGTTCACTGAAGTGGAAAGCAATAGCATTATAACACTTAGAATTTAGGGCTCTCTCAAAGTCAGTCCAAAACGTTTGAACGAAAGGACACCTAAAGAAAAGGTGTTGTATATTTTCCCTTTCATGTTCACAAAAAGTACAATTAATACTCTGTTCAACTCCAATGTTAGATAATACTATATTGGTTCCTATTATTCTATGAATTATTCTAATTTGCAGCCACTTCAATTTGATTTCCCTAATTTCCTGTGCTTTCTTAAATATTATTTTCCAATCAACTGTACGCACTATTCTCCCGTCCCAGTTTTTACAACAGTTAGGTTTTACATCATCTTTGACTAATGTATCATATAATATCCTCGCACCTCTCGGAGATGTACCAATAAGTCTCAACAATTTACTATGTTTATAATCAGCAACATCGGCGTTAGCTAGTTGCAGTCCACACCGGCGAACATATCTCTTAACAGCCTCTACACAGCCATAATACACTAAAAAGTTAGTAGTAATATTATATTTGTTAACAAACACTTGAAAACTTAAAAAAATTGCCATTGTTATTTAACAAACTTCCAATTATATATGCACCTTTTTCAATCCAGTCTGGAAAGTAAATTGTTTTATCTTCAACTAAAATATTATTATTACAAAATAATGGCTCCGACAAAATTTCCTCAGCACAGTCAAGTCTAATTTTATCTCCCAGAATTTCATACGCCTTAAGAACATCATACCAGAATGGATTACAATTTTCTTTCATACACAATTTGTTACCAAGCTTATTAATTAATAATACCTTTTCATTTACAATTTCAATTATAATTTTCCATTTATGTTTAGTCTTCATCAACTTTCTGATCCAAGTTATTTTTAATGCGTTCATATAATGGCGTACATCTGGAATGCCAATACCTCCTTCAGATATACTTTTCATTGAGGACTTTTTAGAAATCTTAGCATTTTTATTATTCCAAACAAATGTAAAAATACTTTTTTGAATAGAATTGACAATATCGTCTGGTGGATTAGGAAATAACAGCCATAGATACACAAGCTTCGACAAGATCAACGATTTTAGCACAGCAACCCGACCAACTGGCGTTAACTGACGTTTTAACCATATCTTGTATAGTATCTTAATTTCTAGAAATTTTGCTTCAAAATTTAATTTAACACAGTCTTTTAAGTCATTTGTAAAAATAATTCCAAGTATTTTAAATGTCTCTGGGTTCCATTCCATGCGCAGATGGGGCATGTAAACAATACGAGAATTCTTATTACTACCTAACCAGATTGCGCTACTCTTGTCTGTATTTAAAACTAAACCAGAAAAAGAGCCAAAACGTTCAATAGTACTTATAGAATGTCTAAATGAATTGTCGTCTCCTTCTAACATTATTTCAGTATCATCTGCATATTGCAAAATTTTACTTTCGTTATTATTAATTTTTATCCCTTTTATTTCTTTATTTTGCTTAATCATAACTGCCAAAATTTCTACACACATAATAAATAAATAACATGAAATTGGGTCTCCTTGTCTACAGCCCCTCTGCACATGAAACCATGGCGTTAGATCTCCATTCACAGTTACTGCTGATTTAATGTTATAATAGAAGGTAGCAATCCATTTACAGAAGTCAAAACCACATCCAAAAGCATTTAGCACTTTAAACATAAAATTCCAACTTAAAGAATCAAAGGCTTTTTCGAAGTCTAGGCAAAGAAGAAGGCCAGGTTTATTATGTATTTGTAAATAATCGATAATATCATAAATTAAACGAATGTTGTCACCTATATATCTATCCCGCATAAAACCAGTCTGGTCTTCACTAATAATCAGGCTGCAGAACAACTGTGAAAAAAAATCTCTGAAGTTTGGCCGGGGTCTAGGGTCCGCTTAGGCCCCCGTGGGGTCCAGGGGCAAAGCCCTGGTGGGAGGGTCAGGGAGACGAAGCCCCCCAAAGGAAAAAAAAGGCACTTTTTAAATCATTTTGTTGTATTTCCTGGATGGAATGTACAGCTATGTTTCGGGGAAAAAGTTTTTTTTTAGTATGAACAGGTTAAAAAAAAGTGCAAATTGCCTATTTACAAAAAAAATTTAAATCATTTATTGACATAGCTCAATTCTCTATCGCACAATATACATTTCATCATCCCTGCACAATCCACCTTTCGCAAAAAGGCTGAAAGCCTCTGCTCTTCACCTCCAACTTTCGTTGACTTCTCCATCCATTCCCATTTGTTTTGGATGTTGCTTTCATTAAATGTCTCGCCACGATTGACAATTCTAGAAGCACACGACATTTTGAAAAAAAAGTTAATGAAGCGTGTTCATCATAGAAGAAGCAGCTTAGTCTAACGCACAAAATTTCAATCACAGTTCTACAATGTCTCCGTTGATGTTCACAGACTTAGCGCATAGACTAAAAGAGAAACTCAGAGAATAGCATACGCGGGCGGCGCGCCTTTCTTTCAGTAGGTCAACAATACGCGCGAAATGTACAGCATAAGAGGCGCCCGCTAAAGTTGTAGCCTATAACGGTGAAGCAGTATTAGCGGGCGGCGCACCTCTCTGTCAATAAGACGACATGAAAATGTGGATCGGTACTCGGTAAAAAAATATTTTCGGGACTTTTTTTCTCGGAAATTTATTTTTTATCTCGGAAATTTTTGTATCCTTACTCGGAAAATCGCGAATCCACGGAGAGTTCTGCAGCCTGAATAATAGAAGGTAACACTAACTTAAGTCTGTTAGCAATGCACGATGAAGCAATTTTATATATTACGTTTAATAAGGAAATAGGTCTCCAGTTTTTTATGAACTCCTTAGGCCTATCCCCCTTCGGTATACAAACTATTACTCCCTCTTTCTGTGTTGACGATAATTCTCCCTTCCTAAACCCTTCATTTAGTGACCTAACTACAAAATCCCTTAGACTACACCAGAAAATTTTAAAGAACTCTACAGTAAACCCGTCACTACCTGGACTTTTCATGTTCGGCATATTCTTTAAAGCAAAAGAGGCCTCCTCTAAGGTGATTTCTCCCTCCAAAGATGTTTGCTCTTCCTGATTTAAAGTAGGAAGATCATCTACAATATTAGCAATTTCAACTTCTTCAACTTCTCTAACAGAATATAATTTAGAATAAAAATCTCTGACTTCATTTGCAATATCTTTTTCATCCGATAAAATAATACCAATTTTATCCAGTTTTGTTATCCTTTTATTAATGTAGTTCCTTTTTTCTAATGAACAAAAATATGAAGTAACCTTTTCCCCCTCTGTAATCCACCTAGCCCGTGAGCGAAGCAGAACCCCCTCCATTCTTTTCTCCCTGATCGAAACTAAGTCTGCTTTGCTATTTTCTAGTTCCAATTTTTCCATATCACTTAGATTATCTTTCTTTTCTAAAGTCTCTATTAACGTTAGTAATTGTAGTTCTTTTTCGTTATCAGTCTTTTTTTTCATTGTTGCATAAGAAATTGTCTGAGCTCTAATTTTCATTAACAGAGTATCTAGAAATAGCTGATCACTTATTACAAATTGCAGTTCAGAAAAGGGAACATTGAGGGAACATTCAGGTAGGTAGGGAGTAGCAGCGTATTCTTCTATAACATTTTTAATGACAAGATTAACTTCCTCTACATACTTCTTATCTCTAAGCAATGAACTATTAAATTTCCAAAGACCTCGTTTCCTCCCATCCTTAGTAACATTTACTGATAAAGAAATAATAGAATGGTCAGTTCTATATCCGGGGTGGATGTCTGCGTCGACCGAAAAATTTAGTAGAGATTCAGAGACTAAGAAAAAATCCAAACGACTTTGCTGTAAGGGATTACTTTTACTTTTGCCACGTAAATCTCTTTAACTCGGGGTTTAAGTCTCTCCAAACGTCTATCAAGTCTAAATCTATCATCAATTCATGAACTTGTTCTTGTGCTTTGGTATTATTGTTATGTTTATAATTAAAATAGTCTAACGAAAAATTTTGCACTAGATTCCAGTCGCCCCCTAGTATTATCTGATCATATCTAAACTCTAGAATACGTTGTTTTAAATTACAATAGAATTCGGGGTCGTCTCTGTTAGGGCCGTACAAACTAATGATTAAAAAGTCTTTATCCAGTATTCTTACCGAAATAATTATATAATTGCCATCTAGACTTGTAAACATTTTATTAATTTTAAATTCAAAATTGCTATTAAATAGCACAGCAACACCCCGGGCATTGGAACTAAAAGAAGCAAAATGACAAGTGTGACCCCACTCAGCTCTAATATAGTTCTCTAATTTTTTTTTCAAAGTGAGTATCCTGTAATAAATAAATGTTATAAGCCTTTGATCTTAAGTAATGGAAAACATCACGACGTTTCTTAAAATCAGCAAGACCCTGACAGTTCATGGACATAACCTTTAGACCATCACACATAACAAATTATATTGAGAAAAAAAATTACAGGAACCCAGAGACATAAAGAGCAATAATACAATAAATATATAATAATAGTGTAACATGCTTTTCTTCAAATTATTTGACATCGAGAGCATCGGCAGACTAAAACCAGAATTGATGACAAATACATATGTTTAGGTCCCATGAAGAAATGTTGATAGAAAAAGCAAGTGTAGAGAGACAGAATTTTGGTATAAGTTAAAATAATGCAGATCATAAATATCCAAGAGAAAAGAAACAAGTGAGAAACAAGTAAGGGAAGTGAGACATTCAACGCACTCACACACACACAGTCACTCCTTTATGTACAATGACAAAACAAATTTGGTACATCGGTGAGCCTACAAATGTCACCAAACCTCTAAAATACAAATAAAATTCAAATACAGCGCAAGGTAATCAATACATAATTAATGAAAAAAAAAGTAGTAAAACAGAATGGAGAAAATTAACAACACAGAATAAGCTCTGTTTGCATACATATATCGCGGGCGGGGGGGGGGGGGGGGGGGATATAACAAACAGAACATGAATAGGATATATCAACCTTTATGTAAAGGTTGTAGAGGAAACACAATGGGTATACATAGACAAATCATAGTATTATACGTATTACGCTGCCGTTATATAATATTTGCGTGTGTGTGGTTGTGAATGAGTGTGAAGCATGCGTGCCTGTATAAAGTGTGTGTGTGTGTGTGTGTATGAGTGCGTGCATGCGAGTGTATGTGTTTGTGCATTCATGAGTGTGCACATGAATGTGTGAGTGAGTGTGTCAAAGTGTTAATTGTGCATGTTCACATATGTGCGACCTTCTCAAGTCTGCCTATATAGTTAATACGTTTGGTTTTTTTTGTCTATGACTGTCCATTGAACTCAAAAACACCGGACAGTCGCAAAATTTATACAGAGTAATGTATTTAAGTTTAACAAAACACAACAATAATGAATTAAATCTTATGCATCTATTATCATGTCCATTATCGTTATCTCCGTCATGATCAATATCCTCAATCATGATCAATACCCCATCACTATTAGCACAACCATCAGTCCAAGTGTAATCTATTAGATCTCTTATTATATACTTATTCAGGTTATATTGTATTATACTTCTTCAAATTATATTATACTTACATGTATATTATACTTCTTCAGATTATACTATACCTACATGTATATTATACTTCTTCTTCAAATTACATTATACCAGAGAAACTCAGCCTTCCTAAGAAGTTATTTACCATATATTGAGTAAAAAAACAAATATACATGTGTGAAATTATACATTAACAGATATGCGCCAAAGCAGAACACAATGAAGAAGTAAATTTTGAAATTATGCAATATCACGTTTAGTACAATATTTTAGTGCAGTATTTTATCAATTTTATCAATGATAAAATAATATACACATTACATTGTGATAATTGTCTTTGGTGCAATATTTATACATATTGATACACACATATATAAATATCAAACTATGTCTATGTCGTTTTCTGATTGCAACAAGTTCATTAATTCTCTTCCATTTCCCTCAATGTCTCATTCTCCCGAGCGCCGGACGCTCCAGACATTGCACTGGAAAGGACTTTGTTGACATCAGCTCCATACTTAATACGAACAGTCTTACCGTTCTTGACTTTGGCAAACACCTTGCCGTTCGATGTCCAAGAAGCCAACGAGGCTGAATGCTTGTATGCAGCTTGGCATAGCCTGGCATTTTCCGCCGTGAGGTCCTCACCCACAGACACCTTCTGACCTTTTAACTTCTTTCGGTTGGCTAGGATGTTGTCACGCTGAGCCCGGTCCTTGAAACGCACGATGATGGACCGCTTTCTCCCGTCTCCGCCAGCAGCACCTCCCCCACCGACTCTGTGGCAAGCTTCCAGGTCGCTCAGCTTCACGCTGATGCCGACGGACTCCGTAAAAAGCTTGCACACGTTACGGGCTGTTTCTTCTGGCTTCTCGTCTTTCTGCTCGTTCATGTTGAAGATTCTGAGATTCCAACGGCGGCCGTATTGCTCCAAATCGTTCAATTCACTTTTGGTTTCTTCAAACTTTGCGTTCGTTGCGTTCTTGGAAGCGATGAGATTATTCTTCAATACCTCATTTTCTCTCTTCACTTTTTCGTTCGCTTTCTCCATAGCATCCATCTTCACTTCCAGATCGTGACACCTAGCTTCCAAAACCTCACACCTTTCTTCTATCTTCTCTTTAGCGATCTGCACCTCATTCCTTATTTTTTCCATATCCCCTCTCACCTCCTCTCTCAGCTGTCGACTATCTTCTTTTGTAGCCAGCAACAGAATGCTACGCTGTATAGCCTCTAGTGCCTCGTGAATCGACATCTTAGATTCTGGTGTTTCCTCTTCTTCAAAAGACTCGCTGATATTACTGTTTGGTCTTTTATTACTGTGCTGGAATCGTGGACTGCCACTATCAGAGGCGGAACCAGGAGAAGGAACTTCTTTTCGCTTACCGGCAGAGGAGAAATACGTCGATATTTCCATCAGTTTACCAGTCTAGCACGCAAAAACTACCATCTCACAACACTGGAAACGGTAACATTACTGTCAAACTTCTTTCATTTTTGTAATGATTGCAGTGGTCTTATTCAGATTAGGCCTACACTACTTCAATAATCATAATTACACAAAGTACATGTTTCATTCGGTGATAAGAGGTTTAGCAAACACAGAATACTCATACAGTGATTACATAGTCAGTCGCAATCAACAGAGAGCTATCGAAAACACGTCCGACCAGCTCGGTGTTCGCTCACTCCAGGCACAAACAAAATAATTAACGTAAAGTAATTTGAAACAAACATATTCCTTAACTACGGTAACAAATCACTTAGCAAATGAATGAATTTTAATACACATACTCTTACCCTTCTTCGCCTCCCCCCCCCCATTCATCTCATCCTCTCTCCGCTCCGCACAGGGGAGAGAGAGAGAGAGAGAGAGAGAGAGAGAGAGAGAGAGAGAGAGAGAGAGAGAGAGAGAGAGAGAGAGAGAGAGAGAGTGTCACGTGGGGTTTATGGGCTCTGCACAATGGAATTATGGACCCTCACGTTTATTCGGTGGGAACTGCTAGTAAGTCACCCTATGAATTACTTTAATAAATTTATTTGTTTAGCTCGTTCTGTGTTAAGGTTGGGGTACAGAAATAGATAGAAAAATGGTAAAAGATTACTGTCACACTAGCTTTCACACGGCTATGAATCATATGTAGTCCAGCCACTTGATAACAGTTAAAATCACACATTTATTTCTTCTACTCTATACAAGATTCTCTAAGTGCTAATCTAACTTAAAAAGTCTCTTTCAATGCTAATAGTTCGATCGCTGATAGTCTAGGCAGCTGTTATATCTTCCTCGGGCACTTTCTATTATATCTCATGTAGATTTGGACTACTGTGGTCCGTTTTACAGTTTCTGAAGAGTTGGACTACTGTGGTCCTGTTATGATCAGTTTAAGTGCACCTTCGCCTTATGCACTTAACTCATGTGTGGGGTGTTCGAAGTCCTTCTGTGAGGTAGCTTCTGGTCCACCTGTGTCGTTGTGTAGTTGGGTTCCCTTGCCACGCTGTGGGGTCTGACAGGGCGTCTCTTCAGGGTAGCTCTTTCCGTCTTGTGCGGTAGAGGTTCCTCAACCAACTATAGTCGTTTCTGTGGAGTGGGACGCACAGGATAGCTCGGGATAGCTCGCCTGCTCGTCTGTAATATAAGAGACGAAATTCTGCACAACCCTGAATAATCGGTTTGTGCAGAGCGTCTCACTGAAAGCCAAGTAGCCCTCAGTGATAGCTCCACATCTCTATACATAAGCGACGAACATTCTGCTACTTCCGGGTTCCACTGGAATCTCACTCTAAATTCCTATACATACATAAATATCAATCGTGTCTAACTATACACATCCAGAATTAATAATATTATAAACATTCAGTGGTACAGCCACTGGTCTGCAAACATACATATAAGTTAAACAACAGTGGTTCCGTACGGGATACAACATGGCGGCGCAACCGGTCGTGTTTAGCCTCGTGGTCGGCTCTTTCACGTGGTACGGCAAATTCGGACCAACAATTCACATTTATGCATAGCAAATTCTTCAAACATAATTTCAACAATAATATAAATATATCACGATGAAACAGAAGGGTGTTCATTTACCTGTTTGACAAGTTCAGGCCCGTGATGACTTGAGAGAATTCTAAGATTCCTAAGTCCTGCTTCCTGGTCTATGAGTGTAGAGATTTCTCTAGCTGTGGAGATGTTGACTCTACCTCGTCTCACACACGACTGATTCAAACTGCGCTAAGATCTGACACAGTCAAAACTGCTCTACCCACTGAGCCTGCTCCGATTGGTTAAAACGGTCCGATTCAAAGCTCAAGTGCTGACTCACTGCGATGTGGGTGGCTCGCTCGCTGTGTGTGGTCTGCTGTGTAATTTAATTGCTGCTGTGTCATAGTCTAACTTCTCTACTGTTACAAAGACTACACATGGCTAAATAGTCAATGGGCAGGGTTAAAGCTAGCCAGTTCGTGACAGGCTCCCTCAACTGAAAAAAGGCGATGACTACTGGATTCGACCTTTTTCTACTACAGAGCCTAGTTTTAACACTGCACTATCCTAGGGTCCTATTTACAAACTAATTAAGTTGCTCTACCTGAGCTGCAATGCTGTGCCAGGTAGCTATGGACACTAGTGACAGGGTTTTTACTGGACGGGGACGAATTCTGGTGCTGTGGCCCTTAGTTGTGTTGGGTGGGCGCCAGCTGCTGTGTCCTCCACGAGATGGCGACTGAGGTAGTCGGCTCCGTGGTTCTCTTTGCCGGGGATGTACTCGATTTGGAATGAGTATGCCTGAAGGGTGAGTGCCCATCGCATCAGGCGAGAGTTCAAAGACTTGGAGGCTGCCAGGAACGATAGTGGTTGGTGGTCCACCTGAACTGTGAAGTGGGTCCCATACAGGTAGAGTTGGAATTTCTGTATGGCCCAGACTAGTCCAAGACATTCTTTCTCCGACGTGGCGTAGTGGGTCTCGGCGGGTCTCAATTTTCTGCTGGCGTAGGCGACAGGGAATAGCGTCTCTGCATTCTTGGGGTCGCGCTGTAGCAGTACTGCTCCGAGGCCTAAGTCGCTTGCGTCGGTGCGAAGAACGAATGGCTGAGTCAAATCGGGTAGGTGGAGCACTGGCGCCGATGTCATTCTGTCCTTGAGTGTTTGGAATGCTGTCTCGCATTCCGCTGTCCATACGACTTTGTCCGGGGCGATTTTCCGGGTTCCATTTGTCAGTGGCACGGCGATGCTGTTGTAGTTGGGGATGAACTTCTGGTAGAAGCCGCAGAGTCCTAGAAACGACTGCACTTCCTTCTTGGTCTTGGGCCTAGGAGCGTCGAGTAGGCGTTTCACGGTCTTTTCTACCGGTCGCAGGCTTCCTTGACTGATAGTGTGTCCCAGAAATTCTAGTTCTGTGAATCCAATCTGACATTTGGTGGGTCTTGCCGTCAATCCCGTGTCTCTGAGGCGGGCGAGTAGTTGTTGTAGGAGCGTGACATGTTCCTCCCACGTAGGTGTGGCGATGAGGATGTCGTCCATAAACGAATGTAGGTGCTCGCTGCTCAGGGGTGCCAGGAGTTTCCGCATCATGGCGCTGAAGATGCTGGGTGCGTTGTGGAGTCCGAATGGAAGTACGTTGAACTCGAAGTGTCCTTCCATAGTGCTAAACGCTAGGTACTTTCGGACTTGTGGTTGTACTGGTATCTGGTAGTATCCTTTGCTGAGGTCGATGCGTGAGAAGTACTTCGCTCGCTGTAGCTTGGCAAATAGGTCTGTCTGGTCCGGGAGTGGCTCTGGCTGGAATTGCGTTACGGCATTCAGGAGTCTGAAGTCGATGCACAGTCGATGCTCTCCGTTGGGTTTTCGCAACAATACCGTGCCTGCGCTGTAGGGTGAAGTGGACTCTGAGATGATTCCGGCTGCCAGTAAGGTGTCTATCTCTTCCTTGATGGCTCGCTGCTGCGACAGTGGCATCGGGTAGAGCTTCTGGCGGACGGGTGTTGGGTCGGTCACCGTTAAGGTTACTTCGACGAGGTCTGTCCTCCCTGGTCGGTCTGTAAGCACAGTCTGATGTTGTCGAATGACCTGTCGTACTTGCTGTTGCTGTTTAGCGGCTAGGTCTCCGTTGAGTATCACGTCTTTGTAGGTTTCTTTGGAGTGCAGGGGATACTCTACTGCATTGGTCTCCATGCTTTCTCCTTCTTCCGCGATGGCGATGGCTAGCAAGTTGTGAGTGCTGGGGGTCGCTGGTCGGTCCGTATACTTCTTGAGGAGATTAATGTGGTGGTATCGGGTTCTCCCGTTTACCTCTATTTGGTAGACTGTCTTGGATTTCTTGGCAGTCACCCGGTACGGTCCTCTCCAAGCGATGTCCAGCTTGTTGGTTCCACTTGGAAGTAAGAGTAGCACTTGATCGCCGACTTGCAGTTCTCGGTCCTTAGCGTGGCGGTTGTAGTACTTCGCCTGACGGGCTCTTGCCTTCTTCAGTGCTTCACCAGCTTTCTTCCACGTTGCTTTGAGGGTTTCCTGCAGGTCTGCGACGTACTTGGTGGCACCTCTTGGTGTGTCGTCTATCTTGGCCTCCGTCCAACTTCTGCGTAGGGCTTCTAGCGGTCCTGCTAGCGGTCTGCCGAAAAGCAAAGTTGACGGGGTGTAGCCTGTGGCTGCATGGGGCGTTTCTCTATATGCGAACAGTGCCGCATTCACGTAGGTGTCCCACGCTTCTGGATTGTCGTCGGCGACTTTCCTGAGGATGGTGAGAAGGGTTCCATTCAGTCTTTCTACTTGTCCGTTGCTGGCGGGGTGGTATGGTGGTGTGCGAATGTGATGAACTTGTATCAACTCGAACACGTCTTGCATCAGGCGGCCGGTGAACTGAGATCCGTTGTCCGTTCTAATGCTGTCCGGGAATCCGACTCTGGTAAAGATGGCGATGAGTGCATCTGCAATCTTCTTGGTGTCGATCGCTGGCAACGGGACTGCTTCGCACCACATCGTACATGCGTCGACGAGTGTGAGTAGAAATCTGTTCCGCTTCTTGGTCATGGGCAGTGGTCCTACTATGTCTACTGAGACTTGCTGGAATGGCACGCCGACTACAACCGATGGTCCTAAGGTAACTGGTACGG
Organism: Oncomelania hupensis; assembly: GCA_036898135.1. Taxonomy (NCBI): domain Eukaryota; kingdom Metazoa; phylum Mollusca; class Gastropoda; order Littorinimorpha; family Pomatiopsidae; genus Oncomelania; species Oncomelania hupensis. The sequence continues at coordinate 42,672,797 of CM072522.1, read as the reverse complement.
TGTGATGTCGCGGGGAATATCGTTGACATTGGTGGCAAGATTTCACGTAGCGCTTGACATCCTCCGTGATTCCTGGCCAATAGTAGTGTGCGCTGATTCTCTGCACTGTGGCTCCAATTCCCATGTGTCCGCTGAGTGGCATGCTGTGGCCTAGTTCTAGTACTTGGGCTCGAAGGGTGGCTGGTAGTACTAGTTGGGTGTGATCTCCATCTCCTTGACGATGTAGAACTCCCTCTTCCATGTAGAAGTCTCCCTTGTGCGGGGGTGTGTGCGCCTTGGGTAGCTTCTGGAAGCACTTCGCTATCGAGGTGTCTTCTTTCTGTGCTGTTTTGATCTCTTCGAGTCCTGGGTTCGGAGCGAACTCGGGCTGGGGTGGTTGGGTTTTAGCTTGGGCCCTGGTTTGCACTGCAGCTATCTCTACAGTTTTAGGGGGTGTGCCTAGGAACACATACCTACAACCTAGCACTAGATCATACAGGGGTTTCTGTAAAACAGCTGCTTGGATTCGTCCTGTGACGTACCTACTCTCTACTTCTATCCAAGCTATTGGGCAAGTAGTCGTCGGTTTCGTCAAGTCTGCTCCTTGTAGTTCGACTGTCTTGTCTGTCAAGTCCGCGCGCGATACAAGAGATTCGCTAACTATCGCGTCGTATGATAGACCTGTGTCATACAGACAGTTCGCTTCTTTTCCGTTGACCTTGACCGTGTCTGTCACCGATGGGTGATCTCCGATCGTGTGTGGCTTGTTACCGCTGCTTTGAGTTAGAACTCTGTGCGCTGGCCGGCTTTCGCGCTCTTCCCTACGTTGTGCGGCCAACTTGAAACATTCTGCGGTGGAGTGATTGGTTCTGTTGCAGAACGAACAATATCGTCTCTGTTCTGCGGGACCTCTTTTCCCGAATTCAGTGTTGGGTCCTTTATTCTGCCCAGGTCTGGGGTTATTCGGCTTACTCGCGGTGCGCTCTTCCCGGTTAGGGCTTCGTTTCTGTGCCTCTTTCCCGTTAGGCTTTAGGTCTCGCCTGAAGCTCTTGGCTTCTCCGTGTGCGGCCACGTACCTATCTGCGACCTTGACCAGATCTTCCAGTCTTTCCGCGCCCTGCTCTACTGAGAATGTCCTCAGCTCGGGGGTCATGGTTTCCCGTAGCTGTTCCCATACTAACAGTTCTGTCAGTCCATCATACGTCTTAGCCGTGGCTGACTGGCTAATCCACTTATCCAGCGTTGTGGACAACCGATCCGCGAACTGCGCATAGCTCTCTCCTTTCACTCTCCGATTGGTGCGGAACTTTTGCCGGTAGCATTCTCCTGTCAGTTCGAATCCCGTTAGGAGTGCCTCTTTTACTTTGTGATATCAGTCACTCTGTCAGTCGGTAGCTTACTGTAGATGTCATAAGCCTTTCCTCTAAGCCCTTGACTAAGCTTGAAAGACCAATGAGTGGGATCTAGTTTGTACTCTGTTGCTAGACGCTCAAACCTAGTCAGATAGAGATCTAGACCTTCTTCTCTCTCATTGAATGTTCCCAGTGGAAATGACATTCCTTGTACAGGGTTGGATGCTACCTCTAGCTGATCTGAGTGGGGAGGGGTTGAGGAAGAACTTGAAGCTCCTGATCCCAATCTTCTTAGCTCTAACTCATGCTGTCTGTCTTTTTCCTTTTCTGCCCTCTCATACTCCCATCTCCTACTTTCTGCTTCTCTCTCTGCTGCTAACGCTGCCTTCTTCTGTTCTCTTTCTGCCTCTAGCTCTAATTTCCTCTGCTCTCTTGCTGCTTCTAACTCGGCTTTCTTTTGCTCTGCTTCTAAGGCTAGTTTCTTCTGCTCTGCTTCTAGTTCTGCTTTTCTCTGTTCTGCTACGAGTTTCTTCGCCTCTCTTTCTGCTGCTCTCTCTGCCTTAGCCTCCTGTTTCTCTACCTCTGCATTTATATACGCAATTAGGTCTGCCCCTGCTAAGTGTAAAGCTTCTCCTAGTTCCTTGAAACGCAATCTCAAGGCCACTGGGTCCGACATTGTCAAAAGTGTCTATGAACAACCTCTGAATCACGTGGAATACCAAAACACTAGCAATATTGCAATTCAATAAAAACAATGCAAAGACCATAAAATTCGTAATCAATAATAGAATACAACAAGAGTCAATTGGCATACAACAGTTATTTAAGCAAAACCTGCAAAAGAACAATGCAACATACAGGCACAAAAATATTTGAAGCAAAAAAGTTTTTAACTAAAGAATAGTGCACCCAACTGATCAGTCTCTGTTACCACTATTCTAAGTTATTCTACTTCTACTGTTATCTAATTTTATTGTACTTAGATCCGGTTATACCCAATTCCTATTATACACAGATCCTAGCTAGGCTCGCCAATTAAAGTGTCACGTGGGGTTTATGGGCTCTGCACAATGGAATTATGGACCCTCACGTTTATTCGGTGGGAACTGCTAGTAAGTCACCCTATGAATTACTTTAATAAATTTATTTGTTTAGCTCGTTCTGTGTTAAGGTTGGGGTACAGAAATAGATAGAAAAATGGTAAAAGATTACTGTCACACTAGCTTTCACACGGCTATGAATCATATGTAGTCCAGCCACTTGATAACAGTTAAAATCACACATTTATTTCTTCTACTCTATACAAGATTCTCTAAGTGCTAATCTAACTTTAAAAAGTCTCTTTCAATGCTAATAGTTCGATCGCTGATAGTCTAGGCAGCTGTTATATCTTCCTCGGGCACTTTCTATTATATCTCATGTAGATTTGGACTACTGTGGTCCGTTTTACAGTTTCTGAAGAGTTGGACTACTGTGGTCCTGTTATGATCAGTTTAAGTGCACCTTCGCCTTATGCACTTAACTCATGTGTGGGGTGTTCGAAGTCCTTCTGTGAGGTAGCTTCTGGTCCACCTGTGTCGTTGTGTAGTTGGGTTCCCTTGCCACGCTGTGGGGTCTGACAGGGTGTCTCTTCAGGGTAGCTCTTTCCGTCTTGTGCGGTAGAGGTTCCTCAACCAACTATAGTCGTTTCTGTGGAGTGGGACGCACAGGATAGCTCGGGATAGCTCGGGATAGCTCGCCTGCTCGTCTGTAATATAAGAGACGAAATTCTGCACAACCCTGAATAATCGGTTTGTGCAGAGCGTCTCACTGAAAGCCAAGTAGCCCTCAGTGATAGCTCCACATCTCTATACATAAGCGACGAACATTCTGCTACTTCCGGGTTCCACTGGAATCTCACTCTAAATTCCTATACATACATAAATATCAATCGTGTCTAACTATACACATCCAGAATTAATAATATTATAAACATTCAGTGGTACAGCCACTGGTCTGCAAACATACATATAAGTTAAACAACAGTGGTTCCGTACGGGATACAACATGGCGGCGCAACCGGTCGTGTTTCGCCTCGTGGTCGGCTCTTTCACGTGGTACGGCAAATTCGGACCAACAATTCACATTTATGCATAGCAAATTCTTCAAACATAATTTCAACAATAATATAAATATATCACGATGAAACAGAAGGGTGTTCATTTACCTGTTTGACAAGTTCAGGCCCGTGATGACTTGAGAGAATTCTAAGATTCCTAAGTCCTGCTTCCTGGTCTATGAGTGTAGAGATTTCTCTAGCTGTGGAGATGTTGACTCTACCTCGTCTCACACACGACTGATTCAAACTGCGCTAAGATCTGACACAGTCAAAACTGCTCTACCCACTGAGCCTGCTCCGATTGGTTAAAACGGTCCGATTCAAAGCTCAAGTGCTGACTCACTGCGATGTGGGTGGCTCGCTCGCTGTGTGTGGTCTGCTGTGTAATTTAATTGCTGCTGTGTCATAGTCTAACTTCTCTACTGTTACAAAGACTACACATGGCTAAATAGTCAATGGGCAGGGTTAAAGCTAGCCAGTTCGTGACAGAGAGAGAGAGAGAGAGAGAGAGAGAATGTATCAAGCTGATTGTGCAACATGATTATAAAGCACGTTTCCTGTTATACTCTTGTTTTCATTCAATCGTTGACTTGAGTCCGTATAGGCTTACTGACAGGGAAAACTATGATAATCATAATGCATGATTTCCCATTCAAATTTAAAACGGAGGAATGTGGATGCGTGCCCATGCAGATGTTTTGTTTTGTTTGTGGAGAGAGACTCAAGCAAGACTCGGGCATTTTATTCACAACAAGGATACAGCCCCGAGTTGCCTAGGCAGAGCGCTACGTAACGCTACGTAACTATTTTTGCGGAAAGTCTGCGCAACCTTCTGCCCACGGAGAGCGCTCTGTAGCGGTCTGGAAAGGCTGTTTGCGAAGAGAAAAAGATGACGGCCAGAGTGGTGGGCTTTCGATTTGCGAATGGTGATGTGTTCAACGGTGAAATAGCAAAGGAGGACAGTTTTGTCATTTAGTCTGGTAAAATGTGTGTACTTGTTAATTGACGGAATAATTATATTTATGTGCAATCGATATGAATTTATATTCGATAGTATTGTTTGTGTCGTCAGTGTGATTGACAGTAACTTTCATTTCAACCAACTTCACTTTGATTGGCTGTTGTGCAGTCAACATGTACTGCGCCATTTTAAAAGCGCTTGCTATGGCAGAACGTTGCCCACAAGCAAAAATAGTTCGTGCGGAGTAATCGCAAACGTTTTGTGGCGTTTTTCTTCTAGACAACTTGGGGCAGCAGATTTTAGGCGGGGGCCTAATCTTACATTCGTTCCTCGTATCATTCACTATTCACGTCCTCTGATAGTCATGAAAGAGAGAGAGAGAGAGAAAGAGAGAGAAAGAGAGAGAGTGAGAGAAAGAGAGAGAGAGAGAGAAGAGAGAGACAGAGAGAGAGAAAGAAAGAAAGAAAGAGAGATAGTATGGTCTACTAGCGCCAAAACCTGATACTTACAAATATCATGGAAATCATTACAAGTATCATTGAAAAATTACACATATCTTCGCGTGATCCTGCTTAATTTCCAGTTTTTACTCTAGCAATCCGCTGAAAATGCGCCAAAACCGAAAATTGTAATTTTCACATAATATTTACAATTGTCACTTGATAATTACAATGTTTTCTTTATCATGCTTTATTCTGGCTGAGGCGCCTTGCTAGCGCCAATACCTGCATTTACAGGTATCAGTGATAATAGTTCAAATAATAGTAATTAACACATGTTCTGTGTAATTCACAGAGATACCGGTAATTCACAGTGTTAATTACTAATTTTCAGTTTTGGCCACGCCTTACTAAGGACCAAAAGCCCAGGCGAACAGTGTTGCGCATGCAGCATGGTGAAATAGCGGGAGTTAGGAAGTCTACGCTGATTGGTCACAATATATTGCACGTTTGAGACAAAACCGAACTGTTCTGTGGAACACGACATATTTACAATTAACACGTAAACATTTTTAATAACTTTAACCGAAAATGATAATTCGTTTTGGCGCATTTCCAGACGGATTGCTAGAGCCAAAACTACAAGCTAAACACGATCACGCGAAGATATTTGTAAGTTTTAGTGACAGTTGTAATAATCTCATAATAATTGTGATTATCTCACATAATTGTTATTATTACGTGAACATTGTAATTATCAAGTTTTGGCGCCAGGAAGGCGCGGCAAAAATTGATATTTATTAATTAGCACTGTGATTTACCGGTATCTCTGTAAATTACACAAAACACGTGTTAATTTGACAATATTCAGATATACTACCCTCGAAATTATTAGTTACATATTTCCGACGGGAAGAAGGTATTTTATATATTGTCTGCAATGTGGATGTTCATGTATAATTATTATGGCCTTCTTTCCGTTAATAGAATGTAAAGAACTGGAAAAAAAAGCCCACAAACAAATGACTTTGGATCTATTACAAGGATGAGGGGAGTATATCTGGATATTGCCGTTAATTTCAATTATCTCGTGATATTGATAATTCTCTATATTAACGCTAGCAGGGATAGCTCAGTCGTCAGAGCGTACGACTTGTGTAGTCTACCTGCGTTTCGGACGACGTGGGTTCGAATCCTGACTTCAGCAAACTATTTTGTGATTGCTGGATAGTAGTGGCCAGCGCTTTGAGAAGCTCTGTGAGTAAGTGCGCTATATAAGTCTAATCTCTTTAGTAGGCCGTCATAAGAGAGGGGCCCACACAAGCCTTGTTCATTTTGGTGTTGTTGAAATGTGGCCTACTCTGCGCGTGTGTCTGATTTCAGGATGTTGTGCTTGTCCTGCACACAGCACTTAGGTCTCCTGCATGATGATGCGAGTATAGTGTCATTTAGGTTTATCAAATTCTGTACCAATGTGCAAATTAATGTTTATTCTGGTAGCCACAGAATACAATATGGAAATGTGTAATTGTGGTTGGTGTGTGTTTGTGTGTGTGCGTATGTGTGTGTGAGAGATAGAGAAAGAAAGAGAGAGGGAGAGAGAGAGAGAGAGAGAGAGAGAGAGAAAGAGAGGTAGTGAGAGTGAGGGAGAGTGAGAAATAGTGAGAGTGAGAGAGAGAAAGAGAGAGAGAGATTATTTAAGTGTAAGCAAGTGTTGCAGGGTTATTAGTTTATATAAGCGAAACAATGAAATACAAGTGTATCTTCTTAAACAGCATCATGTAGAATCTATTTGGATTCAAACTGACACAAAACATGCAGCTCCCATTATTATCGGATTTTTATACAGACTGAACATGTTGATTGGTTTAATCACTTCAATTCTATGATTGATGCCATGTTATTGTAGTGGTGTTGGTGGTGTTGTGTTTTGGGAGAGACGATGGTGTGTTATGTGATGGATTGGAGGCTATGGTGAAGGCTCACACATTCTCTCTCTCTCTTCCCCAACGCCAGTCCGTGATGACCGTTGAAATGTTTTATTTAGAAAACATCATAGGCTACTAAGAGCAAAGGCATTGCGAGTGGCACGACCCTTATCTTCTGCGTGGTGCCCGGTGCTCTTCCCATGCCGATGTTTGTGTTTTGCTTTTATAACGGACCGTCAGCCGCAGCGGCCGGGCTGCTTAAGCATTTCCCACCCGCCCCAAAATATAGGCTCGCTGGCTAAGTTTGTGTTAGTAACTAAACTTACTTTGACGCATAAGGCTAGAAACGCAAACGAATACTATGCAAATTATATATTGACGGAAACGCAAAAATACAACCTTTCTTCTGTTATAACAATGTCGGACCTATCTGCTTCAAAATAAAAATAATACGCAATTTAAGAGGGAGTTGGCTGCTGCTCCTAAGAATGTCATGACTCTAAACTCATAATAACTCTTCAATTTAATAAAATTATAAATAATAATAGTAATGACAAAGAAAGAACAACGTCTCCTCTTTTCAATGATATACAATATGGCATGGTTACTATTTTGTGTTCCGACTATAGCGAACTAAACTAGAAAACATCTAACACAACAACTTACAGTTACCTTTATAGCCTTCTGACAGCTTCTCACTGTTTCCCTTTCAATGTGTAGGTCCCTATAAAACTAATATTTTATTTAAGTATCTACTATAAATTAATAGAGAATAAACTAAGACATCGGAAAATATCACACTAAGGTGTTACAGTGGAGAATCTTTGCTACACTAGCATCATTCACAATTTATACTCTTATCATGTTTTGTAGGCGAGCGGGTAGATCCGTTAAAACCGGCCAAAATAATCAGCCTCAGCGGCAGCTGAGCGCTCAGTACAACAGCGCGGTGTCTTTATCAACATGATATGCATCGCGCTATCCTAAACATCGCGCTCTAATTCAAAATTGCTACATAAATCACAAATAAAGTTTATATATTCTAATAGAGAATTTAACGCTGCGTCTAATGGTTATATGCTTTAAAGGATCTGAAAAATGTATATCAAGTTATTTCATACAGTTAGTTTAAACATAACAGAGAACAAAGTTAGGCCTACATATCGTATGGTCAGAAATACTCGTAGCCAGCACGGCTACATTTCACCCCGACTCTTTCAAAACTCAGCGTCCGCGCTGAGAGAACCATCGTATCTTAAGACAAACGGACATGGATTTACCATTAATCGCGTCGTACATAAGAACCGAACAACAGAAAGAGCGATTCTGAAATGAGAAACAATTTCTTTGAAACGCACATTTAAGTACGAATCCGACCAAAACGAAAACAAGTTATATCGCGGACCCGGCATTGCCTTTGCTGGATAGTTAGTTATGTATTTAACAGTGAACCAAACATCATACAACAAAGTCCATGGTACAACATAGCCAAACAATATCACATGTCATTTAAACACACTATTCAACATGCTTACTATTCATAATCAGTCACATAGGTGACATTTAAACATTTTGTTTAAAACTTTCACTCTCATAATAAGCCTATATATAAAATATCCGTGCAGCAATATCCTAATAAACATCGACTATAGAGGGATGAATTAATATGAGGAGAATTGAAACGAGAATGAGATTAAAAGAAAATGGCATGTAAGAGCAACATTCAGAATTACAGAAAGAATGGGCATTAAAAAAATGAAACACATCAAAACATTATCATTTCATTTTCAAACAAGGCATGAATGTTGACATAATTATCTACAGCATCATTAATATACATCACATTGAATATCATAACAAAGCATATATACACAGTGCAGTAAAATCAAAACAAGACATACATTATATATATTACATAAACGTTCAAAAACGCACCAGCATGAAAACAAAATCCTAATGCAAAATATTTATTACAAACGTCATTTATTTGCTACTAATAAAACATGGTTTAACGCAAGATCACATTGATTACAATATAAACGACCTTGTGACACATAACGTGACATCACGAAGGTATATGTATGTATACTAAAACAATTAGAAATTCTTTATTAAATCAATACAAACTAAATTGTACTAATTAAAGAATTTAACGAAGCAAAAATAATTCAAATAAAACAATAATAACACACATCGATATAACTCATCTAAACTAAAAGTTGCACCACTTGTAGCCGAGCGGAGACTTTAACTCCCGTCTCTCGGCCACCAACCGTTGGGAACATTGCTCCACCCGAGCTGTCATATTTTCACGTAGTCCCTCAAAAGAAGGACATAAAAATATTTGCCTTGCAAGGCTGTGGAGCGTGGTTGGGAGTACCAGGCTGCCGGCAACTAGTGCCACGCATTCTAAATGCAAGGTCGCTGCCACCGACCTGCATAGAATGCCTGCCGACAATGTGGTCCCGTTCGGCACCAGACGCAGCGGACGAATGGTCAGCCAGGGAGAACATAATTATGTCGTGTCGCCTTGTACTGCTAATCCAATGGCATACCCAAAGGATTCTGCAAAGCAGTAGCCACCCAAGGCCAGTCTAACCAAGAAAACTCAAGGAAGACAATTTCTCTCCCAAGCCTCAACCAGTCGCCTCCCTTTCCGCTACAGATCCCACAGCTCAAATGGAACCATGTCCCAATGGTTACCCTGTTCCCGGTCGTTGGCACCAAAGTTTCTTCAGTCATTTATATATCTCTTCCTCAAATATCTCTTTAAAATCTATTTGTCCAACTGCTATTGATACTATCGCAACGACGTGGCACAACGAAGACATTACTAAGTTACACAACAAACACTAATTTATTAATTCGCACATCTAAAACACAAGTCAAATGTCTTCTCTGTCTTTGCACAAAATTTGTGAAAACGTTTGGTTCTTCTATGTCTTTTACTCAAATATATCTGCACAGCCTAGATATTTTATACTGTTCTTGATACTGTCACAATGAAAACTTCGCTTCCTAAACCTAAATATATACACTGGCACAATAAAATCTTCATTTCTAATCCTAAATATATATCTAACTGTCTCTAGGTGCAAACTATAAAATTGTATCTTGGCCTACACATTTAAATCAAATGTGGCCTACCTTTACTAGTTTGTCCGTTGTGCCAGTCGTGCAGAACGCCGAAGATCAATCGGAGTTCTTCCTGGGGCGGCCATCTGCGCTGGGGGTGCCTGCACCAAAGGCGCTGGCTCCCATGCAGAGGCTGGCCCGTTGTGGTTGATGGTGACCATGGTAGGAGGGAGAGAGTCAGGAAAACTCCCCATCCAGGTCTCAGGCTCTACTTCGTCGTTCTCGCTGGAAGGCATGGTTTCGAGTGGGTCAGGAGGTGGGATGAGCAGATCGAAGTGTTGACCCACGGTTTGGAGATCTCTTCTGTTCACCACCCGCTCTGGCCCACCTGCTACTGGCTGGATGGTGTAGACATGCAGGCGGGGATCCCGGCGGGCGGTGACGCGATGCAGCTCAGGTCGCCAGAAGTCCTGGATCTTGTTCCGACCCATCACTCGGTTTCTGGTGTAGATGTAGCCTCCGACGGCCAGGGGATGGTCAGCGGCTCTGTGGTCGGCGAGGCTAGTCCTGGTCTCGGCGGCTCTCACTAGTTGTCTGCTTGCGCCGCCTCTGGGGTCCCCTTGTGACTGGATGGGCGATGCGTTGTAGTTTCGCCTCTGCCGGCCCCTTCTTCTTGGATGAGGGCAGTCTCTTTGCCGTTGCATGCTGTCTCTGGATCTTGGTTTGCCACTGCACGGGTTCGAATCTGCCTCTCTGCTCCCTTTGCTGATGTCTTCCTTGTGTTTGTCATCTTTTAGGATCCTGCTCGCAGCGCCAAAAATTTGTAGTGGTGTTGGTGGTGTTGTGTTTTGGGAGAGACGATGGTGTGTTATGTGATGGATTGGAGGCTATGGTGAAGGCTCACACATTCTCTCTCTCTCTTCCCCAACGCCAGTCCGTGATGACCGTTGAAATGTTTTATTTAGAAAACATCATAGGCTACTAAGAGCAAAGGCATTGCGAGTGGCACGACCCTTATCTTCTGCGTGGTGCCCGGTGCTCTTCCCATGCCGATGTTTGTGTTTTGCTTTTATAACGGACCGTCAGCCGCAGCGGCCGGGCTGCTTAAGCATTTCCCACCCGCCCCAAAATATAGGCTCGCTGGCTAAGTTTGTGTTAGTAACTAAACTTACTTTGACGCATAAGGCTAGAAACGCAAACGAATACTATGCAAATTATATATTGACGGAAACGCAAAAATACAACCTTTCTTCTGTTATAACAATGTCGGACCTATCTGCTTCAAAATAAAAATAATACGCAATTTAAGAGGGAGTTGGCTGCTGCTCCTAAGAATGTCATGACTCTAAACTCATAATAACTCTTCAATTTAATAAAATTATAAATAATAATAGTAATGACAAAGAAAGAACAACGTCTCCTCTTTTCAATGATATACAATATGGCATGGTTACTATTTTGTGTTCCGACTATAGCGAACTAAACTAGAAAACATCTAACACAACAACTTACAGTTACCTTTATAGCCTTCTGACAGCTTCTCACTGTTTCCCTTTCAATGTGTAGGTCCCTATAAAACTAATATTTTATTTAAGTATCTACTATAAATTAATAGAGAATAAACTAAGACATCGGAAAATATCACACTAAGGTGTTACAGTGGAGAATCTTTGCTACACCAGCATCATTCACAATTTATACTCTTATCATGTTTTGTAGGCGAGCGGGTAGATCCGTTAAAACCGGCCAAAATAATCAGCCTCAGCGGCAGCTGAGCGCTCAGTACAACAGCGCGGTGTCTTTATCAACATGATATGCATCGCGCTATCCTAAACATCGCGCTCTAATTCAAAATTGCTACATAAATCACAAATAAAGTTTATATATTCTAATAGAGAATTTAACGCTGCGTCTAATGGTTATATGCTTTAAAGGATCTGAAAAATGTATATCAAGTTATTTCATACAGTTAGTTTAAACATAACAGAGAACAAAGTTAGGCCTACATATCGTATGGTCAGAAATACTCGTAGCCAGCACGGCTACATTATTATAGAATCCAAAGTTGTTTGTTTTTTTTCATATTGGGTGATTTTAATATTGATCTGTATAAATCAAACAAACACTGGTAAAATATTATTCAACTTTGTAATATTGAACAATTTATTAGTAACAAAGCCAACAAGAGTAACTGCTGATACTAGTACACTCATAGTCATAGATCATATTTAGGCTACGCAAGTAATAAAGCTCATGTCACAGAAGTGTGTGTACCAGTAAATGGTTGCAGTGACCATTACCCAGTATGTCTTACTTGGACAAGAAAAGGAGCTAAAGTTCCCAAACCAGATCATAAAATTATAGATCATTTTCTAAATTTAAAGAAGATGATTTTCTATTAGACCTTCACTATAGCAATCTCTTAAATGGGTATAATTTTACTAATCCAGATGATGCTTTAACATACTGGTATAAAACATTTATAAATATATAACAACATGCACCTATTTTTACAAAACGATTTAAATACTGTTCTAAACCAAACTGGCTTGACAGTGAATTACAACAAGCTATTAATCGTAAAGACAATTTAAAGAGAAATGGTAATGAAAGTGAATATAAAAAACAGAGAAATGCAGTAACTTCACTCAAAAGAAAGAAAATGTATATATATATATATATATATATATATATATATATATATATATATATATATATATATATATATATATATATATATATATATATATATATATATATAATCCAAAAACAGTTCTAAAATTATATGGAAAGCAATTAATCATTTAACAAACAAATCACCTTCATCTACAGTAATTAAAACTATTTCTCCTGATACATTGAATTTACACTGTGTCAAAACATCTGATAGAATTATAACTGTTGACACATCAAAAGAAAATAATTTACATAAATTAAAAGAATTTTGTCAGTCCAAAAACATTAAAAACAAAACCTATATTTCTTTTTTGTCAATTGAATTTGTAATAGAACATTGAGAAACCTTAAGCAATCAAATTCAAGAGGAGTAGATGAATTAGATGGTAAAATATTAAAACTGTCTGCTCCGCTTATTACTGAAAGTTTATTTTATATATACATGTTATGCATTACATTACATGGTTAGTGCTTTAGGTCTCAGCGGACTTTTCCGAGACAAATCAGGACCAAAAAATCAAGACCACAACTTCGCTGAAAGAGAACTCATCCCTGATCCGCATAAGATCCGCCGAAACAACCCTAGTGGTAACACTGAACGCACTCAACCAGCCGGTCACTTTACAATAAAGACATCCCACGCAGGGGATGCTGAAGCTATACTCTATTTTATCGAACCCCCGTTTACCAAAACAAAATAGAATACAAACATCATTCTAAAATATCAACAAAACACATACATAGAAAATGCCGACATTGCTAAATAGTAACATCATAGGAAGCCCCAGTGACCACCTGGCAGAAAGCGTCCAATATTCCCAAGCTGATCCAACAGACCCCACATACAAATCAGGAGTTTTGTTCCTGAAGAGTTTTCAAGAAGAAAGGTAAGTGACTGCTCTGGCGAAGAAGAAGAAGATAGTACAGTAGATTGATAGAACAGAGTAGGAATGACAAAGAACAAAGAAGAAAGACAGCGACAGTGGGAATTTAAAGCACTAAATTTCCAGAAAGTGGGGATACTATTTATACTGAAACCCCCGGCACCCCCACCGGGGGATTTTATGCATTGACAAATCATGTTTTCCTATCGTGTTTAAACAAGCTAAACTTATTCCAATTTTTAAGTCTGGTGATAGTGCTGACCCATCAAATTATAGATCCATTTAAATTCTTTATATCATATCTAAGCCACTTGAAAAAAACACATTAACAACCATATTCTAGACCATTTTCAAAAATTCCAAAAATTACAATAATATGGTATTAGCTTTAAATCGCTTGATCTTCTAAACTCTTTCATTTCTGACAAAGAGCAGTGCGTTTTCATTAATAACAAACAAATCACAGTTAGTTAGTTATTCATTGCTTACAGGGTCCAGCGGACTGCAAAGAGCCGAATCAGGACCATAAAAGACATTACATTACATTACATTACATGATTATTGCTTTAGGTCCAGCGGACTCTTCCGAGCCAAATCAGGACTGGACAACCTCCGATCCGCATAAAAGATCTGCTGAAACAACCCTAGTGGTAAAACTGAATGCTCTCCACCAGCCAGTCACTTTACAATAAAGACATCCCATGCAGGGGACGCTGAGGCTATACTCTAATTCATCGAACACCCGTTTAAAAAAAACAAAACATTATTATAAATTATCAACAAAACACATACATATAAAATGCCTACATTGCTAAAAAATAACATCATAGGAAGCCCCAGTGACCACCTGGCAGAAAGTATCCAATATTCCCAAGCTGATCCAACAGACCTCATACAAATAAGAAGTCTTGTCCCGGAAGAGTTTTCAAGAAAAAAAATAGGTGACTGGTCTAGCGAAGAAGAAGATAGTATAGCAGATTGATAGAACAGAGCAGGAATGAGAAAGAATACATGAGAAAGACAGCGACAGTGGGAATTTAAAGCACTGAATTTCCAGAAAGTGGGGATACTGAAACCCCCCGGCACCCCAACGGGGGAAACCACAAATAAAGACCACAACTTCGTTGAAAGAGGACTCGCCCCTGATCCACAAAAAAAGATCTGCCGAAACAAACCGAGTTGACTGAAGGCACTCCACCAGCCAGTCACTTTACAATAAAGATATCCCACGCAGGGTACGCTGAGGCTGTACTCTATTTTATCAAATCCCCATTTACAAAAATAAAATAGAATATAAACATCATTATAAAATATAAACAAAACACATACATATAAAATGCATACATTGCCAAATAGTAACATCATAGGAAGCCCCAGTGACCACCTGGCAGGAAGCATCCAATATTCCCAAGCTGATCCAACAGACCTCAAACAGAAAGGATGAGTTTTGTCCCAGAAGAGTTTTCAAGAAAAAAGGTAGGTGAGTGGTCTAGCGAAGAAGTATAGCAGATTGATAGAACAGAGTAGGAATGAGAAAGAAAAAAGGAGAAAGACAGCGACAGTTGGAATTTAAAGCACTAAATTCCCAGGAAGTGGAGATATTATTTATACTGAAATCCCCGGCACCCCCACGGGAGAGTGTGTGTGTGTGGGGGAAGGTGCAGGGGAGGGGGAGAGAGAGCGCGTGCACATATCTTGATTATATTGTTACATTATGTTATTGTTATGAAGTTATTTGTTATACTAATTGTTATTGTTGCAAGCCCCAGGGGCAGGATGTAAAAACGCACTCCCAGTGCTTAATCTTATACTCTTGTTAAATAAAATTATCTTATCTCTCTCTCTCTCTAACATACAAATGAACAAGGACTCAACATCTTGTTCGAGCTTTTAATATTGTTTGTCTTCGTCAGAAATAACAAAACGAAGTAACATTTAGATTTATTTATTTATTTAATGTAACGTCTATTCACATTCTGAATTAATTTTTAGGAATAAGATGGTAGTAAGTTAGTCATTGTTTATAGGGTCCAGCGGACTGCAAAGAGCCAAATCAGGACCACAAAATCAGGACCAAAACTTGGTTGAAAGAGGACTCATCCCTTATTCATATAAAAGATCTGTGAAACAACTCTAACGGCAACACTGAAGGCACTCCATCAATCGGTCACTTAACATTAAAGGCATCCCAAGCATAAAACTCTGAGGCTTTACTCTAATTTATAGAACTCCGTTTACACAAACAAAATAGAATATAATCATTATAAAACATTAATGAAACATATACATTTAAAATGACTACATTGCTAACAAATAATACCCTAGTGACCATTTGGCAGAAAGCGTCCAATATCCCCAAGCTGATACAACAGATCCCATAAACAAATAAGGAGTTGTGGGAGAGTTTTCAAGAAAAAAGGTAGGTGGCTGGTCTAGCGAAGAAGAAGATAGTATAGTAGATTGATAGAACAGAGTAAGAATGAGAAAGAACAAAGGAGAAAAATAGCGACAGTGGGAATTTAAAGCACTAAATTTCCAGAAAGTGGGGATACTATTTATACAGAAACCCTCGGCACTCCCAAGGTTGGGTGATTAGTTAGTTATTCACTGCTTACAGGGTCCAGCGGACTGCAAAGAGCCGAATCAGGGCCACAAAATCAAAACCACAACTTTGCTGAAAGAGGACTCACCCCCGATCCGCATAAAAGATCTGTCGAAACAACCCTAGTGGTAACATTGAAGGCACTCCACCAGCCGGTCACTTTACAATAAAGACATCCCACGCAGGGTACGCTGAGGCTATACTCAAATTTATCGAACCCGCGCTTACAAAAACAAAATAGAATACAAACATCATTATAAAATATTAACAAAACACATACATATAAAATGCCTACATTGCCAAATAATAACATCATAGGAAGCCCCAGTAAACATCTGGCAGAAAGCGTCCAATATTCCCAAGCTGATCCAACAGACCTCACACACAAATGAGGAGTTTTGTCCCAGAAGAGTTTTCAAGAAAAAAGGTAGGTGACTGGTTTAGCAAAGAAGAAGACAGTAAGGTACATTGATAGAACAGAGTAGGAATGAGAAAGAACAAAGGAGAAAGACAGCGACAGTGGGAATTTAAAGCACTAAATTTCCAGAAAAAAAATGGGTATACTATTTATACTGGAACCCCTGGCACTCCTATTGGGGGTCCACGGTGGGGTGAGGTGAGCGGGGAGGCGGTGAAGGTTGAAAGAGGACTCGCCCATAATCAGCATAAAAGATCTGCTAAAACAACCCCAATGGTAACACTGAAGGCACTCCACCAGCCGTTCACTTTACAATAAAGGCATCCCATGCAGGGAACGCTGAGGCTTTACTTCAATGTATTGAACCCCTGTTTACAAAAACACAATAGAATATAAACATCATTATAAAATATTAACAAAACATGTACATATAAATTGCCTAAATTGCTAAATAATAATACCAAAGAAAGCCTTAGTAACCATTTGGCAGAAAGCGTCCAATAGGCCCATGCTGACCCAACAGACCACATACACCAATGAGGAGTTCTGGGAGAGTTTTCAAGATAAAAGGTAGGTGATCGGTCTAGAGAAGAAGTTAGTAGGTTGATAGAACAGATTAATAACAAGAAAGTTAGTTAGTTAGTTATTCATTGCTTACACAGTCCAGCGGATTTCAAAGAGCCGAATCAGGACCACAAAATCAAGACAACTTGGCTGAAAGAGGACTAACCCTTGATCCACATAAAAGATCTGCCAAACAACCCTAGTTGTAACAGTGAAGGCAATCCACCAGCTGATCACTTTATAATAAAGGCATCCCACGCAGGGGATGCTGAGGCTATACTCTAATTTATGGAAACCCCATTCACAAAAACAACATAGAATATAAACATCATTATTAAATATCAACAAAACTCATACACATAAAATGCCTACATTGCCAAATAATATAATAGGAAGCCCCAGTTACCATTTGGCAGAAAGCGTCCAATATTCCCAAGCTGATCCAGCAGACATCACACACAACTGAGATTTGACCCGGAAGAGTTTTCAAGAAAAAAGGTAGGTGACTGTTCTAGCGAAGAAGATAGTATAGTAGATTGATAAAACCGCATAGGAATGAGAAAGAACAAAGGAGGAAGACATCGCCAGTGGGAATTTAAAGCACTAAATTTCAAGAAAGTGGGGATACTATTTATACAGAAACCCCCGGCACCCCCACGGGGGGTAATACAAAGCATGGAGATGAGGTGCTACAGAAGACTTCTGGGCATTTCCTATACCCAGCACATCACCAACGACAAAGTCTGACAAACCATCACACAAGCCATTAGACAATACGATGATATGCTGACAGTGGTGAAAAAACGGAAACTCCGATAGTATGGCCATGTTACCAAAGCATTAAGTCTTGCAAAGACCATCTTGCAAGGCGTGATGCAAGGAGGCAGAAGAAGAGGGAGACAAGGCAGAGAAAGAGGTGGGAGGACAACATTCGAGAATGGACTGGCTTGATACTGAACAAAGCCATGAGGGTTGTTGAGAACAAAGAAAGATAGAGTACGGTGGTTAAACGATCATCTGTGGTGGCTTAACGATTTTCGAGTTACAGGATAGGATAAGATAGGATTTAGGAATAAATAGTACTAATTAGCTGTATAGGTAATATTTATTTAAAAAATCTGATTATGTGTTCAATGTAACTACTACCTAACCCACTCAAAGTTTTTTAAATAGCGGACATACAGACACAGATGCACACCAAAAAAAACAACAACATTATAATATAATCATGGACACACTGTCAAGTAAAAAAAATATTTATTAGATTACTTATGAAAATTAAGCAAACACATAATAATGTGATCATTAATGTAAAACATGAGAATAACACAAGTGCCTACAAATCAAACAATCCCAAATTTCAAATACATATATATATATATATATATATATATGTTATGCCTAATCCATGTATTTGCTGATTTCATGAAATAGGCAACATTTTGCCTATTACGTCAAATTGGTAGATGAACTGCCAAATTAATGAAATAGGCAAATCACTTGCCGATTTCATGAAATAGGCAAACACATTTTGCCCAGTACATGAAATAGGCAAAATGCAAAATAACAGTTTAACTGTCATTTTGCAATTTGCCTATTTCGTGAAATCGGCAATTGAATTTCTTGTACTACTGACAACACCAAATTGGATGCATTTAAGTGAGAGGAAATCAAGTACATTTTACTGTTGTTTTGACAACTTATTGTTAGTTGTATTACTGACAACACCAAAGGGAATGCATGTAAGTGTGTATTCACTCTTCTGGTGAGAAAAAATCTCTTTCACTATACACACGTTTAAACACAGTTCACTTTTTACTAGAACATGTAGTGGTAATACTTTATTTGCAAAATTCATACCTTGGTGACTGACTATACCAGTGCAAAAAATGGCTTCATGTTTATGGACTGAAGATTATGAAGACAAAGTTTTAAAAGTCTTAAAGCATGGCATTGGCAAGCCTCAGGCTTCAACAGCCAGAGAGGAATATCATTTACTATCGACATTCCATTTGGTTTCGATGGCAGAAGTGGATAAGGTTGTTCGGAAAACTTCAGGAAAATTTATGGCAACAGCTAGCAAAGCCAAGGAAATCATAGCGGCTACTCATACATCTTTGGGTAAGTCTCATATCTCCCAAACTCATATAATACTAACCTTACTTAGCCAGGGTCTCTCTCTCTCTCTCTCTCTCTCTCTCTCTCTCTCTCTCTCTCTCTCTCTCTCTCTCTCTCTCTCTCTCTCTGGGAAAATGATGAGGAGAGAGGACGAGATGAATTGTACTTGGACAATCGAGTATTACAAGACACTTTTATAAAAGATTTTGGGAGGAAGTTGTTGGAATTTTTGTGAACGGAAGCACGCCTTGGGACACGGAGGGAAAACTTACGTACATATCTACTCATGCTAACAGTTTAATCGACTATTTTCTGGTTCTTAATACTACTAATAGTCTCTCTAAACTTATTTCTAAATTGACTGTAACAGACAGAAGCGATTCTGATCATAATTATGCCTGTAGAGTTGTATTTTTACGAAAAAAACGAAAATGAT
This sequence comes from Oncomelania hupensis, assembly GCA_036898135.1. Lineage (NCBI taxonomy): Eukaryota > Metazoa > Mollusca > Gastropoda > Littorinimorpha > Pomatiopsidae > Oncomelania > Oncomelania hupensis. The sequence continues at coordinate 42,653,266 of CM072522.1, read as the reverse complement.
AAAGCTGGGGATAATACAGAGGTTATAGGCAAGACGAATAAATTTATTTGGCAAGATGGTAAAAAGGAAGAAGTGATGGTTCAGATTGAATCCATTTATCTCTCAGTCTCTCTCGCTCTCTTTCTCTCTCTCTCTCTCTCTCTCTCTCTCTCTCTCTCTCTCTCTCTCTCTCTCTCTCTCTCTCTCTCTCTCTCCGTCTCTTTCTCTAGCTCTGAAGTATTTTTCCTTAATTAATTTCAGGGCATGCTGGAGCTGTGGAAAAAAATTAGAGATACCTACGACAACATACCAATGTCAGCAGTTAAGGAGCACATCGCCAACTGCGAGAGATGTTTAGAAAAGAGGAAAAGAACGGAGACTGTTCGTGATACCGTGGTTCGTCCTTTGCTGGTGTCTTGATCTCAACCAGATAGGTCAGGTTGACCTTGTAGACATGCAGAGTATGAAAGATGGTGCCTTTAAATGGATCCTTCATTATCAAGAGTATTTGACAAAATTCCATGTTCTCCGGCCCCTGATTGCAAAACGTGCTGTGGATGTAGCCAGAGAACTACTGATGATTTTTCTTGACTTTGGGGCACCAAGAGTGCTGCAATCATACAATGGCCGCGAATTCACTGCAGAAATCATAAAAGAGCTGGCATCCATGTGGCCTGAACTTGTGCTTGTGAATGGTAGACCTCGCCACCCTCAATCGCAGGGGTCTGTAGAAAGGGCTAATGGTGTCATGAAAGCGAAACTGACAGCTTGGATGCGTGATAACAGTTGTCCCAACTGGACCTTGGGCATTAGATTTGTTCAATGGCAGCTAAATATTTCTGTCAGTGAGGCAACTAGGAAGGAACCATACTTGCTTATGTTTGGGAAAAAAACACAATTAGGGCTCACGACATTCTTCCAGATAATACATACTGGAATCTCAGAGGAAGCTATCACAGAAATGATAAGAGGCAGAACTGGAGTAAATGAGGGGAGTGCAGAAACTGGTGTGGATGAGGGGACTACAGAAACTGGTGTGGACGAGTGGACTGCAGAAGCTGGTGTGGATGAGGGGACTTCAGAAGCTGGTGTGGATGACAGGACTGCAGAAGCTGGTGTGGATGAGGGGATTGCTGGAGCTGGTGTGGATGAGGGGATTGCTGGTGTGGATGAGGGGACTGCTGAAGCTGGTGTGGATGAGGGGATTGCTGGTGTGGATGAGGGGATTGCTGGTGTGGATGAGGGGACTGCCGAAGCTGGTGTGGATGAGGGGATTGCTCAAGCTGGTGTGGATGAGGTGTATGCTGGAGTCACTGTAGATGTCAACACTTTGAGAATAGAGGCCGCTAAAAACCTAAAAAAAGCAAGCAGACCGCATGGTAAGTCGTTCAACTGCAAGAATGAAACCTATAGAAGTTGGAGACAATGTTCTTGTGCCAATTCCTGAATTTGACAGAGGAAGGGGTGACCCTGCAAATTTGGTGGGAGTTGTCTTGACAAAGGAGGATAGCATGTTTAAGGTTGGAACAAAAGCAGGAATACTAAGTGGAAAATTTTCCAGAAATCAGATAGAACTGACGAAATATAAAGGAATTAAGAGGGACACAGTTCCCCAAGATCAACTAACTGTTAGATCAGCAGTTCGAGCGTTGTCTGTAGGTCATGGACAGGGCTTTAAGAAATGCCTCTGTACCACAACATGCCTTACTAAATGCTGTTCATGCTTGAAAGCTGGCATGCGATGCAATAGTGCTTGACACCCAAAACGGGCTTGCAAAAACATTGATTAGACATAATGGCAAAAAATCCTCATTAGTCCTCATTTGCACAAAGTCATCGTTTGTCATTACACACCCACCTTAAGTGAGGTGTGTTAATGTTAATCATTTTCTGTATATTTAATTTTTTTTTATATTTTGCTAATAAATGATTGTTTTCACAAATCAGTTATAATTTGTCATGAAGAGAGAAAGAGAGAAAGAGAGATAGAGAGAGAGAGAGAGATCTCCAACTGCCGATTTCATGAAATAGGCAAATTGCAAAATGACAGTTCAACTGTCATTTTGCCCTTTGCCGATTTCATGTAATGGGCAAAATGTGTTTGCCTATTTCATGAAATCGGCAAGTGACTTGCCTATTTCATTAATTTGGCATTTCAACTGCCAATTTCACGTAATAGGCAAAATGTTGCCGATTTCATGAAATAGGCAATTTCACGGATTAGGCGTAACATATATAATACAAGGCAACAATAGAGTAAATTTTGATTTAGCGCTAAGTGTAATCAGATGGCAACAATTAACAGATTTCAAGCAGCCGGTAACAATCCAAACGTTTAAGTACATTGTAACAATATGAACAATTTAAAAAGCAACAAGTTTTTTTAAATGTTAATATGGGACAAAATATAAAATTCAACAAATAGGCAAATTTACACATTGAAGCACAAGACAATGCTATAAAACCAAGTAGATTTGAAATACATAGGAGGCAACAATACAGTACATTTTAGTTAAGGGGTAAGGCCCCCTCCCGACTGACCCTAAACTTTTTTTTTGATAGTCTGGAAAAACAAATTGAAAAAAAAGCCAAAATAATCGCACCCAAGGTGGAAAAGGTTTTAAAAAAAAAATCGACCTTCCGACCCTATATTTTTCCTATGTTACCCTAAACATACTATTTTTGCGGGCCTAAGTGTAAGTGGCAACAATTAAACTAGAAGGGCTAAGCCCATATGACTCACATGCTCTTTATAGATCTTGCAATAAACAAAATAAAACGATGGCATTACAATGCAAATATTCACTTTGATCTTTCTATGCTCTCGACCTTGAGATGACCTTGACCTCTGGCTCCAAGTACTCATGTACTGTCTTGGAAGGTACCTATTGATAACTTTCACAGGAGTTAGAGAAAGCTTTAGGAAGTTGTCTCTCATGAAGAAATGGAAACAGAGCTTTATTGGATAACATCTTGCACACAATCCTTGTTAGTATACATACATGTATACATTCATAATTGTTGTTTTAGGTGCTATCATCTGGGGAATAAGGGGATATAGATAGATAGATAGATAGATAGATAGATAGATAGATAGATAGATAGATAGATAGATAGATAGATAGATAGATAGATAGATAGATAGATAGATAGATTGATTGATTGATTTATTGTTGCTTTAGGTCCAGCGGACTCTTCCGAGCCAAATCAGGACCAGACAACCCCCGATCCGCATAAAAGATCTGCCGAAACAACCCCAGTGGGAAAATTGAACGCCCTCCACCGGCCAGTCACTTTACAATAAAGACATCCTACGCGGGGGACGGCTGAGGGTTGACCTCAACTACGCGAACCCCCGGTTACAAAAACAAAATAGAATACAAACATCATTATAAATCATCAACAAAACACATACATATAAAATGCCTTTAGTGCTAAATAGTACAATCATAGGAAGCCCTAGTGACCACCCGGCAGAAAGCGTCCAACACTCCCAAGCTGATCCAACAGACCCCATACACAAACAAGGAGTCTTGTCCAGGAAGAGTTTTCAAGAAAAAAGGTAGGTCATTGATCTAGCGAAGAAGAAGATAGTATAGCAGAGTGAAGGACAGAGCAGGAATGGGAAAGTGTAAATGAGGAAGACAGCGACAGTGGGAATTTAAAGCACTAAATTTCCATAAAGTGGGGATACTATTTATACTGAAAACCCCCGGCACTCCAACGGGGGTACTGTTGCCGCAGTGAATCTGTCTTGCCTATAAAGGAAAGACAGGTTTTCAACTGTGGCTTTCACTTTTCCCTTTATAGGTTTGAACAATCTACAATGGCAAGATTGCTCATGACCCCAAGGGATAGATAGATAGATAGATAGATAGATAGATAGATAGATAGATAGATAGATAGATAGATAGATAGATAGATAGATAGATAGATAGATATTCAGTGTTTATAGGGTCCAGGGGACTGCCAAGAGCCGACTCAGGACTACACAAAATGAAGTAAAATCAGACTAAACTGTTAAAATTTAAATATGATAAAAAAATGTAACTAAAATCAGTCTTACCAATAAAATCCAACCAAGAATACAAAAACAAGACGATATGATTTATATGCGATAAAACAAACCAACATCATGTAAAATTTGAAACAGGTGTTGACTATTGCATACTTTAAAAATCTCATTAAAAGGTATTGAACCAAAATATATTTCTCTTACATTAACCAGATCAGCACATTCGAATAAGGGGATCATAAAGAAAGCTCTATATCTTGTCTTCTTCTGACCCTGCAAGTGGTGTGAGTTTGTGGAGTTGTGTCATAGATACAGCGCTAAGTGTAATCAGATGGCAACAATTAAAAGATTTCAAGCAGCCGGTAACAATCCAAACTTTCAAGTACATAGCACCAATATCAACAATTTCAAAAGCAAAAAGTTTTGTTTTTTTTTGTTTTAAAAAAAAAAGTTAATATGGAACTATAAAATTCAACAAATAGGCAAACTTCCACATTGAAGCACAAGACAATGCTACAAAACCAAGTAGATTTGAAATACATATATACAAGGCACAAATATAGTACATTTTGTTTAAGGGGTAAGGCCCGCTCCCGACTGACCCATAGATACAGCTCGCCAGTGCATCCCCAGCAGGGCTTGCACAGTATCAGGTGACCGATTTCCAAAAAGCGTGAGAAGCTGCTTGCCTGAAGTTTTTTGGATGGGAGGGAGAAGTTGAGAGGGGGAGGGAGGAATGGAAGAGGAAGTAGTAAGGAGAGGGGGAAGTGGGGGCAGCACCTTCATGAGAAAAAAAAAAAGAATTTGGGAATATATTGTCTGTAAGTGAGTCACACCACGGGTTTTGAGTTTCTAGTTTGAATGTGTTGTCATGTACTTGATTAAATGTTGCTAAGTATTTGTCATATGTTTTTAACTTGCCATATTTTTTTGTTGGCATGAAAATTGATGTTAATGTTGCATGAGAGGAGATTGATTTTTGACTCACATGAGTCTATGTACTAACCCCCCCACCCCCCTCACTCTTCTCCACTCCAAATAAATAAATAAATAAATAAATACTATAATATATATGTATACCTATGAGTCCTCATAAGTGATCAGTGAATGAATGACTTCACTTCAAGGACATGCATGACAGATATTAATGAGACACAAACACTATACAAATTTGATCAACTTGAACACTCCAAGGTCACTGGAGCTGTCCAAAGTTGTTAGTTTAGTTCAAGGTCATTTTAAGTCTTGCAAAAATATACACAAAAATAGGTCAAGAGGTCATCTCAAGGTGAAGGTCACTAAAGGTCAAGGTAATCCCAAGGTCACCATTGATGGTTGTTTTTGTGTTGTTGTTTTTTTTTGGGGGGGGGTGGGGGGGTGGGCATAATACAACGTTTGCTGTAGTTTATTTTATTTATTAATTTTTTTTAAGTTTTGGCACTTTATTGTCAATTTTTATTGGAAAATTTTGGGCAGCCTTCCATTGGAAAGGCGTAGTGGCAGCTGTGGCGCGCCCAAGCCCAACCTAATATTTAGCTGTGTTTTTGTTTGCTTTATAATTTTGCTGGGGGAGCAAACCAGAGTACCCAGAGAAAACCCCCGAGATATTGCCCGAGTCGAAAGTAAATAATCTTCGGAGAAACAGAATGCCCCGCGGTGGGATCGATCCCCCACACCTGTCAGGCACCATTAGTCTCTAGCATGTGGACAAGGCAAGTTAGTCCCGCCTTAGACCACGCGGCCACAATGCTCGCCACAAGAATAACAAAATATGGCAAGTTAGATTAGATTAAATAATCAATGTTTATATGGTCCAGCGGACTGCTAAGAGTCGAATCAGGACCACACAAAACTAATAAAAGTCAGACTGCATCGCTAACACATTGAAATAGGAATAAAATATACCTAAAGCTAGCTTTACTGAAGAAATCTGCCAAAAAATACAAAACAAGATTACATGACCTATATGCCATAAAACAAACCACAAAACGTAAAAATTTAAACAAGTTTTGACCATTGAAGACTTTAAAAACATATCACAAATACTTTGCAACATTTAATCAAGTACATGACAACAAATCAAACTAGAAGCTCAAAAGCCATGTGGCTCACTTACAAACAATATATTCATAAATTCCTTTTTTTTCCTTTTTTTTTTGCATGACAATGCCTCCTCACCCCATCCAAAAGACTTCAGTCAAGCAGCTTCTTGCGCTGTTGGACATCGGTCACTTGATACTGTGCAAGCCCTGGTGGGGATGCACTGGCGAGCTGTATCTAGGACACAACTCCACAAACACAGCCCAACGGCAGGGTCAGAAGAAGACAAGATATAAAGCTTTCTTTATCATGACCCTTATTCCCCGGAGGGTAGCACCTAAAACAACAATTATAAATGTATGTATGTACATAACAAGGATTGTGTCCAAGATGTTATCTGTTATCCAATAAAACTCAATACAACTGCTTCCTAAAACTTTCTCGAACTACTGTAAAAGTTATTAAGATATACATTCCATTATTACCAAACGCAGTAGGGTGGGTGAAGCGCGTGTTTGCTGATCTAAATTTTAGGAGTGTGACGATATATGTATGCAACTGGGCCATGCAAACTGAATCCCAGATAAAACTCCACATCAGCATTTGTGTACACCTTATCATTTTTAAATGAACGTATGGTAAGTTCATTCCCCAGTTTGGACTTGAATTCAACAGGCAACTTGAATTCAATTACTGGATACCTCTGTTCAGCATCTTCATCCTTTTCTTTGTACTCCCCTTTAAAAGGCTGAAGTTTCTGATGCATTGTTGTGATCACTGCATCGGTATCAATGTCCTCTTCATCGTCATCATCTTGAGGTCCACCATCTCGTCCACTAGCATATTTGTTTTCATAGATTTCAGTCCAGTGGCAAAGTGGTAAAGAGTTTGACGATTTTGTAACAAAGAAATACACTCTTGGTACAAGAGGCCCTTCTTTGCAAGGTAGGAGAATAGGTCTGTGATGAAAGGACACCAGAAACTGGTGCTCACTGTACATTGGACCTGCTCGCCAAGTTGGCCAGCATGCAATTACTCTGAACATGTGTGCACGCATCATTCTATTGTCATCACCTTCACCTCTAGCAGCAATTATCTCATTGCAGAATCTATACATTTGTTGTATGTCATTTGAAAAACAGCAGTCACGCTGAATGAGCTCAATAGCTAAACAGACAGTGATGTAATTATCCTTGTCTTCTGCAGTTAGCTCACCTTCTGGAATAAAATCCAAATACTTCTTTATATCTGTTAACGTTGAATAGCACTTTTTCTGCTTTCTATCAACATGGTAAAACATACCAACATAATCCAAAATACTCTCAAAAAATGAGCCAGTTCTCAACAGAAGTTCAATTCTGCATCTATCTGCTAAAATATATTCAGGATCACTGGGGAGCTTTGAAATCAAATTTCTTATTTTTGAAGCGAATATACTGAACTGTTTCTTGCATTCCCTTTTGGTGTATGCCACTGGTGAATTGGGCTTATCTCGTTTAACTGCAACCTTTTTACTGCGGGACGAAGGAACTGAACCCGTGTATCCTCTCCTGAAACTCCTGCCTGCACTAACAACCTCCTTCCACTCCCATTTCCCTCCATGATATGAAAATCCAAAACAGTACATGTACTTCAGGGCTTCCAAACCATCATTCATCAAAATCCCAACCTTTCTTTCCAATTCTGGGTCTTTACTGAATATTTCACACTCCATCTTCTTTCCAGCTGTGATGAATTTTCCAAAATCTTTATACATGTCAGGTTGTAATATTTTATCAATTATATACTTGAGAAGTTTGTTGATCAGATTAATTTTATCGCAGCAAGCATATGACCTGGTCACTGCATCCTTGTCAGCTTGTGCTTCAGTCAAACTGTCAAATGACAAAAACCCAATTTTCAGCTCTTGTGCATGATCGCCAATGTCGCTGGAATGATGCTCTTTCTTGCTTTCCAAATCTTCAAAATACCTAAGATACACAACTCCCAGTGTGTGTGTAAACTCAGCATTTCTCGTTTTAGAAAGTAAGACAGCATTTGTGGCATATTCAATTGCCGCCTCAAACCAATGTGCACTGGTGCATAAACGAGCAAGCTGCTGATAAAACACTTCACCTCCTAACTGTTGATAACCCAACTCTAGAACCCTCTGTGCAGCTTCCACTCCAGACTTCTCTTTGATGTCTAAAATCAACTGAGACATGTCTGTCTTTGAGCCAAACTCTGTCAATCGTTCTATCAACATGTTCTTTACTATTCTGTTTGTTGTCTTTGTATCTTCATACAACTTGTCGAATTCATACTGCCATCGAGAAGGATCATCCACAATTCCAGAATTTAACAAGTCAATAACAACTTCTTCCAAGCTCTGTTTTTCCTTTTCCAGAGCTCGAAAAAGAATTATTTCAGCAACTGTGGTATTTACCACTCTGGCAACACGTGTCTTCAAAATAGGATTATACTCACGTACTAAAATGTTGTCAGCTATTTCACTGAGATTTGTTTCCCACGACCCAGCCTGACACTGAAGGAACCAATCACAGCTTCTAACAGGTATTCCTGGCTGCCCAAGTGTAACAGGGTAATATCTCATGATCAAAGATAAATAAACTATAAAGGTCCTTTCATTGTCAGAAAGACGTTCATTGTCAAGCTGAAGAATGACGCTGTCCTGAAGTCTGTTGCGATCAAATTCATAGCGTAATGACAAAAATCCCAACATTGTTTGGACTCCACCAGTTTTTGAAGCCCCCCAAGGACTTTTTTCAATTTCTTGGTGCTTTTTCTGCATCCAGTACTGTTCTTTTGCATCCATCATTTTTTGTTTCAAACTATGACCATCAACATTATGCTGGAAACTACGACTGCAGACAATGACAATGGCAATAGGTTTCAGCAGTTTTTCTCTTTTCTGCTGCCGAAGAAGCAACTCACATAAATATGATTCTCCTATTTCTGCCTCTGCTATCTTTATGTTGTCAGATACTAACAGAACAGGATTCCTTGCAACTTTTTCGGCGTGTTCCTCAGCTTCCCAGAATTCACAAATCTGATCAAATGTATTGTTTGTTAAATTCTCAATCACTGCACATTTCCACTTTCCCCTATATTTCCACAACAGATTTTTGGCCAGCGTGGTTCCACCAGCTCCAGGCATGTGGTAGATCACTACTTTGGGTACACTCTTTCCACCAAAACTTCTTTCTGACAAAGTGTCTATGTCCTGTTCAACTTCTCCCATTATCGTTCTCGTCATTACTTGCCCCTCAAAATAAAAATTTTCCCAGGACACTTGGCCCCCTTTGTAAAAGCGCTTTTCTTCTTCCACAGCTATTCCACTTGAAGGATCAGGATCCAGCTCTTCACACTCATTCTTACTGAGAATGGACAAATCTTTCCACCTTTCACGCCAAAGCCGAGATGGAATGAGCCCCACACCATGTGAGCAAGCAACCTTTTTGTCACTTTCGTCCCTATGGAATCTTAGTACTTCAGTCGCAATTGCATTCACACCCTGCCAAGGTAATACTGCCATTCTTTCTGTTATTTCTTCTTTATGCGCAGACTTTTCGAGAAAGACTTTGGATGTATAGTAGTGGTCAAACACCAAAAATACATTGCTTAAATCAATGTTTGAGGAACTTGCAATTTCGTCCACTGTTTTTAACACATCATCTCCAAAGTCACCGGAAATCATAATCAGTATAAAATGTCTTTGGGGTGAAATCACACATGGATTCTGCAGAAAGGAGACCGCATCTTTTACTTTTGGATAGTACTTCTTGTACCACTCTTTATCTTCAAGCCGTGCAGAAGGCTTATCTCCATTGGAAAGCAGCCATATCATTTTCTTTGACATGTTTAGTTTGTCTCTTCCTTTACCTGCAATTTCCAATGGATCAAAATCTTTGACAGCAATACCAAAAGGTTCTTTGATCTTTTTCTCAGCTGTAACACAATTATGCAAAATGCCATCATCGGAACTCAGGTCATCGAAGTCAAAGACTGCTATCCATGGAATAAATCTGACAAATTTTAAACTCTTCTCAATGTCTTCTCTCACTTCCTCCGAGGGTCTGGAAATAACCAGGATGGGATCCACCGTTTGGTTACATTTGGCCATGAATCTCTTGAGTTTGTCAGCATGCAAATGTTTGTCTTGCCGCACTGAATGAAACCAGTTTACTTCTTTCTTTCTTCTCAGTTCAGCTATGTCTTTAATTCCTTGTGACTGAAACTTTTCCAGGTCACCGTCTTTTAATATCCGTGTCTGTGCAACACCTTCATTCTTCCCAGTATCTCTCAGACACACACCACCCTTACACTTATATTGATCATTGATCTGGCCTGCGTCGAAGGTCAAATAGGAATTGGTACACACATCTGCCATGGGCTCCACATCAATCTCTATGACATATTTTTCTACTGCATCTCTTGTCTTCACTGGTACGAAATGAGGGCCACAAACACATGCTTCAACAAGTGACGCCTGGGCAGAGAAGCACATGCCAAGATATTTTCGGAATGCTTCCATATATTCCTCCTTTTCTTTTCCAGCTATATTTACACCACTGATTTCTCCATAGTCAAAACGTTTCCCCTTAAAATCACACTCTTCTGACACTCCAAAGTAGATAGTACCATTCATTCTGGAGTTAAAACACCCACCAACAAACTTTAATGCTTTGAACAGAAACACTGTTTTCTGCTTGTCTTCTTCTTTTCTGTACAGCTTTAGTTCACAGGTTCCATTTATCATGTCATCAGCTCGTTCCATCACATCCAGTATGAAACCCTCTTCATATCTACAGGGTGTCCTTCTTAAATCCTGCTTAAACGAGCGAGGGAAAATGTATCTATCTGGATGAAACTTCTTTTTCTGACTCGCAACTCGTCTCGTGGGTTCAGTGTCAGATCTATCATCACTCGAATTAAGTTCTGGAGAACTACTCTCCAAGTCACATGGATTTCCAATTGTAGTATTTTCTACATCTTTCAGCAACTGCAAAATGCATCTTCTTGTACAGCCCAACTGTTCTTCAGAAATCTTTTCTTTCTTAAGAGCCACTGAAAAATCTTTTGAATCGAACAACCAATATTCTACTTCTGGGGCAAAACCAAACTTATACACAGCTGAATCTTTCTTACTTCCAAGCTTACAAGTATATCCTTCAGCCTGGACATTTTTTGCAAACAACTGTCTGTCTAGAAGCAGAATAGGAAGGGACCACAGGTCATAGCTCTGACCCGTTTCTTTCTCAAAGTCTGTCACACCCACAAGTGAAGGTGTGGATACATTAGAAAACTGAATTTCTGTACCGTGCAAAAGCAGTCGTGTATTCTCTACTTCTAGCTTCAATCTTGGGTCATATTTTTCTAGTTCTGTTTTCCACGCTGAGGTAGTTTTCTCTTTCAGTTTATTCCAGATTTTTGGAATACAAATTTTAGTTTGAAAGTCTGGCGTTATTACCAAAAAAAACAAAAACTGTTTATCAAGAAGGGATGGGTTCCTCTCTTTGACTCGTAGAATTTTCAACGAACACTGCCTCAGTTTTGTTCCAGCAACGTCATGTTCATCAAGGCACTGCAAATGGAGCTTGTCTTGTAGAAATAGTTTATGAGCAGCGCTCTCTCTGTCCTCTTTTCGTGGATCAATGATGGCTGGAGTAGTGTCTTGCGGTTCTGTGCCGCCAGTTGCGCTGTTGTTATCATTGTCAATAGATACTGACACCTGTTTTTTCACAGATGTCAGTAGACACTGGCACTGCCGGGGAAACACTGCTGATATTTCTGGGCGCTTCATAGTCCGAGGAGCCGTTCCTCTCCTCAATAATTCTCCTGGCCCTCACCCCGTTGAAACCAAAGTCACGCTTCAGCTCACCTCCATCTTTAAAGGACAGGAAAGCAACGCCATCAATGTCTTGTTCAGTAAACTTGTCCAGTTGAAGTTCAGGATGGTGGAGTCTGGCTTGAATAAACTTGATGACATCCTGCACAGACCAACAGGCCATGGAGCAGCGGCAGTCAGGATTGTTCAAACGGAACAGGATACCTCGAGCTATACCATATGACACACCTGTGTCGCTGATCAAGTCCTCAAAGTGCTTGTACGTAGCCAGCGTTTTACCGTCCATGTCGTCAAATGCCGGCAGCTGTTCGGCACCCACATGGCAAACATTCTGCAGCCAGTCTTTCACAGTGTTCACGTCTGCATCAGGGGGTAAGTGCCCTGAAACAAAGATCAAGCTGTTCTGTTAGATCTAGTGGCAAGCAGTTGTTGTATTCTACTTTGCAGGTTGTGTGTGTGTGTGTAAAAAAACCAAACATGAATTTGGGCTCGAATGTGACCCGGGTTTACATTATATTTAAGTGTTGCCAAGCGGAGTATTTGATTCCAGCCTCTCGGCCACCACCTAGAGAACACGGCCCAACCCGAGCTGTTATTTTTATTCATCCCTCGTAAGAGAGACATAAAAATATTTGCCCTGCAAGGCGGTGAAGCTTGTTGATAGTAAACCTGTTTGCCGGCTACTAGTGCCATGACACTCTCTGCAAAGTCACTGCCACTTGCATAAAATGCCTACCGACACCACCAAAAGCAGAAGACGAATTGTCTGACGGAGAGAACAAATGTGTTGCCTTGTCCTGCATAACCCAATGGTCACTCCAAAGGATTCTGCACAACATCCCTCTGTTTGAAAACAAACTGACCTGCCAGTGTAACGTGTAGCGCAACTTCCTGCCTTTTAATACAGGATAAGAACAGAATTTTGAAGGACGCTATAGCAAAGAGAGCCCATGGAACCGGTGCGCAATGAGGGAATGAGAGAACGCTGTTGGTCCGAATGAACGTCCTTGGAGAGTGGATTCAACGATTCAACGAAGTTTATTGGCCAAATTGACATAAAACATGCACATGGAATATGTTGCGATATGGCAGTAACATTCATACATGCAAACACACGTTTACCAGCTAATAAAATACCTATCAAGCGTGCACACATAGACACGCAAACAACAAATAATAAAAATAAACAAGTAGGTGCCAGTGGATTATCACGTGACGTCAGTTACAGCATTATGAATTTGACATTATGAGGAATTTAAAGCGAGAGCAGCTTCTGGAAAAAAATAATATCTAAAACGGTTTGTTCTGGTTTTGAGGGCTCTGAAGCGCCTGCCGGATGGGAGGAGCTCGAACAGATGGCCGGCTGGGTGTGAGGGGTCAGTTGTGATGTTTCTAGCTCTATGGACCAAGCGCGTGTTGTAGAACGAGGCGACAGATGGAAGTTCGCACCCGATAACTCTGGACGCGTGTTTCACGATGCGCTCAAGTTGCACTTTCTCCGCATCAGTGGTACCACCAAACCAGGTAGTGATGCCAAAGCAGAGGATGCTTTCGATCACTGCGCGATAGAACTGCGTCAGGACTTTTGCAGGCAACCTGAGCTTCTTGAGTTGCCTCAAGAAGTGCAGGCGCTGTTGGCACTTTTTGATGATGGGGGTGGTGTTGTTTCCCCATGACAAGTCGTTCGAAATGACTGTGCCTAAAAATTTGAACTCTTCGACTTGTTCAACACTTTCACCGTTGATCACAAGTGATGAAAGTGGATCTTTAATTCTCCGAAAATCGACAATCATTTCTTTTGTTTTTGAAACGTTGAGCTCGAGGTTGTTCTCTGAGCACCAGTCAACCAACCGTTCGACTTCATCCCGATAGGCGGTCTCGTCGTCTTTGCTAATCAGGCCCTCAATGGTGGTGTCATCAGAAAATTTAATGACATGAACGGATGGAACATGTGACACACAATCATTTGTGAACAATGTAAAGAGAAGAGGGGAAAGGACACAACCCTGAGGTGCTCCAGTGTTCAAAATCCTGGAGTCAGACAACGTCTTGCCCACCCTGACGACCTGGGGGCGATCCAGCAAAAAGTCTAAAAGCCAATGGCACACAGAAGGATGGACATTTAAGGTTAAAAGTTTATCAAACAGCTTGTGGGGTATGATGGTATTAAAAGCGGAACTAAAATCCACAAAGAGCAGTCTAGCGTACGTATGCGCCTGCTTACGATGCTGCAGTACGTGGTGAAGGCCCAGAGCGACCGCGTCCTCCACTGACCTGTTTGCACTATAGGCGAATTGGAGTGGATCACGTAGGTGACCCGTGCATGCCTTCAGGTAGGTGAGGACGAGTCGCTCAAAGACCTTCATCACAACTAAGGTCAAGGCCACAGGCCTGTAATCATTCAGTTGGAACACCTTGGGCTTCTTGGGGATGGGTGCAACAACTGAGGACTTGAAACATCGGGGAACAGTATGTTGTTGAAGGGAAGTGTTAAAAATGTCTGTAAAGACGGGGACCGGCTGGTCAGCGCAAATGCGCAGGGCAGAGGTGGAGACTCCATCTGGACCTGGCGCCTTCCTCGTGTTCTGCTTCTGGAACAGGCGCCTCACCTCAGTTTCCTGAATGGTGAAAGGCGGGGTTAGAAGTGAGGGGTCGACAGGCAGAGGGGGGGCGGAAGCAGGGGGTGGGATTCTTATAACCAAACCTGCAGTAGAACTCATTAAGTTCATCCGGCAGGCTAGGGTCAACATCACTGGACATAGAGGGCTTAGATTTATAGTGCGTGACACGCTGAAGGCCCTGCCAGACTTCGCGTGTGTTGTTGGAGGCAAATTGCTCTTCCAACTTATTCCTGTACTGCGCTTTCGCTCTACAGATCTCGCGGCGCACGTCTGACTTGGCTTTTTTGTAGGCATTTACATCCCCTGACTTAAATGCATAATTCTTAGCATTCAGCTTATTCCTTACAGATTTATTGAACCAGGGATTCTCATTGCCATACACACGCACAGTTTTACTGGGCACACACACATCCTCACAGAAACTGATATAAGATGTCACAGTATCAGTGTACTCATCAATGCTAGAGCATGCACCCTTGAAAACCCTTGATGACAGCCAGTCCGACCAGCTTACCTCAAAGCCTGTTTGTTTCCATCCAAGAAGTGCGACATGACAACACCTTGGTCCAAGGAATCGTCAAGAAAGCTACACAGACAGTGGTCCCACCCTTCGTTATGACCACTGTGTGAGTGACCTCAATGCAGCGGCCTACGCGACAGCTACTGGCGTCACCTTTAGCACAACCCATGCCTGGAGGTCTGCTGATCGTCCCGACCCTCGTCAGCGTCGACACATGAGAGTGGCCAATCTCTCAAAGGTGGACATCATACTTCCAGCCCAGACTCCATTGTCGTCACTGCAGGCAGTAGACGAGATGCAAGGAAAGGATGAGGTGGCATTCACTGTCACAGTAAATGAACTGGTGGTCACCATCGGAGCACCAGCAGGACAAAACACCATGAACATCATTCCCTGCCCCACCTTCGATGGCACAACCAGACAGCGGGAACTTCTGCAACAAGTACTGGACAAGAACAGACAAGCTTTTGTCCAAAACGATTTGGACTTGGGCTATACGGACATCGTCCAACATCAGCTGCAGACGAGAGACAAAGTGCCCGTTGCCCAACCCTACAGGCGCTTCCCACCTCACCAACTGAAAGAAATCCAAGACCACATCGAAGACCTCCTGGAGAAGAACATCATCATCAAGAGCCACAGTCCATACGCGGCACAATCGTCGTGCGAAAGAAAGATGTGACCATGCGGCTATGCGTTGACTATCGCCACCTAAACGCAAAGACAGTTGGCGATGCGTACCCGCTACCCCGCATCCAGGATTCCTTTGACGTGCTGGTTGGGGCCCAGCTCTTCTCCACCTTGGACCTGGCCAGTGGGTACCACCAGATTGCCATGGACCCCCAAGACCAACACAAAATGGCCTTCGTCACTCCTATAGGCCTCTCTGAGTATCCCAAGATGCCCACGGGTCTCATCTCTGCTCCCGCCACTTTCCAGTGACTCATGCATAAGTCAACCTGCAGAAAAATCTGTCAGTGAGAAATTTATAAATTGTCAGTAGATGTACAATTTTGTCAGTAGACAAGAGGGAGCAAAGGTCCAGGATTGAGATTTCTTATTAAAAATATAGTCCATACCTGAAGGAGTCAATGGTGAACTGTTTTCAAGTGTTTGGCTGTGGCAGATTTACAGGAACGCAACAACTCATCTGAAAGTTCAGCGCAGCTAACAAGGTTGTGAACTACGATATGCAATAAGTTAAACTAAAGCAAGCTTCAATAATTGAAGCTATCAAATAGATTTATTACCTTATAAGGTAGTTATATAATATGCTGCATTATTTTATACTGTAACAGTGCCTAAGTGTAATCAGTCTGAAACATGTAACAGTCCTTTTGCCATAATCATCAGCTGCAAAAATATGTTCTTGTAAACATTATTCTCGCTGTAAGAAAAATGACTTCAGCGTAAATCCGTAAAAAACTATTTCCCACCGGAAAATAATACGGCGAAACTGTGAGGGTTGGCATCTCTGCATACAAATGACGATTTCCGGTTTCATTTTCAGTTTTCTGCTGGTCTACCTAGACGACTTGCTCGTGTACTCGAAAACTTTCGATGAACACCTCCAGCGCCTTGATCGACTCCTACAACAGCTCATCAACACTGGCCAGAAACTGCGAGTTGACAAGTGCCAGTTCTTCAGACGAGAAGTCACGTACTTGCGCCACATAATCTCTGCTGATAGCGTCAGGTCATGCAGCAGTGGCCTGTGCCCAGAACAACCACCGAGCTGCACAGTTTCCTTGGCTTCACCAGCTACGACAGGCGTTACATCAAGGGATTCCTGGTCCACTACAAAATTTAGTCAGTGAATGGAGGCTGACTGGGCGTAGTCAGTGTCGGTTCCAGACATACCTTTTGCGAACTGGGAAGCCATGAGGACATGGTTTGATTTGAGCTGTGGGATCTGTGGCAGAATGGGAGGCGACTTGTTCAAGCTTTGGAGAGAGGTTGTCTACCTTCTATTGGTAAGACTAGCCTTGGGTGGCTCCTGCTGTGCAGAATCTTTGGTTTGGCCATTTGGGTTATGCAGGACAAGGTGACACGACATTTGTTCTCCCTGGCTGACCATTCGTCTTCTGCTTTTGATGGTGAGCAGGACTACATTGTCTGCAGGCATTCTATTCAAGTCAGTGGCAGTGACTTTGCAGAGAGTGTCATGGCACTAGTAGCCGGCAAACCGGTTAATCATCAACAACGCTTCACCGCCTTGCAGGACAAATATTTTTATGTCCCTCTAACGAGGGATACATGAACATAACAGTGCAGGTCGGGCCGTGTTCTCAAGGTGGTGGTCGAGAGACTGGAGTCAAATACTCCGCTCGGCTACAAAAGCAAATGCCTGTTAAGCAAACAACTCACAATTTCTGCTAAGTTGTGCATCTGGAAGTCCAGCAGTAGTGTCTTGAGGTACAGATGCATTGGCTTCCAGCACCTGGTCAATGCTTGCCTCACTCACTCCAGTAATGGACTCTGCCTCAGAAACAGCGGCAATACTCTGTACAAGCAAACAAAACATTTTTAGTTGTTGCATTCTGCTTTAGTTCCATCTTCATGTCCATCATTCCAACATTTGCGTTGTTGTGCATCCTTGTTTAGTAACAAAATTTGCTTCATAGTGCCAGAATTTCCAGATAAAAAGGGACAATCAAGTTTTAAAATTTTTTTAAAGTACACTGATTCTTTTTGGTAAAAAACACCCAAAGTATACAAACAATTGTCAGTACTGTGTAACAATCACTTGGTATGACAGACATTTTGAGAATAATCGAGGATGACATAAATAAAATTCCATACGATTAATATCACCAATCACATATAAAAGCAAAGAAATAATTGGTCCCCTTATTTGGCTGAGTGATGGTCACTTACATGGTGCTAATACTGCATGATTCATGCTTTAGGCCCTTGTTTGTCCTATTTTGGAATACGCAAGTATGATGTGGAGTCCTAAGTTCAACAAACGCTTCTATACAGAGGCATATCACTAGGTTCAACTTGAGGCAAAGCCTGACAGGCAATAAAAAAAAACATGAAGCAAATCATGCATTTTTTACCGTGTTCTTTATGCAATAAACATGACACCGATTATTATTAAACTATTTAATTGAATTCTAGAATAGTATTATTGCCATGTTGTATTTTCTTTCCTTCTGTCTTTTAGTTAGTTAGTCATTGTTTATAGGGTCCAGCAGACTGCAAAGAGCCGAATCAGGACCATAACTTAGTTGAAAGATGGCTCACCCCTAATCCCTATAAAAGATCTGATGAAACAGCTTTAATGGTAACACTGAAGGCATTCAACTTTGCAATAAAGGCATCCAACGCAGGGAACGCTGAGGATATACTCATTGAACCCCCGTTTACAAAAACACAATAGAATATAAATATCATTATAAAATATTAACAAAACACATACATATAAAATGCCAACATTGTTGGAAAATAATAATATCATAGAAAGCCCTAGTTACCATTTGGCAGAAAGCATGCCCAAGCTGACCCAACAAACCTCATACACAAATGAGGAGTTTTGAAAGAGTTTTCAAGAAAAAAGGTAGATGACTGGTCTAGCGAAGAAGATAGTATAGTAGATTGATAGAACAGAGTTACATTACATTACATGATTATTGCTTTAGGTCCAGCGGACTCTTCCGAGCCAAATCAGGACCGTATAGAACAGAGTAGGAATGAGAAAGAACAAATGAGAAAGACAACGACAGTGGGAATTTAAAGCACTACATTTCCAGAAAGTGGGGATACTATTTATACAGAGACCCCCGACACACACACGGAATGGAGATGGAGAGGTGAGAGGAGGTGGGAGGAAGAACCTTGTGCCTATGATGTGGGTGGCTTGTTCTATGTGACAATTAGCACTGTAGCAGTCACCTTTAATTCTACATGTCCAGTGGTACCATCAGCTGCTGCTTCTTTTGACTTCTTCTTTTTCTTCTTCCGTTTCTTTTTTGCTGCTTCTTGTTTCAAACCTGTAGCGCCCCCTGCAAATCAAGCAAACTGAAAAATTACTAAGTATCATCAATTTCATTTAAACAACAAAAATTCCATATATATGATTTAATAAATATACTACTCAAAATAATACAAGGTCTCTCTTTAAATCAGAAACACGAATTCAATTTATTAGTTCATCATATTTTATTGCAATCATTTCTGTATCAATAACAAAAAAGATTTTAGACATCAGTCGCTTAAAATTTGAGTAAATTCAATTTAACTGGACATACCCCTCATTTACAAAATCAAAACTTAAGAAACCAAAAATCTATAGAGTCAGTATCGGGTGTGGCCACTGTTTGCATCAATGCAGTCTTGGCATCGTTGTCTCATGGACCGTTTCAGGTTATGGAGGATGTTTCCTGGGATGGCCAACCACTCTTGCTGGAGAACTTGGGCCAGAACTTCAAGGTTAGCTCCTGGAGGGAAGTTTGCCCGTGTCTGTCGACCCAAGACATCCCACAGATGTTCTATGGAGTTCAAATAGGGTGATCGAGCCGGCCAATCCATCCTTATGACGTGCTGTTGCTGCAGGAAGTCATTGACGATACGCGCTCGGTGGGGTCTGGCATTATCGTCCTGTAGTATGGCACCTTCCCCAATGGACCCCAGAGCTGGGAAAACCCTAGGTTGTAGGACGTCATCCCTGTAGCCAATACCGTTTAAGTTGCCATGAATTTGGAGCAGGGGTGTTCTGAAGTTTAATGCGAAGCCACCCCACATCATGACAGACCCACCACCAAAGCAGTCATGCTCGCGCATCGTCGCATCAGCAAAACGCTCCCGTGGACGCCTCCAAACATTCACTCGACGGTCGTTGAAAGACAAGGAGAACCGAGACTCGTCTGTAAAGAGCACCCTTGACCAATGTTGCCTAGTCCACACCAAATGACGCCGAGCCCAGGCCAAACGCGCTGCACGGTGAGCTGGGGTGAGCAAAGGCCGTACTGCTGGTCGTCTTGATCGCAGGTTTGCCTCGTATAGACGGTTGCGAATTGTCTGGTCGCTGACGTTAACATTGCTGGCTGCGTGAAGCTGTCTTCTGATGGTGTTTGCTGTAGCGGACATCATCCTTAGAGCAGACAGGGTGATGAAATGGTCTTGTCTTGCAGTGGTAACGCAGGGGCGTCCGGACCCTCTTGGTTCTTGGATGCTTCCAGTGTTGTTAAAGCGCTCCCGCTGCCTTTGGACAACGAAGTGGGACACTCCCAGCCGCCAGCCATCTTCTCTCACCCCCACCCCTTCCTGAAGCCATGCAATAGCTCTGCCTCTACCCGCATCAGTCAATCGTCGCTTTGGGTGCATGGCTAGAAAAGCAGCAAAAGCGCTGCCATTTATACCCAGAAAAAAGCGCAGATTGTTGAACTGAACTCAGAAAATGCAAGCCTTACGCGTGCAAAACACTTTTTAATGTTGAAAATTTTGCTTTATTAGCAAGACAACAGTAAATTAGGGTCTTTTTTGTAAAAATTGGGTTTGTTTTTCAACTCGGTGCAGAAAGTTCAAAACTCACACATGTGATTACTTGTCAGAATAAGATTGTCTTGAATGTTACTGTACAGGATAAGTTTTGAAATAAGCAATATAAGCAATATTATTGATAGCAGCAAAAAATAATTAAACTAAATGAAATATGAGAGTGGCCCTTCAATTATTTTGAGTAGTATACTATGAAATTAGTTAATTAGTTAGTTATTCATTGCATATGTAGCCAGGTTGGGCTACAAAGAATTCCTGACCAGACTTAGTCCTTACTCTGTTCTGTTATGTTTAAACTAGCTGTATGCAATAATTTGATATATACTCTTCAGATCCCTTAAAGCAGAAAATCGTTAGACGCAGCATTAAATTCTCTATTAGAATATATAAACTTTATCTGTGATTTATGTAGAAATTTTGAATTAGAGCACAATGTTGAGAATAGCGCGATGCTTATCACGGTGAAAAAGGCACTGCGCTGTTGTGGGGGGCGAAGCCACCGCTGTTATCGGTTAAACAGCAGCATAGGCTTACGAGCTTGACCGGTTGCCTCTTGCCTTGTGTAATTGTAGATTAACACATGATACGAACATAATTGTCGATGATGGCAATAGCAAGGATTTTCCACTGTAACACCTTAAGTGTGATATTTTCCGATACCTTAGTTCATTCTCTAATAGTACATACTTAAAGTAAATATTAGTTTTATAGGGACATACATCGGAAGAGAAACAGAGGAAAAGTTGTAAAAAGAGGTTAGATGTAAATAATTGTTGTTGTGTTAGGTGATTTCTATGTTAGTCCGTCATAGTCGGGACCCAGAATAGTAGATCTAACCATGTCATATTATATATCGTTGGAAAGAGGAGACGTTGTTCTTCCTTTGTCATTATTATTATTATTTATAATTGTATTAAATTAAAGAGTTGTTATGAGTTTAGAGTTGTGAAATGCTTAAGAGCAGCAGCCAACTCCCTCTTAAATTGGGTATTATTTTTATTTCATAGCAGATAGGTCCGAGATTCTTATATCAGTAGGAAGGTCGTATTTCCGCGTTTACGCCCATATATAATTTGTATAGTATTCGTTAGCGTTTGAGCCATTATATGTAAAATAAAGATTGACAACTAAAATAAATTACCGGGCGAGCCTAGATTCTGCGACGCGCGCGGCAGGCCTAAGCAGCACTGTCGGTACGGCTGGCGCCACCCCATAAAAGCACACACCGTGCAAATATTTCGGGATGTACTCGGAGAGACCAGAGACTCGGACACACACTCGAAAAAGAGAACAAGAGAACGGGAGAACGAGTCAGACACACAGAGAGGGCAGAATGTAGCTGTTATGGATTGCCTTTTGTAGGATGCACTTCGAAAATAAAACTTTCAACAGTCATCAACGAACTGGCGTTGGAGAGAGAGAGAGAGAGAGAGAGAGAGAGAGAGAGAGAGAGAGAGAATGAGTGAAAATTCTTCTTCACCCTAGCCTCCATCACTTCATCATCTTTCTCTCCACCACTACACACACAAGGTCCACCGGACTGCAAAGAGCTGAATCAGGACCACAAAATCAGGACCACAACTTGGTTGAAAGAGGACTCACACCTGATCCCTATAAAAGATCTGCTGAAACAACTCTAGTGGTAACACTGAAGGCACTCCACCAGCCAGTCACTTTACAATAAAGGCATCCAACGCAGAGGACGCTGAGGCTATACTCTAATTTATCGAACCCCCGTTTACAAAAATATCAACAAAACACAAACATATAAAGTGCCTACATTGCTAAATAATATCATAGGAAGCCCAAGAGACCATTTGGCAGAAGGCGTCCAATATTCCCAAGCTGACCCAGACTTCAAGAAAGCATTTGGCCGAGTCTGGCATGCAGCTCTGTGGGCAACCATGAGAGTGTACAACATCAGCACTAACATTATTGAAGTCATCAAAAGCCTGTATGACAAGGTTACCAGTGCAGTCCCCCACAACAGCGCCATCGGGACTGGTTCAGAACAACAATCGGTATGCGTCAAGGATGCCTACTCTCTCCAACACTCTTCAACATCTTCCTAGAGCGCATCATGTCAGATGCTCTTGCAGATCACGAAGGCACAGTCAGAAAAGGGGGTAGAGCAATCTCCAACCGCCTTTTTGTGGATGACATTGATGGATTGGCTGGGGAGGAACAAGAACTTGAACAGCTGGTACAGAGGATGGAAACCACCTCCAGAGTGTATGGAATGGAAATAAGTGCAGAGAAGACCAAAATGATGACCAACAATACCAAAGGCATCAATATGGACATCAAAGTACAAGGCCAGTCTTTCAACACAGTGCATAGCTTCAAATATCCAGGAGCCATTGTATCAGACAATGGGTCCCAGCAGGAAGTCCTCTCCAGGATCGCACAAACAACTGCTGTTCTGACAAGGTTGAAGCCCATTTGGAAAGACAGGACCATCAGTCTACATTCCAAGGTAAGGCTGCTGCGCTCCCTTGTTATCTCCATCTTCCTATATGCTTGCGAAACATGGACCCTCACAGCAGATCTACAATGAATACAAAGCATGGAGATGAGGTGCTACAAAAGACTTCTGGGCATTTCTTATACCAAGCACATCACCAACAACGAGCTCCGACAGACCATCACACAAGCCATTGGACAACATGATGACATGACCACAGTGGTGAAGAAATGGAAACTCAGATGGTATGGCCACATCACCAGAACATCAGACCTTGCGAAAACCATCCTAAAAGCCACAGTGCAAGGAGGTAGAAGAAGAGGTAGACCGAAAAAGAGGTGGGAGGACAACATTCGAGAATGGACTGGTTTGACACTGAACGAAGCAATGAGGGTTACTGAGAACAGAGAAAGATGGAGTACGCTGGTTAAACGATCATCTGTGGTGCCCCTACGACTTTTGAGTTACGGGATAGGATAGGAAAGGACAGGATAGGGATCCTACAGACCTCATACACAAATGAGGAGTTTTGGAAGCATTTTCAAGAAAAAAGGTATGTAGCTGGTATAACAAAGAAGATAGTATAGTAGATTGATAAAACAGATTAGGAATGAGAAAGAACAAAGTAGAAAGTCAGCGACAATGGGAATTTAATGCACTAAATTTCCAGAAAGTGGGGATACTATTTATACTGAAAAACCCCGGCACTCACATGAGCGCGCGGCTATGAAATTAGATATTAGATAATTCTATGAAATGGTTGGTAATCAGAACATGATGGTGTGCATAGACCTTGGTTTATTCTGCCATTTGAAGGTGTATCAAGTCAGCGACAGTGGGAATTTAAAGCACTAAATTTCCAGAAAGTGGGGATACTATTTATACAGAGACCCCCGGCACCCTAACGGGGGGAGGTGGTGGACGTGTTGGGGGGTGGGGGGGGTCTATCAAATTAGACATTAGATAATTCTATGAAAAGGCTGGTAATCAGAACGTAATGGCGTGCATAGACCCTGGATTAGTCTGTCATTCGAAGGTGTATGGTCACTGCAATGCTGGAAAATCAGGGTCAAATTATATTATTGATAGGCTAAATAAATCTTTATAACTAATAATCAATCCTTTTTTGTTTCATAGTGTGCATGAATGCACGGATGTAGGCTTTTGACTGCTTTTAATTTTAGAGCCTTTGTGTAGGCACAAAAAAGTGTTCAGTGACAGTTATTATTATTATTAGGCTAAACTGAGACACCAACCACTATCGACACATTTTACATTGACCTATGCCTGCCTCAGTGATGATTAACTAAAAAGGGCAAAGCTCATATGACTTACATGCTCCTTATGTAACTTGCAATATTTAACATGAAAATGTGCCCAGAAGAAAAAAAAGAAACAGTGGCATTAAAATGCAAAAGTAATACCAACTGATCTTTCTATGACCTTGACCTCCAGCTCCAAATACATTCATGTACTATCAAATAAACTACAGCAAAAAAGTTGAATTATGCTAAAACAATGTAACAAGAGCCCCGTTTACACAGTACATTTTGAGCTTTTGCTTGTTTAGTCAGTGTAGTCTTAGAAGGTTACTGTTAGTCTAAAGCAGACGACAGAAGTGATCATGCGTAACACAGTTGTAGCTTGATGCAAGCACAGTTGGTGACATCATTGCAGCCTACGATGGAGTTTCGAATTTTACATCCACTTAGATTTTTCATCCAATGAGAACACAGCTAGGTTAGATAGAACCGGTTCTGGGTAATTCAATCAAGTAGCCATGGCTTGACATTGTCAAACAGGTAAATGAACATACTTCTGTTCCATCGTGATGTATTTATATTATTGTTGAAATTATGTTTGTGAAATTTGCAATGCTTGAGAATTGTTAGTCCGACGTTGCGTGTCCACGTGGCGATCACGACCGGCCGACGCCATGTTGTATTATGTACGGATCCACTGTTGTTTACCTTATATGTATGCTTGCAGACCAGTGGCGGTACCAGAGAATGTTTATAATATTAATCCTTTCTTTATGTGTATAGTTAGCCACGATTTATATTTATATATGTATAGGAAATTAGAGTGAAGATTCCAGTGGACCACAGACTTAGCAGAATGTTCGTCGCTTGTGTATAGAGATGTGGAGCTATCACTGAGGGCTACTTTAGCCTTCAGTGGGACGATCTGCACAGACCTGTTATACAGGGTTGTGCAGAATTTCGTCTCATAGGTTACAGACGAGCAGGCGTTATATCGTGAGCCCAACTCAGCAAAGACAAAACCAAGTCGACGTTTACAGTTGGCTGCCGAGGCATCTCCAGCATTGTACGAAGATAGCCCAACTGACGAACCACAAAGTCAAAGACTCCACGACAACACAGTTTGTCCCAGAAGCGACCTCAACGCAGCGCATCAACCACGCAGTTAAGTGCCACAAGAAACAGTGCACTAAAACTCTGTATAAACAGGACCACAGTAGTCCACTCTTCAAGAACTCTGACCATTAAGGCAGAAAGTATCCAGTGCCCTATGATGAAAAAGTAGCTACCTAGATTATCAGCCAGCGAACCATTCGCAATGACAATTGAACTTTTAAGCTAGTTTCGTACTTCGAATATCGTGAATAGAGTAGAAGAAATAAATGTGTGATTTTGACTGTTATCAAGTGGCTGGACTACATATGATTCATAGCCGTGTAAAAGCTAGTGTGACAGTGATCTTTTACCATTTTTCTATCTATCTCTGTACCCAGCCTAAACACAGACCGAGCTAAACAAATAAATGTATTAAGTTAGGTCATAGGGAGATAACTAACTATCCCCATAGACTAAGAGGAGGTAATAGCAGTCCATTATGCAGAGCCCAGCAACAACAAAAAAAAACGTCACAAACAATGACTTTGACCTTGACCTTGGGATGACCTTGACCGTCTCATGTATGTCTTGTAATATAACCAAATGATGCTGCATACTATGGTTTAAATAAACAGCCACTCCACTGTACAATAACCTATTTTTTGTATGTTTTTGCAAGGCCTAAAATGACCTTGACCTTCAAGGTCAAAGCAAAAATGCAACGTATCTATGAAAGCTCAATCTATGATCTCTAAATATAACAAGTTGGACTTTATAACTCTCATAATTCAGGGTCAAGGTCACTTAAAGTACATATACGAGTACTAACTTATTTTGGACAACTTTAGTGACTTTGACCTTGGAGTGAAGTTGACCAATTTTGTATAGTATGTGTGTCTCATTGATATCTATCATGCTTCACAGAATCAAAAGTTCAATATTAATCTCAACAACAAAAAAAGTGAAAATTTGTTAAATAAGTTTAATTTTTTTATTTACATTTGTTGACCCTGTGATCTTGTCTTGAAATGATTCATTCACTGTTCATTTATAAGGTCTCATGGGTAAACATAATCTTACCAAGTTTGGTTGTGATAGCTGAAATAGGGTCTAAGATATTAATCCCCTTGCAAGTTTTGTCACCAGATCATCAGGCCTTGCAAAGACTATTCTGCAAGGCACAGTGCAAGGAGGTAGAAGAAGAGGGAGACCGAAAAAGAGGTGGGAGGACAACATTCGAGAATGGACTGGTTTGACACTGAGCGAAGCCATCAGGGCTGCTGAGGAAAGAGAAAGATGGAGTATGCTGGTTAAACGATCATCTGTGGTGCCCCTACGACCTTCGGGTTACTGGACAGGATAGGATAGGATAGGATGCTGCAAACGGTTGCCTTTGTGGATTTGTGCCATAGATGCACATGGCCATTTTGCTGTGCTTTGAGCTCGTCAGTGCATTGGCTGGGCTTAATGGTGAAAATCACAAGGGTATTTATATAGTGCTTTTTCTTTACTGTCAAGGATGCAGCTGAATTATACGCACCAAAATGTAATTGTCAATGTTTGTTACACAGTTGTAGACTGAAGGCAAATGGGGGTTACATTCGATGTTCGCTTCTTTCTTCCACAGTCTCTGTGGCTGGTCATTTTAACTCTTTGCCATCGTAGTCCGACAGTTAGGTTTTTCACCCTTGGAAGCATTGAACAGTAATTTTAACATATTTCAGATGCACAGTTTGTAGTCAGAATTTTATCAAAACCCAACATATTTAGTATCAATGTAAAGGGTAAAGCAAGATCAACACAAAACTGCTCATTCTGAGACCAAACCATTTATATTGTGAAGATTGTAGAACAGTGTAAACAAAGGGAGGTAGCAAGCTAAAACGTAAAACGGCCGGATTTGCGGTGGATGATGATACAATCATGCTGTTAGTGCACGTTGGTTGGTAACAATGTGGAAAATGCCAATTACTTTGCTTTAATACACAGTAATTGAACAACATTTGTGAAATCTGACCTCAATCAAAGCTCAAGATTTGTTTGATCACTTCGGAAAGAGAAATAATCCTTTTCTGCCTTGAGGTCATCATTTTTCATGTTTGTTTGAAAGGGGAATAGGAGTGGAGTAGTCTACAGTGAGGGGAGGAGAGATGGTGTAGGTAGAGACTGCCTGATCCTGGGGAATTGTTTGGTAGGAAATAAAATGACGAAAGGGGGAGTTATCCTGAGGAGAAGTTGGGGCGGAGCTTTCTGGAGGAAATAATCCAGGGGAGAATTGTCCCTGAACCTGAGGCAAGAAAACCTGTAACGAAACGGCTACATCCAACAAACCAACCTGCATTTTCAGAGTCCGCCCCACCCAGTCCTTTGACGGAGTAGTGAAGGTTTGCACCACTGCTGATGTTGTTGACGACGTGTTCCGAAAGGCCTTGTCCCCCTACGCTGATCACAAGCAAATGCTGGGGAATGCCCACTTTCTCCGACACGGCTTTCTTCACGCTTTCAGCCGTGGCAGACTTGGGCAAAGACAGCGTCGAAAGGCATGCGCCGTTCAGATACACCTCAATGGCTTCGTGGGCTTCCTGCAGCATAAAGTCAATGACAACACAAAGTGGGAAAATGAAAAAAAACATAATAACATTGAATAATGTTTATAATCAATAATAATTACAATAATAACAGTAGTAGTCCTACATATAGCAGACAAAAGTTCACTTTCTGTTATTTTTACTTCTGCGTTGTTGCGATCAGCCACTTCCTATAACCTTGGTGCTTTTTCTATCCTGTTAATATTTTAAAATTAGGTATTTAATTCTCGCATCTTTTTGGGCCAACTCGTTTAAGAACCGACACAATAGCATTCTGAACATGTCAGAACAGACCATCAACTTCACTCACTGAACGCTGGCATAGGAAAGGTTGTCCGATACAAAATACTTGATGTTTTAGCAACAAACTCCCTTCAGCATCTCAATCTATAAATTCATTTCAAAATTGGAGCAGTTAGACGGGGTTTTTTTCTTCATCCCCGATCTTCACAGTTAGTTTTTATTTGACATGAAAACACTGCCTGTCATGCATAATCATAGATCTAAAAGGGTCACATCTGTCCACATTGGGGGGCAATGTTATGTAGCATGATCGGCAATCACACCCCCCCCCCCCCCCAAAAAAAAAAAAAAAAAAGTGAGTATTGGGCAAATGACATTGGCGCATAAACAGACAAAAGCAAAGAAAATCAACATATTAACTTGTACAAATAATCCAAATATTTTTATTTAATTTATTTAATCGTTCTTATATAGCGCTTTACCAACTCAGGAGCTGCTCAAGGCGCTGGCCGATACAGGATCTAACTCAAGCCGCCCACTTGAAGCCTTTTGGGGTAGGGTCTGACGCCCAGACAACTGAGCACAATCTTGGGCCACCGGAGATGTGGGAAAAATGACCTAGTGCGTGCTGGGTGTATTTATGCAGCATCAGGATCTTTCAAGTCTGTGCGATGGAATGTGTGCGAGCACAGACTAGACCTTGGTTTATACTCTCATCCCTATGGTCTTCAGATCAGACCCGTCCACCCTAAAATGTAATAAATCCTATCATACTGTACCACAGTGACAGTCCTCTTACTTTTTCTGCAGAGCTTATTCCAAAAGAGAGTGGCGGTGCTGCCACCTGTTAGGGGAAAAAAAAGGAGAAAAGACATCATGATCAATACATAACAGCATTATACAAAGTAATAAATTCACTTTTCTAAAAAAAATGACCACTGTTGATCTCCCTGCCTTTACAGTGATGGAGATCACGTACAATCGTACGTGTTTCACGTACTGAGTTGGGAAATCACGTAACGAAAATGTAATGAAAGGGTATAAACACGCACAAAGTCAGCGCCAAAGGGGTATGAAAACGTAAAGCTAAGTTGCTGGGAGGTATCATCAGGTACAACTATTTCGGTCGTTCGTACAGCTTTCGCTCGATTTGGATCGTGTGCCTGTGCGTCCTGCGCGACCGCCTACCACCCTCTGTCCCCCTCCTATTCATTCTGTCGCTTCCGAGAAACAGCCAATCATATGCACGATAATATTCACTATTTTTTCTCGACGCTTTTGATTGGCTATATAAGACTGACAACAACCCAACATTAAACATGGCCGACAAGCAGCGATCTGAGGGGAAGCCGAAGAAAAGGAAAAATAAAGCAGACAAAACTAATTGCTCAAAAAAATTAAAACAAGATGAAGGAAAAGAAAAACAAACTTTTTTGTCAGCCTTTGGCTTTGAGTGCTCGGTAAGAGAAGAAAAAGGTGAGCCGCAACCGGGCCCGGCTGAAGAAACTCAAACTGATGAAAAGATTTTCCATGCAAAGTGTTTATTACGTATGTTGGTGTACCCCCTAAACAACTGAAAGGGGGTATAAAAACCCCCTTAGTTTGCAATGAGGGTATGAAAACCCTCACATGTTTTGGTTGAGGGTATAAATACCCCTAGCTTAAAAACTTTCTCCATCACTGCTTTAACACAGACGACTGACTGACAAACATGTGCTTGTTGTGTACTTAAGAGTGTGTGTAGCATGGGAGAGAGCAGACAGCCGTGCTCTGAATTTGATTTGAAGATTGTGAAGTATGGATAGCGTCATGGATATACAATGAACCCTTGCTACTTCGCGGTTTGACATTCACAGACTACCGACTTCACGGATATTTTTCATTACATTATATGAGAAAATACTGTACAATTGTACAGTAAAGTAACAATCTTTTTTTTATGTACACCTGTTTTATTGCTTACCATTAATTTGTGCCTGTGCACTGTATGTACATACTGTAGATATCTGTACACTACTGTAAAGGGTGGTTTGTTAACAGGGAGAGTTTTAAAAGTCCGAATATACGTTAAATAAATACTGTAAATATGGTGTCCCTACTTTGCAGATTTTCAGCTATCACAGCCAGTCTCTGAACCTATCTACCGATAAATGAGGGTTCACTGTAACCTTTATTATGTGCGATCCGCTCCCGGAAACAATAGGAAAGATCAATCTGTCCTTCTCTTCTGCCAACGGGTTTGCATTTGCAGGCTCAATGCCATGGACACAGATGGCTGTTTCACTGTGTTCTAAACAAAATAAACCATACAAGTATCCCTTCTCATCTTTTCTCTCTCTGGACTAAAAACGCACATTATCTACAGTGCCTTTTCCTAAATCTGCATAAATTAATTTGCAATCACAGTCGTAGCCGCTGTGCACATGTGTCTGTGTGATGTAGTGGTCTGTTGTAGTGTGGTGTGTGTGATCTGATTTGCCATTTTTAATAGTTTGCTTTCTTTGTGTCTTTTTCTTTGCTCTAAAGCGCGATGAGCTCTAGTGATGAAGGGGACGGGCTGTGCCAATGGTGGTAATTACATTATTATTATTTTTAATTGTTCTTATAGCAAACTATTCAGTTCTAAGGATTGGCTCAACACACTGAATGAATGAATAAATAAATGCATAAAGAAACATATCAATAACGAATTGCTTAACACACTCACAAGGTATTCTGCGCCTTTCTTTTTCCTCTTCCTCGGCTTGACTCGCCGTTTCTTAACCTGAACTGCAGATGTTTGTACGCATAGGCCATGCTGCCATCTCCCAAATCGCGTTCTCCTTTTCCTTTTAACTGCAACACATGAACCTGGCTGGAAGGCAACTTCAGCCAAGGACCGGCCTTGTTCACTGAGGTAGGTTGCAAGGTTGTACTCCATCTGCCCTGTGTTTGTAAGAGGGCGGCCACACACAGGCGCTGTTGGTGGCGAGGCATTGCTGGATCCGGTACACCGTGCGCCTTCAACTTGTATCTTTAGTGATTCTCCTTTCAACTGCCATTCCTGAACACATAGGGATGATAAGATAATAATAACAATGCACCTTTAACCTATGACCCAATCTAGAAGACGCACAGCAATCATAAGATAATAATAACAATGCATTATCTTATTATCACTGTGCGTTTTCTAGATTGGGACTTAGGCTAAAGGTGCATTGTTATTATTATCTTATGATAATAATAACAATGCACCTTTAGCCTAAGTCCCAATCTAGAAGATGCACAGTGATAATAAGATAATAATAAAAATGTACCTTTAGCCCAAGTCCCAATCTAGAAGATGCACAGTGATAATAAGATAATGATAACAATGTAAAAAGGTAAGCTTCACGCAGGAGGAGAAGCGATGATTGACGTCCTCACCATTATCTGTAACAAGATCTGGCAGAATGGGGAGTGGCATACACCATGGACCCAATCGCTTGTCAACATTCTTCCAAAAAAAGGTAAACTTCAGGAGAGTGAAAATTACTGCACCATCAGCCTCATCAGCCATCCCAGCAAGGTCCTCCTGAAAATAATACTCAACAGGTTGAAACCCCAAGCGGAACAAATCATAGCTGAAGAACAAGCAGGATTCAGGGCAGGGCGAAGTACCACTGAACAGATTTTCAACCTCAGGATAATCTGCGAGAAATACCTACAACACCAACAACATCTATATCATGCGTTCGTGGACTTCAAGAAGGCGTTTGACCGAATCTGGCATGCAGCTCTGTGGGCCACCATGAGAGTGTACAACATCAGCCCTAAAATTAATGAAGTCATCAAAAACCTGTATGATAATAATAATAATAATAATACAGGATGCTATATACGCGCCTTTCCCCAAATCAATCAGGCTCAAAGCGCAGCGATCTATACCAATATACACCCTCACCTGTCTCATCCACCCTCACACACACACACACCAAATACACATCCATCACTCAAACAGGTGGTGTAAAGGCAGGGAGATCGCTTTTAGAAGACGGAAAGAAAATCTAATTTTTATTTTTGAAATTTTTATATTGACTGCGTCCTGTACCATTATTGAAGGGAGGAAGGAAACCGGAGTGCCTGGAGAAAACCCTCAGTGACCTCAATACCTAAGTCACATACGTTCGCCCCTTGCGGGAATCGAACCCGCGACCTTCGGCATAGGAAACCGGCGACTTATCCACTGCGCCACGAGGCTACCAGTGCAGTCCTCCATAACAGTTCCATCGGAAACTGGTTCAGAACAACAATTGGTGTGCGTCAAGGATGCCTACTCTCTCCAACACTCTTCTTCCTAGAGCGCATCATGTCAGATGCCCTTGCAGATCACGAAGGCACAGTCACCATAGAGGATAGAGCAATCTCCAACCTTCTTTTTGCAGATGACATTGATGGATTGGCTGGAGAGGAACAAGAACTTGAACAGCTGGTACAGAGGCTTGACACCATCTCCAGAGATTATGGAATGGAAATAAGTGCAGAGAAGACCAATATGATGACCAACAACACCAATGGCATCAACACAGACATCAAGGTCCAAGGCCAATCCCTCAACACAGTGCATAGCTTCAAATATCCAGGAGCCATTGTATCAGACAATGGGTCCCGACAGGAAGTCCTCTTCAGGATCGCACAAACAACTGCTGCCCTGGCAAGGTTGAAGCTCATTTGGAAAGACCGGACCATCAGTCTACATTCTAAGGTAAGGCTGCTGTGCTCCCTTGTCATCTCCATCTTCTTATATGCTTGCAAAACATGGACCCTCACAGCAAATCTACAACAAAGAATACAAAGCATGGAGATGAGGTGCTACAGAAAATTTTTGTGCATTTCTATACCCAGCACATCACCAACAACAAAGTCCGACAGACCATCACACAAGCCATTGGACAACACGATGACCTGCTCACAGTGGTGAAGAAACGGAAATTCCGATGGTATAGCCACGTCACTAGATCATCAGGTCATGCAAAGACCATCCTACAAGGTACAATGCAAGGAGGTAGAAGAAGAGGGAGACGGAAAAAGAGGTGGGAGGACAACATTCGAGAACGGACTGGTTTTACACTGAGCGAAGCCATCAGGTTTGCCGAGGACAGAGAAAGATGGCGTACACTGGTTAAACGATAATCTGTGGTGCCCCCACGACCTCTGAGTTACGGAATAGGATAGGATAGGATAGGAAAAAGGTAAAGATGTCCCCATAACCATTCTGTCGTTAGGTGTCACAGGGCAGCCTGTGATGAAACCGGGTATAAAGTGTGGGTGGAGAGTTAATGAGTTGGGGTAGTAACTGCGCGCTGTCGTATGTTTGATTATGCGTGGAAAGCGTGATTTTGAACAGCATAGTTCGGCCAGCCAGTTTTGGAATGTGTTCACTGTAGTCAGAACACGTTTTGCAGAGTAACGGAGAAGACCTGTGGTCTTGTGTCTCTGGGTATTTTGTTCTGGAAGTAAGGTTGGGACAGTTGTTAACGTAAATGATAACTGGTTCTAAAGGAAAACCTAGTGGGAAATGTTACGGTTGTGGTAACAAGCTCAAGGAAGTGTAGAGCAAATAACTAAGTTTGTGTGTTGTGGTAAGTTAGTGTAGAGGAGGTCCACTAACAGGAATTACTACGCACTGGATACCTTACTTGGAGTACTGTGTAGGCGAGCAGTGGAAAGGGCTAGCTACAGGTACTATTACATTCGAGCCGTGTGGGTAAGTGTGATGGTGATCTTCCTTTACTGTGCTAATGACCGATGGCCGGCTGTTGGGGTGTTGAACGATAGTTGTGCGTGAGGCTGGGGGAAGGATGGTTGCACTGGGGAGAGGCAGACGAAAGGCAGAGTGCGACTGAAGGAGGGAGAATGAGGGTGAAGTGTGGTGAAGGTAGGATGGAAGTGGTTGCTGTTGTTGAGGTTGCGGTTGCTCAAGATGGATAATGTGTTGATGATTACATGTATTCATTTGCAGCATCGTTCATTTCATGCATTCATAATGTCATTTAGTTTTTGAATTATGTGTTTGATTACAAGAGACAGAAATAGTAGTCAAGGGAAGTGAAGTGGACAGCAGTGGCGCTTCCTCAAGATACAGGAATTAGTTAGTGTAGTAGGGGGGAAGAGTGTGAGGAGGGAGGGGGACAGAATCGGGTGGACATGACATTAACAATAAGACAAGCATGTTGCAGGTTCGAAAGTTCGTTGTTCGAGGGTCACCGAAGTTCGTCGAATTCATCAGCTCGACACTGAGTAACGTTGACCAGCGTCGCGCAACAACGACGACGACATTTGGTCGTGTGGACCCAGCATCATCATCACCACCCGTTCGTCCTCGTCCGTGTTGGTGTGTACATCTTCATTGTTCCACAACCCCACCTTTTCCGCGGTGGTTGTGACGTTTGTGTATGGAACCTGGCCTCGACGTCACAGTGTTAGCCGACTGGAGGAGTTAGGCTGGGAGGCGTCGACGGTGGCAGGGCTGCCGCAACTACAGCGTCATCATCATCATCATCATCGTCAGCGGTGGGAGGGAGTGGCGACACCACTACGCCTGGATTCCATAGCGACAGTCCAGTGACAGTCACGAGGAGGGGCAGCTACTTTTCGGAGGCATCAACGGGGACGCCCTACTATCAGGTCGGCTTATTCTTTGTTGTCCCCCTCTTGATACTCGACCCCCCCTGTGTTCGGACATTTGCAATGCACAGTCGATATTTAGACGTGGTTGATTAGCAACCCTCGTTCATCTGACATTCCATTTCATTGTTCATCGACCCATTGATTGTTCCATCACCATTTTTCTCGTTTCATGTGTAAATGTTGTATGTGTATGAGTGTGTGGTATGAATGAATAAATAGCTTGAAAGTTGTATATATATTTGTTGTGTTTTCATCCCTTCACGTCTGCGGGAAATCGCCATTCTGTCTGGGTTGTCTGCGTGTGGAAGTTGTCTGTTTGTGGCGTCTGCCCGGAGAGAGTCGTGGCGGTGACATAAGGGGGGAAGCGAATTTCTCTAGGCCAGCTTAATGAAGGTGGGGTCTATCTCATCTCCCTCTCTGTTTTACCTTTCCCAGTTCTAAACAGACCCAAGTACCCATTCATAGCTAGGTGGACTGGAATGTGTGTGTCATGCGCTTGTGTCAATCTGTTGGTGTCGTTTGATGGCCATGTTGCTGTGTTCCCAGCTCATCAGTGTACCAGCATGGCTTCACTGACTGATAATCAAGGGACTGATTTTCCTAAGGATCGGAAGATGCCTGCTGAATGAAGTCGTCAGGAAAAAACCATCTTCATGCGAGAAAGGATCCACAATTCGGCTAGCTGGTTGGCAACAAAAGTGAAAATGAACCTAACTTTTAGAAAGAGAATTTATTGCCAAAAAGTATTAGTATTACTAAAAAGTAAAATCTACGGTAGTTTTCAAACAAAAATAAAAACAAAAGAACAAGAAGTTTGAATTACCTGATTAAAATATAAACACAGGGAATAGCTGGTAAATACTTTATTAATGACTTATTTCTTATAAAGTGTCCCTATTTATTTACTTTTGTGTATTACGAACGTATAATGTACTGCAGCACTAGAATACTTTAAAATAATAATTTAAACACAAACATTCATGTATGTCATCTTTCAACCCCCTATTCCATTTCTTTGATGGAGTATAGTAGATTTTTTTGGATTGTTGAACACTGAGAAAGGGAGATGTGTAATGCGTGTATATGTGTGTAACAGAGAGAGATCGAGAAAGGTACAGAGAAATATTGTATGCATGATGTGTAACCTTAGATTACCTTGTATAAAATGTTCCGTTTTTTTTTTAAAATTTTGTTCCCCAGCGCCATGATCATGCTTTTTGTGTGGAATTAAATGCTTATGCGCTTTAATAAATGTTAATTCATACTTACATGCTCCACAACATAGGACAGCGCAGTTTTAGGATCCTGAAACCTGATAAAGGCAGCATTCTGCACACAGCATGCAAACAACAGTGTAACAGTAACTGACAAGTCCGTTAGTCTTGGGTGTAGCTATATTACACAATTTACCATACAATTTGGTTTATTAGCTGCAAATCCTCTCCCCCTCCCCCCCCCCCCCCCCCCCCCCCCCCCCCACTTCAAAACTTTAACCTTATGTGCCTCATAACAGTTTTAATAAAACACGTCCCAATAATAAATGTTGTCCGAGTGTTCAACTGAATTTTTGGTGTGTCGAAGACTAAAGGCCATATGTAAATCTGATGTGGGAAAAAAAATCTGACATCAGCACTCCTTTACAGCGAGTTTTGAACTGACAAAAAATTAAACTTAAAACCAATTTAAATTTCCATAAAGCAAGCACTGAAGATGCTTGCAGCATGATTCATTGGGGAAAATCCACAGACAAACCATGTGGGTATTCGAGGCACATGGGGTTAAAGTTTTGAAGAGGGGGAAGGGGGGAGGAAGGGGGAGGGGGTCCGTTGTGAGAGGGAGAAGATAAAAAATACTTGTACGTGTTTTCTTTGGTCTATGTATGTATGTGCACATATTATCTGTGCCTGGTTTGGTGTGTGTAGTGGGTGTTTTTATGAGTTTTTTTTTTGCTTTCACTATGTGGGCAAGTACATTTTTGAGCGGGAAAGTAAAAACTTACATGTTCCTTCCCTGGAGCAAGCTCTTGTTGAAGGAAAAAAAAAAAGGTAAACCCTGTATTAGTAGGTACTCCAAGCCCTTCATTGGCTCTTGTCCGCTCGGCAGTTTTGACTCAGTTTTCACTTCACTTTCAACACTTATTATTAATGTAAAACTGCATCAAAACGAACAGTGGCTGTATTCAAATAAAAATTGAAAGCTTTATCTTTACATCTGTGTTGTTTTTAGTGCATGTTTATGCGAAAGATTCCGAGAAAACAGCTTTTGAATACGCCCCTATCCGAGCGCTGAATGCCGCTGTGAAAAAGTTGTCACCGTCGTTTGCTGAGAGGTGACTCGTTTCAAAGTCTAAGCGCTTTGCGATACTTCATTGGATGGCCTAAAAATAAGAACCAATGAGAAGTTCGGATACTTAGCTTCATTTACAAATAAATATGGTGGGCTCTCATGTGTAAACGTTTTGTTACGAGCCGAACAAAGTGGATAAAGCGGTTTTGATGTAAGTTTGATTTTAACTAGAAGTTTAAAAATTAGCAAGAAATAAAGAGCAGACTTTCCTTTATAAAACTAGGGTATTTATTAATTTGTGCATTACTCTATCGCGGAGCGCTTTGCCGTAGAAAAGTGTACCCAAACGGTGTTCGTATTTTCTTGCGGCCATGGCCAACTCGTAGGCCTATTCAGCGACACGAGTGCTGAGCGTAGTAGCACACTAGTAGGCCTATAATTTGCTGGCACGCACTGCGAATTTGATGATTTCCCAACTTTGAAGCACCAAAACGGCTGAACATTACATGGGATAGGCCTGAAGAAAATTGGGCTTGGAGTATAACATATGAAGGGGTTACCTGTCAAAAATCAGCTTTCTGGTATCAATATTGGCTTCACTTTGAGACTCCAAAGTTGTCAATTTCTTCAATTCCAAAACGTTGCCAAAAAAACACCAACATTCGGCATTTTCAAACATTAATAACTTTTTACCTATTTGTCCTATGGGGGAAAAAATATACCACTGTGTTCAGAATGAAAAGCTCTTTAAATCTATGTCAGTTTTGTGATGAGGAAATCATTTTTTTAAAATGGCTTTTGACTACCTAGTATTAGGCATATATAACTACTTACATATGAGATATTTATATAATAACTACTATATATTTATAGTATTCATAACTATATGATAATTGCTTATATATTTATATTTTTTAAATTTTATTTTATGTAAAAAAAAAATTAATTATGGAAAGAGCACAATTGCACTGTATTTATATACAGACGGTTTCTCTACAAGATTGCACTCTTTCCGTGGCAAAAGCCCATGTGCCTTCTTGGATTCTTTAATAGTATGAAACCAAGTGAGGACACTATCTGGCATCAAGAAACGGTTTGAAAATATCAAACGATTCGAAAAAGACAGTTTACCAACTAAAAATACAGTTTGACCTAATTTGTCCACTAAGGGAGACAAAACTGACATTTTCTTGCATTTTGAAACTTACCTTGGATCTGGGAACAATGCCATGTTCCAAGATTCGAACCGTGTCCCCAGATTCATTGTAGAAAAAACATATATTATACCTCATTTCTGGGGACATTTCTCCGAGTACATATATACTCATATATATACAAATAAATTCTCTCAAAAATCTTCACCTTTGAGAGCAAGTACTATATTATACATTTGTTGGATTGAATTAAATCAACTATATAGAATGTTTAACTCGACGATTAAAATATTGGCCTAGAATTCTCTCTAGTTCTCTTTACAAACAATGTTTGCACAAAATAAAATTGACAACTGCAGCTGACAAGATACAGTGTGCAATTCAATGTAACTGGACAAATGTAGCACTCCCTATGAAAAAGGAGGGACGGTTGCTGAACTAATTGACATCCAATGATGATTTTGAGCACAGATCTTTGCATATTGCCCAGCTTCTGACTTTTCAACCTTCTGTCCGAGCCAGATTGGCTTTTCAATTGTTTTTCAGTTATTATTAATATTTCTTTTGTTTTGTTTGACATATTTCTATAATTACTGTATACATGTATAAGAACTACTTATATGATAATTACTATATTATATATAATTGCTACAAGTTGGACTAGTGTATACATGTATAATGACTTGTGTATAATAATTACTATATTATGCCTACTAGCTACTATGCACTACTGAATGTTATATATCTACCAAGCCTTGGTAATTTATTTACTAACCCTGTCTGCCGAAAGCTCCACCCATTTCACCTGGGCCACTGAAACAAATACATAAAAAAAGTTTAGTCTGTTGCCTTAACCGTTCTGGAGCTGCTGTCACTCTGATGCACTCGGAAAGAAGGAAAGTGTACTCGATTATCACCCTCCCAAGATTATCACTGAGACTATTATTTTTGCTCTACTGTCTGAAGTCAAATCTAGCTACTCAAATTTATTTTATTCACAACAAATCTGCACCAGAGATTTCACTGTTGGGGTGTAGGATGTTTGGTCGATCATCTCAATTTCACACCGTTCTAATGATCCACATGAAAATTGTTCAAAACGTGTCAAAACGATCACCGATAACCACCATTTTCATGACAGGAAGACAGTTTAGATGGACAAAGCATCTGATGGGCAGTTTCATTCACAAAGAGCAACAGAGGTATGCTTCTTTTGAGGGCCGGCATATAGGCCTCGTAGTCTTTCTATGAACAAAGCATCTCATCGGCAGTTTAATTCCCAAAGAGCAACTCGGAGGTACGCTTCTTTGAGGGCCGACGTATGGGCCTCGTCGTCTTTTAGGCACAGAATGGAAGGGACAACAGAGCAGCTAAGTCTGTTCACCAACATCAGATGACAGGCAATCTTTATACGGGTTTTTTTGTATTACAGTACCAGTAAATAAATCAAATATTGCATATTGAGCTTACCTCTGCTGAACAATTGCTTCAGCTGAACACCCACTGAGGGTCGAAATGAGAATCCAGTAACTTTCAATGACCGTCCCCTGAAAAAACGAAAAAAGCATGTATACACAATGAAATTAAATAAAAATGACATTCACTTCGATAACTTTATTACAACCCAAACCGTTAACTTTAACCATGTTGTCATGAACTCAGCACAGATCGTCAATTATGCCACCTGCCCCCTGACTCTTCTCCGCTCCATTGATAGGAATCGAGCTTGGCTTTTACTCTGCAGCCATGAAAGTCAATACCTACAAACTTTTAGGCTGCAAGTATGACTGGCGAAACAGATCTAAAGCTGTTCTTCATGCCAGCCTCAGGTGAACAATGCCATGCAAGAAGTCACAAGCCCTCGGCGACTGTTTTAAATGTTCAACATTTAGAAATGGGATTATTTAATTCAAAGGCTGCAAACATATTAGAAGTGATAAAAATCCTTTCAGAGCATAAGAGATAGCTATGTATGAATCTTCAACTATCAGTGGCCACATGGCGTTATTTTCTTTGAAGGTTACATGTTGGCCACGTCTTGGCCAACAACAAAAGACATGATTCACTTGCGAAGGACAAAGGGGCATAAAGGGAGTGCTGTGCACTTCATACTGAAAATGGCAACAAACACTACAAAGCATGGAGATCTGGGCATTTCCTATACCCAGCACATCACCAACGATGAAGTCCGACAGACATCAGTCATCACACATTGGACAACACCATGACCTGCTCACAGTGGTGAAGAAACGGAAACTCCTATGGTATGGCCATGTCATTAGATCATCAGGCCTTGCAAAGACCATCATGCAAGGCACAGTGCAAGGAGGTAGAAGAGGGAGACCAAAAAAGAGGTGGGAGAACAACATTCGAGAATGGACTGGTTTGACACTGAGCAAAGCCATCAGGGTTGCTGAGGACAGAGAAAGATGGAGTACGCTGGTTAAACGATCATCTGTGGTGCCCCAATGACCTCCAAGTTAAAGGGATAGGATAGGATTATACAGCTGAGTGCAATTGCGAAATCTGAAGAGATTCATGTGCGGTAGCCCCAACAAGAACAAGAAGAAAGCAGGGAAGAGTCAAAATGAAGCCAACAGCCCTTAGATACTTTTGTGTTGCCAGGCTACACTTGTATGACAGTGACACAGGGCAGAGGAGTGAGTTTATTTGTAAAAGAGGGCCTGGATGTCTTCAGGTTATACGAATTAGAGAAGTCAGTATTTTAACCCAAGTATTTTATGCAAAGTAACTTTACCCGATAAGGAGTCATATGTATTTGGGGTCTTGTATAGATCACCTAACTGTACTGAGGAAGAAAACGGGAGGGTAAATGTCTTGATCAATAAGCTTTTTGAAGATCATGGGAGGGAGCGAGTGATTACGACTGGTGATTTTAATTATCCTGAGATTGACTGGGACCTCAAGGTTTCCAAGAAGGGTACTAAGCATCCAGCCAGTGTATTTCTTGAGACGGTACAACAGCAGTTTTTGACTCAGCATGTGAACGAACCAACTCATTATAGAGCTTTGCAAAAAGCTAATGTTCTTGATTTAATCTTAACTAATGGTGAATTTGTATAGTCAGTCGAATTTCTCCCACCCTTAGGTAAGAGCCATCACTTGGTAATAGAATTTTCTCTTCTTACTGGTCGGAATGCCAGTGCAGTGCCTGACCCTGTAAAATACCAGTTTACGAAGGGCGATTATGAGGGTGTGAAGAGGTTTGCACGAAAGCATGAATGGAAGAGAGAATTGCATGAGGGTTTGAATGTGAATCACAGAATGAGTGTTGTGATAAGATAAAGAGGATGCTGAAAGAGGCTAAAGAAAGGTTCATACCAGTGAGAAGGTTTAAATTACATGATGGAGGGGGCAAAAAGATGAATATTCCACCAGATATGCATGACAAGATTAGACCAGTGATGTCCCGAGGCCTCGGACATCGGTCATGGTCCGATTCGTTTGGAAAATGACCGAATGCAAACACCTGTGTCCCGTCAAATGTCCGATTCTATTGCGAAATTAGCGGTCATTGTCCAATAGTATTATGACTAGAGGGGAGAGCGGTCACTGCAAGAAACATCTGTACAAACTGGAGTGTCAAAGCCGTTAAAACGAGTTTGAATTTAGTGGACAATGCTAGACTAACTGTTTACACAACAGAGTTTTTGTTTTACTTTATTCATATTCATTCTCAGTCACTGTCTTCTAAAGAAGCACCATTAATCGGTTCGCTTCACAATCTGAATGTCCTATTGCTTTTATGTAGTCAGGACATGATGTCCGATTAGTTTTATGATTTAGGACATTTTGTCCTATTGCCCTATAATCCTAGGAACACCACTGTTAGACACACAAAAAACTAGCCTTTAAGATACATACATGTATAAGAAATACCCTACTATTTGAGCTAATTATGATGCCTATGCAAAGTCTCGTAACCAGGTGAAATGGTTGTCTCGTAAGTTGGTGATGGCAAAGGAAATGTACTATCTGGCAAAAGAAGAGCTCTAAAAATAATCCAAAATGTTTTTATCAATATCATGAATATGTTTCGGACAAAATCAAGCCTAGAGAGACTGTCTCTAATCTATTAAAGTGCGACGGCACACTGACGAAGACAGACCTAGAGAAAGCAGAGACCCTAAATGAGTTTTTTGCTAGTGTGTTTACACTGGAAGATGAAGAAAATGTACCGAACTTTGACTGTGACATGAATCTACAGGGATTAATCTTGAAAGTGACCATGATACTAGGTCATTTGACCAGTTCACAGGAACAACAATAGGTCATTTTGGAAAGCAATAAGTTTAAAATAACCCACAAACAGATCATCTACGTCATGTGTGACATCATTAGTACATGCTACACAATCTGTGCCCTGCCAAAAGAGGGAGACAATCCAACAGTGCCAAAGTACATAAATGTAAATAGATCCGTAAATTATTAGTTAGATAATAATAACAATAATAATAATAATAATAATAATAATATTATTATTATTAATAATAAAAATAATAATAATGACATTACTAATAATATAATAATTTGCATAAATGTAAAAAAAAAAACAATTAGGCTATAGTATTACTATAGGCCTAAACACCATGTTGTTAATGCTTTGAGCCGAAAGTTTAAGACCATGCAAAGAGGAGTGACGTAATCTGGTAATCTGCATTTCGTGTCTCCAAATTTGCTACATGTATTATTCCCGGTTTCATTCTCTATAGTAAAGTCTATTAGTCTTTCTCTTTGCTACTTACTACCTGTACTAAAAGTAATATTTCAAAAAATCTTTTTGTGGGGGCTTCTTCGAATTTAGTTTGAAAATTATAGTTTATTTTAGGGATAATCTTTTGATGAACCCGAGAGTACTAACATTGTCATCGTTGGCGCGTTGCATGTCAGAAATGAAAACTATGGATCGGAAAAGTTTGTATTATACTGAAAGGGGAGATAATTTCGTTTCGGTAATGGTTGTGCTAAGTTTTATTGAGGTCGCAGTTTGTGTAGAACTTTTTAAATGACAAATCTTCGCAAAGTTTGACCGCCCGATCGTAAAATCAATAGGTCACTTGACCAGCTGGCTGGCAAAACAATCGGTCATTTCAGACTTTTATGCGTCAATGACCGATGACCGACGCCAAGAATAAACCCTGATCTAAAATGTTTAATGTTAGTGAAGAGCAGATGTTGCAGTTGAAAATTAGCAAGTCACCAAGACCAGATGAAATTAATCCTCGGGTGCTGAAAGAATTAGCAAATGAATTGGCTTTGCCTCTCAAGTTACTTTTTGATAGAACAATGAGGGATGGCATGATAACTGATGAGTGGAAGGAAGCAGAGGTTAAACCCATCTATAAGAAGGGTGACAAAAGTTCTCCGGGTAATTATCACCCTGTTAGCCTCACCTCAGTTGTCTGTAAGGTATTTGAGGGATTCGTTAGAGATGGGATTCGTTACAGATGCACTGTGCTCTCACTTTGTTGAGAATGATCTTCTACATAATGACCAGTTTGGCTTTTCCAGGGGTAGGTCATGTGTCACTCAGCTGCTGGTGACAATAAATGACTGGATGTCCTCCTTGGATGAAGGCCACCCAGTCAACGCTGTATTTAATATCTTGACCTTAGGAAGGCATTCGATACTGTTCCACATCTAAGAGTAAGACTTTTACAGAAACTAAAAGGTTATGGCATAAGTGGCAGCCCACTTGCATGGATAAGGAGTTTCCTGACTGACAGGACCCAGTACGTGACTGTTAACGGTAACAGCTCTGACAAAATAAGTGTTACAAGCGGTGTCCCTCAGAGGAGCGTGTTGGGGCCGACATTATTTATATATTTTATAAATGACATGCCAGAGAATGTAGAGTGTGACCTAAAGATATTTGCTGATGACACAAAGGCATATATGCAGAAGTTGATGAAAGTGAGGAGTCTAAGGAGAGAATGCAGCAATGCATTGACAAATTGGTTGAATGGACGGAAACATGGCTACTTAAATTTAACAGTGAAAAATGTAAGGTGTTGCATTTGG
Organism: Oncomelania hupensis; assembly: GCA_036898135.1. Classification (NCBI taxonomy): domain Eukaryota; kingdom Metazoa; phylum Mollusca; class Gastropoda; order Littorinimorpha; family Pomatiopsidae; genus Oncomelania; species Oncomelania hupensis. The sequence continues at coordinate 42,608,959 of CM072522.1, read as the reverse complement.
GCAAAAATAATCCCCAGCATGAGAACTTTTTCTTTATGAATGATGGTAAAGAAAGGTGTAAGATTGAGATGACTGGTGCCGAGAGGGATCTTGGAGTGATAGTGGATACAGAGCTCAGCTTTGAGAATCACATTGAGAGTACTGTTAAGAAAGCCAACAAAATATCAGCTCTGCTTGTAAGAACTATAAGTAACAAATCCAAGGATATTATAATGGTCCCCCTCTTTAAGGTCCTTATACGTCCCATCTTGGAGTATGCTAACCCTGTCTGGTGCCCATATTTAAGGAGGCATGTTGACTTGATTGAGGGTGTCCAGCGCAGATTCACCAGGAAGATTTGTGGAATGTCAGGACTCTCCTACGAGGAGAGACTGAAGTCACTGAGGTTACCCAGTTTAGAATTATTATATAGGAGAGAGCGGGGTGATTTAATCGAAATTTTTAAAATTGTGCACAAATTGTATGATCCTTTAACCACTTGTTCTCTTTTAGATTTTAATGATGTTGGTTTAACACGAGGTCACAAATTTAAACTTACTAAAACTTTTAATAATACTCGCAAATTAAACAAGTATTTTACTAATAGAGTGGTAACCCCTTGGAATAACCTGACTGCTGAGGCTGTGGATGCTGGATCACTTAATGTGTTCAAGAATAGTCTGGACAAATTATTTAGGGATAGCATAGATCTACTCCACCAATTTGGAGGATAAAAAATTCTAAATTGGTAGGCACTGATGCCAGGGGGTGGGTCTTTGGACCCTCATTAAGATTAATTATGAGGGCCACAGGCTTTTTAGTCTGCATGCCGTACCACTACTACTACTACTACTACTACTACTACTACTACTACTACTACTACTACTACTACTACTAGACCGGTCTCAATCTGCAAACTCCGCAAGTTTAGACTTGATCATATTTATATTACAGATTATAGCTGCGACCCCAACCCCTCAAAACTCTATTATAGGAGCTAGAAAGATCGACACACTGAGCGTGGGTGCCCTTAATATTAAGAAGATACTCACATCTTGTGTCGTGTTTTAACTGTTTATTCCATCAAGCAATTATCCTTCAGACGTTTAGTTCTTCTTTCCTCTCCAAACCTTCTACGGCCCGCCCGGTGAGTGGACAGGTATTTTCGGTTTTGATAGATCACCTGCAACACTTCGACAGTTCGAGCACAGGCTCTGAAGTCTTTCCTTTCGTCTTTGTAAACTCCTAGGCCTCCTACAACGTATGTAGTTTGTTTAGAATGCAGTTGAGGCCTACGAAAGCCGAGATTTCACAGCCTGTGCCTAAATATCCCGCTTGACGAAGACTCTATTTTTAGAAATAGACTACAGATCTTTTTACCAGAAATTAGTAATAAGAAAACGGAAGTTACCGGTACACGCCGCGTTACTGAATACTTGGCTAACGTTTCCACTGGTGAGAGTGTCTCAGAGTCTCAGATACGCTTAGTGCTATGTGACGGGGAATTATCATTATATGTAGGCCTATATGAAATTTAAAAAAAAAATCTATAGTTAAAAATAGATGGCTGCAGGATTTGGAGGGATATTTTGGTTAACCTTCACTACCGGTTGTGGGTAGAAAACTGCACATAGCCACACGTTTTTGCCAGTAAATTCCTCAATTGTTTGTTGAAATATTTCACTCAAACTGACATCAACACACCTGTGTGCTTAAATAAACAAAAGTGAGTTAACTTTGTAGCCGTGCTGGCTACAAGAATTAGCCGAAGCCCAGATTATTTAGAGGTGCTTTTTAGGGTATCCAAAATGAAAACAAGGCAAATGTAAAGAGTTTAGGTTGTTGAACAATCTTACCAAAATGTAAAAAAAAAAAAAAGCGCAATTAGGAGATACAACGAATTAAAAATTGCCAAAACGGTATTGGCACATTTTGCCAGTCATACGCGGGAATTTCCTTGCTGACGAAGTATAACCAGAAATCTTACATTCATGTCTTCTTCCATTTCTTCTTCCTCTTCCTTTTTCTCTTCTTCTTCCTCTTCTTCTTCCTCTTCTGTGTACTTCATGACGTTTAAGCAGCTTTCACCTCGGCATTCTCCACATCCAACAGTGCAGACCAATCCATGTCGTCGGCATGAACACCTGGTTGACGCACAGTCAGTTCTGCAATTGAAACGCACAAGGTTTAGAAGATGGTCTGGTGCATGAATGACAATAGCTTTGAGATCTAACAGTCTGGCTCTATCACCAGCACTGCATTATGTTTTTGTTTTCGTGTAATGAACGTTTTCTAGTGCTGATTCAAGTACAGCATGGCTATTGCGTTCCGTTTGTAAAACAATTGATAGTTTGCATTTGAAGGCCAAAACCATAGCATTTTTGGCAATAAATAATTCTATATAAAGAATGGAAGCAAGACTGTAAACAATTAATTATTTGTATAGAGCGATTTCGATAACCTAAAAAATAGATTCTTTAGTAAAAGTCATTAACACAACAAAAAAATATCAAAGATACTTTTAATTATACATCAATACAAGACAAATGAATTTTCGATCTATGCTCTTCTTCAGATTACAAACAATGCATAAGAATGTTACTTCCATCACTTAATCTATGGTATTGTACATTTAAAAAAATGTGTTTGTTTAATGTATATACTATTATTTCTTTATTAATTACGTAGATTTTATTATAGACTAGGAGTGTAATCAGCATGGTGGCCATCTTGAAAAATGGTCGCCATATTTCTTTTTGTAATGACTACTGGGATTTTTTTAAAAACAGGTCTTAAGTCACAGGTATACCAGATTTGGTGCTTGTAAGGCAAAATCTTCGTCTAATACTTCATAGTATAGTACAAGAGTATAATCGGCATTATGGCCATCTTGAAAATGGCCGCCATATTGTTTCTTTTTAATGGCTACCGAGCTTTTCTAAAAGAAAAGATTTTAAATATCATACATACCAAATTTGGTGCTTATAGGAGAAAATCTTCTCATACTTTATATTGTAGACCAAGAGTGTAATCAGCATGGCGGCCATCATTAAAAATGGCCGCCATATTGTTTCTGATAATGGCTACCGGGCGTTTGTAAAAGAGTAGGTCTTAAGTATCGTGTAGACCAAATTTGGTGCTTGTAGGTCGAAATCTTGATCTCATACTCCATAATTATTGTAGAACAAAAGTGTTATCGGCATGGCGGCCATCTTGAAAAATGTCCGCCATATTTTTTCTGTTAACTGCCACTGAGCTTTTCTAAAAGAGTAGGTCTTAAGTATCATGTATACCAAATGTGGCGCTTTGAGGTCGAAATCTTGGTCGTATACTTCATATTGTAGAACAAGAGTTTAATCGGCATGGCGGCCATCTTGAAAATGGCCGCCATATTTTTTTTAATGGCTTCCAGGCTTTTTTGAAATAGTAGGTCTTAAATAGCATGCACATCAAATTTGGTGGGAGGGGGGGGGGGGGGGGAAGCTATTTTGTCAGTAATCTGCCATACTAGTTTTTGGCCTTACAAAGCAAGCAATAACTGATTTACAAATGGAATGCCATAGTACACGGCTAGGTAATAAATGCTCAATAACTTTGTTTTGCGATAATTTTTTTTTTTACATTTTGGATATGTGATAGAGTAAATTATTATCTTTCCGATGCAGTAAAAATTATTTTGGATAACCAAAAAAGCAAAACTAAACATTTTGCGCATTCTGGGCTTGGACTAAATTTCTGACCATACGATACGTAGGTCTTAATGTTAGATTTAAACTAGGTGTGTGCAAGCGCTTAATAATACTAATAATAATGGATGCTATATACGCGCCTTTCCCCAAATCAATCAGGCTCAAAGCACGGCGATCTGTACCAACATACAGGTACACCTGTCTCATCCACCCTCACACACACACACAACAAATACACATCCATCACTCAAACAGGTGGTGTAAAGGCAGGGAGATCGCTATTGGAAGACGGAATCCTGTCCTATCCTATCCCATAACTCGGAGGTCGTAGGGGCACCACAGATGATCGTTTAACCAGCGTACTCAATCTTTCTATGTCCTCAGCAACCCTGATTGTTTCGCTCAGAGTCAAACCAGTCCATTCTCGAATGTTGTCCTCCCACCTCTTTTTCGGTCTCCCTCTTCTTCTACCTCCTTGCACTGTGCCTTGCAGGATGGTCTTTGCAAGACCTGATGATCTGGTGACGTGGACATACCATCGGAGTTTCCGTTTTTTCACCACTGTGAGCAGGTCATCGTGTTGTCCAATGGCTTGTGTGATGGTCTGTCGGACTTCGTCGTTACTGATGTGCTGGGTATAGGAAATGCCCAGAAGTCTTCTGTAGCACCTCATCTCCATGCTTTGTATTCTTCGTTGGAGATCTGCTGTGAGGGTCCATGTTTCGCAAGCATATTGGATGATGGAGATGACAAGGGAGCGCTGTAGCCTTACATTGGAATGTAGATTGATGGTCCTGTCTTTCCAAATTGGCTTCAACCTCACCATGGCAGCAGTTGTTTGTGCGATCCTGGAGAGGACTTTCTGTCGGGACCCATTGTCTGCTACAATGGCTCCTAAATATTTGAAGCTATGCACTGCGTTGAGGGATTGGCCTTGGACTTTGATGTCCGTGTTGATGCAATTGGTGTTGTTGGTCATCATTTTGGTCTTCTCTGCACTTATTTCCATTCCATAGGCTCTGGAGGTGGTGTCAAGCCTCTGTACCAGCTGTTCAAGTTCTTGTAACAAGAACAAGTTGTTCCTCTCCAGCCAATCCATCAATAATAATAATAATGTTCGTCATTTGTAAGGCGCCTTAGCCTAAGGATCCAGGCGCTGGCCGATACAGGATCTAACTCAAACCGCCCGAGACGCCCACCCGCAGCCTTTGGGCGCATGGTCTGACGCCCGGACAACTGAGCACAATCCTGGGCAGCCAGGGATGGGGGAGAAGGTCCAAGTGCATGCTGGGTGTGTTCTTGTTACCGGCACTCACCCGTCTAGGATCTTTAAAGTCCGTTATGATGGAATGTATGCGACACACAGACTAGACCTCGGTTTATACTCTCATCCGAAGGAGTAGGAAAACGAGTAAAGTGTCTGTCCCAGGGACACAACACAATGGGCTCGAACCCGGGACCTTCAGATCCGCAAGCCGAAGCACTACCATTAGACCACAGTGCCTCCCCACTGTCAATGTCAATCGCAAAACGGAGATTGGAGATTGCTCTTCCCCCTACGCTGACTGTGCCTTCGTGGTCTGCAAGGGCATCTGACATGATGAAAGAAAATCGAATTTTTAATTTTGAAATTTTATTTTGACTGCGTCCAGTACCATTATTGAAGGGAGGGAGGAAACCGGAGTGCCCGGAGGAAACCCTCGGTGACCTCAATAGTCTCGTACCTAAGTCACATACGTTTGCCCCTTGCGGGAATCGAACCCGCGACCTTCGGCATAGGAAACCGGCGACTAATCCACTGCGCCACTGTTCAGATCCCGTTAGACGTAATATTAAATTCTCTATTAGAATATATAAACTTTAGTTTGGATTTATGTACCAGCTTTGAAGGAGAGCGCGACGTTTAGAATAGCGCGATGCATATTACGTTGATAAAGACACCGCGCTGTTATAGGCTAAGCCTTAACGGATATCGACCGGCTGTGCTTTCAGTGTTACCACTAGGGTTGTTTCGGCGGATCTTTTATGCGGATCAGGGGTGAGTCTTCTTTCAGCGAAGTTGTGGTCTTGATTTTGTGGTCCTGATTCGGCTCTTTGCAGTCCGCTGTACCCTGTAAGCAATGAATAACTAACTAACTAGCCGGCTGTGTAGCGAACGTGTAGATCAACTTCCAGCCTTTTAACACATGATAAGAACATAAGTTTGAATGGCGCTATAGCGAAGATTCTCCACTGTACCACCTTAAGTGTGATATTTCCCGATGCCTTAGTTCATTCTCTACCAGTAGTTGCTTAAATTAAATACAGTATAATCTCCGTTTTACGACCTTTAAATTGCCATCAAAACGAGGTCATAAATTGGAGGGGTCTTAAAAAGGAGGTAGGACATTTCGAAAAAGACATTTACAAAATTAATTAAGTAAAATAAATACCTTTACAAAAAGTACACATACCATTAAGTATAGGGAACATCTACCATCTTTCAGAAATATAGATTAAACTCTGTCTCACAACCAATACAGTCAATATCTTCCTGTTCCTCATTATTTACAAAATAAAAAATCAATGTTGGTATGATAGTTGTTTAAAAGTGTATGTAAGCGCTGAGTGCATGTTTGGAGTTATAACTATTTATAAGATAACCCCAATAATATTGTTGTAATTATTTGTATTCAATCATTGATTTTTTTTTGGAAAGAAAGCGGTAATTTCTGTTTGTTTGCATGATCCCCCACCCCTTTCCCCCCCACCCGTGCATGTTCTCTTAGTATGTCACTTTGAACACCAGACATGGTGTCGGCAAATCTGGCCAGTTCCTTAGAGTATTTCAAGCTGTTTTAATGCATCGTCTGCTGTTAAAAGTTGTAAACGAAACTGTTTTCTTCAAGCGCACAAATATAGTATTGCTTTGGAATCTGACTTTTTCAGATGCTAGGTCGTAAAATTTAATTATTTGTAGGTCGCAAGTCGCATCTTAGAGGTAGTCGTTTAAGAGAGGTCTTTTATATAGTACAAACCATCGGTGAATTTTTTTTCCGGTCGTATGTTGGAGGAAGTTGTTTAAGAGAGCGTCTGAAAACGGAGGTTTTACTGTTTTAGTTAATAGGGACATACAAATCGGAAGACAAACAGGGAAGAAGTTGTAAGAGGGTTCCAGATGTAATTGTTGCTGCTGTTTTATGTGTTTTCTAATTTAGTCCGTCATAGTCCGAACCCATGATAGTAACCATGACATATTATATATATCTTTGGAAAGAGGAGAAGTTGTTCTTTCTTTGTCATTATTATTATCATTTATAATTGTATTAAATTTAAGAGTTATTCTGAGTTTAGAGTCGTGACACCCTTAAGAGTAGCAACTAACTCTCTCTTAAAGTGCAATTTATTTTTATTTCGTAGCATCCACCGTGGGGGTGCCGGGGGTTTCTGTATAAATAGTATCCCCACTTTCTGAAAATGTAGTGCTTTAAATTCCCATTGTCACTGTCTTTCTCCTTTGTTCTTTCTCATGCCTATCCTGTTCTATCAATCTACTATACCATCTTCTTCGCCAGACCAGTCCCCTACCTTTTTTCATGAAAACTCTTCCGGGACAGTACTCCTCATTTGTGTATGAGGTCTGTTGTATCAGCTTGGGAATACTGAACGCTTTTCTGCCAAATGGTCACTTGGGCTTCCTATGATATTATTATTTAGTAATATAGGCATTTTATAATTATGTATGTGTTTTGTTGAAATTTTATAATGATGTTTGTATTCTATTTTGCTTTTATAAACGGGGGATGGATAAATTAGAGTATAGTCTCAGCATCCCCTACTTGGGATGCATTTATTGTAAAGTAACCGGCTGGTGGAGTGCCTTCAGTGTTACCACTGGGGTTGTTTCAGCAGATCTTTTATGCGGATCAGGGGTGAGTCCTCTTTCAGCCAAGTTGTGGTCTTGATTTTGTGATCCTGACTGGGCTCTTTGCGGTCCGCAGGACCCTGTAAGCAATGAATAACTAACTTTATTTCGTAGCAAATAGGTCCGATATTGTTATATCAGTAGAAAAGTCGTACTTCCGCGTTTACGCTGATATATAATTTGTATATTATTCGTTAGCCTTTCACGCATTATACTTAAAATAAAGAATAGCAATTAGCACAAAAGTAGCCAGAGAGGCAAACTCCCGTAGCGCGAGCAGCACGCGTAATATCGTTTTCGATATGGCTGGCGGTCCCATATAAAAGCACGACCGTGGTCGCTGGTTCGAATCCCGGATTGGTCAACGTGTGATCATATTATTTTCCCCTTTACCAACAACTGGCCCGCTGGTGTCAGTATAAATCGGTCCAGTAGTCACCTATATGCGAAAGTGTCGTGTGACTATAATCTACAAACAACAACAGTTTTGGACTCAGGCGCTTTAGCTGCTAGGACGGATGACCTATCTATCTTGCATTCCCCACCGCCATCGAGATTATGGGGTCCAGAAGTCCAGGCGGCGACAGCGACCTGTGGGAGATACAGACACGCAACTCCACCTCATACTGCAACCTTCATTTTCATCATGGTTGGACTCCATCGACTGGGCGGCGGTTGCTCTTCGCCGATGGCGCCTCGTCGCTCTGCTTCCGCCGTGCCCTTCCCTAGCAGTCTACTTTCTTTCTCTACGATCGGATATCGCAGGAACCACTGTGGAGAGTGGCGCCTCCGGACTGCCAGTGCTTCCTCGTGATGGTCCCCAGCCTCTCTACTCGGCCTTCTTGCTGGATCCGCGAGCTATCGTATCCTATCCTATCCTATCCTATCCTATACCGTAACTCGAATTTCGTAGGGGCACCACAGATGATCGTTTAACCAGCAAACTCCATCTTTCTATGTCCTCAGCAACCCTAATGGCTTCGCTCAGTGTTAAGCCAGTCTATTCTCGTATGTTGTCATCCCACCTCTTTTTCTGCCTCCCTCTTCTTCTGTCTCCTTGCACCATGCCTTGCAGGATGGTCTTTGCAAGGCCTGATGCTCTTGTGACGTGGCCATACCATCGGATTTTCCGTTTCTTCACCACTGTGAGCAGGTCATCGTATTGTCCAATGGCTTGTGTGATGGTCTGTCGGACTTCGTCGTTGGTAATTTGCTGGGTTTAGGAAATGCCCAGAAGTCTTCTGTAGCACCTCATCTCCATGCTTTGTATTCTTCGTTGTAGATATGCTGTAGGGTCCATGTTTCGCAAGCGTATTGGAAGATGGAGATGACAACGGAGCGCAGAAACCTTGGAATATAGACGGATGGTCCTGTCTTTCCAAACGGGCTTCAACCTTGTCAGGACAGCAGTTGTTTGTGCGATCCTGGAGAGGACTTCCTTCCTTTCCATTGTCTGATACAATGGCTCCTAAATGTTGGAAGCTATACACTGTGTTGAGGGATTGGCCTTGGACTTTGATGTCCATGTTGATGCAATTGGTGTTGTTGGTCAACATTTTGGTATTCTATGCACTTATTTCCATTCTATAGGCTCTGGAGGTGGTGTCAAGCCTCTGTACCAGCTGTTCAAGTTCTTGTTCCTCTCCAGCCAATCCATCAATGTCACCCGCAAAACGGAGGTTGGAGATTGCTCTACTCCCTCTGCTGACTGTGCCTTCGTGATCTGCAAGGGCATCTGACATTACGCGCTCTAGGAAGATGTTCAAGAGTGTTGGAGAGAGTCGGCATCCTTGATGCACACCAATTGTTGTTCTGGACCAGTTTACGATGGCGCTGTTGTGGAGGACTGCACTGGTAGCCTTGTCATACACGCTTTTGATGACTTCAATAATTTTAGGGCTGATGTTGTACACTCTTATGGTTGCCCACAGAGTTGCCTGCCAGACTCGGTCAAACGCTTTCTTGAAGTCTACAAACACATGATATAGTTGTTGTTGGTGCTGTAGGTATTTCTCGCAGATTATTCTTAGGTTGAAAATCTGGTCAGTGGTACTTCGCCCTGCCCTGAATCCTGTTTGCTCTTCAGCTATTATTTGTTCAGCTAGGGGTTTCAACCTGTTTAGTATTATTTTCAGGAGGACTTTGCTGGGATCCGCGAGCTACACGTCAACATATTATCGACTCTCCTTCATCACTTGGAACTTCTTAACTCATCATCGAGCGAGCGTCTTCCTTCCCTTTGCGCGTCTGCTTCTTCATCCAGAGTACCGCCACGAGCGCACCGCACTACTAGACTTCTTATTCATCACGCCATCTTAATCCTATACGCCAAGGTGCCCGGGGACACTAATCTACGCCACGAACGGACGAAAGTTTTGGAAACGCACTCGGTGGCAGCGAGTCGAGCAGGCTGGTGGGAGGCCTGCACTAGAGGCGGTCAGACCCACGGGTGCGCTATCTGCTCCGTCGGCGGACTTCCACTATTTTTGGCCAACTTCGGGGGACATCTTTTGCGGTCGAGAGAAACATCTGGTTACATCTTTGTAGGCGCACCTCGAAAGAAAGTTTAGATCTGCAGATCTGCTATTGAAGTTGATGTCGATGTCGTATACAGCGCGACCTTCCACTTTGGTAGACAAGCTCATTGCTCATGCGGTGGGGTTGGGGGAAATTATCCAAACATAACGCGTAAAAAGCATTTACCAGCGAATAAATGAGCATATTCAATAGCAGAGAAACGGGACAGGCCCCATACGGGGAAGGGAGAGAGAGAGAGAGAGAGAGAGAGAGAGAGAGAGAGAGAGAGAGAGAGAGAGAGTTGAATTCGTTAAAACACTGTTAATGAGACACAGGTTTTAGGCACAATTAACCTCACTCCTTTAAACTGTATGAACATTAACAGTATGCGACTATAATGCTAATAATTAACACGTGTTCCCAAAACTGATGTAGGCTACATCAACAAAATAATATTCTCACTCTCTCTGCCTCACACTCACATTCACACTCTTCAACCACAGACAGACGAAAACAGACACAGAGACAGAGAGCGCGATAGACAGAAAGAGAGAGACACACATAGAGTGCTTTTGAAGTTGGGTCCTGTATCAATCAGCGCCTTGAGCAACTCTTGAGCTGGAAAAGCGCTGTACAAGAACGATTTAATACGTAACATCAATCAATAAGTCAAAAGCCTTCATTGTGCAGCCGGCAAAACAGGTGCCAGCCAACTAGCTTGTCCTTGTGACCGTGTAGATTGGAATTAAGCTTACTAGTGTTAAAGTTCGTTAGGTACAACATGGCGTTCGTTATTCTTCACACGGGTCTACTACTTCCAACAAGCTGTTACACACATACACACAAAGCCCAACAACAATGGAATCGCGTTGTGAAGTTTTCTCCTTCTTTTTCTTCTTGTTCTTGTTCTTGTTCTTGTTCTTCTTGTTCTTGTTCTTGTTCTTCTTCTTCTTCTTCTTCTTCTTCTTCTTCTTCTTCTTCTTCTTCTTCTTCTTCTTCTTCTTCTTCTTCTCCTTGTTGTTGTTGTTGTTTTTGTTGTTGTTGTTGTTGTTGTTGTTGTTGTTGTTGTTGTTGTTGTTGTTCTTCTTCTTCTTCTTCTTCTTTTTCTGTTGCTGCTGCTGCTCCTCCTCCTTCTGCTGCTGCTGCTCCTTCTTCATCTTCTGCTTCTTCTGCTGCTGCTCCTTATTCTGCTGCTGCTCCTTCTTCTTCTTTTCATCATCATCATCATCATCATCATCATCATCATCATCATCATCATCATCATCATCATCATCATCACACTATCAACATTGTCATCTTCTTTTTCGACTTCATTACTGCAGCGAATTTCATTCCATGGAATAATGGCTCCCATGCGATTCTTATAATCTTTAAATAACGAAGTTCTCTGCTTAGTAAAGAGTGTGCCTTTCATTTTCGGCAGATCTAATCTACAGGGTGCGGTGGTTGGAGCACACGCTACTGTGTCGCAAGTTAAGCACAGTACAGTGCGGTTAGCACTTGGATGGGTGACCGCAAAGCGTGAAGCGACAAATAACAACGCCCCCAGTTGACTCAACTGTGACTGAGTACCTACTCTCTTAAGGGTGGGGAAGGTAAAGCAGCGAGGGAGAGAGATGGGCATCACCCTCATTACGCTGGACCAAGATAAGTGTGATCTCCAACATCACGCTCCCCTACGGCCACAAGGCTATGGGACTACCTTTACCTTTTACCTTTACCTACCTTTACATTGGCGACATTTACGGCAGGGCTCGTTTCTATGACGGCCTACAAACGAAAAAACAGAGAGTTACCATTATCACGAGATAATTGAAATTAACACGTGTTCTGTGTAATCTACACAGATACAGGTAATCCACAGTGTTAATTAATAATTATCAGTAATTGCCACGCCTTCCTAGCGCCCAAACCTGATAATTACAAATATCAGGAGATAATTACAAATATTATATAAAAATTACAATTATCAAGGGATAACTACAATTATCATTGAAAAATTACAAATATCTCCGCATGATCAAGTTTAATTTTCAGTTTTGGCTCTAGCAATCCGTCTGGAAACGGGCCCGACCCGAAAATTGTAATTTTTACTTGATATACAATTTTTACGTGTTAATTGTAAATGTGTCGTTGATATTTGTAATTATCCCATGATATTTGTAATTATCTCGTGGTATTTGTAGTTATCAGGTTTTGGCGCTACTAGGCCTTCATACAAATCAAAAGTCGTTTATCGAGTACACACCTTTAAAACCTTAGCTAAACGTCGCTATTTTGGGATCTTATTTACCCGTCGTGTGAAGAAAACTAGCCATATATCACGCAAAGAATGGGAATATTCGCATATGGTTAAATTTGCACCTAAATGTCGTGATGATATATGTAGTTTTCATCGTTCCTGTATAGCGCTCTTTTTCAGCTCAAGAGCTGCTCAAGGCGCTTGGCCGATACAGGATCTAACTGATCAAGCCGTCCACTGGCAAACTTTGGGCGCATCGTTTGGCGCTTTTGAGACAACTGAGCACAATTCTGGGAGACCGGTATGATGGGGAGAAGGGACCTAGTGCGTGCTGGGTGTATTTGTGTAGCAAGCACTCACCCGTCTAGGACATGGGCGTCAGGATCTTTAAAGTCCGTGCGATGGAATGCATGCGTCCACGGACTAGACCTCGGTTTATATTCTCACCCGAAAGAGTAATTATTTATATATATTTACAGTGTTTTCACTGATTAATACATAGAATTAGATCAGTACTAGGACCCGGTTTATACTCCCAGCTGTGTTAGGACTATGCAGACTGTCGGACAAACAAAAAAGGCTGAGCGATATATAATTTATGGTCTTGAACGCATAGCGTTAGCTCCAGCGCGCTGCACATCCGTCGTCGTCTTCGCTGAAGCCGTGAAAGCTTCATTTCGTGTCTGCGTGTTGTGTGGTCAGACGTCGCCATGTGTTGCACTAACGCTTGTGTCCTGCTGTTGCTGGTAAGATCACAGTATGCTGCAGTACTTTTAATATAATTATAGTCCTAATGCTTCGCAGTTGGTTAGACATCTGTTTATAATTGATACATCTATGACTAAACATCTATTTAGAATTGTATACGCCTACTAATAGACATCAACTTAAAAGGTATACATCTATGTATAATGTATACATCTATTAATATACATGAATGTAATACATCTATTAATATATAACTATTTATAAAGTATACATCTATTTGATATACATATCACTAATAACGTATACATCTATTGATATATTCATCTAAATGGTTTTGGTTGTGCAGTTCCTCCAGATGGTAGCCAAGAGTCACGGTAAGTCGCTGCGCACACTTCGTAGCTGAGACAGGGCGAGGCTGACGTCATCCTGTCCACTATCTCTCCATTGGGGAGCGGTGGACGCAAGCCTTGGACCAGTCTCAGTTACGCAGTGCCGCCCTGCCCTCAGTTACGACAAGCCCATCAGGCTCAAAGAGCGGTGATCTGGAAACCAACATGGATACACGTTTAGATTAATACAAACTCTCTCACATACACAACAATAACACACCACTACTACTACTACGTCACTCTGTCTTTGTCGCTCTGCCTGTTTCTCTCCCTGTTTCCTGTCTCTCTCTGTCGTTCCGTCTCTCTGTCTTTCCGTCTTTCTGTCTCTCCCCCTCTCTCCCCTCCCTCTATGACCCTTCTCTTTTTCTGTCTATTTCTCTGCCTGTGTGTCTCTCCATTCCCCCTCCCCTCTCTGTCTCTGTCTCTGTTTCTCTCTCTCTTCTCTTTCTCTCCCTCATCTCTCACTCAAACACACTTCCTCTCCCTCCCCCTCTCTCTCTCTCCCTCCCTCCCTCCCTCTCTCTCTCTCTCTCTCTCTCTCTCTCTCTCTCTCTCTCTCTCTCTCTCTCTCTCTCTCTCTCTCTCTCTCTCTCTCTCTCTCTCTCATTGCGGTAAAAGCCAACCTTCTCGTCTTTCAAATCTGCTGTTAAAAATCACCTCTTTCCGCAAAGCTGATTACCTCATTTGCCAACAACATAGTCTGGTACAACTAACTGCTAGTGTTCGTTATAACTCCCTACCATCACTATCCTATCCTATCCTGTCCCGTAACCCGGAGGTCGTAGGGGCACCACAGATGATCGTTTAACCAGCATACTCAACCTTTCTCTGTCCTCAGCAGCCCTCATGGCTTCGCTCAGTGTCAAACCAGTCCATTCTCGAATGTTGTCCTCCCACCTCTTTTTCGGTCTCCCTCTTCTTCTACCTCCTTGCACTGTGCCTTGCAGAATGGTCTTTGCAAGGCCTGATGATCTGGTGACGTGGCCATACCATCGGGGTTTCCGTTTCTTCACCACTGGGAGCAGGTCATCGTGTTGTTCAATGGCTTGTGTGATGGTCTGTCGGACTTCGTCGTTGGTGATGTGTTGGGTATAGGAAATGCCAAGAAGTCTTCTGTAGCACCTCATCTCCATGCTTTGTATTCTTCGTTGTAGATCTGCTGTGAGGGTCCATGCTTCGCAAGCATAATAGAAGATGGAGATGACAAGGGAGCGCAGCAGTCTTACTTTGGAATGTAGACTTATGGTCCTGTTTTTCCAAATGGGCTTCAACCATCACCCTCGCACTTTATTGTTATTTTAAAATTATTATCTGTGCGTGTTCCTCTCTGTGTGTTTGTGTGTGTGCGTGTGCGTGTGTGCGCGCGCTATGAACTGATCTTAGGCGAGCGTTGTGGCCAAGTGGGCTAAAGCGGGACTAACTTGCCTTGTCCACAAGCCGGAAACCAATGGCGCCTGACAGGTTTGGGTTCGATCCAGCATCTGGGCGTTATGTTTCTCAGAATATTATTTACATTCGACTCGGGCAACATCTCGAGGGTTTTCTCCAGGTACTCCGGTTTGCTTCCCCAGCAAAATTTCCACACACACACACAAAAAATCACAAATAATATTAGGTAGGTTGGGTTTGGGCGCGGCACAGGCTGCGGCTACGCTTTCCCCAGGGGGAGGCGGCCCAGAGTTTCCTGATAGAAAGAGATAACAAACTGCAACCCCCCCCCCCCCCAAAAAAAAAAAAAAAAAAATCTTTACTAAAGCACGCGCCTTTTAAGTAACATTATTATTATTATTATTATTATTATTATTATTATTAGTAGTAGTAGTAGTAGTAGTAGTAGTAGTAGTAGTAGTAGTAGTAGTAGTAGTAGTAGTAGTAGTAGTAGTAGTAGTAGTAGTAGTTGTCTGAAACATTCACTATGCTGGATTTCCGCCTTGCAGGTTGTTTTCCGCAACCGTCAGGGGTTCCCGCCTGCATCTTGAAGAGCTGCAAGATGGTAAAGGCGGCTGGAGACAAGGGTCCAGCACCGCCCAAATCTGGACTGTACACGCTGACCCTGCCGTCTAGGAACAAAGTGTTGGCGTGGTGCGACATGGACACCGACGGTGGAGGATGGACAGTCAGTAGTTCCAGGGCCATTTATTTATTGTGGCCGCGGGGTTGGTCTGAGGAGGCTGTCGTTTAGGCGCCTGGTTAAAACAACCACAACCACAACCACAACAACAACAACAACAACAACAACAACAACAACAACCAATACCAAAGATGGCAATCCATTCAAATGTATTTCCAGACACTCACATTCATTAAAAAAAAAAAAGAAAAAAAAAAGGTAAAGGTAGTCCACTAGCCTTGTGGCCGTAGGGGAGCGTGATGTTGGAGATCACATTTATCTTGGGCCAGCGTAATGAGGGTGATGCCCATCTCTCTCCCTCGCTGCTTTACCTTCCCCACCCTTAAGACAGTAGGTACTCAGTCACAGTTGAGTCAACTGGTGGCGTTGTTTTGTTATTTGTCGCTTCACGTTTTTGCGGTCACCCATCCAAGTGCTAACCGCACTGGGCGGTGCTTAACTTGCGACACAGTAGCGAGTGCTCCAACCCCTGCGCTATCCGACACCCCTTCACATTCATAGCTGAATAAAAAAACAAAAACAAACAAAGGTTGGTCATTTAAATGCATTTGTATGTGTGTTTGTGTGGAGGGGAGGGAGGCATGACTAGCAACTATATATTTGCCATTTGCCCTTTTGTAAGTTCATCTGTTTTATGATTTTATTCTTCTTGTCCTTTTATTGCGATTTGCTGTCAATGTGTTCGCTATGTTTTATGTGTGTTTTTGTGAGTGGTGTAGCGTCGACTAAATTATTCACTTGGCAATACAGTATCTTGATCTTGAAAAAACTCACATACATATCCGATTTAAAAAAAACAAAGGAAAAGATGCAAAGCCATTCAAATGTATTTTCAGACATTGGCTTTGAGGTTGAGCGGTCTAAGGCGGGACTAACTTGCCTTGTCCACAGGCTGGAAACCAATGGCGCCTGACAAGTGTGGGATCGGTCCAGCATCTGGGCGTTATGTTTCTCCGAAGATTATTTACTTTCGGCTCGGACATCATCTCGGGGGTTTTCTCCGGATACTCCGGTTTGCTCTCCCAGCAAAATTTCAAAAACACAACTAATATTAGGTAGGTTGGGTTTGGGCGCGCCACAGGCAGCGACTGCGCCTTCCCCATGGGAGGCCACCCTGAATTTCCCGAGTAAAGAAAAGGGGCAACAAGTTGTCAAACGTTAAATAAAATTAAAACAAAAAAATAATTTTTCATTAATAAATTTAAAAAGTTTTAAAAAAAATTTAATTCAAATAAATTTATGTTCAAAGGTCATTCATCGTCGGTTCCACTCATCGACGTCTTTCGATTTTGACTACCACGATTACGAGATGGGATTTGGAAATGTTTCTGGAGACTTCTGGATGGGTAGGGTACTGTTTATTACTTCCCAAGCTGGAAATCCTATCCTATTCTATCCCGTAACTCGGAGGTCGTAGGGGCACCACAGATGATCGTTTAACCAGCGTACTCCATCTTTCCCTGTCCTCAGCAACCCTGATTGTTTCGCTCAGTGTCAAACCAGTCCATTCTCGAATGTTGTCCTCCCACCTCTTTTTTTGGCCTACCTCTTCTTCTACCTCCTTGCAATGTGCCTTGCAGGATTGTCTTTGCAAGACCTGATGATCTGGTGACGTGGCCATACCATCGGAGTTTCCGTTTTTTTCACCATCGTGTTGTCCAATGGCTTGTGTGATGGTCTGTACTGTCGAACTTTGTCGTTGGTGATGTGCTGGGTATAGGAAATGCCCACAAGTTTTCCAGCTTTCCAGCTTCTGGGCATTTCTGGGCAAGCTGGAAAGCTGTTGAACTATTGGTTCTTGCTTTGTCCGTCTAGCGTCCGGCGTCCGTCCGGAGGTGACGTTACCGCACTTTTCTCTGAAACAAATGGACGGGTTTCTTTGAAACTTAGCATTTAGTTAGGAAAAGTTAACCCTGTCTGATGATTAAAAACAAGTATGGATATCGGGTGACGTCATTATGGTGACGTAATTTTTGGTCTCTTCTAATCCTATTTCATCCCAAACTACTGGAGGAATTGTGGCTCAAGTTTGGTAGGTACTTGAACTTCACCTATGCCTCCAAGGTAAAACCAAACTTATGCAAATCGAGTGACGCAATCATGATGACGTTACATTTAAATTGTATGTTTTTTTTAAATTTTATTATAATTACTTTTATACATTTCCTTTAAATTTTGTATGTAATGAGAGTGTACTGATGCGTTGAGGCTTATGCAAAGCTTATGTATATTCATTGACGGCATAGAGGTGACGTAATATTTTTATTTTTATGTTGGAATTTATTTGGCGCACTGTTCTCTGAAATTAATGGACGGATTTCCTTAAAACTTGGTATTTAGTTGGAAAATAGTGAACTCTACCAGATGTTCACAATACTCATCACTCTACCAGATGTTCACAATACTCATCACTCTACCAGATGTTCACAATACTCATCACTCTACCAGATGTTCACAATAGGAAATGAAATCGATTTTTTTTAAATTTTTAGATACATTGCGTTTCATACTATGATTGAAGACGAGTTATTTATTTATGTATTTATTTATTTTATTGTTAATAATAATAATAATAATAATAATAATAATAATAATAATAATAATAATAATAACAATAATAATAGTACTACTACTACTACTACTACTACTACTACTACTACTACTACTGCTGCTGCTGCTGCTACAACAACAACAACTACTACTACTACGAATAATAATAATAATAATAATAATAATAATAATAATAATAATAATAATAATAATAATAATAATAATATAATAATAATAATAATAATAATAATAATAATAATAATAATAATAATAATAATAATAGTAATAGTAATAATACTAGTAAGAATAATAATAATAATAATAATAATAATAATAATAATAATAATAATAATAATAATAATAATAATAATAATAATAATAATAATAATACTAAGAAGAAGAATAAGAATAATTGGGATTGAACTTTATTGTATCACCACTAGGGCTGTCAGATATGAATTGAAATGAATTGGTATTGCATTGAATTGAATTCGGATTGACCTGAATTAATACTGGTGCCATAGCTAGGACTGCCAGATATTAGTTAAACTGAATTAAAATGGATTGAATTGACTTGGCATTGAAATAGAATTTCGATTGAATTGAATTGCACCCCAGCCAGCAATTGAATTACTTGAATTCATTTGAATTTAATTGAATTTAATTGGGATTGAATTGAGTTGAATTGAATTGAATTGTACCAGGGCTGGGGCATATGAGCGAGCTGACGCAGGGAGGGGTACAATTGCGCGTTGACGCCACCCACGAGTTCGGCCGCGTGGGTCACGCTCTCTACGACAAGGTCACCATCGCCAACGAGAGCGACTTCTACCGCATCTGCATCGGCAGGTTCGTGGGCGGTAGCATGGGCAAGTTTATTTTATTTTATTTTATTTTATTTTATTTTATTTTATTTTATTTCATTTTATTTTATTTTATTTTATTTTATTTTATTTTATTTTATTTTATTAAAATTAGGATTCGATTGTGAAGGCGCTGATTAATACAGGACCTAAGTCAAGGCAGACCAAGCGAGGCCCCCACTTGCATCCTTTGGGGAGGCATGGTATGACGCCTCAGACAATTGAGCTTACGTTATCCTAAAAATACTAAGGGGAGGAAGGCCATTATTTATTTATTTATATTTTTTTTTGGAGTGGATGGTGTGGAGCGGGGTGGGGTTAGGCGGGCGTGTGGGGGGTGGAAGTGAATGTGGGGGTGGGGTGATTGGTGGTGATGATGTACAGTTTATACATTTTGGGTGTACGTGTGTGTGTGTGCGTTCGTGTGGGTGTGTGTGTGTGTGTGTGAACTTGTAAAAGCGACCAAATGGGTTTCACAACCGTCTTTTTGATTACAAAGTGGGTTTATTTGCTTGGAACCCATTTTGTTTCATGAACCCATTTTGTTCTAAGTGCGCAGGAGTGCTCTTTTAGTGCTTGGGAGTGCAGTTGTAGTGTATGAGAGTGTTTTAAGTACACAGGAGTGCACTATCCGGGACGGAGAAAATACAGTCCATTTTCGGAGAAATTTTGAAGAGAGTTCGACCTATTTCGTCGCCTGTAGGAGACGAACTAGGTCAACTTTTTAGACGGAAAGAGCCAATTTTAACTTAGATTCTTACATTTCTAGAAGAAATTTGCGTTCTTTCCGTCAAAAAGTGCTTTCCGATTCCTACATTCTTAAAAAAAACCATTTTGTATCGAATACAAGTAGGTGTGTGCGTGTGTGTGTGTGTCTGTGTGAAAGTCTAAAATCATGTCCATCAACAAAACAAACTTTAAAAAAAAATTTTTTTTTAATAAAACAAAATGGTCAGACAATCAAATACATTTTCAGGTCACTCATACTTATAAAGCCTCATCGAAAATGGTAAGTTTGTTGGTGGGGTTGTGTGTCGGCTGTATCGTCACGAAGCGAAAGGAAAACGCGGAACGATAGGCCGCTATCAGAACATGTCAGCAAATTACAGTGAACCCTCGTTTATCGCGGTAGATTACATTACATTACATGATTATTGCTTTAGGTCCAGCGGACTCTTCCAAGCCAAATCAGGACCGGACAACCCCCTAATCCGCATAAAAGATCTGCTGAAACAACCCTAGTGGTAAAACTGAAAGCTCTCCACCAGCCAGTCACTTTACAATAAAGACATCCCACGCAGGGGACGCTGAGGCTGTACTCTAATTTATCAAACCCCCGTTTACAAAAACAAAATAGAATACAAACATCATTATAAATTATCAACAAAACCCATACATATAAAATGCCTACATTGCTAAATAATAACATCATAGGAAGCCCTAGTGACCACCTGGCAGAAAGCATCCAATATTCCCAAGCTGATCCAACAGACCTCATACACAAATAAGGAGTCTTGTCCCGGAAGAGTTTTCAAGACAAAAGGTAGATGACTGGTCTAGTGAAGAAGAAGATAGTATAGCAGATTGATAGAACAGAGCAGGAATGAGAAAGAGCAAATGAGAAAGACAGCGACAGTGGGAATTTAAAGCACTAAATTTCCAGAAAGTGGGGATACTATTTATTCTGAAACCCCCGGCACCACAACGGGGGTATAGCGGTAGATAGGTTCGGAGACCGGCCGCGATAGCTAAATATCCGCTAAGTAGGGACACCATATTTACAGTATTTATGTAACGTGTGTTTGGACTTTTAAAACCTTCCCTTTACGTACAGTTAACAAACCACCCTTTGCAATAATGTACAGATATCTACAGTATGTACATACAGTACACAGGCACAAATGTTAAGCAATAAAACAGTAGGTGAACATAGAAAAAAATCTAAATTTTCGGAAAAATCTGCGAAATATTTTCTCATAAATTTTAAAAAAAAAATCCGCGAAGTCGTGAATCCGCGAATGTCGAACCGCGAAGTAGCGAGGGTTTACTGTAGCATCAAACTAGACGAAGCCAACGTTTAGGCGCAACTCAAATCGCGTTTAGAAAATGCTGAAGCACAATTAACCTTGCCCTTTGAAAGAGTACAAATACAATAGAATACAATGCAATACAATACAATACAATACAATACAAGACAATATAATACAATACAATATGTATTTATTCATCTCTACAATACAAATGATTTACAACGCTTAGCAGTAGTTACAGTAGCCACAAAGTAAAAATTATTTATTTATTTATTTAATCGTTCTTATATAGCGCTTTTCCAGCTCAAGAGCTGCTCAAGGCGCTGGCCGACACAGGATCTAACTCTAGCCGCCCGAGGCGCCAACTTGCAGCCTTTGGGCGCATCGTAATAACGCTCCACACAACTGAGCACAATCCTGGGCAGCCAGGGATGGGGGGAGAAGGACCTACAGTAGGTGCATGCTGGGTGTGTTCTTGTCACCGGCACTCACCGGTCTAGGACATGAGCGTCAGGATCTTTAAAGTCCGTTATGATGGAATGTATGCGACACAGACTAGCCCTCGGTTTATACTCTCGTCTGAAGGAGTAGGAAACGGGAGTAAAGTGTCTTTCCCAAGGACACAACACCATGCCCCGGCCTGGGCTCCAACCCGGGACCTTCAGGTCCTCAAGCCGAAAGCTCTACCATTAGGCCATCGTGAATCTCGGTTCAGGTATTGTTGAGGAAAAGGGCCAAAAGTGTATTTTGAACAACAAAACTGAATTGGGAGTGGCAGACCATCCAACACACCGACAACCGGATGGCCCATGATTGGAAGTAGGAGTATTCAAACATAAATTAACAAAATCGCTTGAGCCGCTTTGGATACATTGAGCCAAACTTTGTTTAGCAATAATGACGCCAAGTGACGTTGACCTTGCCGTAGAGCACGGAAGGCAGGCCGCTAACATAGGTAAAGTTTCTGGTAGGTAATGAAATTCGGTCAAAATCCGTTCAGTGGTTCTTGAGATAAGAGCTAGTCGCTCAGGCGACACCGTTGTCTGTTGACCACCCTCTGCAACCCGTATGGGGCCAGGGTTGCGTCCATTTGATCGTGTTTCGCCCTCCTTGACACTGAGACATTTGTATTGTATATTCGATGCCGGTCATCCATAGACCCAGCTTTACCGATATTTTTGGTGTGACTGCGTGTGTCTGCCCGTGTAGACGGGTTTTGGGGTTTATCCCACCGATTTTAACCTATTATTTTTGGTCCTGAAAGGATTTTTATTTTTTATAATAGTTATACTAGCCTACCCTCCAGTATTAACGTGCCTCTCATCCACTTAAGCTCCCATGGGGATTTATATATCACAAACTTCACCCGGTAGTTTCTGTGCCATAGATCTGTATTGACCCAGTTTTGATAGATCCTGATCTGTCATACCTCAAACTACTTGTAACCCCATCCCGACCTTCCTTCGCCTCTTCCGCTCCTTGCCGCATTACAGTCCCTTCCCCCCACCCCCCTCCCTCCCAGCGAACTTTTACATCCGCTCCTTGCCGCCACACCAGCAGTGGCCCCTTGCCTCGCCGTCACTATGTCTCGATGTTGCTGCTCTCACCAGATCTACCTTACATCCACCCGGCGTTGTAGCTGCGCTACGTGCTCCCCCTTCAGACGACCTTCTACACCATGACTTCTTATATCAACTGGCCTTCTTCCATCCAAGTCCCCTATACGCTATTGTGTCCGGGGACGGAAATCTACCCACTGAACTGAACTTGAGATAAGACGTCCAACTGACCAATTGACAGTTGGCTCGTTCTGATTCCGTCCCATTATTTCAGGTAACCTATTTCCAGATGAGTGTAGAACTTTAAAAAAAAAAATAAAACAAATAAACAAACAAAACCAAAAACCATCTCCACCACCACCACCACCACCACCAACATCCCCACCACAACAACAACAACTCAAAGACAACTGAGTAATAATAATAATAATGGACATTTATATAGCGCTATTCCTTGTCTTTTTATAGACAAGCGCATAGCGCTTTACATAAAAAGAAAGCAACGAACACGAAAACAACTTACAATATTGCATTATACAATGAGAAAAAAAACAACAACACACACACACAAAATCAAAAAATACATAACGTTAATTTCTGCAAACAAGTCATCACAATCACAGCAAATCCACAAGCATAGCCAAAAGCAGAACAAATATGAGCTGCGGCTAGGGTCTATAGAATGAAGGATTTAGTCAGGATAGTACAGTTTGAAGAGGTGAGATTTTAGAGCTTGCTTGAATGAGGGTGTGGTCTGCTTGTGTCTGATGTTGGCTGGAAGAGTGTTCCATTGTCTGGGTGCACAATAGGTGAATGCCCGTTCTCCGTACATTTTGGTGTTGGTTTTTTTAATGCAGAGTGTGCGAGAGGCAGAGGAAGAGCGAAGAGTGCGAGAAGGGACATAGACAGACAGCAGATCTGACAGGCATGAAGGGCAGGTTCCAGAGAAGAAATTGTGGCACAGTACGGACAGTTTGTATTTAATGCGGACCTAGCCCTCTATGGGTAGCCAATAAAGCTTATGGAGTAGTGGAGTGATGTGATCGCGCTTTTTTGCCCTGAAGACTAGCTTAGCAGCACAATTCTGGACTTTTTTGAAGTACAATCCTTGACAACCGGGGAAGAGAGGATGGAGGTAGGATTAAGAAACCTAGAGAGCTTAATTAATTTCAAGCAGTTAACCATTGCGAGAAGGCGCCTTTAAAAGTAGTTCCATCTTTGAGGCCGTCTCATCTTTGGGTCATTGGCATGCAAGCAATGGACTAAGTTTCATCTTTGGGTCATTGGCATGCAAGCAATGGACTAAGTCTCATCTTTGGGTCATTGGCATGCAGGCAATGGACTAAGTCTCATCTTTGGGTCATTGGCATGCAAGCAATGGACTAAGTTTTATCTTTGGGTCATTGGCATGCAGGCAATGGACTAAGTCTCATCTTTTGGTAATTGGCATGCAGGCAATGGACTAAGTCTCATCTTTGGGTAATTGGCATGCAGGCAATGGACTAAGTCTCATCTTTGGGTAATTGGCATGCAGGCAATGGACTAAGTCTCATCTTTTGGTAATTGGCTTGCAGGCAATGGGCTAAGTCTCATCTTTTGGTAATTGGCTTGCAGGCAATGGACTAAGTCTCATCTTTTGGTCATTGGCTTGCAGGCAATGGACTAAGTCCTCGCGACACGCAAGCATCGCCCCAAGTGGATAACGATGGTATGCGGTTCACGGCTCGCGACAAGTCCTTCGACAACAACCACAGGTACATCGAACGCAACTGTGCTACGGTGAGTGGTCTATGTCTCTCCTCTACCACTACTTCCCCCCCCCCCTTTCCCCCGCCATTCTCTCATTCCGCTTCAGGTCTATATCTTCCGTCAGGTCTATTTCTCTAAGTTAGTTAGTTATTCATTGTTTATAGGGTCCAGCGGACTGCAAAGAGCCGAATCAAGATCAGTGCTCCTCTTAGGTCTTTGTGTTCTCCCCAGACCTTATCCCACTTCTGACACCACGTGACCAGGCCTTCGACAACAATGCTGAGTGACCTATGTTTGTGGCGGAGTGAGAGGCGACTGGTCACGCTTGGGAGAGGCTTGTTGTTAGTCTGGCCTTGGGTGGCTCCTGCTGCGCAGAATCCTTGGGTGCGTGCTTGGACCCTTGGATTATACTCGACAAGGCGACACGACACATGTTCTCCGCGCCAGACCCTTCATCTGCTGCTTTTGTGGATGAGCGGGGCTAAATGGTGGGCTGGCATGCTATGCAGGTTAATGGCAGTGACCTGCAGAGAGTGTGGTGGCACTAGTAGCCGGCAATACGGTGTGCTCTCAGCACGCTTCCCCACCTTGCAAGGCAAACTAATTTTTATATCTCTTTTACGAGGGATAATGAAAAAAAAACAAACAGTTCGGGTTGGGGCCGTGTTCTCATGGTGTTGGCGGAGAGTCGGGAGTCAAATGCTCCGCTCGGCTTCATATGTTTCCACTAAGGTCTGTACGTTCCCTTCAGGTCTCTACATTCCCTCTAGGGCTCTACATTCCCTCTAGGTCTCTACATTCCCTTCAGGTCTCTACATTCCCTCTAGGGCTCTACATTCCCTTCAGGTCTCTACATTCCCTCTAGGTCTCTACATTCCCCCTAGGTCTCTACATTCCCTCTAGGGCTCTATATTCCCTCTAGGTCTCTACATTCCCTCTAGGTCTCTACATTCCCTCTAGGTCTCTATATTCCCTCTAGGTCTCTACATTCCCTCTAGGGCTCTACATTCCCTCTAGGGCTCTACATTCCCATTAGGGCTCTACATTCCCTCTAGGTCTCTACATTCCCTCTAGGGCTCTACATTCCCTCTAGGGCTCTACATTCCCTCTAGGTCTCTACATTCCCTCTAGGGGTCTACATTCCCTCTAGGTCTCTATATTCCCATTAGAGCTCTACATTCCCTCTAGGGCTCTATATTCCCTCTAGGTCTCTACATTCCCTCTAGGGCTCTATATTCCCTCTAGGTCTCTACATTCCCTCTAGGGCTCTACATTCCCTCTAGGTCTCTACATTCCCTCTAGAGCTCTATATTCCCTCTAGGTCTCTACATTCCCTCTAGGTCTCTACATTCCCTCTAGGTCTCTACATTCCCTCTAGGTCTCTACATTCCCTCTAGGGCTCTATATTCCCTCTAGGTCTCTACATTCCCTCTAGGGCTCTACATTCCCTCTAGGTCTCTACATTCCCTCTAGGGCTCTACATTCCCTCTAGAGCTCTATATTCCCTCTAGGTCTCTACATTCCCTCTAGGGCTCTACATTCCCTCTAGAGCTCTACATTCCCTCTAGGTCTCTACATTCCCATTAGGGCTCTACATTCCCTCTAGGTCTCTACATTCCCTCTAGGTCTCTACATTCCCTTCAGGTCTCTACATTCCCTCTAGGTCTCTACATTCCCTCTAGGGCTCTACATTCCCTCTAGGTCTCTACATTCCCATTAGAGCTCTACATTCCCTCTAGGGCTCTACATTCCCATTAGAGCTCTACATTCCCATTAGGGCTCTACATTCCCATTAGGGCTCTACATTCCCTCTAGGTCTCTACATTCCCTCTAGGTCTCTACATTCCCTCTAGGTCTCTACATTCCCTCTAGGTCTCTACATTCCCTCTAGGGCTCTACATTCCCTCTAGGGGTCTACATTCCCTCTAGGTCTCTACATTCCCATTAGGGCTCTACATTCCCATTAGGGCTCTACATTCCCTCTAGGTCTCTACATTCCCTCTAGGTCTCTACATTCCCATTAGGTCTCTACATTCCCATTAGAGCTCTACATTCCCATTAGAGCTCTACATTCCCTCTAGGGCTCTACATTCCCTCTAGGTCTCTACATTCCCTCTAGGGCTCTACATTCCCTCTAGGGCTCTACATTCCCTCTAGGGCTCTACATTCCCATTAGAGCTCTACATTCCCTCTAGGGCTCTACATTCCCATTAGAGCTCTACATTCCCTCTAGGGCTCTACATTCCCTATAGGGTCTCTATATTCCCTCTAGGTCTATATTTTCCGCCCAGGTTAATGTTCTCCCTAGGTCTATATCGTCTTCAGGCCCATTCTCAGCCAGGGCGGCTTGAGTTAGATCCAGTATCGGCCTAGCACCTTGAGCAGCCCTTGAGCTGGGGAAATGCGCTATATGAGAACGAGTTTTGATTGTGTGTGTGTGCGTGGGGGTGGGTGGGATGGGGGGAGGGTGATGAGTAGCGGTAGTAGGTCCTCCTACACAGCATAGCGGTAGCTTTGAACTATAATGCATAGGGCTTCTACAGCCGCTCTAGTAGCGAGGGACTGGCGCTTTCCGCTGAGCTCTCGAGGATCCAGCCTTATG
The DNA here is from genome assembly GCA_036898135.1 of Oncomelania hupensis. Classification (NCBI taxonomy): domain Eukaryota; kingdom Metazoa; phylum Mollusca; class Gastropoda; order Littorinimorpha; family Pomatiopsidae; genus Oncomelania; species Oncomelania hupensis. The sequence goes on along the minus strand of CM072522.1, from coordinate 42,582,047 downwards.
CGGTAGCAACCCTATGCCATTTCGGTATGATGATACACAGAGGGCTTCTACCGCTCATGCTATCGAGGAGGGGGGGAGACACTACCGCTGTGCTCTCGAGGATTCACTAAATCTCGGTGACTGCCCTTTGTGCTTTTTCTGTTTTTTTTTTTTGTTTTTTTTTTCCGAATCCCCAACACGCTGGACGGCACAGGATCTAACCCAAGCCTCCCGAGACGCGCACTTGCAGCGTTCGGGCGCATAGTCAGACGCCCAGACGACTGAGCACTGCGCTGGGCGACCGGGGATGGGGAAAAGAAAGGACCTATAATGCTCCCCTGGGTGTATATTTGTGTAGCCGGCACTCAGCCGTCTAGGACATGAGCGTCAGGATCTTTAATGTCCGTGCGATGGAATGCCTGCGCGTACTAGACAAGGCCTCGGTTTATACTCTCATCCGAAGGAGTAGGGGCGCAGTTTCCCAGGGGGTGATTGTGGTTGTTTAGTACTCCGCGCCGTCAACGGGCTGTGAACTACAGCCTGCACAGGTGGCAGCTATGTTATAGGTTAACATCCAATAATCCATCAGTCTACATTCCAAGTTAAGGCTGCTGCGCTCCCTTGCCATCTCCATCTTCCTATATGCTTGCGAAACATGGACCCTCACAGCAGATCTCCAACGAAGAATACAAAGCATGGAGATGAGGTGCTACAGAAGACTTCTGGGCATTTCCTTATACCCAGCACATCACCAACGACGAAGTCCGACAGACCATCACACAAGCCATTGGACAACACGATGACCTGCTCTCAGTGGTGAAAAAAACGGAAACTCCGATGGTAGGGCCACGTCACCAGATCATCAGGTCTTGCAAAGACCATCCTGCAAGGCACAGTGCAAGGAGGCAGAAGAAGAGGGAGACCGAAAAAGAGGTGGGAGGACAACATTCGAGAATGGACTGGTTTGACACTGAGCGAAACAATCAGGGTTGCTGAGGACAGGGAAAGATGGAGTACGCTGGTTAAACGATCATCTGTGGCGCCCCTACGACCTCCGAGTTATGGGATAGGATAGGATAGGATAGGATAGGATAGGATAGGATAGGATAGGATAGGATAGGATCCAATAACCTGCCCCACCGCCCGCAGCTCAGTGGTTAGAGCAATCGCTTGGCACACCTGATGATCCAGGTTCAAAACCCGCGATGGGGCGAGATTTTTAAAAATTAAAAAACTGTCCATTTTCACCTGCTTTTTCTTAGCAGCTTGATTGCTCTGGTGGTTCAGTGTTGATTTAGGTCTTTTACCCTTCATCTTTCCTGGGATGGTGGGTGTTGACGTTAAACTTCAATTTTTAGGTGGGTGGGTGGGTGGGTGGAGGGTTGGAGGAGAGTTGATGGGAATGGGGTGGTGTGGTGGTGGGATAGGAGGTGGAGGGCGGGAGGGGGGGGGGTCGGAGGGAAAGGGTGGGTGGTTGCTTGTTTGCGTACACCTCTGAGCGCAATGCGGGGTTTGGTGTTGTTCAGGAGTACAAAGGAGGGTGGTGGTACAACTATTGCTCGCTTGGCATGACCACAGCCTACGCCAACGAGAACGGCGCCTTCTGCTGTTGGCGGCGTTGGGGGATCTCTCAGTTCATGAAGAAAGCCGAGATGAAGATCCGGTAGACCCTTCACAGGTAGGTACAACAACAGCTATGGAGTGTTTTTTTTGTTTTGTTTTTTTTTTTTTTTGTAATTCCAAGCTTATCTGAAAATACTTTGAAATAGTCGACGGGAATCAGAACGAGCCAAATGTCGGTCTGTCTGCCTGTTTTTTTTGTCAGTCGGTTGGTCAGTCAATTGAAAGCTATATCTCCAGAACTACTGGAAGGATTTTGACCAAACGTCATAGGATCATAAACATACACACACTTTATAGGAGCATTACTTATAAGAAGACAAAATACTTTAGGTTGTGATAGTCTCGCCTATAAAAATGTGAATTGGGTTTAAACGACAGCATACTGGACATCTATCTATATTGGATGCCATCCTCCTAGGGTAAAGGTGCAAACAGGAAAGACTTATTATCCCTTTTCTGCTGCCAAAGGTTTAGCTGTGGAATTGTGCCCTATAGTGGATTAGATTATGCCAACAGTAGCTAGATTAGATTAGATTAAGCCAGCATTAGCTATATTAGATTAGATTATGCCAACATTAGCTAGATTAAATTGTGCCAAAAGTAGCTAGATTAGATTATGCCAACAGTAGCTAGGTTAGATTGTGCCAACATTAGCTTGATTAGATTAGATTATGCCAAAATTAGCTAGATTAGATTAGATTATGCCAACATTAGTTGGATTAGATTAGATCATGCCACCATTAGCTAGATTAGATTAGATTATGCCAACATTAGCTAGATTAGATTAGATTATGCTAACATTTGCTAGATTAGATTAGATTATGGTAACATTAGCTAGATTAGATTATGCCAACATTAGCTAGATTAGATTAGATTATGCCAATATTAGTTAGATTAGATTAGATTATGCAAAAATTAGCTAGATTAGATTAGATTATGCCAACATTAGCTTGATTAGATTATACCAACATTAGCTTGAATAGATTAGATTATGCCAACATTAGCTAGATTAGATTAGATTATGCCAACATTAGTTTGATGAGATTAGATCATGCCACCATTAGCTAGATTAGATTAGATTTTGGTAACATTAGCTAGATTAGATTATGCCAACATTAGCTAGATTAGATTAGATTATGCCAATATTAGTTAGATTAGATTAGATTATGCCAACATTAGCTTGATTAGATTAAACCAACATGAGCTTGATTAGATTAGATTATGCCAACATTAGCTAGATTAGACTAGATTATGCCAAAGTTAGTTTGATGAGATTAGATCATGCCACCATTAGCTAGATTAGATTAGATTATGCCAACATTAGCTAGATTAGATTAGATTATGGTAACATTAGCTAGATTAAATTATGCCAACATTAGCTAGATTAGATCAGATTATGCCAATATTAGATTAGATTAGATTAGATTATGCTAACATTAGCTAGATTAGATTAGATTATGCCAACATTAGCTTGATTACCGCACAGATCAAGGTCAGTGGAGTCATTTCGTTACTAAAAGCGTTTAGCTCAATGTCTCCACCTCCACCTCCACCTCCCACCCCCCAAAAATAAAAAATAAAATATAAAAATAAAAAAAGCTATGGGGTTGAGTTTTGGTATATAAGTACTTCAAATCAAAGGCCATCTTTCCGTAGCAGTCCGCTAGTCGCTCCGAATGCCACTGTTTTCTTCGAAACCCATCTTTTACTTTGTTGAATAGCTTAACCGAATTTCGTCGTCTTTACTTTGTGGCTACTTTTACTAGAGCTAAGCCTGCGAGATCATTGGTATCTGTACTTCCTCTAAGGTCAAAGGTCATTGTGCTTTCACCCAGTTTCTAAACATGTTTTGCAGATAGTTCACATCGTCGCCTAGTATTCCTCCTTTTCTGTTGGCTTCTTTAGAATAAATCACCTCCCTTTCATTTTCCCCTTCCTGCCCTCCCCTTAAATCCCCTCCCCTTATATCCCCTTTCCTTATATCCCCTTTCCTTATATCCCCTTTCCTTATATCCCCTTCCCTTATATCCCCTTCCCTCCTCCTCGGGGTACAACACCGACAAGAAACTTAAAAATTTCGAAAATACTTATTTTATCGGCTATGTGTGTGAGTGTCTGGAAATACATTTGAATGGATTGCCATCTTGTTTTATGCTTTGTAGTCTAGCAAAGACTATATATATGCCAAGATGGTTCACTCGCTTAAGTTTTTTTTTTAAATGCACGAGAGCCGAATTAAGTCCCTTAGCTTCGGCAAGCTAAAATGGCGAATGCTGTAGGAAGCGAGAAACATGGAGGCGAGCGCTGTTTGCAGAGCTGTAAGCTGTCATAAGTACTCGGAGGGGGGGAGGGGGGGGGAGGGGGAAGAGGAGGGGGGAGGGGGGGGGGAAGTACATGCAGAAGACTGACGTTTTTCTTTCGGATTTTCAAAAGACGAACAAAGGTTTGTGTTACTCTGAATTTTGCCGCTCAGTGTGCGTGGGAAAGATTTGAAATTGTGCCTCGATTAGATCCAAATCTACGTAACTTTTAAGTGTTTTTTCTTTGTATATTAAACAAGTCGTTTGGCCGGAGCACCAAGGAATCAATGGGTCGTTTTAGAAATTTAATAGGTCACTAGCAATTAATTAGTAACTTGCTTTGACGAGCTCTGGCAAAAAAAAAGTAACTTGATCGCGTAGGAGGACGATCAGTGAGTCATCGAAGATTTGTATTCGTCAGTGGCCGGTGAAATCGCTGCAGAATATTTGATAATAATATACAATTTCAAATGCTAATTACTTTTGTCAAAAAATGAATCCATCAGCAACAACTATATTTATGATGATAACGATGATGATGATGATATCAGCAGCAACAACGACGACGACGACGACGACGACGACGACGATGATGATGATGATGATGATGATGATGATGATGATGATGATGATGACAACAGCAATAACCACAATGATATTATCATCGTCATCAACATCGCCATCATCATCATCGTCATCATCACTTTTATTGATTTATTCACAACATCAAGATACACAGATTAACAACTGAGATCAAATGTACATAAAGGCAAAAGAGTGAATGATATTTTCCACTCCGCCAACTTTTTCCATCCATTCTGCTGCTTCACGCTGTGTGATTGTCATAACGAGTTTTAAAATAAACCAACCAAAACATAATTATTGTTGCGATAGATCTGATGATTATTGAAGGCTGCCATTTGTTAATTTAAAAATTGACCATGCTCGGAAATATGAGGGGAAACAACTTTGGCAGGCTTGCCCGCATGTTGCGTCCAGAGTTATCCTACGTTGGGCAGACATTCTTTGCAAACGAACACAGTTTTGTTTTTGGGCCTACAATTTCTGCTCTGTCCTCCGTCAAACCTTACGAATCAACCGAAATTTCAGTTGCAATCCTAGCTATCTCCGCTAGTTTACCCCTACGCTGCCAGGCAGTCACAACCCCACCTTTTCCGAAGAAAAGCTTGCAGCTCCTGGTAGCTTTCATAGTGTTTTCTGAAGCCCCGGTCACACAGCCCTTTACGGCTGAATCACGGCCAAAGTGCGTCCAAAATTTGTTACCCGTGGAGTGGACGTTGTTGTTCGCGTTGATGTCGAGGTTAAGACGAGCTACGGTCGAGGTATAGACGTGGCAGGACGCGGGGAGAAATCTGAACGGCATCGGACGCGGCAAAAAGTTTTGAACTGCTCAAAATTTTAGCCCGCGCACAACCACGGGTAACACACGTGGTAAAGACGTGCAACACACGGGAAACACGCGTGGTAATCCGTGTTCCGGCAGTGATTAAAACTTGGGGAGACGCGGTAAGACGAGAAAGTTTAGCGTTCAGTCACGGCCAGAGCACGGTCATTGGACGCATGTACCGCGTTGGAATCACGGGAAATAGCGTGTGTTTAAGGGCTTATCACTGACAAATGGATTTTTCCACGTACATAGCACTACCTAACGACGTCTCGAACAAGTTCGAAATACGTCCCGATCACTGCCTAATCACTTCTGTATCACTTCTCATTTGCGGCATATAAATACCGTAATTTTCTGAGACCTCGGCACTTGCAGACCTGGACTGTGACTTGGGCCTGGGAGTCTTGGGGAGCCTTCGTCGACCTCTTCTTGGCAGAGGAACCCTTCTTTCCAGGCATACTGCAAATGACTGGAGGTGTTTTGTACAAGATCTGGATCGGTATAACTTGCCGCCTTTTCCCCCCCTCGTTTTAGAACATGTGCAAATTTAATTTTAGGCTTACACGTGGCTGGACGTGGTTAGCCGTGCTTAGGCAGTGCTTCAGCAGTGGAACAGTCCAAAGCACGGCCAAACCAAAATTGACCGAAAATTACCACGTACGACCACGTCCACCAGATTTTCCGAACTTTTTGTACGTGATTAAGACGTGGAGTGCTGTGTGACCGAGGCATGAGACGAGATGTCCGCCCGGGTAACTCTAGGTAACTAAACACCAAAACAAAAAGACAAGTTACCTCCCCTTTCAGAATAATGTCTAAATGAGGCGCGACAATAATCGTGTGCTAAAAATTAAAAAGCTGAAAAGATAAAACATGCAAGCAAGCCAAGAAAACAAACAAAACACAACCACTGGAGAAGAGCAGATAACTTGAGTTTGAACTGAAGAGGTCGGTAAGCAGGAAAGCGAAACGTGGCCTGCCGAAGTCAAGGGACATCAATGGTCTAGAGTCTTACTAAGAAAACCGAGCAGAGTAACCCATCTTGGTAATTATATAGTTTTTTGATTCTAGTAAGCAGAGAGGGAAAGTGAGGGAGGATTGCTACATGTATCTACAGAGACGCTCTTGTATCACATGACGTGCGGCTGTATCATGCATGGCGGACAACTACAAAAGTCTAATAAATATGAGACCACAAGAGTAAACTAGTCGTGTTTTGTTTGAATGTGATGGCATGCATGCTGTTCGGTGTTCTGTGCAGTTTCCAAAGCAGATCGGAAGTAAGTACAGGTTAAAGGTCACGGGCTAGCCCTCTCTCCGACTCTGCCAAGAACCTTGGCGTTATCCTTGACTCTTCTCTCTCAATGACTAGCTTTGTCTCTGCAACCGCCCGGGCCTGCTACTTCCACCTCCGTCGAATCAGTCAGATCAGAAAATACCTCACCACTGAAGCTGCCACCAAACTTGCTGTCTCCCTCATCCTGTCTCGCATCGACTATTGCAACTCCCTTCTTTCCGGCCTTCCCCGCTCCACCACTCTCCCTCTCCAACGCGTTCAAAACAATACTGCCCGCCTCGTCCTCAGAAAGAAGAAATCTGACCACGTCACTCCCTTGCTCAAAGCCCTACACTGGCTTCCCATCTCCCAACGCATTCAATACAAGACCTTGTCTCTCTGCTACAAGTCCCTCAACAACTCCGCTCCTCTCTATCTCTCTGACTTACTTCACCCATACATTCCCTCTCGCTCTCTTCGCTCTGCCTCCGACCCTCTCCGCCTCCGCATTCCTCGCTCCAAACTCAGCACGTTCGGGTCCCGCTCCTTCTCTGTCTACGGCCCATCCATCTGGAATACTCTTCCACTCTCTCTCCGTCAGAAACCCTCTCCCACCTCCTTCCAGTCTGCCCTCAAAACTTACCTTTTCAAGCAGTTCTAACACTATGACCTCACTACGCACCCCATCGCCAGCTGTCTCTTACATATAGTGTCTGGTCTGTTTGTGGTATGAGTATATTTGAGTGAATGTATTTTTTGCGTAATTGTTACATGTGTCATTGTCTAAAGCGTGCACATGCGTGCGTGAGTTGTGAGTGCGCGCTTAGAGTTATAATTATTATAAGATAAGCGCATTATAAATACAGTAATTATTATTATTATTATTAAGCCGCTGAAAACGCCGTCATAGGTGTTCCCGTTGCTCTTATATCCAGACACGTTGCCCCGCGTATTGAGATGTACCACGCCGTGCACGCTGGATTGAATGATAGTTGCTGAAAGAATGGCTATAGCCCTAGCTGACCCCAGTGCGGTCCACGTACAGGTCACAGCCAACGTAGCTGTCAGGCCTGTCAGGCATGGTAGTGGTGATGAGCATGTAAGTTCCGTTCACCGGGGCGGCGTGAAGACGCCAGTCGTGTGTTGCTGTAGACGTCACCGGCGTGGTAGAGCACAGTGCTGAACACCAGAGGAGTGTTGTACGGTGGTGACCAAGGCTGTAGGTCCAGGGCATGGAATGCCACGTGATGTCGTGCTTCATCTGAGCAAATCTCCGTCATCGTCATCATCATCATCATCGTCATCGTACTCGACATCATCGCCATCATCATCTTCACCATCATCATCATCATCATCATCATCATCATCATCATCATCATCATCATCATCATCATCATCGCCACCATCATCATCATCATAGTCGTCGTCATCATCATCATCACTATCGTCATCATCATCGTCATCTTCATCGTAGTCGAAAGCGTCATAGCTATCGTCGTCATCGGCATTGTTGTAAAAAGTATTTAAAGAAATTATCAGACTCTAAAAGCAAATAAATTTAGTTAGTCATTGTTTATAGGGCCCAGCAGACTGCAAAGAGCCGAATCAGGACCACAACTTGGTTAAATGAGGACTCGCCGCTGATCCGTATAACAGATCTGCTGAAACAAATTTAACGGTAATCCTGAAGACACTCCACCAGCCGGCCATTTTACAATAAAGGCACCTTCAACCACACCGTCGTCATTTCTTCGTCGTCCTTTCGGCACCTTGCAGTCGTCATCGCCGCTGCTGCAAGATTTCTACATCATTAGGTCGCCACCTCGACGCTTCGTGACAATAATTATTTTCATTTCTTCTATCATCAACGCCATCTTCAGCAACGACCAGAACTGGTTGCGAGGCCTCGTTATTAAACTCTTTCATTGTTGTCATAGTTTGGTACTCTCCGTTATCAGTCAATTCATTATTTTTCAGGTCATTCTGGTTGTGTTTTTTTTTAAATTTCAGCACGTTGTGTATTTTTTTAATAGTGCATGAATTTGCAAACTTTACTTCAACTTATATTTGATTTAGAGCTTGTGGTGATTGCGAGAGAGAGACAGAGAGAGAGAGAGAGAGAGAGAGAGAGAGAGAGAGAGCGTGCGTGTGTGTTTGGTGTTCGTTTGCATACACTAACACATACATATCAAGATTTTATTCTCTATAACATCTGTTACGTTGAAACGAACGAAAGTGTGTCTAAAGCGCGCACGATAGATCTAATCGTTTCGTTTTGCAAAGTATTCAATAATGGAGTTTATTTACCTTTGATTTGAGTTTGCATTGTTGTTAGGAGTGGTTTTGTATAACGTTGATAATTTTCGTTGGTCGATATTATTGAAGAATTTTCGTGATCTGTCGATAGAAATTTCCCGATGGATATCGAAGGTCGTGAATGTTCCCGGAAGTAGAGGAAATAGGTATGACGTAAGTCAGTGATGACGATCTTTAGTTCGATTGGTGGCAGTACGTCATTTCTACCATGTACCAAATTGTTCCAGAAGAGAGAGAGGTTATTTAATCGTGTGCCGAGTTGTTGTTAAAAGTAAAGTTGTTGATAGTGATTTGGAAAGTTGCTGTGAAAGTTGTTGAGTTGAATTGAGAATTGTATGCAGTTGTTGATGTGTGCTGAATAAAAGTGGAAAACTTCATACGTCGACTTTGTGACTTGTATGCTGCTTGAGCGGGCTGCGTGGATAAACGAATCTGAGTTACACCCTATCAGGAATTCAAGCATCGGGGCTGAATCAGATACTGATAGAAAACACCAACATCGAACCGAGTGTAACAACATCACATAAACATATATGCACTTAGAGAATTACATGGATGACACGAAGCAAGAACCATCATGATTGGACAGAAGCAAATTATGCACACACATAAAATAATACGTCAATGGCAAATGTTCTCTCTCTCTCTCTCTCTCTCTCTCTCTCTCTCTCTCTCTCACTCTCGCTCACTGTCTCTATCTCTCTCTCTCTCTCTCTCTCTCTCTGCCTAATATAATAATGGAACGCAAAATATGAATAATAATATTAAATATGATTACTTATAAAACATGCACACTATATTTCATTTTAATTATTTCCAGTTTACATTCACAGGTGCATACAACACAGTACAGCATCATCTTTGACAGTCCTTTTGGCATTAGGCATTAGGGCAGAGTGTCTCGACATCGCTGCTTCCAGATAATCAGCGACCCTAGCATACATACATACATACATACATACATACATACATACATACATACATACATACATACATACATGCATACACACATACATACAGACAGACATACATACATACATGCATCCTGAATCAAGCAATCAAGTTTTGTGAACATGAAGTGGTCTCCAGTTCAACAGTCCAACATTTCACTTCTGATTTTATCAGTACAACTTATGTTTAATCTGACGAATAAAAAAAAAAATATTTAAACAGTTTACAACTTCTGAGCACAGAACTTAGGGAACCCAGGGCCGGATCTGGGGGGGGGGGGTCCTGGGTTCCGGAACCCCCCCCCCCCCCTGGCCATTCGATGTACCTCACTCAGTCAGAAAAAAAAAATATATGGAGTTTTTTTAAAGCTCTTAATTTAGTTGACACTGGTGGTAAGTAAAACGTTCCTCATTCTACTCAAGTTCCTCGAGCGGACACGTTTTTGTCACCCCTAACCCCTTAAAAAATTTTTGGAACCCCCCCCCTCCAAGAGTAAGTGATCCGGCCCTGGAACCGGTGCACAATTCCACGCTGAGTGTATTTGTTTAGCCGACACTCATCCGACTAGGACATGAGCGTCAGGATCTTAAAAATCCACGCGCATGGATGGAATGCGTTCGTTCCCAGACTAGACCTTGGTTTATACTCTCATCCCAGGATTAAAACATAAAACATATACTCTCATCCCAAGGAGTAAAACAAAACATAAAACATTAATGAAGCAACGTTAACGATCTCTTATCATATTGATGGCAATCTAAACAATACGTCAACTATATTATTAACAACTAAAACACACAAATCAGAATAACGAATAACCTTTACGGTAGAGCAAATATGATTGCAAGGGAGACAAGATACCAACCTAGGTAATGTTTCTATGAAGTTTGGTCCACAATCCTTTCAGTGGTTGTTGAGTAATGGTGTCCAACGGACCGACCGACAGACCGAAAGGCACGCATGGCTCAAGCAATGACACTGAATGAACCTTTAAGGGTAACTTCTACATCCACCACCCGCCATACGGCAGTTCAGAGGTTAATCATCACAGGGAGGAAGAGAGGGGTAGGGCCCTAAAAAAACCAACTATCACAGCAAACAATACTGCTAAGCTGAACAGTGAAAAGAATTTGCCACCTTTACCTTAGGATTGGAAACTGGATGGTCTGTGTGCAAGGCCAACGGTTTTACACCCCTGAGCTCCCGCAGTGTGCACAAGCGATGACGACTATCTCTGACGTCATTGTGCGGCGATGACTATCTCTGACGTCATTCTCCATTTATCAGCAACGGTAAGCGATCTCAGCAGACTTGCAACGAACACTGCAAAGCATGGAGATGAGGTGCTACAGAAGACTTCTGGGCATTTCCTATACCCAGCACATCACCAAACGACGATGTCCCGACAGACACCATCACGCAAGCCATTGGACAGCACGATGACAGTAAAGAAACGGAAACTCCGATGGTAGGGCCACGTCACCAGAGCTTCGGGCCTTGCAAAGGACCATCCTGCAAGGCAAGGTGCAAGGAGGCAGAAGAAGAAGGAGACAGAAAAAGATTTGGGAGGACAACATTCGAGAACGTTATGCTATGGTCAATTCTTTGCCAAACGCAATTTGCAGCATTCTTTCTTTTTTATTTTTTTTTTAAATTTTATACACCGTTTTAACCAATTTTGACGATTTTTGGCATACATTTTGCTCATGCCATCATCATCATCATCATCATCATCATCATCATCATCATCATCATCATCATCATCATCATCATCATCATCATCATCATCATCATCATCATCATCATTTTTAGTCCTTCTCGTTATTATTACTGGGTTTGGCTCGGAAGAGTCCGCTGGACCTAAAGCAACAATTAAATCAATCAATCAATTATTACTGGGAATACATTTCAATAGCTTACCACCTTGTTTTTGTTTCTCTCCCTGTAAGCCATTCTCGGCCATCGAAGCGGTCAAATACAACAGACTAGAATTTGCAAGGGGTGATTCATTATCGTGTAGGTAACATAATATACAGTAGTAATTACGAGTGCCAGCATTGACAAATTGAATGTACAACGTCAAAGTATATTACGAGATCGCTATCGGGGTTTAAAGTAATGTATTATTTTCGGTATAAGTAGACCCTCGTCGCCATCACCGGGTTTATCCACTTCGAAAGTCGTCAAAGTCAAGGGAAGCAATCTCTACGCAAAGCGAAAATCAAGTTGCAGTTATGTCCCGTTACACTCTTCTCCTGTGTTTCGTGTTCGCCATGGCGGGTGAGAGAAATCCATTTATTTATTTATTTATTTATTTATTTATTTATTTATTTATTTATTTATTTATTTATTTATTTGTTTGCTTGTTTGTTTTTATTCGCTTTCATTTTAATTTATTACATCTTATAAGAAGTAGGAGGATGTACAGGAGAAGAAAAAATAGTAGTTGTAGTACAGCAGCAGTAATAGCAGTAGTAGTAGTAGTGGTAGTAAGCTTAGTTGCTGCAGCAGTATTATTCGTGGTAGTAGTAGTAGCAGCCGCAGTAGTAGTTGTAGTAGTGATAGTAGTAGTAGTAGTTTTTTTGTTGATATAGGAGCAGCAACAGTGGTAGTGATAGCAGTGGTTGTATTAGTATTAGCAGTAGGAACAGTAGGAGGAGGAAGGAGGAGGTAGAGCAGCAGCAGCAGTGGTAGTAGTAGCAATGATAGTTGTTATAGTAGTAGAAGAAGCAGCGGCAGTGGTAGTAGTAGCAGTAGAAATAGTAGTAGTAGGCGCAGCAGCAGCAATGGTAATAGTAGTAGCAGTAGTAGTAATAGTAGTAGTAGGCGTAGCAACAACAATGGTAATAGTAGTAGCAGTAGTAGTAGTAGGCGTAGCAGCAGCAATGGTAATAGTAGTAACAGTGGTAGCAGTAGCAGTAGTAGTAGTAGTGTTGATGATGGTGATAATGAGGATGACGACTAGGTTGATGATAATGATGATGATGATCTGATCCAATACTTTATTATCTCAATCACAGAGAAATTCTGCCGTGAACTGACAAAACCGAGCAAGTCCACAAAACCTACTTTCGAGAAAATCGACGTTTTGTGTTGCGCTATATTACGCGATCGTTTCTGGAAGTTTAAGGGCATATTATAATGCAATTCCTCGATTTAAGAGTGCATACCTTGAATGTTAAAGAAATGTTTGATAGATTTGATGTTTTAAGAGTATTTGTGGACTTGCTTTGTTTTGTCAGATTATTCTTGAGATAGATCTTTGTTGAGAACATGACAAAACCAAGCAAGTCACCCGCTTGGTTTTGTCAGTTTATTATTAAATTAAATCCTTGTTAAAAAAATTCACAAAACCAAGTAAGTCAAATCCGCTTGGTTTTGTCAGTTTATTATTAAATAAATCCTTGTTTTCAAAATTCACCAAACCAAGTAAGTCCCATAGGCCGTTTCGTTTCTTTGTTAAAAAGTCTGACGAGATGAATCACATAAGTTGGGTTTTGTAAGATGTGGGTGCGGCAGTTACAGTGAGTGTATATGTGTGCCTGTTTATTGTTTTTAGCCATTCTTCACTTAATATTCCTGGGTTGGTATGCAGGAGTCATGTTTTTTTTTTGCTCTCCCTTCAAAATAATATTAGATGAAGCCAATTTAATTTTAAAAATACAAAACTATTTTCCTTTCAGTTTCCTATTGTAGCGATCTTCCTGCCTTTACACAACGTGTATGTCTTGTATTTTGTTGCCCTTGTTGTGTGTCTGTAATATATTTGTTGCTGTTTGTTTGTGGGTTCGGGCACTGAATAGAATAGGCCCAACGTTTCCCGGCGTGTCGTAAGAGGCGACTAACAGGGGTAATGTTAGCACGGCATCACTGGGCGAAAGTCTTCTACACAGAAGTCACCGGCCAGGGCGAGGAACCTCACGTTGCTACAGGTTCAACGACCAAGTGCTCGGGGCCAAGGCGAGCCACACTGTATTCGTGGATTTCGGCTGTGCCCAACAGCCTGGAGAGGATCGGGCACCGCCAGGTCCTTTTTTGCCCAAGACACACTACATGCATGATGACACTATCCACTAATTCCATACCGGATAGGTCGTCGCCCGGCTCAAGGACCGCGCCTTCCGTTGGCCACCAGGACGGAGGTGTTAAGTATGCTACTGATGGACAATTTAGCAAGATCCGCACGAGAAACAACATCGATCGTCATAGGAACCTGGAATGTCAGGACCCTAACTGCTGAAGGAAAATTAGAAGAACTGGCCCACGAGTTGGACCGCTATCGATGGAACGTTCTAGGCATTAGCGAACTGCGCTAAAAAGGCCTGGGTGAAACAACGACAGACAAAGACCACAAGCTCTATTTCAGCGGTAGAGATGACAGGCACGAACACGGCGTTGGATTCTTGGTCCACAAGAACATTCTAGCCACTGTCATGGGTTGCCGCCCAGTAGACTCATTACCATCCGCCTGAGAGCAGCCCCTTTCAACATCACCATCATCCAGACCTATGCCCCAACATCAGACTATGACGACAGCGAAGTGGAGGATTTTTATGAAAATCTACAGGCGGTCCTTGACCAAGTGCCGAAGAAGGACATAGTCATAGTGCAAGGCGACTGGAATGCCAAGGTTGGCCAAGATGCGCACAACTGGGGAGACACATGTGGACCCCACTGCAACAACGAGACAAATGACAGGGGTCTGAGATTCTTGGAGTTTGCCAGATACAACAATCTGGTACTGGCAAACACGCTTGGTCTCCACAAAAACTCCAGACGATGGACATGGCACAGTCCCGGCGGGGAGCATCACAACCAAATAGACTACATAATGGTCAAGAAACGCTTCAGATCAAGCATCAACATTAGAAGGACACGCACTTTTCCAGGAGCAGACATCGGAAGTGACCACGATCTCTTGATGATGTCTTTCCGGCTCCACTTGAAGAGAGTAAATACTGCACTAGACTGAAGTTCGACCTGGACAAACTGCAAGACCCGGAGGTGGCAGAACTATTTCAGGCCGCAATTGAAGGGAAATTTGCACCACTGCTCATTTTGGGGGCTGGTGAAGTAGATGTTAACACCATGACCACCACCTTCAACTCAGCTGTGACAGATGCCGCCACTGAGATCCTTGGCAAGCACCGACCAAAGAAGAAGCCGTGGATCACACCTGAACTTTTGGATCTGTGTAATAAACGAAGAGAGATTAAAAAAAAGAAAGAAAAAGAACACCTCACAGGGAGCTGATGTCTACCGAAAAATCAACAATGACATCCGAAAAGGCATGCGCACAGCAAAGGAGAACTGGATAGAAGATCAATGCCAGGAAATAGAGAACAGTCTGAACAAGAACAACAGCAAGAAGGCCTACCAGACTGTAAAGCGGCTGACAAGTTTCAAACAGCCCAAAGTCTCCACGATCCAAAGCAAGTCTGGCATATGCCTTACAGAAGAACAAGAAGTCTTGGACAGATGGACAGAGTACTGCTCTGACCTTTACAACCATACACCAAATGGAGACCCATCAGTTCTAGCATGTCCCGAGAACAGAGAAGAAGAAATCCTCCCAATTCTCCGGGAAGAAGTTGAGGCAGCAGTGCAATCGCTAAAGAAAGGGAAGTCAGCGGGAGTGGACAACATACCCGCGGAACTGCTACAAGCAGGAGGAGAAGCGATGATTGATGCCCTCACCATTATCTGTAACAAGATCTGGCAGAGTGGAGAGTGGCCTATACCATGGGCCCAGTCGCTTGTCATCACTCTTCCCAAAAAAGGTAACCTTGAGGAGTGTGAAAATTACCGCACCGTCAGCCTCATCATCCATCCCAGCAAGGTCCTCCTGAAAATATTACTCAACAGGTTGAAACCCCAAGCTGAACAAATCATAGCTGAAGAACAAGCAGGATTCAGGGCAGGGCGAAGTACCACTGAACAGATTTTCAACCTCAGAATAATCTGTGAGAAATACCTACAGCACCAACAACATCTTTATCATGTGTTCATAGACTTCAAGAAAACGTTTGACCGAGTCTGGCATGCAGCTCTATGGGCAACAATGAAAGCGTACAACATCAGACCTAAAATTATTGAAGTCATCAAAAACCTGTATGACAAGGCTACCAGTGCAGTCCTCCACAACAGCGTCATCGGGAACTGGTTCAGAACAACAATCGGTGTGCGTCAAGGATGCCTACTCTCTCCAACACTCTTCAACATCTTCCTAGAGCGCATCATGTCAGATGCTCTTGCAGATCACGAAGGCACAGTCAGCATAGGGGGCAGAGCAATCTCCAATCTTCGTTTTGCGGATGACATTGATGGATTGGCTGGAGAGGAACAAGAACTTGAACAGCTGGTACAGACGCGTGACACCACCTCCAAAGCTTGTGGAATTGAAATAAGTGCAGAGAAGACCGAAATGATGACCAACAACACCAATGGCATCAACACGGACATCAAAGTCCAAGGCCAATCCCTCAACACAGTGCATAGCTTCAAATATTTAGGAGCTATTGTATCAGACAATGGGTCCCGACAGGAAGTCCTCTCCAGGATCGCACAAACAACTGCTGCCCTGACAAGGTTGAAGCCATTTGGAAAGACAGGACCATCATTCTACATTCCAAAGTAAGACTGCTGCGCTCCCTTGTCATCTCCATCTTCCTAAATGCTTGGGAAGCATGGACCCTCACAGCAGATCTACAACGAAGAATACAAAGCATGGAGATGAGGTGCTACAGAAGACTTCTGGGCAATTCCTATACCCAACACATCACCAACGGCGAAGTCCGACAGACCATCACACAAGCCATTTGACAACACGATGACCTGCTCACAGTGGTGAAGAAACGGAAACTCCGATGGTATGGCCACGTCACCAGATCATCAGGCCTTGCAAAGACTATTCTGCAAGGCACAGTGCAAAGAGGTAGAAGAAGAGTGAGACCGAAAAAGAGGTGGGAGGACAACATTCGAGAATGGACTGGTTTGACACTGAGTGAAGCCATCGGGGCTGCTGAGGACAGAGAGAGATGGAGTATGCTGGTTAAACGATCATCTTTGGTGCCCCTACGACCTCAGGGTTACGGGACAGGATAGGATAGGATAGGATAGGATAGTTTGTTTGTTTATTTCCACACCTCGTGGAAGTTGCCGCGTAGGCGGAAGATCTACAGGATCCTTCATGGTGGGCAGGAAAGTACATGAAGAAAACTGTTTTTCAAAAAGCCGAACACGTCCTTTGCTGACCGAAATTTTGTCATCATTTTCACAGGAAAATAATATTGCACAGCAGCAATAACATGGATTCTCACTGGTCCACTTCATCTTAAGGCGCTTTCTCATTGGTCGGGAGGACTTACTTTTCTTTGTCAGGTTATTGTAGAAAATGACGTCATCATGCCAACTCGAGCATCAGCCAGAGGATCGCCGAAACAAAATCGCAGGGGACTTGCTTGGTTTTATCAGTTTATTCCCCCACTTTAAATTTTTTTAACAAGGACTTACTCTATGATATCTCCAAATCTAAACATAGTTCGGATTTGATTTTTACAGGTAAGATGCGTCATTCTCTTGCAAGTTTGATGGCGCAAAAAACTCATTTTCGACCTTAGGTGGACTTACTCGGTTTTGTCAAATCACGGCAGAATTCACACGTGGTGCCACATATAAATGTTACAAGACGATAAAGGACAGCATAACTAACAACAGTAAACAGTAGACAATAAAAACATGATAAAAGGTATATCAAGAGGGCACCATCGTGCGAATTGGACATTAATTATAACAATCATGCCACGCACACTGGCATAATAGAAGCATCATCAGGCATACATTCATAGTGTTAGCTTAGGGGAGACAACAGGTGTGTTAAAAACACGAGTGATAAAGTTGTCTCCCTTAAAGAGAAGGGTTTGGAAGTGTATTAATAGCATCTTGGCTGTGACGCTTATTAGGGGCCGGGTAGCTCAGTTGGTAAGAGCGTCTTGCTAGTAACCGAAAGGTCGCTGGTTCGAATCCCGGATAGGTCAACGTGTGATCATATTATTTTCCCCTTTACCAACAACTGGCCCGCTGGTGTCAGTATAAATCGGTCCAGTAGTCACCTATATGCGAAAGTGTCGTGTGACTATAATCTACAAACAACAACGCTTATTACATGCTATATATATCCCTCGTGTAATGAGGGAGCGATTTGAAGGATCTATCTCCAATTATCTTCTGTCAATGGTTAACATAATGTTGATTTGTGCTTTAGAAACAGGTGGCCATGTCGCCGTTTTCCAAGCTTATCAGCGTACGGGCTGTACTGTGCATGTCTGTCGTAGATTTAAGTGACTCCTACCCTAAAGTATGGGAGACGGTTTGTTAAGAATTCAAAATTAAAAATAAATACATTATATAATTATAACCTCAAATGTGAGATAAAAGCCGTTCAGCACCACGCTAAAATTAGTGGTGGGAATAAACTTAAAATTAAATTTTTAAAAATTAGTTTCAGTTATTAACGTTACGTGATATCAGACACCATGCCCTGCTATTTGCCCTCCTCCCTGCTGAAAATCAGGTTATATGTATATTATAGTCACACGTGGCACGGTCGCATCACCAGAGCATCTGCAGGCATTGCAAAGCCCATCCGGCAAGGCGGCAGAAGAAGAGGGAGACAGAAAAAGAGGTGGGAGGACGACAATCTAGAATGGACTGGCTTGACACTGAGCGAAGCCATCAGGGTTGCTGAGGAGAGAGAAAGATGGAGTACGCTGGTTAAACGATCATCTGTGGTGCACCAGCCCACTTTCGAGTTACGGGATACGTTACGATAGGATAGGCTAGGATAGGATAGGATAGTCACACGACACCGTAGTGTATAAGCGACTACTGGCCACATTATTCTGACACAAGCGAACGAATTGATGGTAAGAGGAAAATCATTTGGTCGCACGTTGGCCAATCCGGGATTCGAACCGAGGACCTTTCGGTTACTAGTAAGCCGCTCTATCCATTGATCTACCCCGCCTATTACAATGAAAATCGTTTACGTTACATCAATTTAAAGTCCCCAACACTGACTGACAATAGATTAACGTCCCCAGACACATAAGCATATAGGGGACATGCCCCAACACTTGGTTGCTTGCTTGAGTAGATTAACGTACCCGGACACATTACGTATTCACAACTTTCCGGCACCTCTCATAAAAACTCGTGGGTATCGCCATTATAAATTAAAACGAGGTTAGAATGAAACCAAGTTCCGGGCTGGCTTGTTTTGCTTTTATCAAAGCTTGATGCGTGACTTTTAAATATGGCAAATTGCCGAAAACGACGAATGTTAGAGCCAGAAAACGAGTGGGATAAGTATAAAAACGGTGAAGGAAGTACATGCTCAGTGAAAGGATGCAAAAAACAATCGTAGAGGCCTGTATTTGTGGCGACTTCGGAGGTGCGTCGATCATCGACAGAAAGTGAAACAGGACCTGAAGACTCTTGTAGTTTTCCATAGCTTCGCCGTCGCAACCTTCACAAAACATGAAGTAGTTGACTATGTTAGGCGAGCGTTGTGGCCAAGTGGGCTAAGGCGGGACTAACTTGACTTGTCCACAAGCCAGAAACCAACGGCGCCTGACAGGTGTGGGTTCGAGACAGCATCTGGGCGTTATGTTTTTCCGAATATTTTTCAAAAAATCACAAATAATGTTAGGTAGGTAGGGTTTAGGCGCGCCACTGGCGATAGAAAGGGATAATAAACTGCAGCAAAAAAATAAAAAATATGTGAGGGTACGATACAGGCGGCCAGTGACACATGTTATTATTCTTGAATATTTGGAAATAACTCACTAAAACACGCGGAGAAAGAAACCGGAAGTATGTTTCATTGTGGGGATTCCCGTTGGTGCATAGGATAGCAGAAAAGTGTATTTCAGTTCAGTTCAGTATATAGATTAACGTCCCCGGACACAATGCGTATAGGGGACAAACAAGATCCCAGCACTGTTGTTGTGTTGTTTGTAGATTATAGTCACACGACACTTTCGCATATAGGTGACTACTGGACCGATTTATACTGACACCAGCGGGCCAGTTGTTGGTAAAGGAGAAAATAATATGATCACACGTTGACCAATCCGGGATTCGAACCAGCGACCTTTCGGTTACTAGCAAGACGCTCTTATCCCAGCACGAACGAAAAACGATGCTTAACGTCCTATTGCATGAGCACTTTGAACTGATCTTCTGAAGTATAAGAAGACCCCTGAATGAAATACTCAGGAAAACATCTTCATGCAAAACAAGTATCCACAATATGGCTGGCTGGCAATGGAAATGAGAAGAAAATGAACTTTAAGAAAGGGAATTCATTGCTAAAAATTGTTCTACAATCTTGGTTTGCAAGTGTTGTTAGTTTTGAACAAGGTTACAACTGCTATCAAGCATAAGCCGTTGTGCAAGACGTTTGACCGCAGCTGTAGCCTGTGACACTCGGTTTTGGGGTCAGTGCCGTTTGGATAACCGACTGCGCCTATAAGTTGTTGTAGTTAGTTAGTTATTCATTGCTTACAGGGTCCAGCGGACTGCAAAGAGCCGAATCAGGACCACAAAATCAAGACCACGACTTCGCTGAAAGAGGACTCACCCATGATCCGCATAAAAGATTACAAACATCATTATAAAATATCAACAAAACACATACATATAAAATGCCTACATTGCCAAATAATAACATCATAGGAAGCCCAAGTGACCATTTGGCAGAAAAGCTGTCCAATATTCCCAAGCCGATCCAACAGACCTCATTCACAAATGAGGAGTTTTGTCCAGGAAGAGTTTTCAAGAAAAAAAGGAAGGTGGCTGGTCTAGCGAAGAAGAAGACAGTATAGCAGATTGATAGAACAGAGCAGGAATGAGAAAGAACAAAGGAGAAAGACAGTGGGAATTTAAAGCACTGAATTTCCAGAAAGTGGGGATACTACTTATACTGAAACCCCCGGCACCTCCACGGGGGGAGCTGTTGTATGAGGCCAATAGCAGGCAAAAAATCTATTCAATCGATTTACTAAAGCGCTTCTTTTTTCCCCCACACAGCCGTAGCTCCAGTAGGTAGAGCGTTCGCCTGGCACACCGATGAGCCAGGTTCGAATCCCGTGTTGGGCGAAATGTAAAAAAAAAGTGACCACTTTTCACTGTTTTATTTTAGCAGTATGATTGCTCTGGTGGTTCAGCGTTGATTTATGGCTCCCACCCCTCTTTCCCTGGGGTGGTTATCCCCGTCTGCCATATCGCCAATGGTGGGTGTAGACGCTAAACCTCAATTTTCTCTCTCTCTTTCTTCCACAGCCTTCGTGACTGTGGCGTCCGGCGAAGAAGAAGACTTTAAGCCACGGCCCGTGGTGCTGCGCCAATCAGGTAAGATAAGTTTATTAATAATAATAATAATAATAATAATAATAATAATAATAATAATAATAATAATAATAATAATAAATATATATATAAATAATAATAATAATAATAATAATAATAATAATAATAATAATAATAATAATAATAATAATAATAATAATAATAATAATAATTTAAAGGTACTTGTGTGAGTGTGAGTGAAAATAGTTTGTTTTGTAATGTCTTTTTCATCGAGATTATCACACACACACACGCACGCTCGCACACATATATTTGCAATACATCACAACTGGGTTTATTTAAGAATGCAGGAATCGGAAAGTGATTTTTGTAGAGAAAAGGGTTAGGGCAAGGGCTAGGGATAGATCTACAACTAACCCTACCGAACCGTTTTCTAAAAAGTTGACCTCGTTCGTCCTGTGGGCGACGAAATAGGTCGAATTTTCTTCAAAATTTCTCAGAAAATTCACTGTATTAAATTTTTCTCCGTCCCGGATAGAGCACTCCTGTGTACATTAAACACTCTCATGCACTACAACTGCACTCTCATGCACTAAAAGAGCACTCCCGCGCACTTAGAGACAAGTGGGGTCCTGGAAAAAAGTGGGTTCCAAGCAAATAAACCCATTTGTTACTAAGAAAGACAAGGTCTGCTACCCATTTGTGCGTTTATTCACGTGCACACACACACACACACACACTCACCCACACACACGAACATACATTTCGATTGATAACGAAACCGTTAACTTTTAACAAAGTGATAATGAACTAATAATCATTCTTCATATCTTACGTGACCGACTCTTTTATTTTTTGTACTTGTAATTTGATATTTACTTTTTTATTGTCCAGAGTTTAAAAGATGTGATTGCATTTCAAATAACATTTTATGATACTTGCGAATTGTTTGATAATGCGCTTTATACATAAAATTATTATTATTATTATTATTATTATTATTATTATTATTATTATTATTATTATTATTATTATTATTATTATTATTATTATCACAGTTCATCAATTACACCGCCAGAACTCTGATACTACTCCTTTCTCAAACCCTTGTTGATCATGGCTCTGGTTGATAACGATTGAGCGAGACTTTCACTTCTATTCAAAAAGAGGAAACTCTTATGGCCCGCCTGCATTACCTGACGTACTAATGTGACTGACAGTTCTCTTTTCTGAAAGGTGAATGTGACGTGGGGTTTTATTGTTGCTGGGCTCTGCACAATGGAATGCTATTACCCACTCGTCTATTGTCGGTGGGGATCGCTAGTAATCTCCCTGTGACTTAACTTAATACATTTATTTGTTTAGCTCGGTCTGTGTTTAGGCTGGGGTACAGAGATACATAGAAAAATGGTAAAAGATCACTGTCACACTATCTCTCACACGGCTATGAAACATAGGTATTCCAACTACTTGATAACAGTAAATATCACACATTTATTTCCTCTGCTCTATATATGATCTGCAAAGTACGGTGCTAACTTAAAAGTTCAAATGTCAATTTAAAATGGTTCGCTTCTTGATAGTTCTGGGCACCTACTTTATCATCATCGGGCACTGGATACTTTCTGCCCTAATGGTCAGAGTTCTGGAAGAGTGGACTACTGTGGTCCTGTGATACCAGTTTGGGTGCACTGTTTTGGTAGGCACTTAGCTGTGTGTTCGAAGCGCTGTGTTGTGGTTGCTTTCTTGATAAGCTGTGTTGTTGTGGCTTCTTCTCCTTGTTGCTAGACGGGTGGGCTCTCGTTGCGCAATGCTAGCGATGCCTCGGCAGGTCAACTTTCAGGGAAGATTGTTCTTTGTCTTTCGCCTGGTTGGGCTCACGATACAATGCCTGCTCGTCTGTAACATATGAGACGAAATTCTGCACAACCCTGTATAATAGGTGTGTGCATAGCGTCTCACTGAAGGCCGAAGTAGCCCTCAGTGATTAGCTCCACATCTCTATATATAAGCGATGAACATTCTGCTAAGTCCGTGGTCCACTGGAATGTCCACTCTAATTTCCTTTACATATATAAATATAAATCATGGCTAACTATACACATAGAGAAATAATTAATATGATACACATTCTCTGGTACAGCCACTGGTCTGCAAGCATATATATAGGTTAAACAACAGTGGGTCCGTACAGAATACAGATGTACAACATGGCGTCAAACCCGGTCGTGTTCGCCACGTGGTCACGCAACGTTGGACTAACAATTCAAGTTTAAGCATAGCAACTTTCACAAACATAATTCAACAATAATATCAATACATCACGATGAAACAAAAGTATGTTCATTTACCTTTTTGACAATCTCAGGCTGTGGCTAACTTGATTGAATCGGATTTTCAACCAGTCCTGCTTCCCTAGTCTGTCAGTGGAGAGATTTTCCGGTGCGTAGCTGTGTACTGCTCGGAGTTCGAACGCAGAATGACCACTCTCCCTGTCTGCCTGAACTGGGTAGGACTGGTATACCTAAGCTCGCTGTGTTCTGATTGGATGTAAATTCGATGAGCTCTAAGTTAAGCTGGATGACGTCACTACACTGCGCGGGCGTCAATCTAGCAGAGTGTAGAACACATCAGTTATTTCTATCGTCTGCTACGGCCTAACATTACCCTTAGTGTTACCACTGATTAAACAAGGCAAAAGCTTATAATGTGCTGCGTAAAACGGCCTCTTGTTACAGTGAAGAACCACCGTGATGCTTTGCATGTGATCAATCGTTCTCCGTTCGCCATTTTAGTGCTGAATGTGCTGATTTGTTTGATTAAAGAGAAAGCTGTTTCGGTTCGTTACCTTTTAATGTGATTTTTAAAGTGTGCAAAGGTCAAAACCTGTTTTGCATTTTGGCTTGTATGACCGCATCGAGGTCACGTCATTGTTGTTTTTTTTAACGGTTTGGAACAGTATTGCTAGTGTTTACATGCATCTTGTATCATCTTTTAATGTTTTAACAGTCTAATCTAGCTTTGAACAAAATTTCTGTGATCCTGATTCGGCTCTTTGTAGTCCACTGGACCCTATTATCTATCTATCTATCTATCTATCTATCTATCTATCTATCTATCTATCTATCTATCTATCTATCTATCTATCTATCTATCTATCTATCTATCTATCTATCTATCTATCTATCTATCTATCTATCTATCTATCTATCTATCTATCTATCTATCTATCTATCTATCTATCTATCTATCTATCTATCTATCTATCTATCTATCTATCTATCTATCTATCTATCTATCTATCTATCTATCTATCTATCTATCTATCTATCTATCTATCTATCTATCTATCTATCTATCTATCTATCTATCTATCTATCTATCTATCTATCTATCTATCTATCTATCTATCTATCTATCTATCTATCTATCTATCTATCTATCTATCTATCTATCTATCTATCTATCTATCTATCTATCTATCTATCTATCTATCTATCTATCTATCTATCTATCTATCTATCTATCTATCTATCTATCGTTCTATCTATCTATCTATCTATCGTTCTATCGTTCTATCGTCCGTTCTATCTATCGTTCTGTCTATCGTTCTATCTATCGTTCTCTGCTGCCGTGATAGTCCAGTGATCTGCGATCTAACCACAAACTTTTTGTTAATGTTCTCACAAACACACACACACACACACACACACACACACACACACACACATAAACACGCGCGCGCGCACGGCAACAACAACAACAACAACATACAAAACAACACACACACAACACACAAACACAAAACAACAAACAAACACGCGTTAGCACTCACAAGCAACACACAAACACGCACAGACAGACAAAACAGACAGACAGACACACAGACATATAAATTGGCAATGAGTTGAAGTACCTGAACACACACAGACATACAAAACAGACAGACTAACAAACACACACTCACAAAACAAAACAAAACAACAACAACAACAATAAGAAATTAAAAAGGCAAACAAAGTCTGGAAACACCTTTGAATGGCTCACGCAATTTTGTTTGTTGTTGTTGCAGGTTGCTCTAATGTCATGTGTCTGATGTACTGCCGGTGCGGCTTCCAAAAAGATTCCAACGGCTGCGACATATGTGTGTGTGCTGATTGCCCTCCCGTCGCCTGATCAACTCCCAAAAGCTAACGTGGACTGTCTTTTGAGCAACCTGCAACCTGGAACAGGAAGGTCTTGGAGAAGCTTCTTAGCAGCCACCAAACTAGTTTTGGAGCAGCTTGTGTCAAGTCAAGACATCAGTATCACCCACGATGGATAAATTAATTTAATACATGAATATTGTGTCTTTACCTCATTGTCCAACACCCACTCACCCGTCCCCCCCCTCTCCTCCCCCCTTAAAAAAAACAAATTCCATTCCACATCTAATGACTGTTGGTCGCCCGCTCTAAAAAAAAAAATAAAAAAACAGTTTCTGAGCATTCTTCAGAGCAGACACTGAACGGTTATGAACACTCAGTGGCTCCGCATGCGCCTTCTCTGAGCCTCCTGTTAGCAACAGTCCTGCACGATCAGTCTTTGCATAGCCATGCATGGTCTGAACAGCCCTGGTATGAACAGTCTCCGTATAACCATACTCTGAACAGCCCCTCCTGCCATGGATAGTCTCTGTAAAACCATGGTCTGAACAGCCCCTACTACCATGGACAGTCTCTGTAAAACCATGGTCTGAACAGCCCCTACTACCATGGATAGTCTCTGTAAAACCATGGTCTGAACAGCCCCTACTACCATGGATAGTCTCTGTAAAACCATGGTCTGAACAGCCCCTCCTGCCATGGATAGTCTCTGTAAAACCATGGTCTGAACAGTTCCTCCTGCCATGGATAGTCTCTGTAAAACCATGGTCTGAACAGTCCCTCCTGCCATGGATAGTCTCTGTAAAACCATGGTCTGAATAGCCCCTGCTGCGATGGAAATCCTTAAAAGCAGTCTCCAGTTCTCTTCACAACTTTCCATTCAACTCCACGCAGAATAGTCTTACACAGCAGCCTCGAGAATAGCCTCAAAGCAGTCTGTGGACAGTCTCGAAACTGTTCATGGGCAGTGTCAGTTCTTAGAATAATCTCGAAACAGTCTCTGGATAGTAACTGAACAGTCTGAACACAGTCTTTGGACAATCTCAGAATACTAGGCTCCGAATAAGCTGTCCCCGAACAGTCTCTGAATAAACAGTCTCCGAACAGCCTCAAAAGCAGTCTCCGAACAGTCTCAAAGCAGTCCGTGGAAGTCTCGATTGGCAATAAAGATACAAAAGTGCCAATACGCATTGTGTTTGTTCGTACTTTGCACTAAGTGTGTCCTTGGCTTCTTCTCGTTGTTCGACACAGTCATATTTCTTTAGTTTAAAATGTCCGTAGTTCAATTGCATGACAGTACAGTATAGTGCATATCAGTTCAGTATTTTATTTATCGTCTATTCACACTATGACCATTTTTTGTTTAGACGCTCATGCATGTAGAGACATACACCCTCATAATTGTTCACACTGACATATCTCATATAAAAACCATCTGACTAATTTAGCAAGTAAATAGTTAAACAAAATTTATCACAGTTTTTTTTTTCAAATGGAGAGAGAGAGAGAGAGAGAGAGAGAGAGAGAGAGATGGTTTCAGAACACTGATAGTTATTCATTGCTTACAGGGTCCAAGGGACTGCAAAAAGCCGAATCAGGACCATAACTTGGATAAAAGAGGACTCACCTCTGATCCGTATAAAAGATCTGCTGAAACAACCCTAGTGGTAACACTGAAAACCAGTCCACCCGTCGGTCACTTTACAATAAAGACATCCCACGCAGGGGACGCCGAGGCCATACTCTAATTTATCGAACCCCCCCCCCCCCCCCCCTCCTCCCTCCCAACCCCCACCCCCCAAAAAAGAAACAAAATAGAATACAAATATCACAACAAAATATCAACAACAACAAAACACACACACACACACACACGCACACACACACACAACGCCTATATTGCTAAATAACAATATCATAGGAAGCTCCAGTGACCATTTGGCAGAAAGCGTCCAATATTTCCAAGCTGATTCAACAGACCTCACACATAAATGAGGAGTTTTGTCCCGGAAGAGTTTTCCAGAAAAAAAAGTTAGGTGACTGGTCTAGCGAAGAAGAAGATAGTATAGTAGGTTGATAGAACAGAGTAGGAATGAGAAAGAACAAAGGAGAAAGACAGCGACAGTGGGAATTTAAAGCACTACATTTCCAGACTGTGGGGATACTATTTATACAGAAACCCCCGGTACCCCCACGGAGGTCCGAACACTGATGATCATGTACATATGAACTAATCTCTCAGTGTTCAAAAATGAGGATTTCCCGTCAACGGTGACGGTATGACACTTTTTTTTTTTAAATCAGTTTATGGTCCCCTCTCTTCCCGAAAAGGATTTTCAGAGAGGAGACCTATCTCTGACCAGCATAGTATGACACTGACTTTTCTCCTCTTTATATAGGGGCAAAGCGTGTGACCTCGACCATTGAAGGTCTTCATCAGACCCACGCAGGGTCAGCTCTGCCAAAATGGTGTGCGTGGCTCGAGTCCGACATCAAATAAATACTGTACGTGTGGGAGCGGTTGTAGTACATTTGCATACAGATACATTATAGCTTTCAAATTTCCCAAATGGCAATCTGATCAAAACACTAATTTTTGCCATTGGACAACACGATGATGATGAAACGGAAACTCCGATGGCATGGCCACGTCACCAGAGCATCAGGCATTGCAAAGACCATCCTGCAAGGCACGGTGCAAGGAGGCAGAAGAAGGGGGAGACAGAAAAATAGGTGGGACTGGCTTGACACTTGAGCGAAGCCATGAGGGTTGCTGAGGAGAGAGACAAGATGGAGTTCGCTGGTCTCTCTCACTCTCTCTCTCTCTCTCTCTCTCTCTCACTCTCTCACTCTCTCACTCTATCTATCTATCTATCTATCTATCTATCTATCTATCTATCTATCTATCTATCTATCTATCTATCTATCTATCTATCTATCTATCTATCTATCTATCTATCTATCTATCTATCTATCTATCTATCTATCTATCTATCTATCTATCTATCTATCTATCTATCTATCTATCTATCTATCTATCTATCTATCTATCTATCTATCTATCTATCTATCTATCTATCTATCTATCTATCTATCTATCTATCTATCTATCTATCTATCTATCTATCTATCTATCTATCTATCTATCTATCTATCTATCTATCTATCTATCTATCTATCTATCTATCTCTGCTGCCTGGAAAACAACTGTATCTTTTAAACTTATCAATGGAATTACACACACGCAAAAGTCACTAGAATTAGCCTGGCCAAAAGATCAGACTATCACGTCAATTTGGACAGGACGCGTGTGGAAGAATCGGCTACAGCCTCTACGAGTGTCTAATCATCCGCTGAAACAACTACACTATACTGATCTATACTACTATACTATACTATACTATACTATACTATACTATACTATACTATACTATACTATACTATACTATACTATACTATACTATACTATACTATACTATACTATACTATAAGCCTCCCTGCACCATAGGTACAGTGTGATAGATCGTCCGCGCTAATTGTCCAGCGTTGTTCTTGTCAGGAATGGCCTCGACAATCAACGCGCTCGATCTATTCAATGGGAAGACTTACTAAGTTTGATAGATTTGATAGAAGAATGAATTAAGAGACGAGAAACGCTAACGAATTCAACAGATAACACTTAGAAAATTCGACAGAGTTCACACAGATTCAATCTTGCAACCTCTAGAAACATTTTGTACAGCTTCTTTGTAGTTATTATTTTTCAATTCATATTTTCACAGTGACATTGTGCAATTTTTCGTGCGCATCATTAAAATCATAAGAAGAATGAAAAACACAATTGGGCATAACATATATGTTTTACTGGTTCACAAAACGTAGCACAAAGTGAAAATAACACGATAGAGAAAGACTAGAAATCAAGTCAGAACAAAATTCCTATATTTTCTATCGTTATTCGTGTGATGCGTGTTTAGTTTTGTTTCCTATTCATCTTATCAAACCTATAAGCAGCTTTCATGAAGGTGCCTAATAAGTTTGATAAGGACCCTACGACGTGCAGTGGCGTAACCAAACAACACGTATAGAACTATTCCGATATTACCGTGGCGTGACCAAACATGTAATATCGGATGACGCGCAACCCTAGTGGTTGTAGACAGGACACAGCATATTCATCAGCGTGTCACCTACGGGAAACTAAACTTCACCTGCAACAGGCAACGTGTCTCAAAATTCAAGAGAAGAATCATGAGAGTAAGAAGAATCATAAGAATCATTTCTCTACTTTTATAAGTTTCCTTCCAGCCAAAACCAGTGACAACCGCGATTGACAACCATTACAAAATCTATCATCGCCGGGGAAACTGAGCAAAACACTACGATTACCTGAGAAACATGGACAAAAATTTACCAACAACATGATTATCACTATGGTATTAATGTGTGTATTTATTACGTATTTACTTATACATTGTATTGACGGATTATTTAGTGTGTATGTACACATGTGGGGAGGTGGGGTGGGGTGGATGTGTCAGCATGGATAAAGACGAGAGGGAGGGTGAGGGAGAAGGAGAGGGAGAGAGAGAGAGAGAGAGAGAGAGAGAGAGAGAGAGAGAGAAGAGACACTAAATTGTGCGAAACCTTTACTTATATTTACGCTGCCAGCTCCACCTATTTACACTTTTTAATTTTCTTCCGGTCTGTTCTTACACCTTCGCGATCGCTTCCCGTTTCTGTTTGATTTTACGTGCGCTCAGTCTGACAGCAAGACTGAACAGTGGTGGACAATCAAGGTGGGTCACGTGGCCACATTTTATTCCCATTCAGTTTACCTGATAACATATGTAATGAAGGTTTTCTTAATTCTAGGAGACTGGATTTTATTTTAATCCCAGTAGGAGACCTACGGGAATGGAATTTCACAGCAACTTCCTGTTTTCTAATGTAAGTTCTCAGCATGCATTTTAATCGCAAAATTCAACATTTGTTTCTAACTTCAATGTTTCCTGTACGAACCTCCTATCTGCTTTCACACCACAGCTTTCAAATATCCGTCTGAAAGCCGTTTTAAGATGCGCGTGCCGTCACAAGCTTAATGGCAGTTCAAGAATCAAGCCAAGGTACACACAGTGGAAGAAAGTTGGAACAGGTAAGACCACAGGCTCTGAAGTTCTTTTTTCCGTCTTTGTGAACTCGTAGTCCTCCTACATACATATGTATGTATATATTATTATGTAATTGAGACCTACAAAAAAAGACGAGACTTCACAGCCTGTGGTAAGGTCAAAGGGTAGAAATGTTTGAATTGTGTGTGTGTTAAAATGCATGCCGAGGCCTGGTTGTGTTAGAAACCTTCGAACTTCACCTTTGGGTTAACTCATTGAGTCTCTCTATCCCAGCAGCCACTTAGTGTGCCTCACTTGCTGCATAAGATGACGAGCCACAAAGGCAAGTGGCAAGATGAACATTTATAAGTAAGCCTGGGCATGTGGGTGCCTCAGGTAGCTTGAGTTAGATACTATGTCAGCCAGCTCCTTGAACAGCTCTTGACCTGGAAAAGCGAGCTATATAAGGTAGTGTCCCATAGCTCTTTTGCTGTTAGGGACGGGAAGAATTACCTTGGGGTATTCATAGAGATATATAACTTACCTCCCTTTACTCTAAAAGGTAAAGGTAATCCCATAGCCTGTGGCCGTAGGGGAGCGTGATGTTGGAGAATCACACTTATCTTGGGCCAGCGTAATGAGGGTGATGCCCATCTCTCTCCCTCGCTGCTTTACCTTCCCCACCCTTAAGAGAGTACCTGTACTCAGTCACAGTGGAGTCAACTGGGGGCGTTGTTATTTGTCGCTTCACATTTTGCGGTCACCCATCTAAGTGCTAACCCCACTGGACGGTGCTTAACTTGCGACACAGTAGTGAGTGCTCCAACCACTGCACTATCTGACACCCTTTACTCTAAGTTAGGATATAAATATAATATATAACTTGCCTTCCCTTACTCTAGGTCAGGATATATATAACTTACATCCCTTTACTGTAAGTTAGGATATAAATATAATAGATATATATAACTTGCCTCCCCTTACTCTAGGTCAGGATATATATACCTTACATCCCTTTACTGTAAGTTAGGATATAAATATAATAGATATATATAACTTGCCTCCCCTTACTCTAGGTCAGGTTACATCCCTTTACTCTAAGTTAGGATATAAATATAATAGATATATATAACTTACCTCCCCTTACTCTAGGTCAGGATATAGGGTCTAATGCATGGTGACTAACTTGTAGAGGGCCTAGTAGGTGCGTAGCTAGTTACCATATTAGCACCTACTTTTTAACTTGTAAGTGTGTCATGCCTTGGACAAGCCCATCTATTAACTACGTAGGCATTACTGTCGCTTTCGCGAATAAAAAACAATTTGTATCAAGAGTTGTGTCCCTTCCCTTCTATCTAAGAATTATCTTCTCAAAATGGCTTTGATGCAAAGTGTGTAGCGTACCCGAAAAGTCGATTTTTGCTATGATTATCCAATAGTCAATAATTGTTTACTTTGAACAGTATGAATGTTCTGTGGAATATATTGTTGCACTGCAGTCTTGATTGATATATTTTATAGTTGTATTATTTTTGCAAATGCAAACAATATCCTTGAATGCATGTGTCAGGCTACAGCCAGTGTCGTACCACTGAGTATAAGACACAACACCTGCAACAAGGGGCTGAGTGACCTCTTTTATTCAAGGGGGAAATTCGATGCTGTCTTCTAGCACATTGGCTATCTTTAAAATCATGTGCCTCGGCAATCGGTATCTTTTTAAAAATTGACTATTGTTCCACACCTCAAATGGATGTGTTATGTCTCCAAATACTCGATTTCTTTGAAGCAATCGTTGATTTTGCTGCCTACATGAAAGAACGCACGCCCTGTTTGCTTTCTCGTAGTTACTAACTTCAAGAGCCTTGTTGTCCACTTCCGATGTGGACTACCGTAGTTGGTAACTTAGGTATGCGGCCAACTGGCTCGTGCATTACGAACTACCACTCAAAGTTCGTATCTTGCGAACTAGTTGATAACTTCGTGTGAAGTCTACCGCTATGCATTGGACCCTCAGAGATATAATTTACCTTCTTTTCTCTAGGTCAGGATATATAGATATATAACTTACCTTTTTTTTTCTCTAGGTCAGGATATAGAGATATAACTTACCTCCCTTTTCTATAGGTCAGGATCCTATCCTATCCTGTCCCGTAACCCGAAGGTCGTAGGGGCACCACAGATGATCGTTTAACCAGCATACTCCATCTTTCTCTGTCCTCAGCAGCCCTGATGGCTTCGCTCAGTGTCAAACCAGTCCATTCTCGAATGTTGTCCTCCCACCTCTTTTTCGGTCTCCCTCTTCTTCTACCTCCTTGCACTGTGCCTTGCAGAATAGTCTTTGCAAGGCCTGATGATCTGGTGACGTGGCCATACCACCGAAGTTTCCGTTTCTTCACCACTGTTAGCAGGTCATCGTGTTGTCCAATGGCTTGTGTGATGGTCTGTCGGACTTCGTCGTTGGTGATGTGTTGGGTATAGGAAATGCCCAGAAGTCTTCTGTAGCACCTCATCTCCATGCTTTGTATTCTTCGTTGGAGATCTGCTGTGAGGGTCCATGCTTCGCAAGCATATAGGAAGATGGAGATGACAAGGGAGCGCAGCAGTCTTACTTTGGAATGTAGACTGATGGTCCTGTCTTTCCAAATGGGCTTCAACCTTGTCAGGGCAGCAGTTGTTTGTGCGATCCTGGAGAGGACTTCCTGTCGGGACCCATTGTCTGATACAATGGCTCCTAAATATTTGAAGCTATGCACTGTGTCGAGGGATTGGCCTTGGACTTTGATGTCCGTATTGATGCCATTGGTGTTGTTGGTCATCATTTTGGTCTTCTCTGCACTTATTTCCATTCCATAGGCTTTGGAGGTGGTGTCAAGCCTCTGTACCAGCTGTTCAAGTTCTTGTTCCTCTCCAGCCAATCCATCAATGTCATCTGCAAAACGAAGATTGGAGATTGCTCTACCCCCTATGCTGACTGTGCCTTCATGGTCTGCAAGAGCATCCGACATGATGCGCTCTAGGAAGATGTTGAAGAGTGTTGGAGAGAGTAGGCATCCTTGACGCACACCAATTGTTGTTCTGAACCAATTCCCGATGGCTCTGTTGTGGAGGACTGCACTGGTAGCCTTGTCATACAGGCTTTTGATGACTTCAATAATTTTAGGGCTGATGTTGTACACTTTCATTGTTGCCCATAGAGCTGCATGCCAGACTCGGTCAAACGCCTTCTTGAAGTCTATGAACACATGATATAGATGTTGTTGGTGCTGTAGGTATTTCTCACAGATTATTCTGAGGTTGAAAATCTGCTCAGTGGTACTTCGCCCTGCCCTGAATCCTGCTTGTTCTTCAGCTATGATTTGTTCAGCTTGCGGTTTCAACCTGTTGAGTATTATTTTCAGGAGGACCTTGCTGGGATGGCTGATGAGGCTGATGGTCCGGTAATTTTCACACTCCTGAAGGTTACCTTTTTTGGGAAGAGTGATGACAAGCGACTGGGTCCATGGTATAGGCCACTCCCCACTCTGCCAGATCTTGTTACAGATAATGGTGAGGGCATCAATCATCGCTTCTCCTCCTGCTTGTAGCAGTTCCGCGGGTATGTTGTCCACTCCCGCTGACTTCCCTTTCTTTAGCGCTTGCACTGCTGCCTCAACTTCTTCCCGGAGAATTGGGAGGATTTCTTCTTCTTCTCTGTTCTCGGGACATGCTAGAACTGATGGGTCTCCATTTGGTGTATGGTTGTAAAGGTCAGAGCAGTACTCTGTCCATCTGTCCAAGACTTCTTGTTCTTCTGTAAGGCATATGCCAGACTTGCTTTGGATAGTGGAGACTTTGGGCTGTTTGACACTTGTCAGCCGCTTCACAGTCTGGTAGGCCTTCTTGCTGTTGTTCTTGTTCAGACTGTTCTCTATTTCCTGGCATTGATCTTCTATCCAGTTCTCCTTTGCTGTGAGCATGCCTTTTCGGATGTCATTGTTGATTTTTCGGTAGACATCAGCTCCCTGTGAGGTGTTCTTTTTCTTTTTCATCTCTCTTCGTTTATCACACAGATCCAAAAGTTCAGGTGTGATCCACAGCTTCTTCTTTGGTCGGTGCTTGCCAAGGATCTCAGTGGCGGCATCTGTCACAGCTGAGTTGAAGGTGGTGGTCATGGTGTTGACATCTACTTCACCAGCCCCCAAAATGAGCAGTGGTGCAAATTTCCCTCCAATTGTGGCCTGAAATAGTTCTGCCACCTCCGGGTCTTGCAGTTTGTCCAGGTCGAACTTCAGTCTAGTGCACTTTGCTGTATTTACTCTCTTCAAGTGGAGCCGGAAAGACATCATCACGAGATCGTGGTCACTTCCGATGTCTGCTCCTGGAAAAGTACGTGTCCTGCCAATGTTGATGCTTGATCTGAAGCGTTTCTTGACCATGATGTAGTCTATTTGGTTGTGATGCTCCCCGCCAGGACTGTGCCATGTCCATCGTCTGGAGTTTTTGTGGAGACCAAGCGTGTTTGCCAGTACCAGATTGTTGTATCTGGCAAACTCCAAGAGTCTCAGACCCCTGTCATTTGTCTCGTTGTTGCAGTGGGGTCCACATGTGTCTCCCCAGTTGTGGTGCGCATCTTGGCCAACCTTGGCATTCCAGTCGCCTTGCACTATGACTATGTCCTTCTTCGGCACTTGGTCAAGGACCGCCTGTAGATTTTCATAAAAATCCTCCACTTCGCTGTCGTCATAGTCTGATGTTGGAGCGTAGGCCTGGATGATGGTGATGTTGAAAGGGGCTGCTCTCAGGCGGATGGTAATGAGTCTACTGGAGACTGGGCGGCAACCCATGACAGTGGCTAGAATGTTCTTGTGGACCAAGAATCCAACGCCGTGTTCGTGCCTGTCATCCCTACCGCTGAAATAGAGCTTGTGGCCTTTGTCGGTCGTTGTTTCACCTAGGCCTTTCCAGCGCAGTTCGCTGATACCTAGAACATTCCATCGATAGTGGTCCAACTCGTGGGCCAGTTCTTCTAATTTTCCTTCCGCAGTTAGGGTCCTGACATTCCAGGTTCCTATGACGATGTTGTTTCTCGTGCGGATCTTGCTAAATTGTCCATCAGTAGCATACTTAACACCTCCGTCCTGGTGGCCAACGGAAGGCGCGGTCCTTGTGCCGTGTGACGACCCGGGCGACGACCGATCCGGTATGGAATTAGTGGGTTGTGTCATCATGTAGTGTGTCTTGGGCAAAAAAGACCTGGCGGTGCCCAATCCTCTCCAGGCTGTTGGCCACAGCCGAAATCCACGAATACAGTGTGGCTCGCCTTGGCCCTGAGCACATGGTCGTTGAACCTGTAGTAACGTGAGGTTCCTCCGCCCTGGCCGGTGACTTCTGTGTAGAAGACTTTCGCCCAGTGATGCCGTGCTAACATCACCCCTGTTAGTCGCCTCTTACGACACGCCGGGAAACGTTGGGTCTATTCTATTTAATGCCCGAACCCACAGAGCACAGGTCAGGATATATAGATATATAACTTACCTTTTT
This sequence comes from Oncomelania hupensis, assembly GCA_036898135.1. Classification (NCBI taxonomy): domain Eukaryota; kingdom Metazoa; phylum Mollusca; class Gastropoda; order Littorinimorpha; family Pomatiopsidae; genus Oncomelania; species Oncomelania hupensis. The sequence goes on along the minus strand of CM072522.1, from coordinate 42,546,045 downwards.
TTCTCTCTAGGTCAGGATATAGAGATATAACTTACCTCCCATTTCTCTAGGTCAGGATATATAGATATATAACTTACCTTTTTTTCTCTCTAGGTCAGGATATAGAGATATATAACTTACCTTTTTTCCTCTAGGTCAAGATATATAGATATATAACTTACCTCCCTTTTCTCTAGGTCAGGATATATAGATATATAACTTACCTTTTTTTCCTCTAGGTCAGGATATATAGATATATAACTTACTTTTTTTTCTCTAGGTCAGGATAAAGAGATATAACTTACCTCCCATTTCTCTAGGTCAGGATATATATAGGTATATAACTTACCTTTTTTTCTCTAGGTCAGGATATATAGATATAACTTACCTCACTTTTCTCTAGCTCAGGATATACATATAGATATATATAATTTAATAAGAACTATTAAGTAAATAAAATTAAAATAAAAAGCTGATGTTATTGTCCGCCTTATTTTGTCCAGGACTTGGTGCTGTTTATACTCCTGATGCACAGCCATGACTTCAGTGAAAGTAGAACAAGATGACCCCGCTTTCCACGTGACCTTGACCAGCAGCATGACCTTGGCTAGGTGGCAGCAGATTGGGGTCATGCATCACCTGTCGTCGGATGAAGACATTGCGTCCTTTCTCTTGGATTGGTATGACTGGCGGTGTTTCGGGTGTATATTATTTATTGCATATTATTGTAAGCGACCTACCAAATGTTCACTGCATTTTTGTGAATAACGATTTCTTGATTTGACTTCACTTGACTTGATAAACAACTAATAATGGGCTTCTCAAATTAAGCATTGTTAACTAATGATAATGATAATAATAATGACAATAATAATGATGATGATAATAATAATAATAATGATGATGATGATGATGATGATGATGATGATGAGAATAATAATGACAATAATAATGATGATGATAATAATGATGATGATGATGATGAGAATAATAATGACAATAATAATGATGATGATAATAATGATGATGATGATGATGATGATGATGATGATGATGATGATGATGATGATGGTGGTGGTGATGATGATGATGATGATGATGATGATGATGATGATGATGATGATGATAATAATAATTTAAAAAAAAATAATAATGAAAATAATAATAATAACAATAATTTATGTTATATAGAATTATTTTCCGACAACCATCGGCTTAACGCACTCTCACGTAAGCGTTACATGCGTACATTAAAGAAATGTTTTTAAAATTAAAATATTTCCGGAAATTCAAACAAATTTGAATCAGTTGCGGAGAATACGTCTATTTTTTGACGGTACTGAAAATCAGAATTGTGAAAGAAGCGATAGTCCAGAGATTAAAACTAGCGCCTTTGGGCTAAGCTGTGGATTTTACGATGACTCATATGTAAGTCTGGTAGCGTTTCGGGGCAAAGTCTAAATGAGCATGCGCCATTTTACAATGGCATCAAAAGAAAAGACAGTGCACTGAGCGGTTGGTTAAGCAGAGCTACTGAGAGATTTACACAGAAAAGTTCTCGCGTGATCCAAACCAGGGTACTCATTTTTTTGTGAAATTGTACTGAAATGCGACAGTTTTGGTTTCTAAATTTAAAAAAAATCGAGATTTGAAATTTGGCGTAGGCATGTCTGTGTAAGCACACACTCAGGGTTTAACATTGACCATGATAAACACAGGCAAAATCAAACAGGCATACTGAAAGAGAGATGCATGTGCATACCGTTTAAAACATGAAGTGATCAACGTTCTGGCAACAAACGATGAGACAGCAATTTCAGTTAAGGCAAGTTAAGTACAGTGTTACAAAGACAACATGTGAATGACGCAAGCTGAAGTTTGTAAACATTATAAATTATTGTAGATAATTATGACAGTCATAAAACAAAACCATAACCAACTACATTTTAAAAAAAAATAATGTTAACATTTCTAGAGTATTAATTGTTATAGTGTGTGAATGTTTAAGTGTGTGTGTGTATGTGTGCTTTTGTGTGTTTGAGTAGGTGTAGGAGTAAGAGTGAACGTTTTAAAATCATTGAACAAATGAATAGACTTTAACTGAAAGAGCTGTAAGTTACGGAGATCAGTTATATAAACTATAATTAGTATAATTGACTGTTCATGTTTATTTATTTTAACCCCCCAAAATAAAAATTATATATATATAATTATTGGGCAGGATTGTTGTCTGTGGGTCTACGTGTTTGTCTCTGTTTATATAATTATAACTATAAACACAACTGCTGCCCTGACAAGGTTGAAGCCCATTTGGAAAGTCAAGACCATCAGTCTACATTTCAAGGTAAGGCTGCTTGCACTCCCTTGTCATGTCCATTTTCCAATACGCTTGCGAAACATGGACCCTCACTGCAGATCTGCAACGAAGAATACAAAGCATGAAGATGAGGTGCTACAGAAGACTTCTGGGCATTTCCTATACCCAGCACATCACCAGCGACGACGTGGGACAGACCATCACACAAGCCAATGACACAATGACATGCTCACAGTGGTGAAGAAACGGAAACTCCGATGGTATGTCCACGTCACCAGAGCATCGGGCCTTGCAAAAACCACCCTGCAAGGAGGCAGAAGAAGAGGGAGACAGAAAAAGAGATGGGAGAAAAACATTCGAGAATGGACTGGCTTGACACTGAGCGAAGCCGTGAGGGTTGCTGAGAACAGAGAAAGATGGAGTACACTGGTTAAACGATCATCTGTGGTGGCCCAACGAGCTTTGAGTTACGGCATAGGATAGGATAGCACAGGGTAGGATAATTACCTATAATTTTCTTTGTTTTTGGCAGGTTTGCAGCGTGGGTGACTGACGGCAAAGGGACAGCAGTGCTGTGTTGCTCTTGTGGCTCCCCGCTCCTGTGCAGTCAATGCTGTGGCTTTGGTTCTGGCTCCGACTGTACCCAATCCCCAACCACCGTCACCACCACCAAAGTAGCAAAATACACCGGCGACATTTCCAACGCCGCTTCCACTACTGGTACCATCAAGCCTAGAGCTCCCCGAAAAAGATGTAAGACTAAAATAGCGAGAAATTGTGGACCAAACGCCTCATCAAACGTTGAAGGACACACCACCAGTTTCACTAGTGACACCGGTAACAAAACCATCAGTTGCGGAGACGCCAGTAACCCTGACAACAGCTACAAGAGGACCGGTAACAACGGCAGTTGCAGTGACCCTATCTTTAGATGCAGCGACCCCCAGGCTGATGGCGGTGGTGGCGACCCCAGTTTTTTCCGAAGTTCCATGGGTGACCCTGATTACGAAGATGCGGACACAGAACCGAGTAAAACCAAGGCGAAAAACACCCGTTCCAAAAACTCCCGCCGTTGGAACACCAGTTTCGGATACACCGGCTACGTCGACACCGACCATCTCACTGCTAAGGGGAGAGAGGCGGTGTCTCCGGTTGATTGTTATAGTGGCACAAACACGGAGGACATTCACGATGAAGAGCTGACCTTGACCTTTGAACCCCACACCCGTGGCTTGACGCACCGAGCAAAACAGAATCCCAGAGTGAAGGAAGAGGAAGGTGGTGACAAGATGGATGATGACATGAAAGAGGATTGCGAGGATGACGATGACGATGATGGTGGTGGTGGTGGTGGTGGTGATAATGCTAACAAGATGTCTGCCGACAGCATCATGTTACCGTGTCCCCAGATTTACCAGCAGGCATTTCCCAATCGCCGTATCGGCAGTCTTCATCGCAAAGGTGAGCACCAGGTTAGTCGTCAACGAGCGAGGCCTGCTGTAAAACCACCGCAAGGCGCTTCCTCTGCATCCGGTGAGGCAGGGACGGAGGACGTTTGCACGAATTGCGGAGCAGAGAGAGGAAGCTGCAAACAGCGGTGCATCTCGAAGGTTTTGAAACGTTTCATTTTACATCAATAATTTTTCAAAAAATAAAATAATAATAATTATTATTATTTTTAAATTACTTTTATAGTGTGCGTTTTTTCAGCTCAAGAGCTGTTCAAGGCGCTGGCTGGTACAGGATCTAACTCAAACTGCCCCAGGCACACACTTGCAGCATTGGGCGCACAGTGTGACGCCCTGACAACTGAGCAAGATCCTGGGCGACTTGGGATGGGGTTTTCACTGATTTCTCTCCTGTTTTCACTGATTTCTCTCCTGTTTTCACTGATTTCTCTCCTGTTTTCACTGATTTCTCTCCTGTTTTCACATGATTTGTCTCCTGTTTTCACATGATTTCTCTCCTGTTTTCACTGATTTCTCTCCTGTTTTCACCCGATTTCTCTCCTGTTTTCACTTATTTCTCTCCTGTTGTCGCTGATTTCTCTCCTGTTTTCACCCGATTTCTCTCCTGTTTTCACTGTCTCACCCGATTTCTCTCCTGTTTTCACTGATTTCTCTCCTGTTTTCACTGATTTCTCTCCTGTTTTCACCCGATTTCTCTCCTGTTTTCACTGATTTCTCTCCTGTTTTCACTGATTTCTCTCCTGTTTTCACCCAATTTCTCACAAACCTTGTTTTCACCGATTTCTCACAAAACCTTACTTTCAAGTGATTTCTCTCACAACTGTTTTCACCGATTTCTCACAACACACACAAAAAACACCCACTGGTTTCCACCTATTTCTCACACAAAAAAAGTCTTGGTTCCTCGCCTCTCACCTTTCACCTATTTCTCAAACCTGTTCTGCCAAAGGTGTGCCACCTGTGCGGCAAGACAGTGAAGGATTTGACCATACACCTGCGTAAGCACGTGGAGGCCCCGCGCTACGCCTGCCCTCACTGTCCCAGAGTGTTCCTTCTGGCCAGTTACCTGGAGAGGCACAAGCTGTTTCACACCCGCGAAAAGCCCTTCTGCTGCGAGGTAAGTGTACAGTGCTACCTTGTTTATGTATAGTAGATCTGGAAATGCATTGCTGTTGGCGTTCTTACCCCCGTTGGGGTGCCGGGGGTTTCAGTATAAATAGTATCCCCACTTTCTGGAAATTTAGTGCTTTAAATCCCCACTGTCGCTGTCTTTCTCATTTGCTCTTTCTCATTCCTGCTCTGTTCTATCAATCTGCTATACTATTGTCTTCTTCGCTAGACCAGTTTCCTACCTTTTTTCTTGAAAACTCTTCCGGGACAAGACTCCTTGTTTGTGTATGAGGTCTGTTGGATCAGCTTGGGAATATTGGACGCTTTCTGCCAGGTGGTCACTAAGGCTTCCTATGATGTTATTATTTAGCAATATAGGCATTTTATATGTATGTGTTTTGTTGATAATTTATAATGATGTTTGTATTCTATTTTGTTTTTGTAAACGGGGGTTCGATAAGTTGGGGTGAAGCCTCAGCCGTCCCCTGCGTGGGATGTCTTTATTGTAAAGTGACTGGCTGGTGGAGAGCTTTCGGTTTTCCCACTAGGGTTGTTTCAGCAGATCTTTTATGCGAATCGGGGGTTGTCCGGTCCTGATTTGGCTCGGAAGAGTCCGCTGGACCTAAAGCAATAATCATGTAATGTAATGTTGGCGTTCTTGTATAGCGCTTTATCTAGAGCTGATGCTGCTCAAGGCGCTAGCTGGCCGATGCAGGGTCTACTAACTCAAGCCGCTCGAGACGCCAACTTGCTGCCTTTGGGCGCACGGTCTGGCGCCCTAGACGACTGAGCACAATCTTAGGCGGACCGGGGATAGGGGGTGAATGGAAAACTGTACACTGAAACAACCATCAGACTAATAGCAACATTAAGATGGCCAGGGCTCAGGGCCAGTGTCTATGTCCCGGGTCACAGGGAGTCGAACCCGCAACCATTGTAACACGAGCTCGCCACTCTACCAATTGAGCTATACCATGTCCCCAATATAACCAAAAAAAAATCTTTAACCTGTTCAGCCCCAGGCATAATAACGCCAAGATCTATTGCCCTTTTTGCCAGGGCGTTGTTGTTTTTTTGTTTGTTGTTGTGCGATTTAGGGTAAAAAGTCACACACAAACTTCGCCAAGTCTAATTAATGGAGGTCAAGATAGCTGATTAATTACATGTGGGTGTAGCGTTTAGTGGCCATCAACAAAGTGGCCCGTCAAAACGCTACGTCCCAGTCACTGACTTTAAACAAAAGGTAAAGGAAATCAAGCTGTGTTGACGGTTGCCTTGTACCTCTCACACCTCAGCCAGCTCTTCTCTTGACAACACTGCCTCTAGGCACTGTAGTTCGCTTTATGGCGTTGTGTGACCTATCTCCACCATTCATCACTCACTCTCACTGTGTAGATGTTACTTGACTCCCATCATTCTCTGTGTCTGCTGTGTCGACTGTCACCTTACCATGCTCGTTGAGAACGCAAAGAAAATCGGACCCCCCAAAAAGTTATTAATAGCTTGGAGGCGCAAGCCTTTTCAGCCATTTCGCGTTCATTGACTGCAAAACGGTGTTTACGGCTCTACTGGTGTTTATGGCTCTACTATTGTTTAGGGTTCTACTAGTGTTTAGGGCTCTGCTAGTGTTTACGGCTCTACTGGTGTTTACGGCTCTACTATTGTTTAGGGTTCTACTAGTGTTTACGGCTCTGCTAGTGTTTACGGTGGTGTTTATGGCTCTACTAGTGTTTACTGCTCTACTGGTGTTTATGGCTGTACTTGTGTTTACGGCTTTACTAGTGTTTCCTATCCTATCCTATCCTGTCCCATAACCCGAAGGTCGTAGGGGCACCACAGATGATCGCTTAACCAGCATACTCCATCTTTCTCTGTCCTCAGCAGCCCTCATGGCTTCGCTCAGTGTCAAACCAGTCCATTCTCGAATGTTGTCCTCCCACCTCTTTTTCGGTCTCCCCCTTCTTCTACCTCCTTGCACTGTGCCTTGCAGAATGGTCTTTGCAAGGCCTGATGATCTGGTGACGTGGCCATACCATCGGAGTTTCCGTTTCTTCACCACTGTGAGCAGGTCATCGTGTTGTCCAATGGCTTGTGTGATGGTCTGTCGGACTTCAACGTTGGTGATGTGTTGGGTATAGGAAATGCACAGAAGTCTTCTGTAGCACCTCATCTCCATGCTTTGTATTCTTCGTTGGAGATCTGCTGTGAGGGTCCATGCTTCGCAAGCATATAGGAAGATGGAGATGACCAGAGATCGCAGCAGTCTTACTTTGGAATGTAGACTGATGGTTCTGTCTTTCCAAATGGGCTTCAACCTTGTCAGGGCAGCAGTTGTTTGTGCGATCCTGGAGAGGACTTCCTGTCGAGACCCATTGTCTGACACAATGGCTCCTAAATATTTGAAGCTGTGCACTGTGTTGAGGGATTGGCCTTGTACTTTGATGTCCGTGTTGATGCCATTGGTGTTGTTGGTCATCATTTTGGTCTTCTCTGCACTTATTTCCATTCCATAAGCTCTGGAGGTGGTGTCAAGCCTCTGTACAAGCTGTTCAAGTTCTTGTTCCTCTCCAGCCAATCCATCAATATCATCCGCAAAACGAAGATTGGAGATTGCTCTGCCCCCTATGCTGACTGTGCCTTCGTGATCTGCAAGAGCATCTGACATGATGCGCTCTAGGAAGATGTTGAAGAGTGTTGGAGAGAGTAGGCATCCTTGACGCACACCGATTGTTGTTCTGAACCAGTTCCCGATGACGCTGTTATGGAGGACTGCACTGGTAGCCTTGTCATACAGGCTTTTGATGACTTCTATGATTTTAGGGCTGATGTTGTACACTTTCATGGTTGCCCATAGAGCTGCATGCCAGACTCGGTCAAATGCCTTCTTGAAGTCTATGAACACATGATATAGATGTTGTTGGTGCTGTAGGTATTTCTCACAGATTATTCTGAGGTTGAAAATCTGTTCAGTGGTACTTCGCCCTGCTACTAGTGTTTACGGCTCTATTATTGTTTACAGCTCTACTAGTGCTTACTGCTCTACTAATGCTTACGGCTCTACGGGTGTTTATGGCTCTACTGGTGTTTATGGCTCTATTAATGTTTACTGCTATACTAATGTTTACAGCTCTACTGGTGTTTATGGTTCTACTTGTGTTTACGGCTTTACTAGTGTTTACGGCTCTATTAGTGTTTACAGCTCTACTAGTGCTTACTGCTGTACTAATGCTTACGGCTCTACGGGTGTTTATAGCTCTACTGGTGTTTACGGCTCTATTAATGTTTACTGCTATACTAATGTTTGCGTCTACTGGTGTTTACGGCGCTACTAGTGTTTACGACAGCTAGTGGTGAAAACCACAGGGTTTCCCAAGAAGGAATATGGTTGGAGTTATTGAACGTAGATTCTCGGCATTAAACATACTTTTGGAGATTTTCCATGAAGAATTCTAAAACTAGGATGACCAAACATTTGGTCGCTACCACCGAACTAGTAATGATGATGCTGACTGAATACTCGGTCGCAAGCACCAAACGGGTTAAAGGGGATCACGCCTTTTTTTTTTTTTTTTTTTTTTTTTTTTTTTAAAGCAAATGTAACCTTAGTAACAAGTTGGCATCAACACACGTCACTTTGTAAGATTCACCTTGTGATGTAAAGTTCAGAAATAATTGCCGTAAATGAGGACGCTACGTCACCTTGTATATTTGCATCTTGTTGGACGAGAAAAAAATTATATTAGGCATAGGTTGGGTTTGGGTGCGCTACAGGCTGCCACCACGCCTTCCCCATGGGAGTCTGGCCCAGAATCTCCCGATGATAAAGGGACTTTAAAGTGTCAACAAATACAAAAAATAAAATTTAAAAAAAACCGCTCTCCATCCTCTCCCTCCCCACAGGCACATGTACCAATAAGCAAACAAAGCCCAAAGGTGGGTGGAGTGTTGGGGTACGGGTGTTAGGATGGGGCTTTCCCCAAAAGGGAAGACTGCATTGCTTTTCCCAGATCCAATTATTGTCCCCCTGCACAGAATAGCTGCTCAGTGGTGCTGGAGGAGCTAGCCGCCCGAGGCGCCCAACTTGCAGGCTCACGGGCACATCGTCTTGCGCCAAGACCACTGAACACATGGCGAGACGGGAGTATAGGGAGAGGAAAGATGGCCCCCCTTTGTGCTTTGCTGGGTGCGATTGCATAGCCGGTACTCACCCTGTTGATGGCCGACATGAAGTCAAGTCGGGGTTCTGTTCTTTGGCCAGTGCCTTTGAGCCGTTTTTGTCAGTGGGTAAGCTCACTATGTAAGACCTAGCTTCTTGTTTGGTGTTGCAGCATGTGGCGCTGTTAAAATGGTTGTGGATATGGTGGCAGAGAAGGGAAGAGAGTCATTCATTCGCACACGCACAAGTAGTTTCTTTCATTTTCCGCAAAAGACCAGGCGTTGTGATTAAGTTCAGGGACGTTTTGAATTTTATTTAGGCAGAACTGATAGGCGGAGAGATGACCCGGCTCAGTGTGAAACAGGTCCGAGAATACACAAGCTTCAACTTGAAAAGTTGAATCACAGATAGAGTACAATATTGTCTGTCATTGTATATAATTATGACCAATACTGGCTGACTGACTTAACAGCTGACTTGACCTTAGGCTTCAGCTGCATCATTACCTATACCAGGGCTAATGAGAGAATGGCCACTCCCTGCAAACAGTGTCTATCAACATCAGAATTATGTAAAAAAAAAAAATCTATTTGCTGCACAATTATCGAAAGTACAAAATCACGTGTGTGTGTGTGTGTGTGTGTGACGTTAGTCCGTAGAAATGACCTAAGTTCAGCGTATCAGAAATTAACAATATAATTTTTAATTAAGAAATATCACATATGTTTTGCATTCTATCAGTAGCTTGAAAACTAATCAGTAGTTATACTTGGAGAAAGCAATTATGTAAAAAAAAAAAAGCTTGCTAATACAGGGGTAAAGAAATGTAATGTAAAGAAGTAGAGTTATACATTGAAATTTGATATTGTGTTTGATAATAGATAAACAATGAAATGTATCAACACAATCACTGGGCTACGTTGCTGTGTTGACAATTTAACGTTATTTGTCAGGCCACAAGGCCCACAACAAAGCGAGTTCACAGTTACAAAGCTGACATCACAAACGTTAAACATTCAAAGCATATGCAAAGCAAGGCAATAGCAAAATTTCACAACAATAAGTAAGGAATATATTACTCAGGACTGAGTGCCAAACGTTAGTAAAAAAAACACATTTCAAAACGGCCAAAAGCAGCCAAACTACAGTCCAGAAAAAAGCCACAAACAAACGTAACTACAAAGCAATACCGCAATGCAGCAATGGCAAACATAAATTTTTGTTAAAATCCCTTCCAACTTGTGTTATTGAGAAGTAAAGACATTTTAAACACACGGAGTTGTCTAAAAGTATTTTTTCTGTATGTACTGTGTACGTAGATCAGAGTACTTAGGACAAACAAGCAAGAAATGTATTTCACTCTCAGGCACACCTTCACAAAACGGACCAAAAATGTTTGGAACCTTACTTTGCTGGGTGTTGGCAGGTGTGCGGTACGCAGTACGCCGAGACCTTACTTTGCTGTGTGTTGGCAGGTGTGCAGTACGCCGAGACCTTACTTTGCTGTGTGTTGGCAGGTGTGCAGTACGCAGTACGCCGAGATCTTACTTTGCTGTGTGTTGGCAGGTGTGCGGTACGCAGTACGCCGAGACCTTACTTTGCTGTGTGTTGGCAGGTGTGCAGTACGCCGAGACCTTACTTTGCTGTGTGTTGGCAGGTGTGCAGTACGCAGTACGCCGAGATCTTACTTTGCTGTGTGTTGGCAGGTGTGCGGTACGCAGTACGCCGAGACCTTACTTTGCTGTGTGTTGGCAGGTGTGCGGTAAGCTGTACGCCGAAACCTTAATTTTGCTGTGTGTTGGCAGGTGTGCGGTACGCAGTACGCCGAGACCTTACTTTGCTGTGTGTTGGCAGGTGTGCGGTACGCAGTACGCCGAAACCTTAATTTTGCTGTGTGTTGGCAGGTGTGCGGTACACAGTACGCCCAGACCTTACTTTGCTGTGTGTTGGCAGGTGTGCGGTACTCAGTACGCCGAGACCTTACTTTGCTGTGTGTTGGCAGGTGTGCGGTACGCAGTACGCCGAAACCTTACTTTGCTGTGTGTTGGCAGGTGTGCGGTACGCCTTACGCCGACACCTTAATTTGCTGTGTGTTAGTAGGTGTGCGGTACGCAGTACGCCGAAACCTTACTTTGCTGTGTGTTGGCAGGTGTGCAGTACGCTGAGACCTTACTTTGCTGTGTGTTGGCAGGTGTGCGGTACGCAGTACGCCGAAACCTTACTTTGCTGTGTGTTGGCAGGTGTGCGGTACGCAGTACGCCGAGACCTTACTTTGCTGTGTGTTGGCAGGTGTGCGGTACGCAGTATGCCGAAACCTTACTTTGCTGTGTGTTGGCAGGTGTGCGGTACGCAGTACGCCGAAACCTTACTTTGCTGTGTGTTGGCAGGTGTGCGGTACGCAGTACGCCGAGACCTTACTTTGCTGTGTGTTGGCAGGTGTGCGGTACGCAGTATGCTGAGACCTTACTTTGCTGTGTGTTGGCAGGTGTGCGGTACGCAGTACGCCGAGACCTTACTTTGCTGTGTGTTGGCAGGTGTGCGGTATGCAGTACGCCGAGACCTTACTTTGCTGTGTGTTGGCAGGTGTGCGGTATGCAGTACACCTTAACCTTACTTTGCTGTTTGTTGGCAGGTGTGCGGTACGCAGTACGCCGAGAAAGGCAAGCTGACGGCCCACCTCCGAATCCACACCAACACCAAGCCCTTCGTCTGCTCCCTGTGTGGCTCCGCTTTCACCCGCGCTCGGGGACTGGCTGATCACACTCGAGTTCACACTGGTGTGTCACTTCATCATCATCATGAGGAGGAGGATTGATGATGATGAGGATGATGATGATGATGATGATGATGATGAGAAGGAGGATGATATAATGATGATGATTGATGGTGATGAGTGGTTGATGCGCGTTGAGCTAATTTTAGGAAGTGCACTTTATAAAATGTAGGTATTGCTAATTAACGTTGTTATGGTATTAGTAGTAGTGATGATGCTGATGACAGCTGTAGTGGCGGTAATAATATTAGTAGTGTTGGTGATGATAATGCTATTGATGATGATGACCATGATGGTGTTGAGGAATAACAATCGATGATATTGGTGATGATTATTGATGGTGCTGATGATTGCCATTGGTTTTGATGATGACGACGATGACAGTGGTGGTGGGAGTAATAATATTAATGATGATGATGATGTTGATGATGATAACGAGGATGATGAAAGAGGAGAAAGAGGATGCTTTTATGTTACTTTCAAATGCATTGATTATGAAGATGACTGTGATTAAGATTATGTGCAATCAATCACTATTGTTTTGTGAGCGTGAGATAATGTCCGCTATATAAAATCAACATATTTAAAAAATTATAAATAACTAAATATTTTATTAAAATGAATTTTTTGTTTTGATGATGGGGAGGATGACTTTTTAAAATGTTATTTTCAAATTGTTTGTGACGTTTTAATATACTTTATTAAAATCAATACTGTAACGTTAAACTATAATCGTAAATCTTTTAAATAAATTAACAATAAAAACAATATTGCTGTCTCAGGTGAGAAACCTTACGAGTGTCAAGTGTGCGGACGGAAGTTTGCCTCGTCCGGTAACCTCGCCGCTCATCGTCGCAAGGTCCACAAGCTTCAGCCCATGACGCCCAAGAACACCCAGAAGCTGGCTTTCTTTCCTACTGCCGCCATCTCAACTGATGTCACCAAGATATAGCCAACATCACCACTGTTTCAAAGTCCATCACCCTCACCGATAGCACCCAGAAGTGGGTCTCCTTTCTCAAGGCGGCTGTCTCCACAGAATGTCACCAAGATAACATCACCACTGTCGCAAAGTCCATGAACTGTTCTCGCCTACGGCATCACCACACAACATAGAAGCTGCCTTTCTTTTAAAAAGGCGGCCCTCTCCATGAGATGTGACCAGTAGAGGAAATCATTAAAAGCCAAGTTAAGTCGACTTTCTCAGCTAAGCAATGGTTTATGCCAAGGGGGTACCAGTCTTAAAGTTGAGCAAGAAATCTTATGCTTAGCGGAGTTAAGTTCGCTCATGCACACGGAGAGTTCAAACTTAAGCTTGGTAAGCGAACTTAAGCTTAAGTTGCCCTTTAAGATTCTTCATGCACACGGGCCCAGGACATAAAGGCAAGATCCCAAACACTCTACTGAAGCTTTTCAGATTTTGAGGGCAGGTCAGCCAGGCTAGCTATAAATAGCTTTTGCCGATGCTTCCTTTCACTAGAAAAGGGGGTGCAGGCAAGCTATAAATAGCCTGCAGCATTTAAAACGCGGAGGCACTAAACAGTTCTGCTCACATAGGAATTTAGCTGCCGCCAACCGTGTAAGGTTTCTTTCAACATGGGGAGGGATACTTACTCAAAAAGGCCTCTTGTTTCCCAGGATGTAAGCAAGGTCACCGCCGTCGCAAAGTCCACAAACTCTTGCTCATGGTTCCCACAACCAAACACGCGCAGGAGTTGGCTTTGTGAGAGGATTGCTGAGCTGTAACAATTGTAGTAGTCACATACTTATTGTCCTTTACATAGTTGTTGCCCTCAGAGGTGCCAACCAGTACGGTTTGACCGTATTTAATTCCGGCAAAGTAAATTAAATGCGGAAATACGGTAGCTTTTATAAAAATACGGAGGAGAAGTTGCCGATTGTTTATCTTTGCCAGCGGTGCTTCTGTACTGGTTTCTTGTCTCAGAATAGTACTCCTGCACTCACTGAATGTTGCGGTGTGCCTGAGGTATTTTCCTACACACTTTTCGATTCATGACTGTACCCTAATCAATTACATGATGAAAGCCAAATCAAGCACGCACTTTGTTCTTATCCAACCACTAGACCCGAATCAAACACGTGACCCATTTGTCCAATGAATACATGTACACTCATCCTTAGCCTTTCGGGATGAAGACTATTATAGAGGGTACAGGTCTATTTTTAGACTGACGTCAAATGGGGTTAGGGTAGGATTGGGTTAGGAGTACCCTATCCTACCCAATCCTACCCTACCCTGTCATAACTCTACCCTACCCTACCCTAACCCTAGTATAAAAATAGACCTGTACGAGTTCCATCCATAATAGTCTTCACCGCCTTTCGGAGTGTTTCAAAATCACAAAAATGGCAGGATGTGGTAGACTTAGAAAATGAAAAGCTGCTAAGTCTGATGACGAAGCCGATTCCTCACCAAAGAAAACAAAGCCTGCAACTAAACGACTGCAAGATTTTCTGCATTCATACACAGAAGCACATCCATGCATCATTGCGTCGAAACTGTCAACAAAGTACGCCTGCTATACTGTCCATGGCTTCGATTCTTTGATAAGTCATGGTGTCTTAGACGATTTTGCCATCTGCTAGACACAAAGCTTACTTACTGTCCAAGATCATGCTGAGGATTCTCCTGATCCCTGTGTCCAACTGTTCATGTGAAAGGGTCTTTTCTCTGATTATAAAAAATAAAACTGACTGAGGGACTATTGGAAGTAAGACACTGAATGTCGAGCTGCAGTTCAAATCAAGAAACCCTAATATTGACTGCTACAAAACAAAACTCTCTCCAACACTTCTGAAAAAGTGCAGAAAGGTAACTGCTAAGTCCTTGAAACAATAGAACTGTTTGGTTGCTGACATTGCTTTTATTGGAAAGACTATCGGTATCATTCATTTTAGGTTAAACAAGTGAAGTGTTCAAAAAGCTGATTTTCATGGTGATTTTAGAGGACTGAAAATAGTCTGCTGTTTCAGAGGTAAACCTGTCGTTACTTTATAGTGTCATAGGTTGGGTTTTGCGAGGAAAAAAAAATACTGACAATTGTAGCAAAATACTGACAAACGGGTCCGGAAATACTGACAAGAAGATTAGGGGGTTGGCACCTCTGTGCCCTTTACAAAGTTGTTGCCCTTTCCTTTTATTCTTTGGGATTCTTTTTGGATTTTATTATGAGTATTTTTTTTTAAATATAAAAATACTTTAAAACAGTCAGAGGAGAGGTGTGGTTGGGTGGGTGGGATTCAGAACGAGACAACTATCGGCCCGTTGAAAGCCATATCTCAATACTGACACAACTAGTTTTGACAACACTTCCTTTTTAAGTTTGATTTGTTCCACGTTCTTAAACTTTAAAGTATGTTTGCTTTGTAGAGTGCAGTGAGCCTGAGCCTAGCTTGGGAAACTGCGCTATACAAATTCATTCATAGTATTATAATAATTATTAATTAGTAGTCCAGTCGTCATTACGTTGGTCAGTGACTCAGTCAGTCTGTTCATCGCTACGAATTTAATGTTTTTGTTCAAAACACACTCTTTGCCATATCTCAAGATTAACTAATCCCATATTCATCATTTCTGGTTTTCATGTTTGTTCATGTTTTCCTTTTTCCCCCGTTGGGGTGCCGGAGGTTTCAGTATAAATAGTATCCCCACTTTCTGGAAATTTAGTGCTTTAAATTCCTACTGTCGCTGTCTTTCTCCTTTGTTTTTTCTCATTCCTGCTCTGTTCTATCAATCTGCTGTACTATCTTCTTCTTCGCTAGACCAGCCACCTTGGCCCTGATTTGGCTCGGAAGAGTCCGCTGGACCTAAAGCAATAATCATGTAATGACCAGTCACCAACCTTTTTTCTTGAAAACTCTTCCGGGACAAGACTCCTTATTTGTGTGTGAGGTCTGTTGGATCAGCTTGGGAATATTGGACGCTTTCTGCCAGGTGGTCACTAGGGCTTCCTATGATGTTATTATTTAGCAATGTATGCATTTTATATGTATGTGTTTTGTTGATAATTTATAATGATGTTTGTATTCTATTTTGTTTTTGTAAAGGGGGGTTCTATAAATTAGAGTATAGTCTCAGCGTCTTTATTGTAAAATGACTGGCTGGTGGAGAGCATTCAGTTTAACCACTAGAGTTGTTTCAACTAAGGTTGTTTCGGCAGATCTTTTATACGGATCAGGAGCGAGTCCTCTTTCAGCCAAGTTGTGGTCTTGATTTTGTGGTCCTGATTCGGCTCTTTGCAGTCCGCTGGACCCTGTAAGCAATGAATAACTATTTTGTTTTTGTAAACGGGAGTTCCATAAATTAGAGTATAGCCTCAGTGTCTCCTGCGTGGGATGTTTTTATAGTAAAGTGACCCACTGGTGGAGTGCCTTCAATTCAGTGTTACCACTAGGGTTGTTTCGGCAGATCTTTTATGTGGTCCGAGGTGAGTCCTCTTTCAGCCAAGTTGTGGTTTTGATTTTGTGATCCTGATTCGGCTCTTTGCAGTCCGCTGGACCCTGTAAGCAATGAATAACTAACTAACCTATCAACCAGTGTGATAATTGTCTAGAGAAGATTCAGTCAACCAGAGTGGGATTGGTATAATTACCAAACTGTGTTCAGTTCCATTACCATGTGAAAAATGTACGGTTTGTGGTTGTCATAAAGTTATCAAAATGTATTTGTATATATATTTTTGTTTGTTTTTGTCTCGATTCCAAGATATATAAATTACGTATAATCTGATTTGGGCAATAAAATTATTTGACTTGATTTGTATTTATTTATATTGTTTGTTTAATTCAACACCTCCGTTGGGGTGCCGGGGGTTTCAGTATAAATAGTATCCCCACTTTCTGGAAATTTAGTTCCCCCTGTTGCTGTCTTTCTTATTTGCTCTTTCTCATTCCTGCTCTGTTCTATCCATCTGCTATACTATCTTCTTCTTCGCTAGACCAGTCATCTACCTTTTTTCTTGAAAACTCTTCCAGGACAAGACTCCTTATTTGTGTATGAGGTCTGTTGGATCAGCTTGGGAATATTGGACGCTTTCTGCCAGGTGGTCACTAGGGCTTTCTATGATGTTATTATTTAGCAATGTAGGCATTTTATATGTATGTTTTGTTCATAATTTATAATGATGTTTGTATTCTATTTTGTTTCTGTAAACGGGGGTTCGATAAATTAGAGTACAGCCTCAGCGTCCCCTGCGTGGGATGTCTTTATTGTAAAGTGACTGGCTGGTGGAGAGTTTTCAGTTTTACCACTAGGGTTGTTTCAGCAGATCTTTTATGCGGATCGGGGGTTGTCCGGTCCTGATTTGGCTTGGAAGAGTCTGCTGGACTTAAAGCAATAATCATGTAATGTAATGTAATGTAATGTATAATTCAAATAATAGTAACAAAGGACACCATGTATTGGAACAAAATAATTTAAATGTTATAATCTCCCCTTCTTCAGTTCTTCAGATAGAAAGGTGACACTGATGCCGTCATTAGCATGACACAAAATAATAATGGAGCAATGTAAAATGTTTTGACGTAATAAAGTATTCTTCTCTTTCTTATTGTCTTTCTTCTTCTTCATTGCCTTCTTCTCCTTCTCTCTCTCTTTTTCTCTGCATTCTCTCTCTTTCTTTCTTTCTCTTTCTATCTCTCTCTCTCTCTCGCTATCAGTCTCCATCCCGTACGCATAGAAAAACAGAAATGCACAAAACACACCGAAACTCATATATACACAGAAATGCACGTAGTCATACACACAGAAACACACACCATCCCACACACTTTCTCATTGGTCAGATGGAATAAATAATCAAAGTTAGGTGGCAGATAGTCAATATCATTTGAAAACAAGTTTATTAAAAAACTAATAAAAGCAAGAAAAATAATCCAACAAGTTCAAGCCATGAAATGTTAAAATGTAGTCTTATATACTAATAATAATTACATTCATTATGCATATAACACATAAAGTGTTCATAATCATAATGTAAATATTGTGGAACACGTACAACAAACAAAACAAAACACGCACTTGTCAGGAGCTGACGCTCATATTATGGACAGCGTCACTTACAGGTCGACTGACTATATATAACCTTACTACAGGCTGATATAGCAGCCAAAGACAAATTGTTGAATATATTCAAGAGCTCTAATTTGTTCACACACACATAGTAAAATTTACGTCCCCGGACACATTAAGCGTATAGGGGACGGGTGAACCACCACTACTTTAAATACACACACATGCAATAGAGAGGATTTTATAGTTAATTCCCCTTGCAACAGGGAGCCAGTGCAGGTAGCGTAAAAGTGGAGGAGTACTACGTACGTTCTTGTCTCTAGTAACAAGGCCAGGCATGGTGTGTTGTGTACCAACAGTTTTGTTTACGTTCAACTTCAAGAGAAGTTGTTAGATCTTCCCTACCCCCCCCCCCCCCACCCCATTGTTGATGGCCAGGTAGCACGTACATTTGGTAGTGAACTGGTTTCATATGCCAAAGGTCGCGGGTTCGAACCCTGCATTGGGATGAACTTCCATGACTTAAGAACAAGACTTTACAGGTTGCACCAGACTGAAAAGGGCACCAGTCTGAAGTTCGACAAGGACAAACTGCAAGACCCGGAGGTGGCAGAAATATTCAAAGCCACAATTGGAGGGGAAATTTGCACCTCTGCTCATTTTGGGAGCTGGTGAAGCAGATGTCAACTCCGTGACCACCACCTTCTTCAACTCAGCTCTGACAGATGCCGCCACTGAGATCCTTGGCAAGCACCGCCAAAAGAAGACACCGTGGATCACACCTGAACTTTTGGACATGTGTGATAAACGAAGAGAGATGAAAAAGAAAAAGAACACATCACAGGGAGCTGATGCGTACCGAAAAATCAACAATGATATCCGAATAGGCATGCGCACAGCAAAGGAGAACTGGATATAGAAGTGCAATGTACTTTCATCAAATGTGAATAGGTTTTAAAAAGAAATGAGTGCTAACGACAGTATCATTTTATGGTTGCTTTCAGGTCAACGGAAAAGCGGGCATTGGACTCACGCTGCCGTTCTCCTATTGATTGAGGAGATAGGTAAAAAATACAGCTATTTAATAATTCAGCCGTAACAAAAGCGGAAGTCTGGCAAAAGATTGCCAAGACTGTGCAACAGAGCGGCAACCTGTGACAGGTCCAGACTGTGACAAGAGGGTGAATCTGAAAGATCAGTCAGTGTAATATGTTACTGTGTTACTTGTTTGACTGCACTTAACAAATTTAAATTATGGCAATAAACAAGATGGCTAGCCGTTCAAATGTATTTCCTGACAACAGCCCGACAACAGTAGTATAACCACTGAATGATTGGCCATGAGTTAAAGTGCAAACACATTGTTGTAAACACATTGCCGATAAACGATAAAACTTTTTTAAAATAAATTTTACGTGGAAATTAATGTATACTGTCAAATAATACATCTTGCCTGTTATGTCAGAGACAAAGGCAAATTGCTAAATGTTGACATTTCGGTATATTCAGGCCCTGATTGTTACTGATTGTATTTAACAGGTACAAATAAAATTCGCACAGCACATCCGAAGACTGGTGCAGGCCGCATCACCTGGGAGTTTTACTGTACGATGTGATTGATGACCAGTTATACCTGGACCCTAGTTGTGTCCCTAGCAAAGTCTGAGGATCAATTGGTGGTGGTAAGTGATACTTTTATATTCCTTTACAAAAAAAATTATATTAAATTTTATATAACACCTTGTATTGCACTTAAGCGTTATCAAAGAGCTGGACCTCTGTTTAAACTCTCATCCATAAGAGTAGGGTGTTGGAAAAACATGGCCCGAACAGGGCACGAACTCGGCTTTGAAAGCGAGCGTACTAACTGCGTTATTCACCCACCCAAAAATTCTTACTTTGTGTACAACATAAACAAGGTGCCATGGTAGTATTTTTTGTATATTAAGCGTGCCATACAGCAAGTCATTTGGTATGTTGGCCAGGTTTTGGTTTATTTGTTTACTTAATGTCTTTAAGTGTACAAAATTAGTTATAATAATAGTAGACTACTGCAGGGTTTTATATTTTTTGCAACTTTCTAAACTTTTATTTTTTGCATTTATTACCAATGAGAATTGAAAAATCTTGCCCAAGGATGTCGACCAATGCACTGACTGCCAACCTCGTAGAAGACTGCCCCGAAAATCTTGCAGGTTCTTCCTCTGGACCCATCTCCAGTAAAGACAGGGTTCCCCAAGTAATTCAGAATGTGCACAGTCACCATCTCCATCACCAATACCACAGACACCATCCAGCAGATCAAGAAAGAGAAGGAGAACAGAGGCAGAAGATAAAACACGAGATATCCTCAAGGAGCAGAATGACATTCTGAAAAATCTTTCTCAAGCCATGGAAAGGAAAAATGAACTATTTGTAGAATACATTACATTACATGATTGTTGCTTTAGGTCCAGCGGACATTACATTACATTATTATTGCTTTAGGTCCAGCGGACTCTTCCGAGCCAAATCAGGACCGAACAACCCCCGATCCGCATAAAAGATCTGCTGAAACGACCCTAGTGGTAAAACCGAAAGCTCTCCACCAGCCAGTCACTTTACAATAAAGTCAGTGGATTTTTTTTATATATGTATATATATATATATATATACCCCACTTGGAGGTTCTGGGGGTTTGAGTATAAATAGTATCCCAACTTTCTGGGAATTTAGTGCTTCAAATTTTCACTGTCGCTGTCT
Organism: Oncomelania hupensis; assembly: GCA_036898135.1. Classification (NCBI taxonomy): domain Eukaryota; kingdom Metazoa; phylum Mollusca; class Gastropoda; order Littorinimorpha; family Pomatiopsidae; genus Oncomelania; species Oncomelania hupensis. The sequence continues at coordinate 42,525,468 of CM072522.1, read as the reverse complement.
TTCTCCTTTGTTCTTTCTCATTCCTACTCTGTTCTATCAATCTACTAAACTATCTTCTTCTTCGCTAGACCACAGAATTAGTGATCTAATTCCGTGGCTAGACCAATCACCTACCTTTTTTCTTGAAAACTCTTCTGGGACCAAAACCACTCTTTTGTGTGTGAGATCTTTTGGATCAGTTTGGGAATATTGGACGCTTTCCGCCAAATGGTCACTGGGGCTTCCTATGATATTGTTATTATTTGGCATTTGACCAGTGACCAGTCAGTCACTTTACAATAAAGACATCCCATGCAGGAGACGCTGAGGCTATACTCTAATTTATTGAACCCCCGTTTACAAAAACAAAATATAATACTAACATCATTATAAAATATCAACAAAACACATAAATATAGATTGCCTACATTGCCAAATAAAAACATCATAGGAAGCCCCAGTGACCATTTGGCAGAAAGCGTCCAATATTCCCAAGCTGATCCAACAGACCTCACACACAAATGAGGAGTTTTGTCACAGAAGAGTTTTCAAGAAAAAAGGTAGGTGACTGGTCTAGAGAAGAAGAAGATAGTATAGTAGATTAATAGAACAGAATAGGAATGAGAAAGAACAAAGGAGAAAGACAGTGACAGTGGGAATTTAAAGCACTAAATTTCCAGAAAGTGGGAATACCATTTATGCTGAAACCCCCGGCACTCCCACAGGGGGTATAAACACACATATATATATAGTTTCAACATGTTCGAGTTCATTATGTTTATAAATTCTCGTTATAGCACAATTTTATAATATTAAAGATTAAATGAACTATAGTGCTTATTTAAAAGTTTTTTTGTTTGTGTATGTGGTAACTTAAAAGTCATAGTGCGACACCTTACATTTAAAGACATAAATGAGAAATACTCTTTCTCATGCTGTTTGCTACATATTTCAAGCACTTTATTCTTTAATTTCTTTGAATTTAATGTCTTGGGCTAATTGATAAGCTATCTCTGTTCGCTTATCTTGTGCACAATGTCCTGGTACATCATGTCGGAGATCATATTCATCTGGTTCATTTGGGAGGAAGATATCTTCCTCGTCTATGCCATGTTTGATGACAACAAAATTGTGCAATACGCATGTGGCATTGATGACTTCAGGGATGTAGTCAACCCTTTGCATATCTAGGTATTTCAGCTTCCTCCACTTTCCCTTCAGAAGTCCGATGGATCTCTCCACTTCAACCCTAGTGGAAGAATGGGCCTTATTATAGTTTTCCTGCACAGCATCTAGATGGCCATCATTTTTAAATGGAGTCATGAGATATTGCGAAAGGGGAAAGGCAGAGTCACCGAGCAGATGAAAGCGCCTACTGTCAAAAGATGCAGGGTCCTTGAGCTTGTCAAGTAATGGACAGCTTTGAAAGACTTCTGCATCATCACATGTACCCGGAAATCCTGTGAAAACATCCAGGAAAAGGAGATCTTTGGAACAGACAACCTGCAACTGCATACTAGATATTCCCTTTCGATTAATGTAAGCATCCCTGAACTCTGCTTGACCAGGAATCTGTATGTGGGTCCCATCTACAGCACCAACTACACCCGGAAAGTTGCATCTGAAACAAAACAGTAAGATACATTTTCTTATAAGCTTGTTGTTTTGAACATACTGTGACTATAATAAATAGGGTACAACTGTGGTTCTCTTTTCATTGAAAACGTCTGAATGTGTCTTGTCACTGAAATTGAAAACCTCTGAATGTGTCTTGTCACTGAAAACGTCTGAATGGATACCACACAGTTATTTGTTTTTGTGCTATCATTTATTATTCTATACCTATAAAGTACTATGTACACCACAGCTTTAACAGCAGTTGATCCTTTAAATACTACAGAATCTTTGAAAAACAGACTTCAACTTAGTTCAAGTATTTTGTAGACACTTTAAAAAAAGATTCCCATTTGCACTCACAACAAAATGTAATAATACTAATAATAGAATATATCGCTATTTGCCTTGTAGTAAGACAGAGAAAGATGGAGTACACTGGTTAAACCATCATCTGTGGTGCCCCAATGACTTCTGAGTTATGGGATAAGATAGAATAGGAAGACGTGTCTCTATAATGTACATGATATTAATTGAACAATACGAAACAATTGGAGAAATGCCTGTTTTCAGCCAGAATAATAATGCTGCTGGTTAAGTATAACTGTTCTGGTAAAAAAAAACTATCACTGGAGCAAAAGTATTTAAACAGTACCTTTCAGCAAACTGTTGTGAGAGCCTTTCCATTTCGGCTATAGTCTCGGGCCAGCGAATCCATTCATTCTGCCTGGTCACAAGGATCTGGCAGACATTATAGACCACGTACCAGAGTGTTTCTTTATTGAGCCCAAAACGGTCCGCAACACGTCTGTATACATAAACAAGACAAGAAAAGGTATGTACAGATTTCATTTATGACCATGCAGTGAATATGGCTTTCCCTGCACTGGATGATTATTCATAGGAAGCAAACAATAACATATGTACTTTTAATAAATTACAGTCAATGTGTTATGTAAAATAATAAGGAATGGAAGCAAAAGCAAGCTTATACCTGTAAGTCTCTGTATTGCCAAGATACCAGAGGGTAGCCAACACACTTTTTTCCAGGGATATTGTCCTCTCTTTGGGCATGCTTGGAGCAATCCACTGAAGCAACTCCTAACACATTGGGAAACATTTATTTATTTTCAAGAATGAAGATCTATAAACATTTATTTATTTTCAAGAATGCTTATGTAAGTGTGACTCTGTGGGTTCGGGCATTAACTAGAATAGATACAACGTTTCCCGGCATGTCGTAAGTGGCGACTAACAGGGGTGATGTTAGCACAACACCACTGGGTGAAAGTCTTCTACACAGAAGTCACCGGCCAGGGCGGAGGAACCTCACGTTACTACAAGTTCAACGACCACGTGCTCAGGGCCAAGGCGAGCCACACTGTATTCGTGGATTTCGGCTGTGGCCAACAGCCAGGAGAGGATTGGCCACCGCCAGGTCTTTTTTGCCCAAGACACACTACATGATGAAGCTATCCACTAATTCCATACCGGATCGGTCGTCACCCGGCACAAGGACCGCGCCTTCCGTTGGCCACCAGGACGGAGGTGTTAAGTATGCTACTGATGGACAAATTGGCAAGATCCGCACGAGAAACAACATCGTCATAGGAACCTGGAATGTCAGGACCCTAACTGCGGAAAGAAAATTAGAAGAACTGGCTCACGAGCTGGCCCACTATCGATGGAACGTTCTAGGTATCAGTGAACTGCGCTGGAAAGGCCTAGGTGTAGCAACGACCGACAAAGGCCACAAGCTCTATTTCAGCGGTAGAGATGACAGGCACAAACACAGCGTTGGATTCTTGGTCCACAAGAACATTCTAGCCACTGTCATGGGTTGCCGCCCAGTCTGCAGTAGACTCGTTACCATCCGTCTAAGAGCAGCCCCTTTCAACATCACCATCATCCAGGCCTATGCCCCAACATCAGACTATGAAAATCTACAGGCGGTCCTTGACCAAGTGCCGAAGAAGGACATAGTCATAGTGCAAGGTGACTGGAATGCCAAGGTTGGCCAAGATGCGCACCACAACTGGGGAGACACATGTATGTGGACCCCACTGCAACAACGAGACAAATGACAGGGGTCTGAGACTCTTGGAGTTTGCCAGATACAACATTCTGGTTGGCAAACACGCTTGATCTCCACAAAAACTCCAGACGATGGACATGGCACAGTCCCGGCGGGGAGCATCACAAGCAAATAGACTAATCATGGTCAAGAAACGCTTCAGATCAAGCATCAACATTGGCAGGACACGCACTTTTCCAGGAGCAGACATCGGAAGTGCCCACGATCTCGTGATGATGTCTTTCCGGCTCCACTTGAAGAGAGTAAATACAGCAAAGTGCACTAGACTGAAGTTCGACCTGGACAAACTGCAAGACCCGGAGGTGGCAGAACTATTTCAGGCCACAATTGGAGGGAAATTTGCACCACTGCTCATTTTGGGGGCTGGTGAAGTAGATGTCAACACCATGACCACCACCTTCAACTCAGCTGTGACAGATGCCGCCACTGAGATCCTTGGCAAGCACCGACCAAGAAGAAGCTGTGGATCACACCTGAACTTTTGGATCTATGTGATAAACGAAGAGAGATAAAAAAGAAAAAGAACACCTCACAGGGAGAAAAAGAAATGATAAAGATGATGATAAAAGAGATGAAAAAGAAGAACACCTCACATGGAGCTGATGTCTACCAAAAAATCAACAATGACATCCGAAAAGGCATGCGCACAGCAAAGGAGAACTGGATAGAAGATCAATGCCAGGAAATAGAGAACAGTCTGAACAAGAACAACAGCAAGAAGGCCTAACAGACTGTGAAGCGGCTGACAAGTGTTAAACAGCCCAAAGTCTCCACGATCCAAAGCAAGTCTGGCATATTGCCTTACAGAAGAACAACTTCTTCCCGGAGAATTGGGAGGATTTCTTCTTCTTCTCTGTTCTCGGGACATGCTAGAACTGATGGGTCTCCATTTGGTGTATGATTGTAAAGGTCAGAGCAGTACTCTGTCCAAGACTTCTTGTTCTTCTGTATGCCAGACTTCCTTTGGATCGTGGAGACTTTGGGCTGTTTAACACTTGTCAGCTGCTTCACAGTCTGGTAGGCCTTCTTGCTGTTGTTCTTGCTCAGACTGTTCTCTATTTCCTGGCATTGATCTTCTAATGTTCTATCCAGTTCTCCTTTGCTGTGCGCGTGCATTTTCGGATGTCATTGTTAATTTTTTGGTAGACGTCAGCTCCCTGTGAGGTGTTCTTTTTCTTTTTTATCTCTCTTCGTTTATCACACAGATTCAAAAGTTCAGGTGTGATCCACGGCTTCTTCTTTGGTAGGTGCTTGCCAAGGATCTCAGTGGCGGCATCTGTCACAGCTGAGTTGAAGGTGGTGGTCATGGTGTTGACATCTACTTCACCAGCCCCCAAAATGAGCAGTGGTGCAAATTTCCCTCCAATTGTGGCCTGAAATAGTTCTGCCACCTCCGGGTCTTGCAGTTTGTCCAGGTCGAACTTCAGTCTAGTGCACTTTGCTGTATTTACTCTCTTCAAGTGGAGCCGGAAAGACATCATCACGAGATCGTGGGCACTTCCAATGTCTGCTCCTGGAAAAGTGCGTGTCCTGCCAATGTTGATGCTTGATCTGAAGCGTTTCTTGACCATGATGTAGTCTATTTGGTTGTGATGCTCCCCGCCGGGACTGTGCCATGTCCATCGTCTGGAGTTTTTGTGGAGATCAAGCGTGTTTGCCAGTACCAGAATATTGTATTTGGCAAACTCCAAGAGTCTCAGACCCCTGTCATTTGTCTCGTTGTTGCAGTGGGGTCCACATACATGTGTCTCCCCAGTTGTGCGCATCTTGGCCAACCTTGGCATTCCAGTCGCCTTGCACTATGACTTGTCCTTCTTCGGCACTTGGTCAAGGACCGCCTGTAGATTTTCATAAAAATCCTCCACTTCGCTGTCGTCATAGTCTGATGTTGGGGCATAGGCCTGGATGATGGTGATGTTGAAAGGATGCTGCTCTCAGGCGGATGGTAATGAGTCTACTGGAGACTGGGCGGCAACCCATGACAGTGTCTAGAATGTTCTTGTGGACCAAGAATCCAACGCCGTGTTCGTGCCTGTCATCTCTACCACTGAAATAGAGCTTGTGACCTTTGTCAGTCGTTGTTTCACCTAGGCCTTTCCAGCGCAGTTCGCTGATCTGCCTAGAACGTTCCATCGATAGTGGTCCAACTCGTGGGCCAGTTCTTCTAATTTTCCTTCCGCAGTTAAGTGTCCTGACATTCCAGGTTCCTATGACGATGTTTCTCGTGCGGATCTTGCTAAATTGTCCATCAACATACTTAACACCTCCGTCCTGGTGGCCAACGAAAGGCGTGGTCCTTGTGCCGGGCGACGACCGATCCGGAATGGAATTAGTGGATTGTGTCATCATGTAGTGTGTCTTGGGCAAAAAAGACCTGGCGGTGCCCAATCCTCTCCAGGCTGTTGGCCACAGCCGAAATCCACAAATACAGTGTGGCTCGCCTGGGCCCTGAGCACGTGGTCGTTGAACCTGTAGTAACGTGAGGTTCCTCTGCCCTGGCCGGTGACTTCTGTGTAGAAGACTTTCGCCCAGTGATGCCGTGCTAACATCACCCCTGTTAGTCGCCTCTTACGACACGCCGGGATATAAGTAAGTGTGACTTTATACAACCTGAAAGCTATTTATTTTTCTGAGTAATGCTACTTAACTAAGCAATGATCTTAACTCCTACAGTCCTCATTAAATTGGGTCTATCTACCTAACTCAGTGTTGTAACTTGTATTAAATTGCTCAGCTCTTGAGCCATTACAACCATCATCACAATTTGTTTAAACATATATATTTCAGTAAAATTGCACAGGTAGCCTACATTACTAGGTACCGTCATTAATAAATTAGAAGTTTTGGTATATTATATGCTTCATGAAGTACAGTTATTTAGTAAGGATGCTTCAACTGTCATGCTTCATCAAGTACAGTTAATTAGTACATTCTTACAAGTGCATGTTGTTGGGGAGGGGGAAGAGTGCAGGTGATTCAATACAGACTGAGCTGTATCCAGATTAAACATTTTGGCTATTAGTATTAATGAGATCAAATAATAGTCTAAACTGGTTCATCGAATATTAAATACCACTGCTGTAAAATAGTTGACCTACCTCATACGCATCAGTGTTCATTCGGAAGTGTTCCCGAAACTGCACATTGCTGTATTTTGGAACTGTCTCCTCCACATAATTTTCCACGTAAACAGATGGATTTCGATCTTCTGCATCTACTAACACCCCTAAACCTTGCGTCAGTAAAGATGCTGATGATGCAACAACATGAGCTATAACACAGGTCACAACATCATCTTCCATATCGTCTACAAAAGGACAATACGTTTCAAGGTCGCTCATTTTGCTTTCGCTGTGCTGGCCCGCTACACGAAGTTTTGTCTAACCAACGCGCTACAAGGGAAGCTATCCATTTCGTCATAAACAAGGGATAGCACTGCCATGAAAAAGTTCGACAAAATGGCGGAAGTTGCAACTTCGTCCAAAACTTCAGTAGTTTGGAACCCTCCAGGTATTGTGTATATATGCGTGAAACATAATGATATTTGGATGCAGAAAATAGTCTATAAATGGCAGAATATATAATTTATGTTTGAATCGCCAAGTTAAAACGTGTGTCTGAATTATCTGTGTCGAACGGGGTTGTTTATGTTCAAGTTTGGACAAGTCACCAATCAATCAAGTTTCGAAAGTTGATTCTCGCTGTTTAGGCCTCAGACCCGTCATGCACATTATCGATTATGTGATAAAAGCATATTCACGAATTGACAATATGTACATGTGTAGTTAGGTTATAATTTTCAAAATATACTGTTGTTAATCCCACCCCCTCACCCCCCACCCCCCATCCCCCTCCCTCCAAAAAAGAAAAAGGCTGTTAACGGTATCCCGACTGACCCAAATTGTTTGGCCTGACCCTAAATTTTTTTGGGTATCGTCTGGAAATTAAAATTGATAAAATCCCCCCCCCCCCCCCCAAATCCCACGCAATGTAGAAACAGGCTTAGAAAAAGAAAGCCTACCTGCCTACAGACTTTTTTGTCTTTTGGTCTTTTTTTTTTTTTTTTTTTTTTTTGGGAGGGGGGGGGGATGCGGAGGATGAGGGGGTGGCGTAGGGGGTGGCCTTAACGTTTTAGAAATATAAATAACATGCTGTAAGTGTATACATTTTATACAGAGAAGACCAAAATAATGACCAACAACACCAATGGCATCATCATGGACATCAAAGTCCAAAGCCAATCCCTCAACACAGTGCATAGCTTCAAATATTTAGGAGCCATTGTATCAGACAATGGGTCCCAACAGGAAGTCCTCTCCAGGATCGCACAAACAACTCCTGCCCTGGCGAGGTTGAAGCCAATTTCAGGGCTGAGATTTAGCAAGCCAGGCTAAGGAGCCAACCGGGCTCCTAACCTGGGAAGTTGAAGTTGCCAAAATATTTCTCAGGTTGCCAGACCCCTTGATTGAAAGCACGGTCATTTTTTTTAAACTGTATAACTATTGCAGCTAATAAACAAGATACATTTCAACAACAACACTGTTTTATTTTTTAAAACAAGCACTGTATAATTTATTCATCATCGACATCCTCCTCAATGTTCAAAAACTTGAAGGAGCTTGGGTGTGCCTTCTTCAGCTGTTTTTTTTTTCTTCTTCTGACTTTTTTTTTTTTTGCTGGAGGCTCCGAGACACCGCTTAAAAAGCGCCACATCGTTCGAGATTGACAAAAGACTGAGAATGGGGAATATCGAAAGTACGGCAAGTCTCGCGTGACTCATCAAGGAAGTCAGAGACTCGTTCCGATACACGCAAGGAAGCAAGAAGGCTAGGATCTCGCAGGGCAGTAGCGTTTCGCGGCGAGGGAAAGAAGAAAGTCTCGCGAGAAAAGGCTATTTTTACTTCGCAAATCCCTCGCTTTGCTAGCGTTACCTAACTTCCTAGCATGCATCGGAACGGGTCTCCGGTGCTGACTGCAGAAGCGGTTGGCGCGTGTTTTGTTTTACATTGCAAGTCAAAAGTCCGTGTACAGGTACAGAATCTCTACCACTGGCGGTATTTTCAAGTCGCCAGCCGGGCGAATGGTACCCCAAATCGAGCTCGCCACACACTATTTTTAGGGGCCATTGGCGAGTTGGCGAACGTTAAAGCTCAGCCCTGCAATTTGGAAAGGCAGGACCATCACTCTACATTCCAAGTTTTAAAAGGCTGCTGCGCCCCCTTGTCATCTCTTCCTATATATGACATGGAAAGATGGAGTACGCTGGTTAAACGATCATCTGTGGTGCCCCTACGACATCCGAGTTACTGAATAGGATAGGATAGGAAGTGTATACAGTCTTTTCAGAACGTGTTACTGTCTTTTCTTTGATTTTATTTATTTATATTTGAAATAGGTATGGATTCCTCGTCTGATGAAGATGCTGTGGTTCCAGGTAAGAACATAATAATATGACGATGATCAATATTGTGAACATTATATTATGACTGGTGACAGAGTGATGATGATGAATATGATAATTTAATTATGTTAATAATTATGGTAGATATGTCATATGATGATAATTTATTAGACATTTTATTCAAAATTGTTTGACACACTTGGGTAGTTGAAAGGCACTTGGGTAGTTCAAATCTGGGCTGTGAACCCTTCTAGGATTGAACCTCATCTAACAATTGGAATTATTGCAGACTGGAATAAGTCAAAATTGGAATTACTGCAATTGAAAAAAGTGTTACTTGAAATTGGGGCAACATTGAATTATTGCAAAATTGGGATTTATTGCAATGGGCATTTAGTGCAGGTTGGAATGATTGCCAAATGGGAATTATTGCAACTGGAAGTGGAATTATTGCAACACGAATTGGAGCAAATTTGAACTATTGCAATCATTGTTGTTGTTCCTAACCATTGGCATTCATTTTGAAAGGAAAGGAAAGATAATAGGAGTACTTCCTAAATAGCTGTCAACATGTATTTTGTACCGCTTTTCAGGGGAAGCAACTCTCATTGACCTACTTTCTGTTTATTTAGGCGTATTGTAAACATGTATTTTGTACCGCTTTTCAGGGGAAGCAACTCTACTTTCGGTTTATTTAGGGATAATGCCTATTGGGTTCTATTGGTCAGGAAATGTTGGTTTTGGTTTTGGTTACCGTCAGGGGTGAACAGCATGGGACCTGGCAACCTGCGGCCCAAGATGCGCCTGAGACCACCGCGAGAAGTCAAGACTAAGATGGTGGCCAACAGACCACAGGCGCCTGACTCCAGCACTTCTGTCACTGCACTCAGTATGCAAGATGTAAGAGGAAACACCAGATGGCAATCCATTAATAATAAATAAATAATGAATGGTACTTATATCGCGCAAATCTCACATTGTGACTCATTGCGCACCCACTCGCATTCATCCATTGTACATCCTGTCATTATTACAACACATATGGCATAATATTACAATGAAATAAAAACAACAATAATAATAATTATTATTTGAATGCAAGCTTGAACAAATACGTTTTCAGTTGCGATTTGAATGTTGCCAAGTCAGGTACGCCTCTCATGTTTGCCGGCAGCGAATTCCAGAGAGTAGGCGCAGCAAAAGAAAATGCACGTTCTCCGAAAGTTTTGATATTTCGGAGTGGCGCAGTCAAAAGACGTTCAGACGAAGAACATAGTGCCCATTCAAGTGTATTTCCAGACACCCACATACGTAACCGATGAAATAAGGAAAACACACACACACACACGCCCACCCACCCATGCACACACACACAAAATTATCAAAATCGAATCAGCCAGTTTTTTTTTATTTTTTAAATACTTATACACACTGTAAATATTTCAAGAGCAAAAACATTTTTAGCAGTGAAATGTCTGCAGTCACCCTGGCCTTTGCAGTAGAGAGGCATGGTGGTCTAATTGGTAGAGCTTTGGCTTGCGGATCTGAAGGTCCCGGGTTCCAGCCCTGTCCGGGCCATTGTGTTGTGTCCTTGGAAAAGACACTTTACTCCCGTTTCCTACTCCTTCGGATGAGAGTATAAACCTAGGTCTAGTCTGTGTGTAGCATACATTCTATCATAACGGACTTTAAAGATCCTGACGCTCATGTCCTAGACGGGTGAGTGCCGGTAACAAGAACACACCCAGCATGCACTTGGTCCTTCTCCCCCACCCCTGGCTGGCCAGGATAGTGCTCAGTTGTCTGGGTGTCAGACCATGCGCCCAAAGGCTGCGGGTGGGCGTCTAAGGGCGGTTTGAGTTAGAACCTGTATCGGCCAGCGCCTAGAGTCTGGTCAAGTACGGCGAGATAAGTGCGCTATAAAAATCCTCAATAATAATAATTTTAAAAAAAAAAAAAGATCAAAATCTGATGGCTTGGGAGGCAGATCACTAACCTAGGTACTGTTGCCAAGTAAGAGCATTTGGTTCATTCATAATCAAAACCCAACATACACCGCAACAGTTTGTTGGAGCTTGTAAAAGGCTGGCAGTGACAAGCTTAGCGTGAGGGACTCTCAGTTTGAGGCGGTGAACAGGAGTGTTCTGATTGGGGTGTGTAGGGGTGGCAGAACAGAGAGGTGTGAAAATGGAGGTTTTATGCAAGCATTTGCATGTCAGAATGTTGGATCCCCGTGTGGGTGCCGGGGGTTTCAGTTTAAATAGTATCCCCACTTTCTGGAAATTTAGTGCTTTAAATTCCCATTGTCGCTGTCTTTCTCCTTTGTTCTTTCTCATTCCTACTCTGTTCTATCAATCTACTATACTATCTTCTTCTTAGCTAGACCAGTCACCTAAATTTTTTCTTGAAAACTCTTCCGGGACAAAACTCCTAATTTGTGTGTGAGGTCTGTTGGATCAGCTTGGGAATATTGGACGCTTTCTGCCAGGTGGTCACTGGGGCTTCCTATGATGTTATTATTTGGCAGTGTAGGCATTTTATATGTATTTGTTTTGTTGATATTTTATAATGTTTATATTCTATTTTGTTTTTGTAAATGAGGGTTCAATAAATTAGAGTATAGCCTCAGCGTTCCTGCCTAGAATGTCTTTATTGTAAAGTGACTGGCTGGTGGAGTGCCTTCAGTGTTGCCACTAGGGTTGTTTCGGCATATCTTTTATGCAGATCAGGGGCAAGTCCTCTTTTAGCAAAGTTGTGGTCTTCATTTTGTTGTCCTGATTCGGCTGTACTGGTCCGGATTTGGCTCGGAAGAGTCCACTGGACCTAAAGCAATGATCATGTAATGTAATGTCAGAATGTTAATGGCATACATCGGCATTCATTCATTCATTCACACACACACAAAATATATTGACATTGAAAAGTGGCTCACTTCTCATTTTTGAAGCAAATCAAACCATAGTCGCATTTGTGGTGAAAATATTTTATTCCACGGTCATGATGGCCCAAAACTTTTTCTATAATGACGTTAAGCGGGGACCCGAATGTGAGCGCCTGTGGTTAAAAAAAACGAATTCAGGAAGTGAAACGGGAAAGCCTTCGTGGAATGTAGAGAATGAGTACAAGATGGGTTTGAATAAGTGCAGTTTTGGGGATGTGGAATGTCTGCCAGTCACAAGATATAGCATTAGCATGCACTGACAGCTAGTAGTACTACAAAAGTGTCAAAACTGCAACATTACCACTGACTTTCAGGGTTTGTGACATAGGTGTGGATTTTCAGTTGTTATTTCCCCCCCCCCCCCCCCCCCCCCCCCCCCCCCCCCTCCCATTGCGTTTTCAATTGCACTCGGTAATCTCCCTTGAAATATAACTTTACTCAGGAGGATGGGGGGGGGGGGAGGGGGACGGCGGGGAATATACGCAAGCCCAAAGTGCGGTTTAAAAAGATATTGGGGGAGGGAGAGGAGAGGAGACTATAGTTTTGGTATGCACTTGTAAACTCACAAACATTGTTTTTGAGGGATTAGAACCCCTTTAGTTAACATTGCCGCTGGTTCACGGGGCGCCAATGACGGAGAGATTGTAGAAGAGTTCAAGTGTTGAGGTCAAACCATACAGACAGTGGCTGGAAGCTGGTTAACAAGCCTGAAGTGATAAGACAAAAGCAAAAGAAGAAATGGCGTGACCCTGAGGCACAGTGTCTCATGTCTGAAGCGCAGCTAGAGCTATTGGTACATAATACTTGATACTAGTACTAGTTCTCTTTCCTCCTACCTTGATACTAGCATTACTTCTCTTTCCTCCCACCCTCATTTTCCTGGGGGCGCCCCAGCCTGTGCTCAGTAGTGTAGGGGTGTCAGACTAAACGCTGCAAGTGGGCGCCTCAGTAGGGTTGAGGTAGATGGATCCTGCCTCCGTCAGCCTGTGCCTTGCAAGAGCCGATCTTGAGAAGGAAAAGCGCTCTATGAAAATGATGTAAAAGGATTAAAAAATAACTAAGAAAACAAAATTGTGATAACTGTTTATTTACAAAGAGCCTTTATCATACATGGCATATGATCTTAGCATATAGTATATAATAATAATAATAAGAAGAAGAAGAATGGATGCTCTCTCTCTCTCTCGCTCTCTCTCTCTCTCTCTCTCTCTCTCTCTCTCTCTCTCTCTCTCTCTCTCTCTCTCTAGCGCACAATCTGAATATTATTATTATTATTATTATTATTATTATTATTATTATTATTAAATACGCTCATTTTCCCAAAGTCAGCAATCAGGCTCAAAGCGTTCTATGCCAACACACACTCTTCCATGTTTAAGTTTCATACACCCTTGCATACACATCAGACACACATCCCCCACTCAAAACCTGTGGCGCGATGGCAGGGAGATCGCTGTTATTATTATTTTATCCTTTTTTTCAGCTGTCCCAGAGTTTCGATGAACGGAGGCTCCGCCCTGTCGTAGGGAAAGGCTCGGCCAGGCCATCCGGACAGGTGTCGCTCAAAGACCTGTGCGTTGAAGACAAGAAACGGATTGCTAACCTCATCAGAGAACTCGCCAAGTAAGATTTCATATTTTAAAAAAATAATAATAATAAATAAAAAAAAAATAATAAAAATTAATAACAACAACATATTAATATGAAAACAATTTAGGTACCAATTATTTTTCGTGATATATTACGATTGACTATTCATGACGCCTTTCATACACTCACAAAACACAAGCAAATAGGCAGTGATATAATAATAATAATGACACTGGATGTTATACGCGACTTAATCCTTAAATCAGACTCGAAGCACGGAGATCTGTATATTAACCAACATACGCTTTGTTTGTTTCTTGTCCATGTCCTCGGTGCAACTGGTTGTCCCTTTTCAACCCAGAATAACAAAGATCTATCTCTCCTCTTCTCTCAAGGGAGAGGAGGGTGAGGGGGGGGGGAGGAGAAGGGTGAAGGGCGGGGCGTTCATCTTGCGGGAACTGTGTGTCTTCTCTCTCTTATTTTGCAATGATTGGTGTGGTGGTATGTCAGTATCTTTTTCTTTTTTTGGGTTTTTTGACTCACATGCAGAGCTATGTGAGTCTGTGTACTCAATTCCCTTTCCCACTCCCTCCTCCCCCCTCCCTTCCCCCACTTTCTACCTCTCCTTCCCCTTCCTCTTTTTATGCCCTACCTCGTTCTTCCCTCCCCCTCTAAACCACTTCCACCCCACTAAATTTTTTTTTCTTTTCTTCTTTTTTTTTTTTTAGGCGAATCTGTGTGAGATGAGTTCTAAATAGTCCCAAAAATGAAATTTACAAAAGTAAATGTCCTTCCGGCCGTCTGTGCAAAACTTGCAAGTGGATTAATATATCAGAATTCATTACAACTATCGTAACTCAACTTGGGTCACATGGTCAAACAATCTTTCACAAAATTTCACTTTTTTTTGTCCTAGGTTATTAACTTCTAGCGTCCTATAATGCGGTAATGCGCGCCTCGCCCGCAACCCTGAAGTGAGGTAATGCGCGCCTCGTTAGTGCACCTTTTAGTCATGAAATCACAGGAAATAGGAACTCTCCAGTGCGTTTGAGAAGGTTTAGTCAAAAGGTTCACGTGTGTTTTCCGCTATCGTTTTTGCAAGTTTGACGTGGGTTTGTGTAATTTTTTAACGATTTTGTTTGAGGTTTGAGTTTGCGAAATTTTTGGCCATGATGGCAGGGGATAGCTCCGACAGTGATAGTGAGTTTGGTAACCTTATTGATGAGCTTATTGCTGAAAGAGCACAAGGACTTGGTGTAGACAACCATAGTGAGTTTTCTAGTCTGTGTTGACTGTGCACACATCACATGCAATCCACACTGTCTTGCTGTTGTTTTATTAACATAGTCCATAAAATACATGTAATTATGAATTAATTACAAGATTCCAACAGGTAAAAATAGTACTAAAGTCAAAATGGTTCTTTGGGTACATAGAATAACCATTTTGTAAACATATCCTAAAATATGAAGTCAATGTGACAATAAATAAATTTTTTGCATTTTTTTCACATTCATAACCCAATTTATTGCAATAAACTTAAAATCCTTACAGGATATAGGCACAAATGTACAGAAAACCTTATAGATCACCAAGAGTTAATATTGAACTTGTGATTCTTTGTTGCATGATAAATATCAATTAGACACGCCTATCATACAAATTTGGTCAACCTCACTCCAAGGTTAAGGTCACTAAAACTGTCCAAAGTAGGTTAGTATAGGTACTTTGAAGTGACCTTGATCCTAAACTATGAGAGATATAAAGTCCAATCTTGTTGTATTTAGAGACGATAGATTGATCTTTCATCCATTTTCCCATTTTATGTTGATCTTGAAGGTCAAAGACATTGTACGACTTGCAAAATCATACACAAAATGGAATGGGTGTTTATTTAACCCATAGCATTCAACAACATTGAGTTATTTGATCAGAAATGTGTGAGAGACCACCTGAGGGTCAAGATCATCCCAAGGTCAAAGTCACTGAAGGTCAAGATCATCCCAAGGACACTGGTTTTTTTTTTTGGGATAATACTACTTTTTTTTCCAGGCACTAATTTTCATGTTAAACATTGTGAGTTCAGTAAGGAGCATGTGAGTCATCTGGGCTATGCCCTTCTAGGCTTTTGATGTTTGTTGTCCAGAGTGGGTGAGGAGAGAGAGAGGGCGAGAGAGGCTTTAGAGAGAGAGAGGAGAGACTATGAGGAGCAGATTCTGAAGCTGGTTGAACAGCAAGAGCAGATTCTGCATGAAAGACAGGGTTTGTACACATACCTTTTTGTTTAACATTATATATATACACACATCTGGGAACATGCGCATGTGCTCAGATCCAAGGTAAGTTTGAAAATGCAAGAAAATGTAAGTTTCGTCGCCTCTAGAGGACGAATTAGGTTAAACTGTATTTGTTTCTAGGTCAACTGTCTTTTACGAACCGTTTGAGAATGTTTTTGAACCGTTAGTTGACGCCGGATAGTGTCCTCGCTTGGTTTCATACATTTTAAGAAACCAAAAAAGCAAATGGATTTTTTGAGACAGAAAGAGCGCAATGTTGTAGAGAAACATTATTTATAAATGTTCAATGAAACTGCACTTTTTCCGTCACCATATAACGGTTTTTCAAGTATGTCCTCAGAAACAAGATTGTTTTCGGATATATATATATTTGAGTGCTTTTTTGTATTTATTTATATTGTTTATTTATTTAGAGTGCTTATATACATATTATATAATTTATTATATTTTTAGCATTGTTCTCCTACTGCTACTCATTATCATCAGCAGCTTTATCGTCATCATCATCATCAGCAGCAGCAGCAGCATTATGATCATCTAAGATAAGAGACTGAGAAGATTAAAAAACAAAATGTCAAGCACACAAAACATGAGAGTTTGTTTTCAAAAATCAATTTTTCTGTATCAAAACCCTTTTCTCAAGATGAAGTCAATGATGAGATTTTTTTTAAAAATCCCTTACATTTTCAAACCATATATACATTGTTCTGAGTGAGGAACAAATCAAGCAATCATCATCATCATCATCATCATCATCATCATCATCATCATCATCATCATCATTGTAATAATAATAATAATAATGCAGGATGCTATCACACGCTTTTTCTTCAGTCGAACTCAAAGCGCGGCGATCTGAAGAGACCTCTTTTGCAGAGTTCATCATCATCGTCGTCGTCGTCGTCATCATCATTATTAATTATTTTATTGTTTTGTTTCCCCTCCTTTCAGAAATTGAGAAGCAGCTGGAGCAGTGCCAGCATTTGCTAGCCTCCGGCATTCAGCCCCCTCCTCCCCACGCCCCCCACTACCCCCACCCATCTCAACACCCTCCTCCCCACCCATACCCAGCTCCCCCACACCTCTACCCCAGCTCCCTCCCTCCCTACCCTTCTCATCCTACCAGCGACGGCGCTTTCACTTCCTACGCCCCTCATCGTGGAGATAGACAACGCCGGAGCTCCAACAACAACGATGGACTGCAAGGGAGAGCGCAGTCCCCTTCAAAGAACCCGCACCCTGCTTTCCAGATCAGCGGTGACGGTGGTGGTGGTGGTGGTGGGAAAGACGGTGAAGGCGGCGGTTGCGACCAAGCATTCACCCATCATGCGGGGGTGTTCGCTGATGGCAGATCCATGGAGGTGCGCGTCGGGAGTCCCGGGAACGGCGGCGGCGGTTACAGCTACCTGGAGTCGGAGGACGACTCCTTCCAGCCCCTTGGACCCCCTGACGGGGGCGACTGGTGGGGGGGTCAAGGTCGCTGGGAGCGAGGCCGAGGCCAGGGTGACTCCTGGAGGATTCAGGTTTGAGATTTTTGTAGAGTATTTAGATTTTTTTTGTTTGTTTATAGTTTTATTCTCTCTCTCCCTCTCTCTCTCTCCCTCTCTCTCTCCCTCTCTCTACCTCTCTCTCTCCCTCTCTCTCTCTCTTTCTCCCTCTCTCTCTCACTTTCTTCCCCACCTCCACCCCCACCCCAGCCCCCCTCTCTCTCTTTCCTTTTGCTGTCTGGCTGTGTGTGGCGAGTCTCCTTCTGTGTAATCATTGCGACGTGGCAAATAATACAACATGCTGAGAACCAGCTACTTCTACTACTACTACTACTGCTGCTACTGCTGCCTCTACTATTAGTGTTACTACTGCCACATTACTACTGCTGCTGCTACTACTGCTCCTACTATTTAGTACTGTTATTATTATTATTATTATTATTGTTATTATTATTGTTATTATTGTTATTATTAGTAGTAGTAGTAATAGTAGTATTGAGTTAAATTGTATGACTGAACGGTAAACCTATTTTTACAGTTGTTGTTGTGCGTGTCTTTATGCAGCAACAGCCGCAACAACGACAGCACCACCACCATCACCAGCCACCACCACAACATCAACCACAACAACATCATCAACAACAACCACAACAGCAGCAATACCAGACCCCGGTAGACTTCTTCGCCACGGCTTTGCGCAAGGGAGAACCCTTAGACGCCTGGACCTTGCGCCAGAGCCACGCCCCAGGGTCCAAGCACCCTGACCCCACCCACCAGACCCTGACCCCGCCCTCCTCCTCCCCCTCCCCCACAACGTTCCATCCACCTCCACCACCACCACCCGCTACCACAAAGGAAGAAATGCTGAACAGATTTTTGGCGGACGGAGAGCGACGGTCAGCTGTAGCCGTAGCCGCCGCCGCCACCGCCACTCACAAGGAGAAGAGCAAGCGATCGTACTTGCAGCCGGTCATGTCGTCGACCCACAAGAGCCTGGAGATCCGGGAGCAGCTCTCCCTGGACTCGTGGCAAGGCTACGTGCCCTTGGTGCCGGATGAAGGGCCGTCGTCATCGAGCGAGGAAGACGGAGAAGGGGAGAGAGGGAGAATGGGAGACAAGGGTGCAAGGAGAGGGGACGGTGTCAGCCGTGTGGTTTTTGCGGAGGAAAACCGCCAGGAGCAGCTTGAGCGACTGCACTCTCCTGCTGGTGGGTGTTAAAAACGCGTACAGAATTTTTTTTTCATTCTGTGATTTTTCTTCTTCTTCTTCTCCTTCTTCTTCTTCTGCTTCTTCTTCCTCCTCCTCTTCTTCTTCTTCTTCCCCCATGGGGGTACTGTGAGTTTCTGTATAAATAATATACCCACTTTTCTGGAAATTTAGTGCTTTAAATACCCACTGTCGCTGTCTTTATCATTTGTTTTTTCTCATTCCTACTCTGTTCTATCAATCTACTATATTATCTTGTTCTTCTTCGCAAGACCAGTCACGTACCTTTTTTCTTGAAAACTCTTACAAAACTCCTCATTTGTGTATGAGGTCTGTTGGATCACCTTGGGAATATTGGACGCTTTCTGCCAAATGGTCACTAGTGTTTCTTGTAATATTATTTAGCAATGTAGGCATTTTATATGTATGTGTTTTGTTCATATTTTATAATGTTTATATTCTTTTTCTTTTTTTTTTGTAAATGATGGTTTGATAAATTAAAATATAGCCTCATCGTCCCCTGCTTTGGATGCCTTTATTGTAAAGTGACCGACTAGTGGAGTGCCTTCAGTGTTTCCACTAGGGTTGTTTCAGCAGATCTTTTATACGGATCGGAAGGGAAGGGGGGAGAAGGGGGGTGTGAGTTCTTTTAACCAAGTTGTGGTCCTGATTCGGCACTTTGCAATGCGCTGGACGGTATTGTAGCCGAGAGGAATACTTGACTCTCGTCTCTCGACCACCACCTTGAGAACACGGCCCAACCGAGCTGTTATTTGTTATTATCCCTCGTAAGAGGGACATAAAAATATTTGCCCTGCAAGGCGGTGAAGCGTGTTGGTAGTAAACCGGGTTGCCGAATACTATTGCCACGACACTCGATACAAGCCACTGCCACTGACTTGTATAATATGCCTGCCGCTAATGTAGTCCTGCTCACCACCAAAAGCAGAAGACGAATGGTCAGCCGGGGAGAACAAATGTCATATCGCCTTGTCCTGCATAACCCAGTGGCCACTCCAAAGGATTATGAAAAGCAGGAGCCACCCACGGCCAGTCTAACCAAGAAATGGAAGGTAGACAACCTCTCTCCCCAGTTTGGACCAGTCGCCTCCCTTTCCACCACTCTACAAACAATGAACATGCAAAGGCAGGGAGATTGCTATTAAACAAAAGAAAATTAAATAGAGATTGTTTATTTTGAGATTTTTGGAGATGGGCTGGATCCAATACCATTATTTAATGGAGGCAGAAAACCAGGAGTACCCAGAGAAAACCCTTGGTGACCTTAAAAAAAAAAGTTTTCTTGTTGATACCAAGAACGACAACAAATTCTCTAAAATCACATATCTGTGAACAGACTGAGACTGAGTCAAGACTTGGCTGGCCTATGAAATCTATAAACTTGAACAGGTTTTAAAATAAATGATTGAACTGAATGGAGTATAGGACAGACTTAGATCAGATAAGAGAAGAATACTTTATTATCTCAAATCAGGACAGATTTACCTCTTCCCGACAAAGTCGCACACCACAAATTCCAAAAAAGTATAAAGATTTTAAAATGTCCTTTTGCTGCATCTTCTATATGGTGGCTATTAACACAGTTTTAACACGCATTCTGTCACAGATATAACACCCCATATGCACATTCGATGGGGGCTTTTAACATAGCTTAGAAATACTAATTCACTGAAGAAATTTCACAAAGGAATCCTATCCTATCCTATCCAGTAACTTAACCACAGATGATCGTTTAACCAGCGTACTCCATCTTTCTCTGCTCTCAGCAACCCTCATGGCTTCGGAAATGCCCATAAGTCTTCTGTAGCACCTCATCTCCATGCTTTGTATTCCTCATTGTAGATCTGCTGTGAGGGTCCATGCGTAAAGGAAGTTTCCTTGGTAGCTAACCCTTCTTTTTAAAAAACCTCAACCTAAAACTCCACCTATGAACCCACGCTACAAACTGCTGAAATCAATATACTGTTAACAAAATTAACAAAATAACCCGCTCAGTTCCACACACTGTCACTGCACCGTTCGGTCTGGTTCATATCCGGTCTGAGCCTATGCACGCCAATGCTCTGTGTCTGTGCATCAAAGCTTTTATTTCGATCCATGTGACGATGAGGACGATGCTTCTTCCTTTTTTTCCCCCTGAACAGGGGACGCACTGGGCAGCAACTCCAGCAGCCAGCAGTATCGCAAGATGACGCAGGCCCAGCGCAAGCTACAGCTGTTGGAGCAGCGAGCCCAGCTGCTGCAAGAGCAGGAGCGCCTGAAGCACGTGCTGAACGAGCAAGAACACATGCTGCAAGAGAAGCAACGAGCACTGGAGCAGAGAGGAAGGAGCAGGGAGAGGAAGGAGGAAGAGGAGGAAGAGGAGACGGAAAGAGAGAGGGAAGAGGAGGATCCTTTGGGTCAGTATAACGTTTTTAAATTATTTTTAAATTTGTTTGCTTTTTTTTTTTGTTTGTTTTTTGGGTTGTTTCGTCACGCTTTATTGTTCTTTTTATTGGGAAATTGTGGGCCGCCACACTGGGAAAGGCATAGTCGCAGCCTGTGGCGCGCCCCCAAACCCAACCTACATAATGTTAGTTGTGTTTTGGAAATTTTGGAGCAAACCGGAATACCCGAAGAAAGCTTCCCGAGACGTTGCCCGAGTCGAAAGTAAATAATATTGGGAGAAACATAACTCCTAGATGCTGGATCATGTGGGTTTGTATCCTGTGGAGTCCGCTGGACCTAAAGCAATAATCATGTAATGTAATGTATCCTGTGGACGAGGCAAGTTAGTCCCGCCTTCAGTCTTCGTACATAACAAACCTGCTGATACAGAATTGACCGTATTTTGTCTAAACATTCAGGAAACTTAGATGGTGTTTTTACAGAAAATAACGGATATTTATTTTGCGTTACGTGAAACCAGAATTGTTTGAAAGAAGCGATGCTCCAGAAATTGAAAAAACTTAAGCCTTTGAGCTTAGCTGTGGGTTTCATGGTGGGTCCTGTGTAAAGCTGGAAGAGTATTCATGGGGAAGTCTGTAAGTACGCATGCACCTTTTTCACAATGGCATCGAAGAAAAGATGGAGTATCGAGTAATCGGTCTAGCGTGAACATTTGTACGCTGTGCTACCCAAGAGATTTACATAGTGAAGTCCCTGTGTACCAAGCCAGGGAGCATTGTTCATAAAATTTGTCCTGAAATTTGACATCTGGTAAGAAAAAGAAAGAAAGAAAATTAAAATTAAAAAATACTAAAATTTGAAACCTGGGACAGGTATGTTTTTGTGTGTGTTTTTTTTTTTTTTTTTTTTTTTTTTTTTTTCTCAGATTACAGTTTAATCCAACAACAGAACAGCAGTAGTAGTGAAATCATGCTTTACCTTCTAAGACAGATCATGGTGTATATAGGAAGATGACAACGGAACAGTACGTTACAGTAGATTGCAGTAAGAAAAGTGAATACGCATTTGCCCTTTTCATGCGTAGGGAATAGTGGTCGGCAATTGTGGAATAGCTGCATAGTCCGGGATAACTACTCTATTCCTTTTTCATGCATACAACCCATGCGTAACAAAGGAATAGATTTTTATTTTTTTTATTTTTTTTCTGATTTGGAAAAAGAGTGGGAAGAAGAAGAAGATGATGATTATGATCCTTTTTTGTTTTGAATCCATTATTTGTGTGTGTTCCTTTGGATGAGTGTGTACTGGTGTTCCTTTTGGATGTGTGTGGGAAACCATGCTCCTGTGTTGGAGTGGGCTTGTTGCCATGGGATTACTTCCCTTGATTTGGGGCGTTTACACACTATAACCGCCAACGTGCAAACCCTCTCCCCTGGTTAGGCTGGGACTGGGGACTCAAAAAGGCGTTTGTTTTACTTCAGTAGAGCAATGCATTTGGCACAGCAAGAGACAAAATGGGGTGAAAAGAAAATACACCTGCGAACTAAACTGCAAAGGAATAACTAGGGTGAACACAGCACTCTTTCATAATAGTTATAAAAAAAAGGGGTTTCATAATAGTTATAAAAAAGGGGGTTTCATAATAGTTATAAAAAAAGGGGGTTTCATAATAGTTATTAAAAAAACAAGTCTATCAGTTTACGTATTTATTTCTTTATTTATCGCTTTTGTGTAGAGCTTTTGCACCTCAAGAGCCGCTCAAGGATGTTGGCCGATACAGGATCTACCTCAAGCCGGCTGAGGCGCCAACTTGCAGCCTTTGGGCGCATAGTCCAACGACCAGGCTTACTTACTTAATGCCCGTCACCCCTGCCAGGGCATGGGCCGCCAACAACAGCTCTCCAGAGTCCTCTGTCCTGTGCCATTATTTCTAATTGACTCCAGGTGTAGCCCATCTGGGTGGTGTCGGCCTCGAGGTCGCGTCGCCAGGTGTTCTTTGGACAGCCTCTCTTTCGCTTTCCCAGGGGTTCCACTTCAGTGCCTGCCAAGTGACGTTCGTCTCTGGTTTGCGTAGGGTATGCCCTATCCCGCCCTATCTCCTTTTCCGGATTTCATCTTCAGCAGGGAGTTGGCGGGTCCTTTTCCAAAGGTTGGTGTTGCTGCTGGTGTCGGGCCAGCGGATCTGGAGAATCCTTCTGAGGCAACTGTTGATGAAGGATTGGACTTTTTTGATGGTGGTCTTGGTTGTCCTCCATGTCTCTGCTCCATACAGTAAGATAACGACCAGGCGACTGAGCACAATCCTGGGTAACCGGGAATGGGGAGAAGGGACCTAGTGCGTGCTGGGTGTATTTGTGTAGCCGGCACTCACCTGTCAAGGACATGAGCGTCAGGATCTTTAAAGTCCGTGCAATGGAATGCCTGCGCAGGCACAGACAAGGCCTCCTCAGTATATACTTTTTAAAAAATGAGTTGACATTTCTAATCTGTTTCTCTCGTCACCTCCATCTGTCCAGGCTTGGCGCCCCAACGCAAGGCCATCGACGAGGCCTTGGAGCGCCAGCGAGCTATCGTGGAGTCCCTCCAGCGTCAAGACGACCAGCTGAGGACCGGGGCGCGGCACTCTCCCGCAATCATGGACAACAATTGGCCAGCAGGGAAGAAGCTGTTGCCCGCTTCTAAAGGAACCGCCACCACCGCCCCTGCAGGGCGTACCGCCCCTGCTGCTGCTTCTGCCGCCAAGGGTCAAGGTCATGGCAGTGGGTCAGGCGGCAGGGTTCAAGGCCAGGGGTCACAGAAGAAGGAGGAGGAGGCGGGGCTGAAGGACATTGTTAAAAAACTGGATTATTCGCTGCACTCTGACACTGAAGGTGGGTTACTTATTTTATACTTCTGGCATGTAAGCGTTTTTTCAGCTCAGTGGTGGACCGGTTGATACAGAAGCTGCCTGCTGTCCCCCCACACCCAATGCAACATATTATACAAATACTCACATGATGATGATGATGATGATGATGATGATTCTTCTTCTTCTTATTATTTTTGTTAATATTATTTATTGCTATTGTTGTTTTTAATATTATTATTATTATTATTATTATTATTATTATTATTATTATTGTCTTTAGTGTTGTTTTTATTCTTATTGTTATTATTATTTGTTATTATTACTATCATTATTATTATTATTATGATTATTATTATTATTATTATTATTATTATTATTATTATTATTATTATTATTATTATCATTGTTGTTATAATTGTTATTATTTATTTTTATGATTATTATTAGTATTATAATAATTATTATTATTGTTATTATTGTTCTTGTTATTTTTATGGTTCCCTAACATTATTGAAGTCATCAAAAAACTGTATGACAAGGCTACCAATGTAGTCTTCCACAAACAGCGCCATCGGGAACTGGTTCAGAACAACAATCGGTGTGTGTCAAGGATGCCTACTCTCTCCAACATTCTTCAACATCTTCCTAGAGCTCATCATGCGAGATGCCCTTGCAGATCACGAAGGCACATTTAGCGTAGGGGGTAGAGCAATCTCCAACCTCCGTCTTCAGGGCTGAGATTTAGTAGGTCGTCAAAAGCCATTTTAAAAAAATGATTTCCTCATCACAAAACTGACATAGATTTAAAGAGCTTTTCATTCTGAACACAATGGTATATTTTTTTTCCCCATAGGACAAATAGGTAAAAAGTTATTAATGTTTGAAAATGCCGAATGTTGGTGTTTTTTTGGCAACGTTTTGGAATTGAAGAAATTGACAACTTTGGAGTCTCAAAGTGAAGCCAATATTGATACCAGGAAGCTGATTTTTGACAGGTAACCCCTTCATATGTTATACTCCAAGCCCAATTTTCTTCAGGCCTATCCCATGTAATGTTCAGCCGTTTTGGTGCTTCAAAGTTGGGAAATCATCAAATTCGCAGTGCGCGCCGGCAAATTATAGGCCTACTGGTGTGCTACTACGCTCAGCACTCGTGTTGCTGAATAGGCCTACGAGTACGCCATTGACCGCAAGAATTCCCGAACACCGTTTGGGTAGACTTTTTTACGGCAAAGCGCTCCGCGATACAGTAATGCACAAATTAATAAATACCCTAGTTTTATAAAGGAAAGTCTGCTCTTTATTTCTTGCTAAGTTTTAAACTTCTAGTTAAAATCAAACTTACATCAAAACCGCTTTATCCACTTTGTTCGGCTCGTAACAAAATGTTTACACACGAGAGCCTTCCATACTTATATGTAAATGAAGCTAAGTATCCGAACTTCTCATTGGTTCTTATTTTTAGGCCATCCAATGAAGTATCGCAAAGCGCTTAGACTTTGAAACGAGCCACCTCTCAGCAAACGACAGTGACAATTTTTTCGCAGCGGCATTCAGCGTTCGGATAGGGGCGTATTCAAAAGCTGTTTTCTCGGAATCTTTCGCATAAACATGCATTAAAAACAACACAGATGTAAAGATAAAGCTTTCAATTTTTATTTGAATACAGCCACTGTTCGTTTTGATGCAGTTTTACATTAATAATAAGTGTTGAAAGTGAAGTGAAAACTGAGTCAAAACTGCTGAGCTGACAAGAGCCAATGAAGGGCTTGGAGTACCTAGATTTAGCAAGCCAGGCTAAGGAGCCAGCCGGGCTCCTAACCTGGGAAGTTGAAGTTGCCAAAATATTTCTCAGGTTGCCAGACCCCTTGATTGAAAGCACAGTCATTTTTTTAAAACTGTATAATTATTGCAGCTAATAAACAAGATAAATTTCAACAACAACACTGTTTCATTTTTGAAAACAAGCACTGCATAATTTATTCATCGACATCCTCCTCCTCAATGTTCCAAAACTTGAAGGAGCTTGGTAGTGCCTTCTTCAGCTGTTTTTTTCTTCTTCGGACTTTATTTTTTTTGCTGGAGGCTCCGAGACACCGCTTAAAAAGCGCCACATCGTTCGAGATCGACAAAAGACTGAGAATGGTGAATATCGAAAGTACGGCAAGTCTCACGTGACTCATCAAGGAAGTCAGAGACGCGTTCCGATACACGCAAGGAAGCAAGAAGGCTAGGATCTCGCAGGGCAGTAGCGTTTCGCGGCGAGGAAAAGAAGAAAGTCTCGCGAGAAAAAGCTATTTTTACTTCGTAAATCCCTCGCTTTGCTAGCGTTACCTAACTTCCTAGCATGCATCGGAATGGGTCTCCGGTGCTGACTGCAGAAGCGGTTGGCGCGTGTTTTGTTTTACATTGCAAGTCAAAAGTCCGTGTGCAGGTACAGAATCTCTACCACTGGCGGTATTTTCAAGTCGCCAGCCGGGCGAATGGTACCCCAAATCGAGCTCGCCACACACTATTTTTAGGGGCCGTTGGCGAACGTTAAAGCTCCGCCCTGCGTCTTGCGAATGACATTGATGGATTGGCTGGAGAGGAACAAGAACTTGAACAGCTGGTACAGAGGCTTGGCACCACCCCCCTTGTTGCATAAATTTTTATTCATCAGATTAAAATAAGTTGTACTCCAGAGCCTTTGGAATGGACATAAGTGCAGAGAAAACCAATATGATGAACAACACCAATGGCATCAACATGGACATCAAAGTCCAAGGCCAATATTTAGGAGCCATTGCATCAGACATTTGTTGCAGACAGGATGTCCTCTCCAGGATGGTACAAGCAACTGCTGCGCTGACAAGGTTGAAGCCCATTTCGAAAGACTGGACAATCAGTCTACATTCCAAGGTAAGACTGCTGCGCTCCCTTGTCATCTCCATCTTCCTACATGCTTGTGAAACATGGACCCTCAATGCAGATTTACAACAAAGAATACAAAGCATGGAGATGAGGTGCTACAGAAGACTTCTGGGCATTTCCTATATCCAGCACATCACCAGTGACGAAGTCCGACACGCTATCTCACAAGCTATTGGACAATACGATGACATGCTCATAGTGGTGAAGAAACGGAAACGCCAGTGGCATCACCACATCATCAGAGCTTCAGGCCTTGCAAAGCACGATACAAGGAGGCAGAAAAAGAGGGAGACAGAAGAAGAGGTGGGAGGACAACATTCAAGAATGGACTGGTTTGACACTGAACGAAGTCATGAGGGTTGCTGAGGACAGAAAAAGATGGAGTACACTGGTGAAACAATCATCTGTGGTGCCCCAACAACCTTTGAGTTACCGGATAGGATAGGATAGGAAGGATTATTGTTTTTGTTATTATTATTATTATTATTATTATTAATATTACTGTTATTATTATTTGTATTGTTAGTATTGTTCTTAGTATAATTGTTGTTATTATTATTTTTATTATTATTATTAATATTGTTACTATTATTACTAGTAGTAGTAGTAGTAGTAGTAGTAGTAGTAGTAGTAGTAGTAGTAGTAGTAGTAGTAGTAGTAGCTGTCTTTCTCATTTGTTCTTTATCATTCCTACTCTTTTCTATCAATCTACTATACTATCTTCTTCTTCGCTAGACCAGTCACCTACCTTTTTTTTCTTGAAAACTCTTCTGGGACAAAACTCATTTGTGTGTGGCCCCCCAATGGGGTGCCAGGGGTTTCAGTATAAAAAGTATCCCCACTTTCTGGAAATTTAGTGCTTTAAATTCCTACTGTTGCTGTCTTTCTCCTTTGTTCTTTCTCATTCCTACTCTGTTCTATCAATCTACTATACTATCTTCTCCTTCGCTAGACCATTCACCTACCTTTTTTCTTCAAAACTCTTCCGGGACAAAACTCCTCATTTGTGTGTGAGGTCTGTTGTATCAGCTTGGAAATATTGGACGCTTTCTGCCAGTTGGTCACTGGAGCTACCTATGAATTTATTATTTGGCAATGTAGGCATTTTATATGTATTTGTTTTGTTGATATTTTATAATGATATATATATTCCATTTTGTTTTTGTAAATGGGGGTTCGATAAATTAGAGTATCGACTCAGCGTCCCCTGCGTGGGATGTCTATTGTAAAGTGACCGGCTGGTGGAGTGCCTTCAGTGTTACCACTAAAGTTGTTTCGGCAGATCTTTTATGTGGATCAGGGATGAGTCCACTTTCAGCCAAGTTGTGGTCTTGATAGATTTGGTGGTCCTGATTCGGCTTTTGGCAGTCTGCTGGACTCTGCAAGCAATGAATAACTTACTAACTAGTAGTAGTAGTAGTAGTAGTAGTAGTAGTAGTAGTAGTAGTAGTAGTAGTAGTAGTAGTAGTAGTAGTAGTAGTAGTAGTAGTAGTAGTAGTAGTAGTAGTAGTAGTAGTAGTAGTAGTAGTAGTAGTAGTAGTAGTAGTAGTAGTAGTAGTAGTAGTAGTAGTAGTAGTAGTAGTAGTAGTAGTAGTAGTAGTAGTAGTAGTAGTAGTAGTAGTAGTAGTAGTAGTAGTAGTAGTAGTAGTAGTAGTAGTAGTAGTAGTAGTAGTAGTAGTAGTAGTAGTAGTAGTAGTAGTAGTAGTAGTAGTAGTAGTAGTAGTAGTAGTAGTAGTAGTAGTAGTAGTAGTAGTAGTAGTAGTAGTAGTAGTAGTAGTAGTAGTAGTAGTAGTAGTAGTAGTAGTAGTAGTAGTAGTAGTAGTAGTAGTAGTAGTAGTAGTAGTAGTAGTAGTAGTAGTAGTAGTAGTAGTAGTAGTAGTAGTAGTAGTAGTAGTAGTAGTAGTAGTAGTAGTAGTAGTAGTAGTAGTAGTAGTAGTAGTAGTAGTAGTAGTAGTAGTAGTAGTAGTAGTAGTAGTAGTAGTAGTAGTAGTAGTAGTAGTAGTAGTAGTAGTAGTAGTAGTAGTAGTAGTAGTAGTAGTAGTAGTAGTAGTAGTAGTAGTAGTGTTGTTTTAATTAATATTATTATTATTACCCAGGCCCATTGACATTTCGTTGCAGAGCAAATGGAATACGAAGATGATAGCAGTCATAACGGAGAGAAGAGGACGGACGAAGAGAGACGAAAGGCAGACGACGAGGATAAGAATAAAGATGACGACTCATCCACTGATCAGGAGAGACATGACGTTGGAACCAGCATGTCATATCGAACCATTCCAAGGTCTGTAATGCTATGCAATATAATACAATACACCCAGCAGGAGAGACATGACGTTGGAACGAGCATGTCATATCCAACCATTCCAAGGTCTGTAATGCTATGCAATATAATACAATACAATACAATATAATATAATACAATATAATACAGTACAATACAACACCTCTTTATGACCTCAAATTATAACAGGCACAGAATTACAGTGTAAAACTACATATATACAACACAATACAGCACAACACAGTACAAAATACAATAATACAACATCACAATACAACACAACACAACTTTATTACAACAAAAAGAATCGCAGGAATTACAGCCAGCATAGAATCCCATTTAAAATTTACAATTTGGAATACGCAATAATTCAATTATTTGATTGTATTATTCCCTCTCTCTCCTCTCTGTCCTACAAATACCAACAACAAACACACATACACACTCACACACACACACAAACACACATAGCTAAGTAAGTCAAGCAGTTGCATGCCTTGTTGTCGCAGAGTATGTCAGAGCTCATATGACGGGTTTATAATGCATGATATTAGGAACAGGCAAATACAGACTTCACATGCACCTTGTAAACATCGTCTAACACACCTCACTGGCGATGCCGAAAATCTCGCACACACAGGTCCCCAACGTCACCCCTTTTGCCATCATAGATCCTTTCCAATTCCTACATCACAGGGGAGTTAACGCATGCACAAATATATCGAAGGTGGAAGTCAAATGCTTATCGCACACTATTTCTCAGACCCTCTAGGAAATCGGGACTTTTTTTTTCACTCAACGCTGTTCGTTTAATCCGAAAACTAAAACTGACAAAAATATTTTACATTTCGAAAACGAAAAGTGGAGGAGATGTTTTGATAGACATGCGGGGAAAAAAAGGGATCAGAGGTGAAAATGTCCCACACACAAACTGGAGAGTAAATAAACCTACCCCTTGGGGTCATGAGCAATCTTGCCACTGTAGATTGTTCTAACCTATGAAGGGAAAAGTGAAAGCCCCAGTTGAAAACCTGTCTTGTCTTTGTAGGCATGACAGATTCACTGCGGTAACAGTACCCCCGTTGGAGTGCCGGGGGTTTCAGTATAAATAGTATCCCCACTTTATGGAAATTTAGTGCTTTAAATTCCCACTGTTGCTATCTTCCTCATTTACTTTTTCCCATTCCTGCTCTGTCCTATCACTCTGCTATACTATCTTCTTCTTCGCTAGATCAATGACCTACCTTTTTTCTTGAAAACTCTTCCTGGACAAGACTCCTTGTTTGTGTATGAGGTCTGTTGGATCAGCTTGGGAGTGTTGGACGCTTTCTGCTGGGTGGTCACTAGGGCTTCCTATGATGTTAGTATTTAGCAATGTAGGCATTTTATATGTATGTGTTTTGTTGATAATTTATAATGATGTTTGTATTCTATTTTGTTTTTGTAACCGGGGGTTCGCGTAGTTGAGGTAAACCCTCAGCCGTCCCCTGCGTGGGATGTCTTTATTGTAAAGTGACTGGCCGGTGGAGGGCATTCAATTTTCCCACTAGGGTTGTTTCAGCAGATCTTTTATGCGGATCGGGGGTTGTCCGGTCCTGATTTGGCTCGGAAGAGTCCGCTGGACCTAAAGCAACAATAAATCAATCAATCAATCAGTAAATAAACCTGTCCTGATGAGCAGCAAGCGTGCTTTGACAGTGGACATCATTTTCATCTTCAACAAGCTGGGGAAAAGTCAGGCTGCTTTCTGGACCAAAAGCTCAGTCGGTCTGAGCTACGCATTGTGAATATCTGAGATAATGGCCACATAGAGAGGACGAAAGTGATGACCAACAACACCGATTGCATCAACATGAACATTAAAGTCCAAGGCCAATCCCTCAACAAGGTGCACAGCTTTAAATATTTAGGCGCAATTGTATCAGTCCTGACAGGAAGTCCTCTCCAGGATAGCACAAACAACTGCTGCTTTGTCAAGGTTGAAGCCCATTTGAAAAGACAGGACCATCAGTCTACATTCCAATGTAAGTTTGCTGTACTCCCTTGTCATCTCCATCTTCCTATATTCTTGTGAAACATCGACCCTCACAACAGACCTACAACGAAAAATACAAAGCATGGAGATGAGGTTCTACAGAAGACTTCTGGGCATTTGCTATTCCCAGCACATCGCCGATGACGAAGTCCGACAGACCAGCACACAACCATTGGACAACACGATGACTTGCTCACAGTGGTGAACAAACAGAAACTCCGATGATACAGCCACATCACCACAGCATCTGGCCTTGCAAAAGATCAACCTGCAAGGCACGGTGAAATGAGGCAGAAGAAGAAGGAGACATTCTTTGATCTCGAATGGAGGAAACGCTCTAGACAATCCTTCAGATGAGAGTATGAACCGAGGTCTAGCCTGTGTACGCATGCAGTCCACTGCATGGACTTTAAAGATCCTGGCACTTATGCCCTAGACAGGGAAAGGGTGACCGCTACGCAGAAACACCCAGCATGCACTAGGTCCTTTCTCCCCATCTCCAGGTCGCCCAGGATTGTGCTCAGTCATCTGGGCATCAGACTATGCACCCAAAGGTTGCAAGTGGGCACCTCAGGCCCTTTGGGTGAGATCCTGTATTAGGTTGCGCCTTGAGCAGCTCTTGAGCTGGTAATGCACTATTAAAAAGTGATTTAGGTAAATTAAAAAAATTTAAATGACAAAGTTATGATTATTATTATTATTATTATTATTATTATTATTATTATTATTATTAGGGGTGTCAGATAGCGCAGTGGTTGGAGCCTTCGCTACTGTGTCGCAAGTTAGGCACCGTCCAGTGCGGTTAGCACTTGGATGGGTGACCGCAAAAACGTGAAACGAACAAATAACAACGCCCCCAGTTGACTCAACTGTGACCGAGTACCTACTCTCTTAAGGGTGGGGAAGGTAAAGCAGCGAGGGAGAGAGATGGGCATCACCCTCATTACGCTGGCCCAAGATAAGTGTGATCCCCAACATCCACGCTCCCCTACGGCCCCCTACCTATTATTATGATTATTATTATTATTATTATTATTATTGTTATTATTACTATTATTATTATTATTATTATTATTATTATTATTATTATTATTATTATTGTTATTGTTATTATTATTATTATTACTGGGCAGGAACTTTTGGAGTCCTTCGGAGCAAGGGAACCGGGAACAAGGGGACGTGATGGAGCAGCTGTTCTTTACCTCTCATCCGCCCCACTCCCACATTGGTCACACAGCACCTGGGTTAGTCAACATTGGTACTAGTTTATGTAATTCTTCTTGCAAGGCCAAGGCCATGTTTACTTTTTTTTACCGAGACGTATATACCTTAAAGTTCGCATTATTACAATAAACAGTGACAAGGCGTGGCTTTCGTTGCTGAAACCAACTGCTGAAAGATTTAATTTTTATTTTCTTTCATTTCGGTTCTGAAATAAGGCCATTTTGCCCCCCTTTTTGTTGTTTTTTAAAAACGGTACATTGATAAGCAAAAACTGTGTGACCTTTGACCCACTGTTCTGAGACGAACCACGTGGCTTGAAGTGTGCATCTTTTGGTGTCTGAAGTGTAGGGTAGGGTCCATTTTACCAACTTAAACAAACTTTACGAGTAGAGTATTTTTGTGTGTGTTTTTGTGTGTGAATAGGGCTTCCTTATGTCTCTTTCCATTAGCTGCAGAATGTTGGCTGAGTAACCAAAGGCTGCTGCTATTATTAGCCACAAAAAGGTTGTTACTATTATTAGCCACAAAAAGGCTGTTGCTATTATTAGCCCACAAAAATTATGGAATTTATTCATAAAAAAAAAAAATAACTATAATTTTTAAAAGATTATTTTTTTGAGGTAAGATGGTTTTTTTTTAGTGGGGGCAACACCCGTGGTGAATTTTAAAAGAACCTGTCAGGAGAGCGTGATCTGAGTGGGTCCCTTTCATTAAAGCGTTTTATAATAATAATAATAGTAATATGAATATGAATAATAAAAGGAAATGTATAGCTCAGCAAAACTTCGTGCCCGACACCATCATGCCTACAGTTACAGTACAGCCATCTTTAATTACAGAAAATCAGTCCAACAGAATGTTCCGAAAATCCAGATTCTATTCTGCTGTTCCGGTCAGCAAATTTCCCTAAAAAAAAATCAAAAGTGGCTGATTTTGTCTGTCAGCGAAAGCACAGAAAGCGCATGTCCCTCTTGGTGGTGGTTCCCTACTTCTGTGGAAGTTAATCCGGGTTAGTGCCCCTTTGAGTTCTAATTCAGAATGGAGGCGCATGTGCGAACTTCCAGAGCAGGCCTTGTGATGGGGAAGATGTCGGCTACCCAAATGAATGTGGCTGTGGAAGAAGAGGAAGTGACGGAACCAACGCCTCCCAAAGCCATGTAGAAAAACTAGCCAAGGATTCAACGGGACTAAGCAGAAAAGTGGCCACGTCTTGTGGCGGGGCAACAAAAGGAAAACCTTTTGTGTTTTTTTTGCACCACATGCGAAGTCCTAATCGTTGCCAAATCCAGGCCAGGAGATGTCTTTCGAGGGAGCTGGAAAGAACAGAATTACTGAGATCTGAAGAACGCCCATCATAGGTCCCTTCAGAAATAACAGTAACTGAAGAAGACATTTCAGCATGTACATAGTGTAAATACAAGGTAATTTTCTTATGTATTAGTTGGCTGATCTGGTTGAAGAAAGAAAGATATTTTGGTTCGATACCTTTTAATGAGATTTTTAAAGTATGCAATAGTAAACACCTGTTTCAATTCTTAAATGGTGTTGGTTTGTTTTATCGCATATAGATGATATCGTCGTGTTTTGTTTTCTTGGTTAAATTTTATTTGCATGACTGGTTTTATTTACATCTTTTATTATATTTAAATGTTAACAGTTTAGTCTGATTTCGCCTAGTTTTGTGTGGTCCTGATTTGACTGTTGGCAGTCCGCTGGACCCTCTAAACACTGAATATCTATCTATCTGTCTGTCTGTCTGTCTGTCTGTCTGTCTGTCTGTCTGTCTGTCTGTCTGTCTGTCTCTCTCTCTCTCTCTCTCTCTCTCTCTCTCTCTCTCTCTCTCTCTTCTCTCTCTCTCTCTCTCTCTCTCTCTCTCTCTCTCTCTCTCTCTCTGCCTGCTACGTATTAGTGTCCTGAAAAATTGTGGCCTATTCCGGGAAAAGCTTGTTTTGTTCCTGAAACTTACTTTTTGGGGTAGGCATGTCAGCTGACAGCATTGTCTAAAAACAAACAAACATACAAGTTAGGTGTAAGATTCAGCCACTACATACCATGCGCCCACAGGCTGCCAGTGGGCGCCTCAGACTGTTTGAGTTAGATCCTGTATCGGCCAGCACCTTGAGCGGCTCTTCCAGCTGGATAAGCGCTTTATAAGAACGATGAAGTCGGTATAAATCGATGTTAAATATTTTTCAGACGTACTTTTTTTTTTTTTTTTGGGTTGTTGTTGTTGTTGTCCAGTGTAACATTGTGACAGTGATATTGTGCTCTTGTTACTTATGTTGTCGCTTTAAGGCAGTAACATTGTTTGGCAAGCAGGCTAGTTTTCCATGACTGTGCGTGGAATGAATACAAATGGAGACCTGTTTTTTCCAAAGCCATAGTGGACACTAAATTGACAGTGACACTGTGGAAGTCACGGGTTTTGAACCCTGGTGCACTGCTAGCAGACAATCTTCAACTTTACATTACAAGTTAATGCTCTGCCCCTCAAGAGCCTTTGTAAAAAGTTGGGAATTGTCGGGTGGCGTTCAAACACCAGTTCTTCTTCTTTCACAGTTTTGTGTTTGTATATATAAATATTCTTTATTATAATTAATTTATTCGTATTCATTTCAGTAATTCTGTATTTATTTTTCTTGCAGTTGAAAGACCTTGACTGTTAGTTTCATAATTCTTTATTGTACTTTTGTTTTTCTTGCAGTGAAAAGACCTTGACTGTTAGTTTCGTAATTCCTTATTGTACTTTTGTTTTTCTTTGCAGTGAAAAGACCCTGAATGTTAGTTAGTTTCACAATTCTTTATTGTTTTTTTTGTTTTTATTTTGCAGTGAGAAGACCCTGACCGTGCTGGAGATCATCAACTCTCTGCCTTCTCCGCATGGCACGGGCCGTCCCATCTCCGCCAAACACCACTCCCACCACAACTACCACACGCCTTTGCACCACCAGCAGTTCTCTGCCCTTGACCAAGAGTTCTCCCCCTTGCATGTCCAGTCATCTCCCTTTAGGCTGTACCACCGAGCTGATGAAGTAGAAGTAGAAGAAGATATCGACGAAGTTATTGAGATTGTTGCGTCAGATAACTGTGGTAGCGATGTCGAAGAAGAAGAAGATGATGATGGCGATGAAAGAGAGGATGTGGTCGTTGACGAGGATCTAGAAGAAAGCCAGATTCTGGAAGACATTTTCTTTCTGAAGTAAAGCTTCAGAAAATATAAATGTCTTCATTTCTCAAAGACATTTTTGTTGTGGAGGTAAACCTTGAGATGAACATTAAAGTTTAACATGCACACTTATCTTTGGTCAGGCAGACGGACGGGATGTTTTCATCAACAAGAAAAATGTGGAAAGTTCAGTTGTTAGTTTTTGTTCTTTATGATTAAAATAATTTTTACTTTTTTTTTAAATTTGTTTTTTAATTGTTGTTCTTCCCCACCTCCATTATCAACATTATCATCATCATCGTCATCATCATCATTATCATCATCATAACAGTCCTTATTATCCTCATTATTGCCATCACCATCATCGCCACCGTCATTGTCATCATCACCTTCACACCATTGTCGTCATCATTGTCATTAGTATTATTATCATCCACTCCATTATTATCATCACCAACATTATCATCATATTATCGTCACCATTATTATTTTCGTCACCATCGTTATCATCTGGTCCTGATTTGGCTCGGAAGAGTCCGCTGGACCTAAAGCAATAACCATGTAATGTAATCGTTATCATCATCACCACATCATTATTATGATACGCGCTTTTCAACTGATCTGTCATTAGGAAAAAAGCGCTGCATTAACCTCTTGAACCCAAAGACCGATATATCGGTTTAGCCCTTAAACAGCTGTGCCCCGAATATCCTTACCGTTAATCTTACGGTCCGTACACAGCTTACTGTGCTTTCTAGTACTTGCTGTTTAGAATAGGGTTATTGAGGGTTATTGGGAATAAGGTAAAGCAAAATGTCAGCGCTCTAGTGCAGCACAGTGCGTGTTTTTGTGACGTTTTTTTCTCAATTTTGCGTCATGAAACGAAGGTCTACAAATCAAGGAAGCGTCGCTAAGCGACTGTACACAACTCAGGAAGTAATCGATCAATTGTGGGATGATAATGAAGATGAAGAGATGACATTTGAAGTACTTTGGGTTGTCTAACACTTTGGTTATGTTTTTGTTGTTTTACTAACAGCATGCTAAAAATGCAATTTTTCTCCGGGGAGCCCAGGGGATGGGCATGGGCAGGGGGTGGGGCCCCAGGGTTCAAAGGGTTAATACCCTTATTATAATTTATTGTTATTATGATAAAATAATATTATTATAATTATTATTATTTCATATCATTATCATCATATACATTGAATCGTGTGTATTTGTTTGTGTAATTTCATGTCTTTTCACGTAAGTGATTTTGCAGTTGTCAAATATTCCATATTTTTATCCCGAATATTCCAAATTTATTGTGTGGACTGGACAATGTTACGTGTCTAAAATAACCCATGTTGTACCAAGTGGACTGGACAATGTTACGTGTCTAAAATAACCCATGTTGTACCAAGTGGACTGGACAATGTTACGTGTCTAAAATAACCCATGTTGTACCAAGTGGACTGGACAATGTTACGTGTCTAAAATAACCCATGTTGTACCAAGTGGACTGGACAATGTTACGTGTCTAAAATAACCCATGTTGTACCAAGTGGACTGGACATTGTTACGTGTCTAAAATAACCCGTGGTGTACCCAGTGGACTGGACAATGTTACGTGTCTAAAAAAAAACCCATGTTGTATTAAGTGGACTGGACAATGTTACGTGTCTAAAATAACCCTTGTTGTACCAAGTGGACTGGACAATGTTACATGTCTAAAATAACCCATGTTGTACCAAGTGGACTGGACAATGATACGTGTCTAAAATAACCCATGTTGTACCAAGTGGACTGGACAATGTTACGTGTCTAAAATAACCCATGTTGTACCAAGTGGACTGGACAATGTTACGTGTCTAAAATAACCCATGTTGTACCAAGTGGACTGGACAATGTTACGTGTCTAAAATAACCCATGTTGTACCAAGTGGACTGGACAATGTTACGTGTCTAAAATAACCCATGTTGTACCAAGTGGACTGGACAATGTTACGTGTCTAAAATAACCCATGTTGTACCAAGTGGACTGGACAATGTTACGTGTCTAAAATAACCCATGTTGTACCAAGCGTTTCAAACATAGCGAGGGGAGGGAGGAGAGGGGAGGGAGGAGGAAATGGAAATACACAATGTGATCATCACCGTGGCTGGCAACGTCTTAATATATTACCTATTTGGTTGATTTGGTTATCTGTATCCAGAGGTGCCAACCAGTACGGATTGACCGTATTTAATTCCGGCGAAGTGAATTAAATACGGAAATACGGTAGCTTTTAATTTATAAAAATACGGAGGAAAAGTTGCCAATCGTTTATCTTTGCCAGCGGTGCTTCTGTACCGGTTTCTGGTCTCATAATAGTACTCCTGCACTCACTGAACGTCGCTGTGTTCAACAAGCTGATTTTCATGGTGATTTTAGAGTAAAACAAGTGTGGTGTTCAGCAAGCTGATTTTTATCGTGATTTTAGAGGATTGAAAATAGCCTTCTGTTTCAGAGGGAAGCCTGTCGTTACTTTATAGTGTCATAGGCTAGGTTTTGCGAGAAAAAAAAATACTGACAAGTGTTAAAAAATACTGACAAACGGGTCCGGAAATACTGACAAGAAGATTAGGGGGTTGGCACCTCTGTGTATCTAATGTTTGCGTACTTGTGAAATTATTGTATTTTGTTTTGCTAGGTGTCGGTGATTGTGGCTGAGACCTGGGTGTAACATGCATGTATGACAAGCTCTGTGGGGCACATGCTTGTTCATAAGCGTTCATGTGATTTTAATTTGGTTAATTGTATAGTTACGGGTGTTAATAGTTTTAATTGGCTGTCATGTGTAAAACTATGGAGAGAAAACAAAATGTATAGGAGATAAAATAATAAAATATTTATTGTGTGTGTGTGTATGTTTGATTGTTATGCATATACCGCTGCCAAAGATGACTGCCATATATAAGTGTTATGCATGCACATGTTCATTTGCCTCCATGTATTAAAAATGCGCACACACCACGCATACATGCGCGCACAACACCTTCATCGCGCACGGGTTTGATGCACGCACAACACCTTCATCGTGCACGGGTCTGCGTTTTCTTTTTTAGCGTTAATAAGAGTATTTTGGCGTGCAGTTGTATAAAATGTGTATGCAGAGTATTAAAAATGCGCACACACCACGCATACATGTGCGCACAACACCTTCATAGCGCACGGGTTTGATGCACGCACAACACCTTCATCGTGCACGGGTCTGCGTTTTCTTTTTTAAAGTTAATAAGAGTATTTTGGCGTGCAGAGAGAGGCTGAGAGAGGGGAGAGACCCTGACAGAGAGGAGAGAGGCTGAGAGACAGAGAGGGGAGAGACCCTGAGAGAGGCTGAGAGAGGCTGGAAGAGAGGCGGAGAGAGGCTGAGAGAGATGAGAGAGGCAGGGAGAGGGGCTAATAGAGGCTGAGAGAGGCTGAGAGAGGGGAGAGAGGCTGAGAGAGGGGAGAGAGGCTGAGAGAGCAGAAAGAGGCTGAGAGAGGGGAGAGAGGCTGAGAGAGACTGGGAGAGAAGCTGAGAGAGGCTCAGAGAGGGGAGAGAGGCTGAGAGAGGGGAAGGAGGCTGAGATAGACTGAAAGAGGGGAGAGAGGCTGAGAGAGCGGAGAGAGGCTGATAGAGGGGAGAGAGAGGCTGAGAGAAAAGATAGAGGCTGAGAGAGGCTGAGATAAAAGAGATAGGCTGAGAGAGGGGAGAGAGGCTCTCTGTCATAGAAGCGGGTGGCGTTATGAATGCACGCTTATTTACGTATTCCTGTACATAATACTTTACTGTGTGTGTCTGCGTGATTCTGTCTTTGTTTCAAGTCTTTACTACTAAAAGAACTGTCGCCAAAGACGACAACACGCCTCTATGCGTTATTATTGTATGAATGTAATCAAATGAACAGCACTCAATATATTTTCAAGAACACAACAATTTAGTGCAGTGAACAGAGAAAAGAGAAACACCAATTCAATATGTATAACTACGAAAGTTAACACAACACGCAGTTTTGCATTTTTGTTTGTTTTGGGGGATCTCATTCACAGAGCTGCCAACCCCTAAAAAAAATTTCAGTAGCAAACAAAGAAAAATATCCGTAGTTTCAGCTCAATTTCAGTAGCAAATGTACGAACAAGAATTTTCACATGATAAAATGAGCATTATTTAAAATGTTAATATTAGCTTAAATAAAAACCAAACACCAACACAAAAAGCATTAACTTTCAAATATTTATTTTTAAAATGATAGAAATGTTCCTGAAAAAAAAAAGTTTTAACATTTTGTTCGGAAAAGCTAACCCAATGGCTCACTACATGTACTGCTGAGCTAAAAATAGCGCACACGCAAAGCGCTATACGAAAGTCTATGATATTAACGAAAGCCTAGTAGGCCTACGTCTCTCGCGGCTTTGTTTCCATACTTGTAAAAAAATAGGTATGCTTTGAAATTTTTCTTCCGTAGTATTTCTTGAAATGGCGTAGCTGCGGAATTAAAGAACATTTTCCGGAGAAACTACGGACGTTCCGTAGGGGTTGGCAGCTCTGCATTCACGCCAAATAGATTTATTTTAGAATAAATTATAACAATATGAAATATCTGCTACAAATGCAGATTGAGAAATATTTCAAAGAGCAAAATAATATTTTAAATTCTCATCAATTTTCTAAACAACCAACTGTAAACAAAGCAGCAATAGAATGAATAAATTATTTCCTACTACTATTTCGGAGACCGAGTTGGAAGCAACTACTATTAAAATATCAACAATGAATTCAAACCGGCCGTCTATGAAAATTATAAATCAGATTGAGTACTTACTGTTCCAAGTCGCTCCACGAAAACCACAGAACAATTTCTTCCTAAATTATCACAAAACTATTACCTGCCTAAATCCTAATCCTACCTATAATAATTTCACCAACCATTCACTCTCCATCCTCACTTTTACCACAAAATTTTTTTCCAATCATCGTTCACTTCCCCTAGGCTAGACCTAATGCAGTCACACTTCCTTTCTCTCTCAAACAGCATCCCCCAAAGATGCTTAGCCAACACGACTTTTTATAGTCACTCTCGCACGCTACGCATAACCTAGCGCTAACAAAAAAAAATAGTTCCACGTTTTTTCCATAGGCTGTCGTGACAACCACCCCCTTCCCTCAATAATAAAAATTATTGAAAGAAGTCTAAAATTAATTTTTATAATTACAAATTACAAAAACTGGACATATTAACAAGAGTCTTAAACCAGTATTCCCTTCTCATTAGGTTTCCAAGGCATCACCGCACAATTGAATTAGGAACATTGCATCCATCTCTTCGCACTACCAAGGTAATCCACGGCGAAAGATTTTTACAACAATGATGCGTTTTATCATTAACACCCAAAGTTTCAATACCCGACTGCCAAGGCTACCGCCCCGCGGGTTACAAGTTCCCAACAACATAAGCAAAAAACATATTTTTCATGCTTTGCCTATACATTCCTCGGCCGAAGGAAAATAAATTCAATTGCTCCCAACACGAGGCCAATACTGTCCATTGACTCTGCCATATTGATCCAACACAGAAAAAAAATGTAAGTGTATGTATGCATGTATGTGTGCTGCTGAAATCACTACCCTACAATGACAGCAACGCCACCAGCGGTACTGTTGTTGCAGTGCTGCTTTTCGTCCAGCCAATCACCACAATCGTTATACTCGTCACAAACAAGGTGCTCAGCAATGCACCGTCTGGTGCCAAAAGTCTGACAGGCAAACTCTCCGTTGGAGCAGGGAACTGCAAAATACACAACGCGAAAGCGTGCATTAGTAGTAATAAATAATAATCCAATAATGGTCACCTATGACTCACAAGCTCCTTATATGGAACTTGCAATATTCTTATTCTACGTGGAAAATGCGTACCAAGAAACGTGGAAACAAAATGGTGGCAATGAAAATGTAATATTCATATACAATACAATACAAGGTTATTGCTTTAGGTCCAGCGGACTCTTCCGAGCCAAATCAGGACCAATAATATTCATATTGGCTTTGATCTTGACATCAAGATGACATTGACCACACGCTCCAAATCGAAGCTCGTGTATTATCAAATAAACTACAGCAAAAGATGTACTATGCCAACTATAAGGGCAAAGCACCTCATGGACCTTGCAATATTTAACAAGAAAACGAGCGCTCAGAAAAGAAAAAAAAACACGAATCGGTGGCATTAAAATGCAAATACCAACTTTGATCTTTTTATGCTCTTGACCTTGACCTCATGTATAATCAAACTATAGCAAAAGTTTATTATGCCCTTCAAAGTGATCTTGGGATGACCTTGACCTTAGGATGACCTTGATCTTCAGGTGACCTCTGATGCTCATGTATATGAGCGTCCAATATCCCAAAGCTGACCCAACAGACCCCATACACAAACGAGAAGTTTTGGGAGAGTTTTCACAGAATAAAGGTAAGTGACTGGTCTAAACGAAAAAGATAGTAGATTGATAGAACCGAGTATGAACAAGAAAAAACAAACGAAAAAGACAGCAAAAGTGAAAATTTAAAGCACTAAATTCCCACAAAGTGGGGATACTATTTATACGAAAACCCAGGCACCCCAATGGGGTATGGGTTAGATATGATTATAATCATTGTAAATGACAATACATCCTCTTCTATGAGGAGTTGCAGTGTTTGATTTGCAAGTAAAAATGAAGCAGCAGAGGAACTTACAAGCTCTCCGGGCCACAGTGAAGTGGATTGTGAAACCTGAGCCTTGAAAGGACCCCATGGATGTAACACGAATGATGAGTGCGTTTTTCTCGATGAAGTACACTTCCTTAGGCATCTGCTCTTCATGTCCACAGATGGCCTTGTTCAACCCTGTTAAAATAAATTGATAAACTAGAAGGGCAAAACCTTTATGACTCACATGCTCCTTAAGAAACTTGCAATATTTAACATGAAAATGAGTGCCCAGAAAAAAACAAAATGAAACAGTGGCATTTAAATGCAAAGTAAAACTGACTTTGATCTTTCAATGCTCTTGACCTTGACCTTTGGCTCCAAATACACTCATGTAAAATACAGCCAAAGTTCTACAATGACCATGGGATGACCTTGACCTTTAGTTACCTTGACCTTGGGATGGCCTTGACCATGACGTTACGCCTCGTGCTCATGTATGATTTCAAATAACCCAGTGTTGTTGCATACTATGGGTTAAATAAACAGCCATTC
This sequence comes from Oncomelania hupensis, assembly GCA_036898135.1. NCBI lineage: Eukaryota > Metazoa > Mollusca > Gastropoda > Littorinimorpha > Pomatiopsidae > Oncomelania > Oncomelania hupensis. The sequence goes on along the minus strand of CM072522.1, from coordinate 42,482,735 downwards.
CACTGTACAAAGACCTATTTTTAAAATGTTTTTGCAATGCCAAAAATGACATTGACCTTCAAGATCAACGCAAAAACTGAACAAATAATTATGACAGATGAATCTATTATCTCTAAATGCAACAAATAATGAAAGATCAATCTATTATCTCTAAATGCAACACATAAGGAAAGATCACTATATCATCTTTAAATGCAATAGTAGGGTCAAGGTCATTTCAAAATACCTATACTAACCGATTTTGGACAGCTCCAGTGACCTTGGAGCGAGGTTGACCCAATTAATAGAGTATGTGTGTCTCATTGACATCTATCATGCATAAACACATCATACGTTCAATATTAATGACTTTTAAAATAGTACAGTACTCCTCTCTTAAGGTGACCCCCCACGGGACCAAATTTTTGTTTGATCTTATCCGAGGGGCACCCTAAACAGTCCTCTGATAAGATCAACTACCAGTAAAAAACTTGATCTTATACGAGGTGCTAAATTTTTGTGTCGTGTGACAGTTGTGTGTGTGTGTGTGCGCGTGTGTGTGTACATGTGTGCACGTTGGTGCGCGCGTATGCATGTATGCATTACTGTATATTATTTTTTGTGCGTGTGTATGATGCATAAGCACACACTCAAACACTCAAACAAACGGATGCAAGCACGCATACACATACACACACTCTCACACACACACACAAACACACAAACACATTGATGCGCACGCACACAAATGAGAATAAAAAATAAAAAGTATGCACCAAGACAGTTACTGGGTGTATTTGCAGAAAACCTTACACAAATTTAACGAATTGTTCACTTTGTCTACGTCACAGCACATGCTTTATCGCTAGTGAATGAAGTCAATTCAGGGTAAGGTCCACTGTGGCAATACGTCCCGCTAGGAGGGGACACGGCAGATCACAGTTACACCTGTCTACACCGCCCATGGGTCGCACTCTGTCAAAGTGGTTCCCGTGTATATTGCAGAGTGTCGCATAACGCGGATGCTGGCTGGAAGTGACAGGTGTTCTGGGATGGAATTCCATTTCAAAACAGGAAGTGACCTCATAAATGACGTCATCTGTGACATCAATTTCTCTTAAGCAGTAGTCTCCTCCATTTGGGAACCAAAACGGGGTTGACGTTATCCGAGGTTTTCCCTTATGCGAGGTGACGCTAAGCGAGGAATTCTAAATGGTACAAAGAAGGTGCTTGGCCGGGACCAACAACCTGATTGATCTTATCCGCCTTGTGACCTTAAACGGTAGTGACGTTAAAAGAGGAGTACTGTAAAATTTTGTTGAAAATTTTCATTTTTGACAAACATTTGTTGACCCTGTGACTTTGACCTTGAAGTGAAGTCATTAATTCCCTGATTCTTTATTAGCTCTCGTGGGTAAGCACCCTCTTACCAAGTTTGGTTGTGATAGTTAAAATACTTGGTTGTGATAGTTAAAATAGGTTCAGAGATTTGAATCACTTGCAAGTTTTGCACAGAAAAATGGCAAACCAAGGGACGATTTTTTTTAAATAGGAGTTATTTTGGGACTGTTTAGGACTCATTTTGCACAAATCTTGAAATATTTGTTGGGGGGAGGGGGGTGGAATGAGGAGTGTGTGGTGGCGTGAGTGCACAAACTCACATTGCTATGCCTGTGACTCAATAAAAACTTACATATATATTAAAAAAGCATTAGAAGGGCAAAGCCCATATGATTCACTTGCTCCTTATGGAACTTGATATTTAACATGAAAATTAGTGCCCAGAAAAAAAATTAAATGCAAACAACGACTTTGATCTTTCTCTTGAGCTTGAGATAACAAGTACACTCATGTATTATCGAATAAAGTACAGAAAAAGTTGCATTATGCCAAAAAAAATGCCTTTGGGATGGCCTTGACCTTTAGATGACCTTGACCCTCATGTCTTCTCTTTTGCATGTCTGATCAAATAACCCAATGTTGTTGCATTATTTTAAAAATGTTTTTGCAAGGCCTAAATATGACCTTGACTTTCAAAATCAACGCAAAACCTGAAAATATATATGAAAGATCAATCTATCATTTCTAAATACAAGTTTAGACTTTATATCCCTCTCATAGTATAAGGGCCAAGGTCACTTCAAAGTACCTATACAAAATGACTTTGAACAGTTTCAGTGACCTTGACCTTGGAATGAGGTTTACCAAATGTGTACATTATGTGTGTCTCATCGATATCTATCAAGCATAAATAAATCATCGTTCAATGTTAATAACTTAGAAAAACTAAAATATTTTGAAAAATTGTCATTTTTTACTAACATTTGTTGACTCTTTGACCTTGACCTTGATGTGTGTGACGTGGGGTTTTATTGTTGCTGGGCTCTGCACAATGGAATGTTGTAACCCTCACGTCTTATTCTATGGGGACCGCTAGTGAGTCACCCGGTGAATTACTTTAATACATTTATTTGTTTAGCTCGGTCTGTGTTAAGGCTGGGGTACAGAGATAGATAGAAAAATTGTAAAAGGTCACTGTCACACTAGCTTTCACACGGCTATGAATCATATGTAGTCCAGCCACTTGATAACAGTCAAAATCACACATTTATTTCTTCTACCCTATACACGATCTTCGAAGTACGAATCTAACTTAAAAGTTCAATTGTCAATGCGAATGGTTCGCTCGCTGATAATCTAGGCAGCTACTTTTTCTTCATAGGGCACTGGCTACTAGCGTTCATGAAGAGTGGACTACTGTGGTCCTTTTGATACAGTTTTAGTGCACTGTTTCCTGGGCACTTGATTGATTGATTTATTGTTGCTTTAGGTCAAGCGGACTCTTCCGAGCCAAATCAGGACCGGTCCTGGGCACTTAACTGAATGGTTTCGTGGTTGAAGCACTGCGTTGAGGTACCTTCTACGACACGTTGTGTTGTCGTTGCTTGCGTTCGACGGGTGGGCTATCTGCACTCAAGGCTGTAGATGCCTCGGCAGCCAACTCGAATCGTAGATTAGGTTCTATTCTTTGCTGAGTTGGGCTCACGAAATCCCGCCTGCTCGTCTGTAACATATGAGACGAAATTCTGCACAACCCTGAATAATAGGTCTGTGCAGAGCATCTCACTGAAAGCCAAAGTAGCCCTCAGTGATAGCTCCAAATCTCTATACATAAGCGACGAACATTCTACTAAGTCGGTGGTCCACTGGAATCTCCACTCTAATTTCCTATACATACATAAATATAAATCGTGGCTAACTATACACATAAAGAAATAATAATAGTATAAACATTCACTGGTACAGCCATTGGGCTGCAAGCATACTTATAGGTTAAACAACAGTGGTTTCCGTCAGGTATACAACATGGCGTCAAAACCGGTCGTGCTTGACATGTGGTCGGCTTCTCCACATGGTAAGGCAAAGTCGGACTAACAATTTAAAATTAATCTATGCATAGCAAATTCCACAAACATAATTTCAACAATAATATAAATACATCACGATGAACCAGAAGTATGTTCACTTACCTTTTTGACAATGTCAGGCCCGTGGCTACTTGATTTAATTCAAATATTCAACAAGCACTGCTTTCCTGTTCTATCAGTGGAGATATTTCTCTGCTCGAGTGTAGCTGTGTACTGCTCAGAGCTTTCCACACAACTGACCCTATACTTGGCTTTGACTGAATCAGCCAGAACTGGTCCTAACCACTCTACCTGTGTCCTGATTGGCTGAAACAATCTAAGTGGCTATAAAGTTCGAAACACTATCCTAGGCTGCGATGATGTCACTAAACGGCTTGCGTCTGTGTGTACCCATCAGTTATACCTTAATCGTCTGCTATAGACTACAGTAACCTTCTAAGTTTTACTACTGCTAAACAAGCAAAAGCTCAAATAGTGCGGGGTAAACGGGTCTGCTTGTTACAATGTGAAGTAATTAATTCCCTGATCATTTATGAGGTCTCATGGGTATACACCATCTTACCAAGTTTGGCTGTGATAGTTGAAATAGATTTCATTTTTGGACTATGTAGGACTCATAAAATCTCAATTTTTTTTCAGAGTTGAGTGCATGGACTCAAAATGCTATGCATGTGAGTCAAAAATACTAATTCCACCTACCTTGTACAAAACTACCCTGGTGGCCATCGAAAAGCTGGATGCTGGTGTTCTCGCACTTGTTTATGTCACCACTGTAGAAATCAAGCCAAGTGAAATAGAACATCAAGGTGTAACCAGGGTTGATCTGGACGTTGATGTCACATCTTTCTTCTTCGTTGGCATAGATGGGAATGCGGTCTGGCAAGTTTGAAACCAAGTTGCCAGCATCATCCTGGCGTGTGCGGAGATCAATCATGGAATTGCATGTCACAGGGATTGCTGCAGGAATAAACCACAACAACCCATGAAAGTTTTTGTTATGATATAGTGAGCTTACTGCCTCCTTAGCAGTTCTCTGGACCCTAAGTATAAACACTGACAATCTAATCCACTGACAATCTAACAGGGATCAGTTTACTAACGCGCCCTGCGCCATTGACGCATAAAAATTAAAAATGACCCATCTACAATTCTTGCCAGGGGCCGAATGGCGCTTCGATTTTTGGTACCAGTGCGCCACCACAATAACAGTGCACTGTATTGGAGGCGACAAACGTGCTTTTGCTAAGGCAAGTTCAGCGATTGGCTATGAGGGCCCGGATGTTGATCTTTCAGCCAATAAGAAGTGTTGTACGATTCTTCCAAATCAAAATTTGCTATCGTGTGCGCGTATGTTGTGTCCGGGCAAGGAGGATTTTGTGTTTTTCTTTGTGCCACTTTGAAAATACCCCCCCCCCCCCCCATCCCCTCCAAAAAAAACAAAAAAAAAAAAAACCTAAACTTGAGGTAAGACAGTCTAGACTGTCGTTTGCTGCTGTTAAACCACAGTCTACTGCCGCTAATCCTACGCAAGATGATTGTGTGAGCCCCGAGTCAAGTCAAAATACTGATCCCTGTTCTGGTTAGTGTTTTGTTGGTAAACATGCTTCACAACACATGCACACTCACAATAATCTATTTTGTTTTAATTTCTGTAATAATATCTCCAGGTTATCTTTTACATGTACGTAAATTACTGCTGAAATCATGGCCCATTGAATTTTGATCTGAGGGGCCCAATGGCCCATAGCTTTTTTGTGTCAGGCTGAACCCTGATCTAATCTAATCTAACTCAATATAAATTTATTTTATTTTGCATCTAAAAGGGAGATAAGAGATAGTGGAGCTCTCCTATAAATTCCTAGGTACTCGCTTGAGTCTTCTCTATGTTTGCCCACACTTTTGAAACTGCCCTACAGACTCCAGCACTTCCAGTCTCTTACCATGTTCAAACAGAACCTCAAAATCTATCTCTTTACTAGATACTTTTAGATCCAGAAAAATCAGCGTGCAGTGTGTGAATGAGTGATTGAATAGGGTGTGTTTGGTTGCATGTGTGTGAATGTGTGCCATCATTGTTGTGTTTGTAATGTTCTTGGTTTAAATGCTGTACTGCCAGAACACCTCTTTTTTTTGTTTTTTGGGGGTGGCACTGTATGGTTTTTAAATAGTTTTAAATAAATGTTACTTTGTTTTATAACATAAATTCTTATGTATGGTGTTTAATACTGATTTAATTCCTGTTATTACTCCTTTTCCTAGTGACACTAAGTGGTACTTTTTAATTTGAGCTATTTTTATAATTGCTTTATTATTTATTCTTAATGCTAATGTCCTTTGTATTTGTGTGTGCATGTGTGTGTATTTGTATGTTTCTATCTTTAAACGTGCTTTTTAAAACTTAGATGTGATTGTTATTATTTTTGTATTGTTTGTTATTTATAACGATGTTTAACATGTTTTATCTCATAATGTTGTACTGTATTGTTAAAATATTTATCCTTTTTAGATGTGAAAAAATCCAGATGATGGACATGGTTCAGTCCCGGCGGGGAGCATCACAGCCAGATCGACTACATCATGGTCAAAAAACGCTTCAGATCAAGCATCAACATTGGCAGGACACGCACTTTTCCAGAAGCAGACATTGAAAGTGACCACGATCTCGTGCGATGTCTTTCCGGCTCCACTTGAAGATAGTAAACATACAAAGTGCACTAGACTGAAGTTTGACCTGGACAAACTGCAAGACCCAGAGGTGGCAAAAATATTTCAGGCAACAATTGGAGGGAAATTTGCACCACTGCTCATTTTTGGAGCTGGTGAAGTATATGTCAACACCATGACCACCACCTTCAACTCAGCTGTGACAGATGCCGCACTTAGATCCTTGGCAAACACTGCCCAAACAATAAGCTGTGGATCACACCTGAACTTTTGGACTTGTGTGATAAATGAAGAGAGATGAAAAAGAAAAATAACACCTCCCAGGGAGCTGATGCCTACCAAAAAATCAACAATGACATCCGAAAATGCATGCTCACAGCAAAGGAGAACTGGATAGAAGATCAATGCCATGAAATAGAGAACAGTCTGAACAAGAACCACAGCAAGAAGGCCAACCAGACTGTGAAGCGGCTGACAAGTGTTAAACAGCCCAAGGTCTCCATGATCCAAAGGAAGTCTGGCATATGCCTTACAGAAGAACAAGAAGTCTTGGATAGATGGACAGAGTACTGTTCTGACCTTTACAACCACACACCAAATGGAGACCCATCAGTGCTAGCATGTCCCCAGAACAGAGAACAAGAAATCCTCCGAATTCTGAGAAGTTGAGGCAGCAGTGCATCCCCTAAAAAAGGGAAAATAAGTTAGAAAGGACAACATACCCACGGAACTGCTTCAAGCAGGAGAAGGAGCGATGATTGACGCCCTCACCATTGTCTGTAACAAGATCTGGCAGAGTGGGGAGTGGCCTATACCATGGACTCAGTCGCTTGTCATCACTCTTCCCAAAAATGGTAACCTTCAGGAACGTGAAAATTACCGCACCACCAGCTTCATCAGCCATCCCAGCAAGGTCCTCCTGAAAATAATACTCAACAGGTTGAAACCCCAAGCTGAACAAATCATAGCTGAAGAACAAGCAGGATTCCGGGCAGGGCGAAGTACCACTGAACAGATTTTCAACCTCAGAATAATCTGCGAGAAATACCTATAGCACCAAAAACATCTATATGATGCCAGACTTCTTGAAGTCTACGAATACATGATATACTATATACTTCAATAATTTCAGGGCTGATGTTGTACACTCTCATGGTTGCCCACAGAGCTGCATGCCAGACTTCTTGAAGTCTACGATCATGTGTTCGTAGACTTCAAGAAGTCTGGCATGCAGCTCTGTGGGCACCCATGAGAGTGTACAACATCAGCCCTGAAATTACTGAAGTCATCAAAAGCCTGTATGACAAGGCTACCAGTGCAGTCCTCCATAACAGCGCCATCAGAAACTGGCTCAGAACAACAACTGGTGTGCATCAAGGATGCCTACTCTCTCCAACATCTTCCCTAGAGCGCATCATGTCAGATGCCCTTGCAGATCACGAAGGCGCAGTCTGCATAGGGGGTAGAGCAACCTCCAACCTCCGTTTTGCGGATGACATTGATGGATTGGCTGGAAAGGAACAAGAACTTAAACAGCTGTTACAGAGGTTTGACACCACCTCCAGAGTCTTTGGAATGGAAATAAGTAAAGACAAGACTAAAATGATGACCAACAACATCAATGGCATCAACATGGACAGCAAAGTCCAAGTCCAATCCCTCAACACAGTGCTTACCTTCAAATATTTAGGAGCCATTGTATCAGACTATGGGTCCCGACAGGAAGTCCTCTCCAGGATCGCACAAGCAACTGGTGCCCTGGCAAGGTTGAAGCCCATTTGGAAAGACAGGACCATCAGTCTACATTCCAAGGTAAGGCTGCTGGGCTCCCTTGCCATCTCCATCTTCCTATATGCTTACGAAACATGGACCCTCACAGCAGATCTACAATGAAGAATACACAAAGCATGGAGATGAGGTGCTACAGAAGACTTCTGGGTATTTCCTATACCCAGCACATCACCAACGATGAAGTCCGACAGACCATCACACAAGCCATTAGACAACACGATGACCTGCTCACAGTGGTGAAGAAACAGAAACTCTGATGGTATGGATACCAGATCATCAGGCTTTGCAAAAACCATCCTGCAAGGAGGTAGAAGAAGAGGGAGACCGAAGAAGAGGTGGGAGGACAACATTCGATAATGGACTGGCTTGACACTGAGCAAAACCATCAGGGTTGCTGAGGACAGAGAAAGATGGAGTACGCTGGTTAAACAATCATCTGTGGTGCAACCTCAGAGTTAACAGATAGGAGAGGATAGAATAGATGTTTGTATAATTTCTTACGATAATTAACTTACAGTTTTATCTCAATGTTTTACTACATTGTTTTATATATTTATCTTTGCGAGCGTATGTGTATGTGTCTCATGTATGCAGTGTACGTGTATGTATCTTATGTATGCAGCGTATGTGTATGTGTGCCTATGTGTCTATGTATGCAGCGTATGTGTTTGTGCTTATGTATGCAGCATGTGTATGTGTGTGTGTGCCTATGTGTGCAGCATATGTGTATGTGTGTGTGCCTATGTATGCAGCATGTGTATTTGTGTGTGCCCAAAGAGCTTAATGATAGAAAGAGGGGGAACTTGGAACAGAACCGCGAGACGAAAGGTACGAGTTATGCTCCCTTGTCGACATGCTGAAAATGGCTCGTGGCAGAAAGTCAAAAGGCGACCGAGTGAAACAAGGCGGTGACTTTTGCACAGCCATCAATTGCCATAATGCCAGATACAAGAAAAGTTGTGTTGGCAAGTCCTTTTTCAAATTTACAAGAGACAAAGAAAGGTAAATTGCAATTGAAAAACTTCATTTTTTTGTGTTTATGTAGGCCTAAACTAAGACCGCTGCAGTGTTGTTAATGTTAAAACAATCGGAGAGCGGCTTGAATGATTCATGTTATACCTATGTGCTAAATCCAAAACAGTTTGCTTGCTGCCAGTTTACGTTCAACAGGTCGCTCACTGTTTACGTTATTGCTAGGTTGTTTTACTATTTGTGCTTATATTTCTCTGTGGGTTCGGGCAAATAGAATAGACCCAACGTTTCCCGGCGTGTCGTAAGAGGCGACTAACAGGGGTGATGTTAGCACGGCATCACTGGGCGAAAGTCTTCTACACAGAAGTCACCGGCCAGGGCGGAGGAACCTCACGTTACTACAGGTTCAACGACCACGTGCTCAGGGCCAAGGCGAGCCACACTGTATTCGTGGATTTCGGCTGTGGCCAACAGCCTGGAGAGGATTGGGCCCTGCCAGGTCTTTTTTGCCCAAGACACACTACATGATGACACAATCCACTAATTCCATACCGGATCGGTCGTCGCCCGGGCCGTCACCCGGCACAAGGACCGCGCCTTCCGTTGGCCACCAGGACGGAGGTGTTAAGTATGCTACTGATGGACAATATAGCAAGATCCGCACGAGAAACAACATCGTCATAGGAACCTGGAACGTCAGGACCCTAACTGCGGAAGGAAAATTAGAAGAACTGGCCCACGAGCTGGACCACTATCGATGGAACGTTCTAGGTATCAGCGAACTGCGCTGGAAAGGCCTAGGTGAAACAACGACTGACAAAGGCCACAAGCTCTATTTCAGCGGTAGAGATGACAGGCACGAACACGGCGTTGGATTCTTGGTCCACAAGAACATTCTAGCCACTGTCATGGGTTGCCGCCCAGTCTCCAGTAGACTCATTACCATCCGTCTGAGAGCAACCCCTTTCAACATTACCATCATCCAGGCCTATGCCCCAACATCAGACTATGAAGACAGCGAAGTGGAGGATTTTTATGAAAATATACAGGCGGTCCTTGACCAAGTGCCGAAGAAGGACATAGTCATAGTGCAAGGCGACTGGAATGCCAAGGTTGGCCAAGATGCGCACCGCAACTGGGGAGACACATGCGGACCCCACTGCAACAACGAGACAAATGACAGGGGTCTGAGGCTATTGGAGTTTGCCAGATACAACAATCTGGTACTGGCAAACACGCTTGGTCTCCACAAAAAATCCAGACGATGGACATGGCACAGTCCCGGCGGGGAACATCACAACCAGATCGACTACATCATGGTCAAGAAACGCTTCAGATCAAGCATCAACATTGGCAGGACACGCACTTTTCCAGGAGCAGACATTGGAAGTGACCACGATCTCGTGATGATGTCTTTCCGGCTCCATTTGAAGAGAGTAAATACAGCAAAGTGCACTAGGCTGAAGTTCGACCTGGACAAACTGCAAGACCCGGAGGTGGCAAAAATATTTCAGGCCACAATTGGAGGGAAATTTGCACCACTGCTTATTTTGGGGGCAGGCGAAGTAGATGTCAACACCATGACCAATACCTTCAACTCAGCTGTAACAGATGCCGCCACTGAGATCCTTGGCAAGCACCGACCAAAGAAGAAGCCGTGGATCACACCTGAACTTTTGGATCTGTGTGATAAACGAAGAGAGTTAAAAAAGAAAAAGAACACCTCACAGGGAGCTGATGTCTACCGAAAAATCAACAATGACATCCGAAAAGGCATGCGCACAGCAAAGGAGAACTGGATAGAAGATCAATGCCAGGAAATAGAGAACAATCTGAACAAGAACAACAGCAAGAAGGCCTACCAGACTGTGAAGCGGCTGACAAGTGTTAAACAGCCCAAAGTCTCCACTATCCAAAGCAAGTCTGGCATTTGCCTTACAGAAGAACAAGAAGTCTTGGACAGATGGACAGAGTACTGCTCTGACCTTTACAACCATACACCAAATGGAGACCCATCAGTTCTAGCATGTCCCGAGAGCAGAGAAGAAGAAGAAATCCTCCCAATTCTCCGGGAAGAAGTTGAGGCAGCAGTGCAATCGCTGAAGAAAGGGAAGTCAGCGGGAGTGGACAACATACCAGCGGAACTGCTACAAGCAGGAGGAGAAGCGATGACTGATGCTCTCACCACTATCTGTAACAAGATCTGGCAGAGTGGGGAATGGCCTACACCATGGACCCAGTCGCTTGTCATCACTCTTCCTAAAAAAGGTAACCTTCAGGAGTGTGAAAATTACCGCACCATCAGCCTCATCAGCCATCCCAGCAAGGTCCTCCTGAAAATAATACTCAACAGGTTGAAACCCCAAGCTGAACAAATCATAGCTGAAGAACAAGCAGGATTCATGGCAGGGCGAAGTACCACTGAACAGATTTTCAACCTCAGAATAATCTGTGAGAAATACCTACAGCACCAACAACATCTATATCATGTGTTCATAGACTTCAAGAAGGCATTTGACCGAGTCTGGCATGCAGCTCTATGGGCAACCATGAAAGTGTACAACATCAGCCCTAAAATCATAGAAGTCATCAAAAGCCTGTATGACAAGGCTACCAGTGCAGTCCTCCATAACAGCGTCATCGGGAACTGGTTCAGAACAACAATCGGTGTGCGTCAAGGATGCCTACTCTCTCCAACACTCTTCAACATCTTCCTAGAGCGCATCATGTCAGATGCTCTTGCAGATCACGAAGGCACAGTCAGCATAGGGGGCAGAGCAATCTCCAATCTTCGTTTTGCGGATGATATTGATGGATTGGCTGGAGAGGAACAAGAACTTGAACAGCTTGTACAGAGGCTTGACACCACCTCCAGAGCTTATGGAATGGAAATAAGTGCAGAGAAGACCAAAATGATGACCAACAACACCAATGGCATCAACACGGACATCAAAGTACAAGGCCAATCCCTCAACACAGTGCACAGCTTCAAATATTTAGGAGCCATTGTGTCAGACAATGGGTCTCGACAGGAAGTCCTCTCCAGGATCGCACAAACAACTGCTGCCCTGACAAGGTTGAAGCCCATTTGGAAAGACAGAACCATCAGTCTACATTCCAAAGTAAGACTGCTGCGATCTCTGGTCATCTCCATCTTCCTATATGCTTGCGAAGCATGGACCCTCACAGCAGATCTCCAACGAAGAATACAAAGCATGGAGATGAGGTGCTACAGAAGACTTCTGTGCATTTCCTATACCCAACACATCACCAACGTTGAAGTCCGACAGACCATCACACAAGCCATTGGACAACACGATGACCTGCTCACAGTGGTGAAGAAACGGAAACTCCGATGGTATGGCCACGTCACCAGATCATCAGGCCTTGCAAAGACCATTCTGCAAGGCACAGTGCAAGGAGGTAGAAGAAGGGGGAGACCGAAAAAGAGGTGGGAGGACAACATTCGAGAATGGACTGGTTTGACACTGAGCGAAGCCATGAGGGCTGCTGAGGACAGAGAAAGATGGAGTATGCTGGTTAAGCGATCATCTGTGGTGCCCCTACGACCTTCGGGTTATGGGACAGGATAGGATAGGATAGGCTTATATTTCAAAAGTAGATGTCAGATTGGCAGTTTGGCTTCGTCAAACTGCTTATGTTAACAAGTTAAATTAGACTAAGTCTGTTCTCTCCTCGTGATCAAATACTGTGCAAGACAACCCCTTACCTAGGCACAAAAATGGTCCTTGATCTGTTGTAATCCCTTTTCGTTTGAGTTTGATTGATTGATTGTTGCTTTAGGTCCAGCGGACTCTTCCGAGCCAAATCAGGACCGGACAACCCCCAATCCGCATAAAAGATCTGCCGAAACAACCCTAGTGGGAAAATTGAATGCCCTCCACCGGCCAGTCACTTTACAATAAAGACATCTTACGCAGGGGATGGCTGAGACTTTACCCCAACTACTCGAACCACCGGTTACAAAAACAAAATAGAATACACACATCATTATAAATCATCAACAAAACACATACATATAAAATGCCTATAGTGCTAAATAATAACATCATAGGAAGCCCTATTGACCACTCGGCAGAAAGCGTCCAACACTCCCAAGCTGATCCAACAGACCTCATACACAAACAAGGAGTCTTGTCCAGGAAGAGTTTTCAAGAAAAAAGGTAGGTCATTGATCTAGCGAAGAAGAAGATAGTATAGCAGAGTGATAGGACAGATCAGGAATGGGAAAGAGTAAATGAGGAAGACAGCGACAGTGGGAATTTAAAGCACTAAATTTCCAGAAAGTGGGGATACTATTTATTTTCGTTTGAGTGTAAACGGGGAAAAAACTGTAATGTAGAAACTCAGGCCTTGTTCTGATCTGTGAATTTCTGCGCATTAGATCTATATTGCGTGGAATGTTGTAGTCTAGGTTCTGATTGTTCAGTCTGATTAATTAATTATTTTCCATGAAGTGACTGATGTTATTAAGCCAGTGATGTGGGAGGTGAGAGGGTTGGGGGGTAGGGGGACACCTGATATAAATTAAATTCACACTATTAGTGAAACATTTTGTTATTGTGCTTTAGTGTGATTAATTGATTGAATGACAGAGCTCTCTCTTCCCCCAACCCCACCCCCCCCCTCTCTCTCTCTCTCTCTCTCTCTCTCTCTCTCACGATTACGGATTTACACAGTTTCGGATAAATCAAACAGTCTGTCATGCATATTTTAATTTTAAAATATCTGTTGATTAAAAAATAATAAATTCCAGGGCAGAAAACGAACCTATGACATACACACATAAGCAGCATAAAAGCACCTAATAAATGTCAATAAGTAAACATTATAAAAAAAAAAGACAGCAGTAGCGGAATGTTAATAATAATGATGGTTAAAAGTTTGGTGTTTGCAAACGTTGCCATAAAAATGTTTTTTTGCAATGGCATGGGCTCAATAAGTTACCACGCACAGATCATTCATATAGCAGATGACGAAATATAGCCAGCCCGAGCAAAGGGAAATAATCCGTGAGAGCGTCTCGCATTTTTGTATAGGACATAATGGAAGTTCCCCCTCTTTTCGTAATAAGCTCTTTGGTGTGCCTATGTATGCAGCATATGTGTATTTGCCTATGTATGCAGCACCTGTGTATGTGTGTGCCTATGTATGCAGCATATTTGTATGTGTGTGTGTGCCTATGGATGCAGCATATGTGTATACATGATATGTGTATGTGTGTGCCTATGTATGCAGCATGTGTGTGTGTGTCTATGCATGCAGCATGTGTGTATGTATGTGTATGTGCCTATGTATTCAGCATACGTATGTGTGTGCCTAAGTATGCAGCATGTGTGTGTATGTCTATGCATGCAGCATGTGTGTATGTATGTGTATGTGCCTATGTATTCAGCATATGTATGTGTGTGCCTAAGTATGCAGCGTATGTGTGTGCCTAAATATTCAGCATGTATGTGCGTGTGCCTATGTATGCAACCTATGAGTATGTGTGCCTATTGCCTATGTATGCAGCGTATGTGTGTGTGTGCCTATTGCCTATGTATGCAGCGTATGTGTGTGTGTGCCTATGTATGCAGCGTATTTGTATATGCGTGTGCCTTATGTATGCAGTGAAGGTGTATGTGTGCCTATGTATGCAGCATGTGTGTGTGTGCCTATGTATGCAGCGTATGTGTATGTGTGCCAATGTATGCAGCGTATGTGTGTGTGTGCCAATGTATGCAGCATAGGTGTATGTGTGCCTATGTACACAGCGTGTGTGTGTGTATTCCTATGTATGTAGCATGTGTGCAAGTGTGCCTATAAATGCAGCGTAGGTGTGCATGTGCCTATGTATCCAGCATATGTGTGCATGTGCATATGTATGCAGCGTATGTCTGCATGTGCATATGTATGCAGCGTATGTCTGCATGTGCATATGTATGCAGCGTATGTGTGCATGTGCCTATGTATGCATGTGAGTGCTTACTGCAAGCTTTAATTTGGGTTTGCTCTTTTTTTTTTTTTTAAATTTATAAAGGGAGGCAAGTGTTTCGGCTTTGCTATACTTTTGATTTATGAGCAAGAGTGGTTGCGTCCAGTTCATCCATGTCCCTGGTTTGCTTTGCGCACATGTGCAAGGTTAATGGGTACACTGGGGGAAGGAAGGGCAGACAGGGAAGAGGATGGGATGGGGAGAGACTGGACACTTGCTTAAGAATGGGGCGATTTTGCCTAACGTTTAATATTCATTTTCAGCGGCTAATATTCTGAGGTTTTCAGCTGCTGTGATTTGGAAATGGTTGTGGACCCATGGAGAGCAACAACTTCACAACTTCCTCCAGTGGTTCAACACCCAGCACGATACCATCAAATTCACCTACAACTACGGCCGTAGGAATATTCCTTTCCTCGATGTGAGTATCAGAGTGATACAAAACCCACAGATACCCACATATACTTCCCTTTCCATTCCTGCCATCCACGTCACTGTTTACGTGGTATCCAATAATGGACAGTGCTTCCGTTTTCGCAGGACCTGAAAGGACATGTTCAGGCGGCGCTGTACAGAACTGGAGGAATGACTCGTGCGATGTGGTTACCCGACAATCACTGGTCCAACTCCAAGCGGCGATTACGAAGGTAACTGCCCTTCCCTGACTCAGCACCCTCAACTACATCAGCAAACCTAAACAGTCCAACCGGGTTCCCTTTGTTATCACTCACAACCCCACCCACCCCCACTCGCGCTGTGGCTTAAACAGTTGATGCCCATCCTCCACAACAGCTGACGGATGCGGAAGGCGATGCCATAGACCCCCATCACTGGAGAACGGAACAGCAGGAGTATGAGAAACCTCCTCATACCCTCTCGGGTGCCATGTCCCCAACCTCAGACGGACCAGACGCCGGGTTGCATAAAATGCAACGCCAAGAGGTACGTGCTGTGCGCCACTCACCTTCAGGACACCAACACTGTTACCAGTATGCGCACAGCCAGCACTTGCCTCATTCGGGACGCAGTAGGCTGCAAGAGCTCCAACGTCATCTACCTCATTGACTGCACCCGGTGCGGAGAAGTCCAGTACGTGGGGGAGACGGGGCAGATGGTCAGTAGGCGATTTTACACCCACAGATCCAACATTGGGGTAAGTGGAACTAAACGTGTGCGTGAACGCCCCATTAACCAAAACACTAGCTGGAAAGAAGAAACACTGGTCGCCAAGAATTTTCAAGGGAAAGACCACAGTGTGAAGGACATGTGGATCACGTGATAGAACAGATCCATACATACAACACTGTGATCCGTAAGACAAGAGAACGGTTTTGGCGACACAAACTGCGGACAAACTACCCTCTGATGGCTTGAATGTCTGGGACTGAACCAGTCCGTAAGCCTACTTGTCAGCAACTAGAATCTGTGGACAGATGTAACCCAGTACGGGCATGTGTAGAGATGTGTGGGAGGGCATGCTCCATCATTCCTTTTCTAATTCCATTCGGTTAATTATTTTTTCTTAATTTTATTTAAAATTAAAAAAATAAATTTGTATATGTGTGTATATGTATGTATGTGTATATATATGTGTGTATATATACACACATATAACGATATATACATAATAATGATAGTAACAATAATAATAGTAAATAACAATAATACTTTTAATAGCGGTGTTCTTGAGCTTTAATCTTTTGGATTTTAACCGTTTAGACACATTGATTATTGTGCTAGGTTCTGTTATTTAAACTGCTCTCATCAGTGAACTGTAGTTTAACTGAATAGGTATATAAAGACTTGATGTGATGTTTTTAATACATGGCTTGATAAAGATTTGATTAAAAATTGAAATATTGCTTCGGACCTCAATTTGGGTGTTGCTGTTTGTTTTGTACACCTCATATATTTGGAAGTGGTATCTCAGCTAAAACTTGCCATCAAATATTTGGTCAGCAGGCACAGGTGTATACATTTTACAATGGAATATATATTCATTGGGGTGTGAGGTGTGATGTGAAGAGGGAGGGGAGGGAGTGTGGAGGGTGGCTTGGTAGCTCAGTGAACAGTGAGCTAGTTTCCTATGCTAAAGGTCACACGGGTTCCAACCCCACTTGGGAAGAACTTACTTGACTACGGTATGAGACTTTTTAGGACAAAGAGGTTTTTCTCTGGTACTCCGGTTTCCTCCCTCCCTTCAAAGTTCAATAATGGTACAGGATGCAGTCAATCCAACATTTCAAAAATAAAAATTTTCTAAATTCTATTCCAACTTTTGTAATAGCGATCTCCTCAGATCACTTTGTTTTGTGTTTGATAGAAGAAAAAGCGCGTGATAACATCCTGTATTATTATTTTGTATTATCCAGCAGGCATCCCAAGGGTACACAATTGTCCGTCCTTGTCACAACCATTGGCGTCTCAGAGACAGCCGAGGCATATATATATATATATATATATATATATATATATATATATATATATATATATATATATATATATATATATATATATATATATATATATATATATATATATATATATATATATATATATATATATACTACTCAAAATAATACAAGGGCCACTTGGAAATATGGGTCTCTCTTTAAATAGAAACACAAATTCAATTTATTAGTTCATCATATTTTATTGCAATCATTTCTGCATCAATAACAAAAAAGATTTTAGACGTCAGTCACTTAAAATTCGAGTAAATTCAATTTAACTGGACATAGGCTTACCACTCATTTACAAAATCAAAACTTTAGAAACCAAAAATCTATAGTCAGTATCGGGTGTGTCCACCGTTTGCATCAATGCAGTCTTGGCATCGTTGTCTCATGGACTGTATCAGGTTATGGAGGATGTTTCCTGGGATGGCCAACCACTCTTGCTGGATAACTTGGGCCAGAACTTCAAGGTTAGCTCCTGGATGGAGGTTTGCCTATGTCTGTCGACCCAAGACATCCCACAGATGTTCTATGGGGTTCAAATCGGGTGATCGAGCTGGCCAATCCATCCTTATGACATGCTGTTGCCATGAATTTGGAGCAGGGGTGTTCTGAAGCTTAATGCGAAGCCACCCCACATCATGACAGATCCACCACCAAAGCGGTCATGCTCGCGCACCGTCGCATCAGCAAAACGCTCCCGTGGACGCCTCCAAACATTCACTCGACGGTCGTTGAAAGACAAGGAGAACCGAGACTCGTCTGTAATGAACACCCTTGACCAATGTTGCTTAGTCCACACCAAATGACGCCGAGCCCAGGCCAAACGCGCTGCACGGTGAGCTGGGGTGAGCAAAGGCCGTACTGCTGGTCGTCTTGATCGCAGGTTTGCCTAGTGTAGACGGTTGCGAATGGGCTCTATGCACAAGTCGGCGATATGGTCACGTGGCGCGGGAATCACAAAGTGGTCATGGCTTCTTTTAGCTCGCTCGCGTGTACTCAAATGTTGCTTAAATTTTTTAAATTTACCGACATTTTGGGATATTGTGATGTTTTGAACATAGCACATTCGTGCAATAATGATTACAGACAAATTATTATCAGGGGAAAGGCTTTTTTTAAAGAGCGATTTGTCACTGACATTCAGTTTAGAGTTCATCAACATTTCATCTTTCAGTGGAAATCGATGAAAGGAAATGTTCTTTTCTTTGCATAAAGGTTTACGTCGGAGTTAGAGCATCAAACGCAGCACAGTACTTCACCATTTTCAAACTCAAGCACGCGGTGTTATTCCCGCAGCACGTGACTGCCACGCCTTTGTGCATAGAGCCCATTGTCTGGTCGCTGACGTTAACATTGCTGGCTGCGTGAAGCTGTCTTCTGATGGTGTTTGCTGTAGCGGACCTCATCCTCAGAGCTGACAGGATGATGAAATGGTCTTGTCTTGCAGTGGTAACGCGTCCGGACCTTCTTGGTTCTTGGATGCTTTCAGTGTTGTTAACGCGATCCCACAGCCTTTGGACAACGGAGTGGGACACTCCCAGCCACCTGCCAACTTCTCTCACCCCCACCCCTTCCTGAAGCCATGCAATAGCTCTGCTTCTATCCGCATCAGTCAATCGTCGCCTTGGGGGCATGGTTAGAAAAGCAGCAAAAGCGATGCCATTTATACCCAGAAAAAAGCGCCAATTGTTGAACTAAACTCAGAAAATGCAAGCCTTTCGCGTGCAAATCACTTTTTAAATGTTGAAAATTTTGCTTTAATTTATTAGGAAGACAACAGTAAATTAGGGTAATTTTTTTGTAAAAATTGGGTTTGTTTTTCAACTCAGTGCAGAAAGTTCAAAACTCACACATGTGATTACTTGTCAGAATAAGATTGTCTTGAATGTTACTGTACAGGATAAGTTTTGAAATAAGCAATATAAGCGATATTATAGATAGCAGCAAAAATTAATTAAACTAAATGAAATATGAGAGTGGCCCTTCAATTATTTTGAGTAGTATATATATCACAAACATTTGCTGTAATTTTTCACGCCCTTACTTTTCACATTTTAAATATATTAATTATATACCAGCTTCTTCAGGAAGAAATATTAGAATTATATTTGAGATTTAGATTAGAGTATGAATAATGACTTCACATATTGACTAGGAAGACTGATAATATTAATAATTTACAAAATTCTCACTGGGGTGGGATAATTGAGGACAAAGTTCATTGGGATTTCTAGGTGAGCTGTTTTTAATTGTAGGAAAATGGTTTTATTTTTATATGTTCCATGTTTTACTGGAAGTGCTAACAAAAACACCACATATTCTAACCAAAGAATATGGGTATACTACAAAGAAGGATCATAACACGATTCTAGGCGAAACGAGTATAGTATACCCATATTCTTTGTTCTAACCCAAATCAACCCTCAACAACACGCTAACCCTACTTAACAATTATTTTAATAAAAGACCCCGGGCGCTACTGGCTTAAAAACTTAAGTACATCCAGAAAACACGGAAATGAACAATGCGTAAATACCACGCGCTGGATAGAACTACGTTCAAACGAAATACAATACAATATGACAAAATAAAGTTTACACACTACAGCTGACAGTCTTGCTCACGTATTATACTAACAAATAAACAGAGAATTCCAGCGCATTATATCCAGAGGTGCCAACCCCTTAAACTTCTTGTCAGTATTTCCAAACCCGTTTGTCAGTATTTTTTAACACTTGTCAGTATTTTTTTCTCGCAAAACCCACTCTATGACACCATAAAGTAACGACAGGCTTCTTTCTGAAACAGCAGCCTATTTTCAGTCCTCTAAAATCACGATGAAAATCAGCTTGTTGAACACGTACACACTTGTTTTACTCTAAAATCACCATGAAAATCAGCTTGTTGAACACAGCGACGTTTAGTGAGTGCAGGAGTACTATTCTGAGGCCAGAAACCAGTACAGAAGCACCGCTGGCAAAGATAAACGATCGGCAACTTCTCCTCCGTATTTTTATCGAGGTCTCCCGATTGACGTCATAATTTCATGCGTATCCTCCTTGGTAGGGCAAATCATCGCTTCCGCCCTACATCCGTGTGCGACCTATTTGATAAAATTTTACTTTTTAAATTTAGAATGGTAAACTGTTGTTGTGTTAAAGTTTGTACCAGCAGAAGCTCGTCGAAAGATGGAACCTCTTTTCATAGAATTCCAAAGGTTGTTTCTCACAAAGGTACAAAAATGAGAGAACTTAGTGAAAAGCGCCGTGCTTGTTGGTTGACTGCGATCTTCACAAAGGCGAGTTTGTGATTATTGTTTTAAATTGTAGAGTCTATTTTCCTGTCTGTCCTTGATTATGCAAGCACATTTGTAGGCTACTATTTCTCGTAACAGTTGTCCTTTCACTCGGTTCCATGATCAACTCCAATCAGACCTCAAAGACCTAGAGAGATGGGCCAAGCAGTGGGGAATGCGATTTAATGCGCAAAAGTGCTACGTTCTCTCCACCAGACACAAGTCACAACACTTCTATAGCCTTGGAAACACTATACTCCAACAGACTGATACTACCCCCTACCTAGGCGTCCAAATTTCTGCGGACCTGAAATGGGCTAACCACATCACAAGCGCCTGCAAGAAAGCCGGATCCACACTGGGCTTCCTACGCCGAAATCTCCGGAACTGTCCACAAGAGTGCCGACGCCTAGCCTACATCGCACTTGTTAGATCCACTCTCGAGTATGCCGCAGTGGTGTGGGATCCTTACCTCCAACAAGACATCGACAAGCTGGAACGCATCCAACGCCAGGCTGCACGGTTCATTATGAGAGACTACAGATCCCGGGACCCAGGATGCATTGGCAGGATGCTTCACGAGCTCCACCTCCCACTACTTGCAAAACGTCGCCAACAACTCAGGCTGACCATGCTCTACAAGATAACCAGAGGACTAGTTACTGCTCTCCCTCCCAACACCTTCCTTACTGCTGCCAAGAACAAACGGAAAATCCGCCCCACCACCTTTAAAGGATATGACACACAGAACATCATAGAGAGGCAGATAAACAACAACAACACATGCTTTATTTTACCACCCTCATCATCAGATCTCTACAGAAACTCCTTCTTCGTAAGGACAGTAGTGGAATGGAATAGCCTTCCCGATGACATCATCAACCTATCCTCACCTAGCTCATTCTCCACTGCAATCGGGAGGTACAGGGAGGCTGACAAGTTCTTATAGAGTCAACATAATAGAACTGTGATTTTAAACTTTTAATTGTACACATATCACCAGGCTTCCACAAGAGGAGCCCTTTTAAGAATATAATAGGCAATATGAAGTTAGTACAAAAAGAACTATGGACTAATGGAGCATAATTTTTTTTTCTTTTCTTTTTTTTTTAAATCAAATTAATTAGCGCGCACACACCACCACCACGTTAATAGCCATCTATGGCTCCTGTGGTGCTTTCTGCCAACAACATCATCGGCAGTATCCAGATCCAGATCAACAAGATGCATGATATTCAACGATCATCATCATCTGTCATCATGTTAGGCCTACTAAGTAGGCTAGCCTTTAGGCTACATTTTAGAACACCTTTAAATTCAACATTCATTGATTCATTAAGATGATTAGTTACCAATATTTTAATTATTTTTGTTTGCTTTTGGGTATATTATTTTATATCATTTGAAGAGCGGCAAGATTTTTTGTTAGCGGACGGAAAACAAATAGCATGTACAGGAACAAGGAAAGAGGCCTATGAGCGAGCCGCAGCGAAAACTAACTTCCGCTTCTGTTGTATAGGCTAGAATTAATTTTAGCGTGTGACCGGTTGCTTCGTGTGATTAGTCCTGAGGTTAAACCGCATGGAACAAATTGTATGATTTAATCGGTAGGCCTGATTGGGTTGTGAGCAGCAGCTGTTTTCTTGCTTTAAATGCCTTCATCGTGTAAAAACTCGTTATGTGCACGAGGTAATCAACAATGTCTTCATTGTGCAAAGTCGGAAGACTTTTTGCCTCTGTAGTCCACGATGTTGGTTCGACTTGTAAGGATCAGTACCCTTTACTGCTGCTATCTTACCTATGTACCTATTTCTTTCCGTCTCACCTAGGGTATCAACATAATTTTGAGAAACATTTGCAGAAACGAGTGCAGATTCCTTAGTCGCCATTGTTTGTTTTGCCCTCCAAGGGAGGTACGTATGTAGTCACGTGGTACACACGAATACGCAAACGGGAGACCTCCATAAAAGCTACCGTATTTCCGTATTTAATTCACTTCGCCGGAATTAAATACGGTCAATCCGTACTGGTTGGCACCTCTGTTATAATATCTTAATTGCAAAGTGACACAAGTGCATTAAAATGACGATTTTTCTGACTAAAGAAGTTAGAAATCCTATTAAGAGACCAATCGATCTAATTGAGATTTTTATTGAGTGAAAGAAATTGACGCCACAATATTGAAAGAGAACTGCACAAGAATGTTTCCTTACTTGGCGCATAACTGTAAACTTGGCTCAAAAGTCCAAAAAGTAACACAACAGCCACAAGAATGCAGCGAGGCCGAAGCCACGCTATTACAGACGCCATTTTACTTGTTGTGTGTGAGGGAGCAAGCCTCAGTGACCACTCGGTGTCGCTCGCACCTGACCTACTTTTTATTTGTCGTCTGCTTCAGGAATGCTATCCCCTTCTCGCCGTTACCTGACGACAGGTGAGGCTTTTAAACTATCCGTAAAATGAAAGGATTTATTATGAAATTTCGGACGATATTTTTAATTTAAATTTAAATATCTTTTGAAATATAATTATAAAAATTAAAATAATAATTTGTTAAAACTATGTTTAACTATAATTTTTTTTACCATAAAGGGACGCAATCGTGGTGTGCCCGAAAAGGAACAGCGGTTTGTGTGTCTCATTAGATGTCTCCCGGCATATTACGCCCCTTTTCTTTGAATACTTTGTGATACTTAGCGTAGTTTTAATGAAACGCAGGGGCGGACGAGGGTGGGGGGGGGGGGGGTTCCGGGGTTTCCGGACCCCCCCCCCTTCCCCCACAGCCCTCCCCTAAAAAATGAAAAAAAGAAGAAGAAGAAGGAGAGAGAGAAAGAGAGAGAGAGAGAGAAAAAAAAAAAACAACTGTAAAGGAAACAGATCAATCACTTGGAAACGGTAACCTCCATATCCCATATATTTATATATATATATATATATATATATATATATATATATAGAGAGAGAGAGAGAGAGAGAGAGAGAGAGAGAGAGAGAGAGAGAGAGAGAGAGAGAGAGAGAGAGAGAGAGAGAGAGGATAAGAATATTTATTTACCAAGTAAAAACGTTACAAGGATTTTGGTGTGGCATGGCGACAGTGAAATACATCCTTTCTTGCACAGTCATTCATCGTGTCATACTATTCAATGGCCTATAGCCCTATAACATGTATACAGCACTAAAGGATAGGTAAACATATTAACATACATCACTCATCAGTCATATAAAGTTATGGAGTCAGACACACCCTGCAGGTAAAACAAAATACAGCATTAAAACAATTTAACAGCATTAAATAAAATGAGAATTATTAAGAATGTTAGGCTTCACATCCAAATCTACACACACAACACACCACACACATGCCCCCACACACACCTACACACACACAGCATAGCATACTCGTACTCATATTTCACAAAGGTACAAATCAAGCAATGGTTGTGAGTTTTCAGTTTATACAGATCATTCCATGTTTGGTGATGTACTGAGGACAGCGTCAGGGAAGAAACTGTTTCTGAATCGAGAAGTTCTGGCTCTTAAAGCGCGGAACCGACGGCCAGAGGGCAGAAGCTCGAAGAGACTATTGGCTGGGTGTGATGGATCGCAGACTGTCTTTTTAGTTTTTCGTTTCATTCGCGTTGTGAAAATGGAGGCGACAGATGGAAAGTCGCAACCAGCTATTTTGGAGGCAGTCTTAACAATGTGCTCGAGCTGTTTCTTTTCTATCGCGGTTGTGCTGCCGTACCAGACAGTGATAGAGAAGCACAAAATGCTCTCTATCACCGCGCGATAGAACTGTGCCATAATTTTACTAGACATACCGAACTTTCGCAGCTGTCTCAGAAAGTGGAGACGCTGTTGGCACTTTTTTTTTTTTTTTACAATAGACGTGGTGTTATTATTCCAACTCAGGTCGTTCGAGATGACGGAACCGAGAAATTTGAACGAGTCGACCTGCTCAACGGTTTCCCCATTGATGACAAGGGGCAATACCGGGACCTTTATTCGGCGAAAGTCGATCACGACCTCTTTTGTCTTCGAGACGTTCAGTTCCAGGTCGTTGTCCGAGCACCAGCCAACCATTCTTCGAACCTCTTCCCGATACGCAGTCTCGTCCGTATCAGAGATCAGACCTTCGAGGGTAGTGTCATCGGAAAATTTTAACATTTTCACAAACGGTTACGTTGGAGGCATAGGTAAAGTCTAAGTACTGTATATATAAAATTTGAACCAAATCCCTCCAACAGTTTTGGAAAAAAATAGGAAAATAAAAAAATAACCACATCAAATTATGACGTCACCATGATGACATCATCCGAAATGCATAATTTTTCGTCATCTGGTAGGGTTCGCAATTTCCTAACTAACTACCAAGTTTCAATGCTTCATTAAATCAACAACGTCAACTGGCTACTTCCAAATATGTGGTAAGGTGTTTCTCTGTTCCATATTCGTTGTATGATGAAATATATATTGACGTGCAACAAGATTATCCAAAGAGAACACAAATTATGGATTACTTGCAGCCAATTATAAACTACACAACATACATTTTTGATAAGTGTGACATTGATATCACGTCAGTTTCAGTTCTTCCATTAACACCATTGATTCCACCATGGGAGCATAGATGTACACATATTGATATTGACTATAGCCAAACTAAAAAAGAGGATAATCCTTATTTATTAGTTACTGAGGTAAAAAAAAAAAAAAAGCATGCATATTGAAAGTAATTACAAAAACAATATACAGATTTTTACTGATGGATCAGTTTTAGATTCATCGGATAGTGGATCAACATATATTATTCCTGAAATAAATATAAGGTCATATTATTTAGGAAAGGGATTTTCTATATTTACAGCTGAGCTTTATGTTATTTTAATGGCTTTAAATTTCATCATGACGTCATCGGTAGAATTATTTGGTATATTAGTATGTGTTGATTCAAAAGCGGTTTTGTAGTGGAACTGTAAAGATAGAAGGGAGTTTATATATGAAATATATCTGATACATTGTGTGATTTCTAGAGCAATAAATATTGATTTCTGTTGGATTCCATCACATTGCGGAATTCATTGGAATGAGGTATGTGACAGATTAGCTAAGGAGGGAGTACAAAGGTCGTCAGTTTCTATAACTATAACAAATTTGAATATGTGTAATCTTGAAATGTTTTCCTTAATAGAAAAGGCAGTGGATCATGATAATAGCTTTACAAATATTTCTATACTGAATTGTTCAAGACCACGTTCTAAACTAATATATAAATTAAGAATGAACGCATGGAGCACTAAATACTCAGCTGATGTTAAATGTATATGTAATACAAGTCTTATCAGTACATCACCTTCTCTTTGAATGCTCAGTTTTAAAAGACATATTTAAAGTAAATGGACATAGCATAACTGAATATGGACATTTTGTAGACATGGTTCTATATCATCCAAATGTTACAGACTTGGTGAAAGTTAGTGCTAAATCTCCTGTTGGTAGACTTTTATAGACTGTTTTGAAATTATGTTTTGAAATAGTTAAAATGTTTTAAAAGTTACATTTTCAATGTCTAATATCCCCTAAATGTGTGAACAGACAATTAAATTAAAGATTGATTGATTGATTGGCCAAGTTTAACAGAAATCCGTCCATTAGGTTCAGAGAAAAGTGTGCAAATGTTACATCTGGATGGACAAATCCCAAAACAATTGTTCCTGAGCTTTACAGCTTTACTAATTAACAGAACGTGTTTATAAGAACAGAAACGATCAATAGATAAATAATCACGTTTAAAATGCGACCAAAGCGCAAAAAATCTTGGCATCTTCCGCTCCAAGCCTAACAATGTCTTTCCACCACTCACCCCCAGCACCAACTCTCCATCACACTCAGAAGGTGACTACAATACATCCTCCCTCCTCCCTCGCACACACACATACAAACCCATACACACGCCACCCTAGATGACTCATACATATGTGCACATGTGGAATGGGGTGGGACACGCCAACCGCAGGACAATAAATGTTAACCTTATGGTAGTTAGGTCCGTTGAAATCAAATTGGATAGAATTTCCTGAAATTAGGTTTATGAAATGCACAAAAAAAGTATATTAAGCCGTGCTACTACTCTGATATTCCCGTTTCATCATCAGCTAGAAACCTTGGATATTATACCTCTGATGACACGTCACTGGATACTCACGTCACTCAAGTGTTGATCTGCTAATGCTGCTATCCGTCAGATTAGTTCCATCCGATGCTACTTGATTGTTGATGCCACCAAAACTTAAGTCTGTGCTTTTGTCCTTTTTTAGACTGGATTACTTTAACTCACTTCTCTCGGGATGCTCAAATCATGTCATCAACAAATTACAAAAAGTGTAAAACTCAGTTGCAAGACAGGTCTTTAGAGCTAAAAAAAAAAGGATCACATTACACCCCTACTTCCAAAACTTCATTGGCTGCCGGTTCAAGCCCTGATTGAGTACAAACTCTCTGTCCTGTGTTATAGTTTCTTTTCTGATTCGTGTCCTTTATACATAATAATAATAATAATAATAATAATAATAATAATAATAATAATAATAATAATAATAATAATAATAATAATAATAATAACAACAACAACAACAGGCAATTTATACAGCGCTTTCCAAAATCACAAAGCGCTTTACACAAACAAATGTAAACACAACATGCGTACATTGGTCAATAACACGCAACCACATATACATCTCAACACCAAAAATAACTAACAACACTCACTCATGGCGCCTAAGAAAAGGCCTCTCTAAAAAGATGCGAAGTTCGTTTTAAAAGACGCTAGTGAAGGACTGTGACGGACGGACCGAGGCAGCGAGTTCCAGATCTGAACGGAGAAGAAACTGAAAGCTCTACCACCGTGTCTCACCCTGTGGTATTCTGGTACACGGAACAACCTTTCCTCTGCAGAGGAGCGGAGAGACCGAGAAGGAACATAGACATCATGATCATGTCTGATCATTCCAACCACTTAAGCCTTCAAAACCACACTCGAAGCACATCTGTTCAGACAATACTATTCTGACTTATCTCGTCCTGATTGAGTGATGCATTTTTGACACCCTTTTAGTATTGTTTTTAAATTGCACAAAGGGCCTTGTTTTTAATGTTTGTACCCTTGGTATTGCTTTTAAGGACTTGTTTAAATTATAACATTTTTATACCAGGGATTGTCTCATGAAACAATTGGTTGCCGTTATGTTTACTCTTGTTTAGTTGTCTATGCTATTTTGTATTTTGAGCAAATCTGTATGTTGTTGTTAGTAGGCGTGATATTGTCATTTTGGTTCTGTTTGGTTTTGGTGACTGCTATTGTTATTGCAACGTTAGTAGTATGCATGTATTGTTATTTTAGAGTTTTAATCATGTTTACAATGGTTTTACTGTGATGATCAGTGTGACCCGGTCCTGATTTGGCTCGGAAACCGCGCTATATACATCAGCTTTATTATTAATATTATTATTATTATTATTATTATTATTATTATTATTATTATTATTATTATTATTATTATTATTATTATTATTTTTATTATTATTATTATTGTTTTTGTTGTTATTATTATTATTAATATTATTATTATTTTTATTATTATTATTGTTCTTGTTGTTATTATTATTATTATTATTATTATTATTATTATTATTATTATTATTATTACTATTATTATTATTATTATTATTATTTTTATTATTATTATTATTATTATTATTATTATTATTATTATTATTATTATTATTTCTAGGAGAGGGTAAAGTGAGCGAGAGCACCTGCAATGACGGCATTTTATTATCAAGTTCCTAATAAACATAGTTCTGTCCTCTCCACAAGTACTTTATTTTTTTTATGACGTCAGCTTACGTAAGACTTTGTTTCTTTAATTTAACGGCTGTTCACCTAAGTGATTTTAGACTTGATGTAAGCAGGGGAAAATATTAAACAAATAAGGAATGGTCATAATGAAGGGGGAAAGAGATTTAAAAAAGTAAACAAAACTGAACAATTAAACAATCAAAATTGTAAAATAATTATAACTTATACAATTGACGTCCAATATAACTACTAACCAATCCTTGTAAAATAATCTTCATGGTTTATAGGATTCAGCGGGCTGCAAAAAGCCGAATCAGGATCATTATATCTCATGTATGTAATTCAATGTTCTGAATTTATACATATATATAATATTAAAGGTTCTTAATTTATTATTTAATCTATTATATCTAGTAAATAATCTGTACTGACTGGGGTTGTTGTTTTTTTTTTTACAAAAACCATCCAACAGGACTGTATATTAATGATTTTGCAATTGATATCCAGTAAATAATATTTTTATCCTGAATATTTCGAATATGTTGTGGAATATTTTGCGCAATTGCACTGCAGTCATTAATGAGATGATTAATAGAAATTGCTTGTTTGCAAATGCAAGCAACTTCCTCACAGTATTTTGTCCTCCTCGAGTTCAAAGCAAGACGATATGCTAAAGTGATAACACTGCGAGGAATTTAACATTCCATTATATAATTTAATGCAAGGAATATTTTTCTCAATTATACGATATAATTAATTTTTTGAGAATACTTTTTGCCCCTTTTTTTGCAATCCGATCAGCCCAGTCATTATGATTTAATCCACTATGAGATAGTATCCAGCAAAATTGAACATTTGTTCCATTTATGATTAAACTATGAATAAGATATTTAATTTCATCTATAATATAACAACCTTCTTTATTAGAATTTGAATCCAATGTTTGTAAAACTGATTTAGAATCAACACAAAATAATATATTGAGAAAGTCAGTGTGTAAAATAATGACTTTATTTAATGCCAATAGTATAGCAATAAGTTCTGCAATAAATAGTGAATGCCCTTTCCCTAAAAAGTAAGCCTCGTTAACTTTTAAAGCAGGTATAACATAACCTGCTTCTGTTTCACCTGATTCTAAAACAGAACCATCAGTATAAATTTGTAGGTAAGAATAATATTTTTCATAGATACGTTCCTTTGCTTCTGCTGCTAATAAAACGCAATTTTCATTTTTTCTTAATTCAGAATAGTCTATGTCAAAATTTGCTTGTTGAAGTTCCCAATTAGGTATAGGTATTTGTGAAATTATGTTTGAATCGATTTTACAATTTAAATTAGATTCGTTCATGAGCTCATTTGTATACGTTAAAATAGTATGTAAATAATTAATACTCTGTGCTCTTTTGGGAAAATATAAATCAGAGCGTATTTCTAATTCTGAATCTGTGAAATTGTCAACTGCAGATGCCCTCACTATATATTTAGCACATGATAATTTTCGCCATTCATGTAATGGTAATACACCTGCAGCTTTATAAGCATAATATGTTTTTGTGTGTATTGGAACACCCATAGCCATTTTAATTGCTTTGCTATCCATACTTTGAAGGAATTTTAATAAGTATTTTGGAGCAGAGAAGTATACCTCTTGGCCATATGTTAATTTAGAATGAACAAGCATGCACACCAGGTGAATCAAATTTTGTGTATCTTGTCCCCATTTTTGATAGCTTTCAATCATTATTAAATTTAAACTTTTAATATCCTTTTGCAACAAAAAATGTATATGTTGTTTCCAACTTAAATTGGCTGTAAAATACACGCCAAGAAATTTAACTTCATTTTGACATATTGCAATTCTTCGTTACCAATAGAAAATTTCTGTAACAGTTTTGGACCAGTTCCTTTATTAAATAATAACATATTTGTTTTTTCTTTTGACAATTCAAGTCCATTCACTTTTATGTATAAGTGAATATT